>JAJJWX010002530.1:2400000-3600000 GCA_023529315.1 Papaver bracteatum
CTTCATAACACTTTTTGCCTTCAAACCAATCACCTTTAATTATCCCAATACCATGAGGATGTGGAAACTTTATGCACTGATGATATGTTGATGTTATTCCCAAGATCCCATGGAGCCATGGCCTTCCAATTACGGCATTGTAAGGAGATTCTATATCCACTACACAAAACTTAATTTTTGAAGATATCTTGTTCAATGGAATTTCCATAGTAATTTCTCCTTTTGGCTTGTTTGCGGTGCCATTAAAACCATAGATCTTGTAAGTTGAAGGGATTAGATCATCATCTCTTCCACCCATTATGCGATAAGTATGATAAAACAAAATATCCACCGAGCTACCAGTGTCAATTAAAACTTTATCTATTGCCCAAGAATCACTTGCTGCATCATCATTATCTTCTTCTTCTCTGTATTTTGGATTTATCTCTAACTTCACCACCAATGGGTTGTCATGCATCTTCCCAGGCTCTGGTATCTCTTCTGCAGTAAAAGAGATAACTTGTTTCTGCCACTCTTCTAACGGAGAAATCTTCGCAATATTCATCACCTCTCTTCCCTCTATGTCTCTTGCAAATACTCTTCTTAGCACATTGTCATGGAAATCCTCTATCGTTTTTTGTGAATGTACAATTGAATTGCAAAATAGATTTTTTGCTGTAGCTCCTACTTCAATGACAAATGTTTCTTCTTCTTTTGCAGCATTGACTCTGCGAATTTCTGGTGCTTGCGGCAATTGCTGCGATTGTAAATATCTTGCTATAAAATGATTTAATTTTCCTTGTTCAATCATTCGCAAAATGATTCTTTTCACATTTCTACAATTATTCACAGAATGACCATGAAAATGATGATAAGGACAAAATTCTTGATTGTGGTTGTTGGGATGTGGTTCCTTCCCCATGTTCCAGGGTGAGGGTATATTCTCCATTAAAATAATCGCTTCCCAAATCTTGTCTATACCAGTATTTAAAGGCGGCAATTTGATATCTTCCACATATTCCTCTGACCTCTTTGCTCTCTTGAATAATTCTGCCTCTGTCCACCATAAGTTTCCTGCGGTTGATCAAACCGTGGGACCTTATTATTGTTATTGCGATGATAAAAATTTCTCTCCTTTTCTAATTCCTCTTGAGCTCTACTCCCCATTGTTACTATCTTAAGTTGATTATCAGCCTCCATTTTCTCTCGCGGATTTTGGGAAGTACTTGCTACTGTATTAATCATCCTTGGTAACAAACTTCCATTTGTTGCGGCTGAACTTGTGCCTGCAAGAATTGGATAAGACTCCATCTCATTTTTTTTCCCTCCAAAGCGATATATTCCTCTTGCAATTCTCGCAACTCTGTCATAGTGATTGTGTTTTTAACTCTGAAGACCTGGATGTATAATAGATTTGTCGCAAACATAGCATTTATGAAGGACAAAATGAGATATCTTTCATCTACCCTTCCTGCCATTTCACTACACATTGTCCTCCATCTTATGGTTAAGTGCTTCAAACTCTCACCAACCCTCTGTTTCAATCCAAACATATCTTCAATTCCAGGTCGCGTAGAATTATTGCTGATGTAGGATCCTAAGAAAGTTGTTTGTAAGTGCATGAACGAAGTTATTGTATTCTTGGGAAGACTTTCGAACCACTTCAATGCTTCGCTAGTTAAACTTGACGCAAAATATTTGCACAAAACGACATCATGGTTCTCCCATTGTAGCATACATCGAATATAAGCTTTGATATGTTGGACATCACACGTAGTTCCATCAAATATACTGGTCAACACCGGTAAATTGCATTTTGGAGGTATCCCTCCTAATTGTACCTCTTGAGTAAATGGAGTTTTCGCAGCCTCTTCGATTGCCTCATCAAGTTGCCTTCTTCCTCCTTCTCTTCTGTTATTTATAATTCCTCTCATTTCTGCCAATTCTCGCAAGATTTGTTCATTCCTATCATAATTTTTCTCCATTGGTCTTTTCAACACAGCTTCTCTTCGTCTGCGTTCATGCCTTTCTTGTCTTGCGATGTTTCTCGCTTCTTCTCCAACATCTTGATTTTTCCTTCTTCTGCGACTTTCTTCTTCTTGCAAGTTAATTTGTCTTTCATTCTCTTCTCCATGAATTTCCTCATCCCTTACTGTTTCTCTTCATTGCCTTTCTATGTCTCTGCGAATTCTCTCATATTCCTCATTGAGGTTATCATTATTACGATTTTGTGCACATCGTTTTTCTCGATTGTCATGATTATTCTGACGTAACTCTGCTTGAATTTCTTGCTCTTCTACTTCTGCTCGCAATCTCTCTCTTTCTCCCTCTAAGCGTATTTGCTCAATATAATGCCTCTCAATATCATCTTCGATAATCCTGCGATTTTTTCGAATCTCTTCATCACGGAACATTATTCTTCTCTCTTCTTGATTTTCTCCCTCATCCTGATTACGTCTAATGTCTAAAGTTTCCCCGCGTGGAATATAACGATCATTTATCAAATTCTCCCCAACATTTTGTATAGGGAGATTCTGCCTTGTTTCTTCTCTATATGATCTTGAATTTGATCTCATGTTGCTTCTCGATTTTCTGTTTTTCAACCTCAAATTTTCCATTCTTAATTCATGATTTTTTCTTGTAAGATTGGCACGCTCTTCTGCCTCTAATCTTCTTTCTTCCTGTATCCTTTGTCTTAAATCATCTTCCATTTCATGTTCTTCATGAATTAATCCTCCATCCATTTATTGATTTCTTTCCTCTTCTTGATTTTCCGCCTCTTCTATCGAATCCGACCTCCAAGTATGCACACTTACTCTATCATAATCCATATTTCTATCTTGTGCTCGTGTTTGTTGATTTGGTGGTTGGATTGAATTTTCTTCTTCATTTCTCATTCTACTTCTTCTTGATCTGTTCCTTAAAGATCCTTCCAATTCACCCGTTCCTTCCCCTGCAATTATTTTACTTCTTCTCACTGTTGGTGGTGGTTCTGACGTATTTCTTCTCCTTCTAGCCATTTCTCTTCAATTTTAATAATTTCTTCAAATCTTCAAACTGTAATTTGAAATTTCTCAAGTTTGATTCTCCCTATTTCTGGGCGCCAAAATGTAGTTGCAGGAATTCCCACACTACACCCTATTCAAGAATTTACCAACATTTATGACATAATTTGAAGATTAAAGACACTTTTTATTAATTTGATCTTAAGGAATTACATAAATCAAGAACACATAACACTTGATAAAGATTTTCTCTCTCCTAAAGACTTTCCTAACACTCCAAAAATTCCTCTCCCTCTCTGGAACTATTCATCTCCTTTATATAGGTATTTACATAGTGGATTACAGCTCATTGACAGCTCATTTACAGCTAAGATTCCCTTCAATTTCGGATCTGAGTTCTTGCGATAGATCGCAGTTAGCACCGCCTTTAACTTTCGCAGGTTTTATTGATATATCGCAGACATGTCACACTTTCTTTGTGTTTCTGTCGTTTTCAGTCATTACATCATTGTTTAAGTCATCTTTGGATGTGTCGCAGAATATTACTGATGTATCGCAGAGTAATTCGTTTATTATCGATATATCGCAGAACAGTCGTTTATTTCTTAGGAATATTGTTGTGACAATATTCTGATCCTACAAGTGTTTTCTCGGAACTTGCTCTGATACCATCTGTTACGGACCGGAAAATTACGCCTTCGGAGCGTCGCCCCGCAGGCCGAAACTCCCCCGGCGCGCCACTGATGAAGCTACGATCCGGGCCTCATCCCCTGGAAAATGCACGCTTACTTTCCCTTGAAAGCATGCTCGTGGAGCATGATACAACTATTTAAGCTTCCACACCTTTCCAACTTACCCTTGTTCTGCAAAAGGTTTCAAGGCCATAAGGCCAATGCCAGTGCAGTTCGCATGCATCTCTGGCTTTGCCTCAGCGTAGGGAATTCATCCCTGAATTTCCTAGCTAGCTGAGCTACCGTCATACCGCCGTGTCTTGTCCAGACTTAAGGCATAATCCGTGGACTTAGGCATATAACGCACCAAGCCCTTGCCATTTCCTACGTCACCTCGCTTACCAACTCTTATAACTTGATAGGAAGTATGAGAATCCACTTACTGGCATGCAACTTAGCCTCATCAAGTCTGGACACAATCATCTCTTGCGTCGAGCTACCGAGCTAAGATGATATGAGTGGCCAACGTGCTGGACCGGCAATGCTACAACTCATTGCGGCTGCCTACGTATCCTTCCCTACTCTAAAGGAATAAAGCACAGACCGTAGTTCATCCTCGAAGGGACAAACTACTTATTCCGACTCATTTGCTAGGCCATAGCTTAGCAAAAATGATAATGGCATGGTCCGTAGGCCATTCCGTCAAAGATGCACAATGATTATGCATCATCAGGTCCGCGCCGTGGCATAGTGATGCCTAAGCATCAAATTCCCTCTCTCAAGGCTACACAACTATAAATGAGCCTTAGGCATTATTTATACACTTCCGTCTAAGCTATGAAGCTCACTCGGTGCATAGTCCGCATATGCACCTTCAACCAACTACCCTTCCCTATATATGTAAAAATGACATTTTTACAAGTATGGAAAGAAGACCAAAAATCATTCATCAACTCCCCGCAATATTTGTGTTTCACTGTTCATCGCAATATTTGCGTTCCACCCATCACAATCTCTGCGTTTCACTGTTCATCGCAATCTTTGCGTGCAATAATTGTAATGCAAGCTCAAGGCAACTACCCATATGGCCTAATGCATCATGATGATGTAACATTGGACTTTTTCCAATATGCCCTCGCGATATGCCTTACTTGGCACCAAACATTGGCCCTTTGCCAAACGCATATCACTATGCAAAGATGCTTTGGATGAAGCTTCATCTCATCCCATGGCGCATCTTTCAGCATGTCCCATGCTAAAAATATGGGGTGTTACATTCTTCACCCCTTAAAATAATTTCGTCCTCGAAATTCCAAATAAAAACTGTTGTGGACAATCTCTTCGGTTTGGATTTCCTGAGCAAAAGTCCCATACCAAATGCTCATAAATCACGGATTTCTTCAAGTTGTCATGAACAACAATTTAGACCTTCTAAGCACATGTCCCATTCCACCTGCCCAGGAATCCAAAAAGTTCCCACAACGATACCAAGAATCGCAATTGGCCAATGAAAAGAGGATAACTCGACAAGGTATCCTGAATAGTATCCCATACTACCACCCATGAATCTCTAAGGTTCACAAGTTGAAAGATGTCATATGAATGACAAGATTTCATCACTGTACTGTGTGGAACAGTTTTCCAATTTCCCACCGTCCCTGATGGTCATCCAGGTTGCCACTCATAAGTGGGATGCTAGCCGTGCCTGACAACACACACCCTTGGACAGTTTTCAACGTGTGGGGATGATCAGTCCCATTTTCTACCCAACGTATCAGACGGTCTTCCGGATACTCGTTAGCGGGGTGCCACAGAGGCCTGGAAAACTCACAGTACTTTACAAGCTCAACTCGATTTGCAAAGTAACTGGCTCAGCAGTTACAAACTCTTTCCCACGCAGAAGTTGTCCTACTCTCCAACTTTAAGTTTTCCATTAAGGAAAATACTTGTGGACAAGTCCACTCCGCACAAGTCCCTAGTGTTTTCTCGGAACTTGCTCTGATACCATCTGTTACGGACCGGAAAATTACGCCTTCGGAGCGTCCCCCCGCAGGCCGCAACTCCCCCGGCGCGCCACTGATGAAGCTACGATCCGGGCCTCATCCCCTGGAAAATGCACGCTCAATTTCCCTTGAAAACATGCTCGTGGAGCATGATCCAGCTATTTAAGCTTCCACACCTTTCCAAGTTACCCTTGTTATGCAAAAGGTTTCAAGGCCATAAGGCCAATTCCAGTGCAGTTCGCATGCATCTCTGGCATTGCCTCATCGTAGGGAATTCATCCCTTAATTTCCTATCTAGCTGAGCTACCGTCATACCACCGTGTCTTGTCCAGACTTAAGGCATAAGCCGTGGACTTAGGAATATGACGCACCAAGCCCTTGCCATTTCCTACGTCACCTCTCTTACCAACTCTTATAACTTGATAGGAAGTATGAGCATCCACTTACTGGCATGCAACTTAGCCTCATCAAGTATGTCCACAATCATCTCTTGCATCGAGCTACCGAGCTTACATGATATGAGGGGCCAACGTGCTGGACCGGCAATATTGAAACTCATTGCGGCTTCCTACGTATCCTTTCCTACTCTAAAGGAATCAAGAACAGACCGTAGTTCATCCTCTAAGGGACAAACAACTTATTCCGACTTGTTTGCTAGGCCATAGCTTAGCAAAAATAATAATGGCATGGTCCGTAGGCCATTCCGTCAAAGATGCACAATGATTATGCATCATCGGGTCCGCGTCGTGGCATAGTGATGCCTAAGCATCAAATGCCCTCTTTCAAGGCTACACAACTATAAATGAGCCTTAGGCATCATTTATACACTTCCGGCTAAGCTATAAAGCTCACTCGGTGCATAGTCCGCATATGCACCTTCAACCAACTACCCTTCCCTATATATGTAAAAATGACATTTTTACAAGTATGGAAAGAAGACCAAAAATCATTCATCAACTCCCCGTAATCTTTGTGTTTCACTGTTCATCGCAATCTTTGCGTTCCACACATCGCAATCTTTGTGTTTCATTATTCATTGTAATCTTTGCGTTCCATACATCGCAATCTTTGCGTTTCACTGTTCATAGCAATCTTTGCGTGCAATGATTGCGCTGCAAGCTCAAGGCCACTACCCATCTGGCCTAATGCATCATGATGATGTAACATTGGACTTTTGCCAATATGCCCTCGCGATATGCCTTACTTGGCACCAAACATTGGCCCTTTTCCAAATGCATCTCACTATGCAAAGAAGCTTTGGATGAAGCTTTATCTCAGCCCATGGCACATCTTTCAGCATGCGCCATGCTAAAAATATGGGGTGTTACATTCTTCACCCTTTGAAATAATTTCATCCTCGAAATTCCAAATAAAAACTATTGTGGACAATCTCTTCGGTTTGGATTTCCTGAGCAAAAGTCCCATACCAGATGCTCAGAAATCACGGATGTCTTCAAGTTGTCATGAACAACAATTTAGACCTTCTGAGCACATGTCCCATACCACCTTCCCAGGAATCCAAAAAGTGCCCACAATGATACCAAGAATCGGAATTGGCCAATGCCAAGAGGATAACTCGACAAGGTATCCTGAATAGTATCCCATACTACCACCCATGAATCCCTAAGGTTCACAAGTTAAAATATGTCATCTGAATGACAAGATTTCAGCACTGTACTGTGTGGAACAGTTTTCCAATTTCCCACCGTCCCTGACGGTCATCCAGGTTGCCACTCGTAAGTGGGATGCTAGCCGGGCCTGACAACGCACACCCTTGGATAGTTTCCAATGTGTGGGGATGATCAGTCCTATTGTATACCTAGCGTATCAGACGGTCTTCCGGATACTCGTAAGCGGGGTGCCACGGAGGCCTGAGAAACTCACAGTACTTTACAAGCTCAACTCGATTTGCAGAGTAATTGGATCAGCAGTTACAAACTCTTTCCCACGCAGAAGTTGGCTTACTCTCCAACTTTAAGTTTTCCATTAAGGAAAATACTCGTGGACAAGTCCAATCTGCACAAGTCCCTAGTGTTTTCTCGGAACCTGGATCTGATACCATCTGTGACGGACCGGAAAATTACGCCTTCGGAGCGTCGCCCCACAGGCCGCAACTCCCCCGGCGCGCCACTGATAAATCTACGATCCGGTCCTCATCCCCTGGAAAATACACGCTCACTTGCCCTTGCAAGCATGATCGTGGAGAATGATCCAGCTATTTAAGCTTCCACACCTTTCCAACTTACCCTTGTTCTACAAAAGGTTTCAAGGCCATAAGGCCAATGCCAGTGCAGTTCGCATGCATCTCTAGCTTTGCCTCAGCGTAGGGAATTCATCCCTGAATTTCCTAGCTAGATGAGCTACCGTCATACCACCGTGTCTTGTCCAGACTTAAGGCATAAGCCGTGGAATTAGGCATATGATGCATCAAGACCTTGTCATTTCCTACGTCACCTCGCTTACCAACTATTATAACTTGATAGGAAGTATGAGCATCCACTTACTGGCATGCAACTTAGCCTCATCAAGTCTGGACACAATCATCTCTTGCGTTGAGCTACCGAGATTAGATTATATGAGGGGCCAACGTGCTGGACCGGCAATACTGCAACTCATTGCGGCTGCCTACGTATCCTTCCATCCTCTAAAGGAATCAAGCACATACCGTAGTTCATCCTCGAAGGGACAAAAAACTTATTCCGACTCGTTTGCTAGGCCATAGCTTAGCAAAAATAATATTGGCATGGTCCGTAGGCCATTCCGTCAAAGATGCACAATGATTATGCATCATCGGGTCCGTGTCATGGCATAGTGATGCCTAAGCATCAAATGCCCTCTCTCAAGGCTACACAACTATAAATGAGCCTTAGGCATCATATATACACTTCCGGCTAAGATATGAAGCTCACTTGGTGCATAGTCCGCATATGCACCTTCAACCAACTACCCTTCCCTATATATGTAAAAATGACATTTTTACAAGTATGGAAAGAAGACCAAAAATCATTCATCAACTCCCCGCAATCTTTGCGTTTCACTGTTCATCGCAATCTTTGCGTTCCACACATCGCAATTTTTTTGTTTCACTGTTCATCTTAATCTTTGCGTTCCATACATCGCAATCTTTGCGTTTCACTGTTCATAGAAATCTTTGCATTCCACCCATCGCAATCTTTGCGTTTTACTGTTCATCACAATTTTTGCGTGTAATGATTGCGCTGCAATCTCAAGGCCACAACCCATCTGGCCTAATGCATCATGATGATGCAACATTGGAATTTTGCAAATATGCCCTCGTGATTTGCCTTACTTGGCACCAAACATTGTCCCTTTGCCAAACGTATCTCACTATGCAAAGAAGCTTTGGATGAGGCTTCATCTCAGCCCATGGCGCATATTTCAGCATGCGCCATGCTAAAAATACGGGGTGTTACACCTAATATGCAGGATATAGAACCGAACCATCAACCGAAACAACATCTTCACTATAACCTCAAGAAAGCGCAATTGGAGGATATGGGTTTTAATTGGGGGATATTGCTACAAGACAAAATAGGGATCCATATATCAATTGGGGGTCACCCCTTATGTAATTATATTTTAAATTCCTTATCTATCCCCCACTAATCAGGATTAGTGATTAATTATAATTAGTAAAATGCTAAGTATTTTTAATGATTAGTGTGTATTTGTATTTGGGTGAATGAGATGAGAGTAAAAAGATGGAAAAAATATTTGAGAAAGAACCTTTTTTTGGTGAAAGTGGAGGATGATTGTGAAGAGGAAACTGCTGCTAAGAGGTAAGTTTGATTTTTTTCTTCTTTGAATCCACCATTGTTGCAGTTGAAATAGCTCGGTGCCGGCATGGTATTCAATCGAAAAAACCATGCCGGCATTTGTTGGAAACTTTCATAAATGTTTGCCACTATATGGGGGGGGGTGGGGTTACAAAATTTTCTGGTTTTGATCTTCAAAACTTTTTTTTTTGTTTTAATCATTCCACTTCCGGCACAGTCAGTTGATTCTCGAGCATGCCGATACCTATGACGACATAGTATGTTGCTTAAATTTCTATGCCGGCACAGGATGAAAAGTATCCAGAAAGTTGATTTTTTTTTCACTTCACTACCGGCATTGATAGGAAGTTCTCGAGCATGCCGGCACCATTTTCCGGCATATGGTCTTCATCACTTCTGGTGATGTAAAAAAAATCTGTTTTGAATTTTTTCTGGTTTTAATCAGTCCACTGCCGGCACAGTTAGTTAATTCTCGAGCATGCCGGCACAGTTAGTTAATTCTAGAGCATGCCGGCACTTGACTACCGACATAGTATGTTGCTTTAATTTCGAGGCCGACACCGTTTTCCGGCATGGTCTTCATCAATTCCGGCATGGTCTTCATCACTTTCAGCATGATCTTCATCACTTCCGAATTAAGAAAAACAAAATCGTTTCCAAAATGAGGAGCCGACAGAGAAGGAGAAGATAATTTGATAGGGAGTGGGCATAGTTTAGAATTTGAAGGGGAATGGGGTATATTTGGGTTTCAAAGCTCTAAACCTAAAAGAGATTAATAAGAAGTGGAGATGGAAATGGGGGTATGGTTTTGTTTTTTGATTTTAAGTTTTTGATTTTTATTTTGAGGGAAGGGTATTTTAGTATTTTAATAACCAAAATCACCCCTTAGCACACACCATGGGTTGGGGGAAGTAATTCATATCCCCCAATTAATTCCCATATCCCCCAATTGCGCGTTCTATAATAAGTACACAATTCTTCCAAGTTCATCTGCTATACCTAGATTCTTAATGAATCCAATTAAGTACAGGGAATCACATATGCTTATTCTTCAGGTACATGCAACTCCTCCAAGCGTGTTTACTCGGGAAACCCCAAATATCTTCCTCATCACTGTTTCAAGAATCAAATTCACACAAATAAAATTGTAAATATCAGTTAATTGTTTTAAGAATCAAATTTCAAAAATAAAAATCTGTATAGGGTTCTTAAATTATTTTGATTATTGATTCTGATTTGAAATCATTCTAATTAGAATTATTAAACCTTTCTGCTGATTTTAACACCTTCATTTAATCTCGATTCAGTAGAGAAGAACTGGAGCAGTGAGGATTTTCTTCTTGCACATCCCCTGTTTGTAAAAATTACGAAGAAAATATCCTCTCCAAAGATAGAACATGCAATATAAGTAATGATTCAAGATGAGGTCCACCGAGAAACCAACAAAATGATATGTATTGTTGCTATTGTTGTTCTTCGCTAATCAATTGAGGAGATTAAATGGGTTTTCGAATTTCTGGCAGTATTTGGGAGTTGTGTTTGATTAGATTTGAAATTGACACATTATGAGTGCGGAAGAAGAAGATAAATATAAGATGCAGTCGAAATTTTCAAATTTGGGGAAGACTTATTTACTAAATAAATGCAGATTTGAGTTTTATTTAGTCATTTTAAGGTTTAACGATTTTTATAACGGTCAAGACGGTTAACGACGGTCTCGTGACCCAAACTCTAATTAAAATTTTGGCGTGACCCAAACGCAACTCTGGTCACTTTTATGTGACCCAAAGTCAAAATAAATAAACTTTCTATTAATTTTCATTGCCGAATTCATATCTCAAAAATGAATTATACACGTACGTTCCATTCCGAACTACCGCTGAACAACGAACCGTTGACCGGATTTGATCTACCCTCGTATAATTCCCATATGTGTGCCGTCCGAAATCCCCTCCGCACCCAGAATTGCTAACTAGGGGACATGATTGCATGCGAGGACATTATTTTGTACGGTACTCACAGGTTTTGATTTGAAACCAATGTTGTTGTTTTTTTTTTTATAAAGCAAGAATTTTATTGAATCATCTCAATTGAGAATTGTTGTCTTTTTCCAAAAGGCTACAAATATCAAATGAATTTTTTTGATCTACCTCAACAGAATTGGTAGATATTCTAACATATTTAGCAATGTTGTCTGCCACCATATTGTCATCTCTACTAACAAAATTAAAACTACAAAATGAAAAACTTAAAGCTAGATGTTTTATTTCTTTGATAAGATTTTTGTTCTCCCATTGGACAAGAAGAGAACTATCTTGAATTGAAAGAATGACATTCTTAGCATCAGCCTCAACTTGAATTTTTGTAAGATGCTTATGTTGTGCCCACTTTAATGCTTCACGCACATCTCTGCACTCCCCCTCCTCTGCACTTAGAGCTCCATTTGAGTATGTTCCTTTGATTCCAAAGAAGGTCCCTGTGAAATCCCGAAGAATAATACCCGTTCCCAAATGGTTAGTGTCGTTATCAAAAGAGGCATCTACATTAATTTTAAAAATACCTTCTAGAGGTGGTTTTCATCTAGAGTCATTACTAATATTCAAGCTTAAATCATTGATGAATTAATCAAGTAAATGTGAATCTACATGATAATTTATTTTGTGCACAGAAGTGAGATGGTTCAGAGAAACTCCCTGAAAAACTGCATCACACCTATCCTTCCAAATAATCCATGAGCCAACCATGACAGTTAGCAACCATTTGTTATCTAGATTGCTAACAATTGGACTGAACCAACTAATCGCCCACTCTGACACACTATTGCAGTTAGAACTAAATGAATCAATGTCAATTTTAACACCTCTCCAAACTCTCCTAGCATGTCTACAATTGAAAAGAAGATGCTCCATAGTTTCTTCAACTTGATCACAAATATTGCACCTACTATGTTGTTCACTGTTGTAACAAGCCAGCTTTCTATTATTTGAATGTAATCCTCTGATGCACTTCCAAAGAAAGAGCTTAATTATGTGAGCAGCATTACAATTCCACAACTTTTTCCAGATTGAGGGATCAATATTAATTCCATTCAGGTTAACCATTCTGCTGCACTTTGTGAGCATAGTATAAGTAATTTTCACAGAGAACTTACCATCTTTGGAAGGCTTACATAACATGACATCTTCTTTAGTATTATCAATGAACATATTTTGTATTCTAGCAGCAGTATTAGCATCAAATAACTTACTGATCAGTTCAACATTCCATGAGCTAGTGTTAGAGATAACTAGCTCAAAAACAGTCTCATAGAATCTATGAAAATCATTAACAGGAGAGGGTGGATCTAATATACCAGGGATCCATCTGTCTAGCCAGATTTTAGTCTTAACTCCATTATTGATCTCCATGAAATAATTTTTTTGAACAATTTTTAAACCCTCAGTGATGCCATTCCAAGTGTAAGAGCAGTTCTTAGCTTCAATGTGCTGATGCAAGATGTCACCAGTTCTAAAATATTTACTTCTCAAAATTTGAACCATAAGATGATTACTTTCTGTGCATATTTTCCAAGCAAGCTTAGTTAGTAAAGCCAGATTAAGCTTTTCAAGATCCCTAAAATCAAGTCCACCAATATCTTTAGATTTACGAATGCTATTCCAGGTAATTGGATTGAAACCCTTGTTTGATTTGTGTCCCCAGAAGAATCTTCTCTCAATTGTTGTGAGTTTCATAAGTAAAATCTTAGGTAACTTGAAAGTACCCATTAGATAAATAGGAACAGAATTGAGGACATGTTTTATCATGGTAGCTCTCCCTGCTTGATACAAAGAAGTAGAAGACCATACAGAATATTTATGCTCAAAATTTTCCTTGGTAGATTTGAAAGAATCTTGTTTAGAATGACCCAGAAGTAATGGAGAACCAAGGTATTTTTCATTAGAAGACATAATTGTGACTCCCAATGTCTGAATGAGTGAAGCAGCAACATCTGGCCTAGTGTTTTTTCTTAAGTGGACTACAGATTTCTCAAAATTAATCAGCTGACCTGATTGGGAGATGAAATTTTGAAGAAGCTCAAGAAAATTGTTAACATAAGTAAGATTAGCTTGAGTAAAAATTAAGCAATCATCTTCAAACAATAAGTGATTAATTACAGGAGAAGAGATGGAAACTTTGATACCCTTAATACTGTTGGACTGTTGAGCATGAATCAGGTGCCTAGATAAGTATTCCATTGCTAAGATGAATGGATAAGGTGAAAGAGGATCACCTTGTCTAATGCCTCTAGTAGGGTGGTAACTTTCACATGGAGAGCCATTAAGAAGAACAGAAAGTGAAGTGGTGCTTATGCACTGGTTGATAAGCTCATAAAAATCATCAGAAAAACCAAAGTAATGAAGTACCTTAATTAGAAAACTCCATTCTAGCCTGTCAAAGGCCTTTGACATATCAATCTTGAGAGCCATCCAACCTGTTTTATCTTTTTTCCTCTTCATTGAATGTATAATTTCCTGTGCTATTATAGTGTTGTCACTGATAAGCTTTCCTGAAACATAGGCATCTTGAAATGGAGAAATAATCTTGGCCATTAGAGGTTTCATTTTTCCTACTAAGATTTTTGAAATAATCTTATAGGAAGTGTTGCATAAACCAATTGGCCTATAATAAACAGCTGAAATGCATTTCTTCTTCTTTGGGATAAGAGAAATGTAAGTATTGTTAATTTTCTTTAGAATGTGTTTAGTTTCAAAAAATCTTGAAACCATTTGGAAAACATCAGAACCAACAGTTTCCCATTGACTTTTGTAGAACCCTTCTTGAAAGCCTTCTGGACCTGGTGCACTCCAGTTCTGCATGGACTTGAGAGTAGAAAAAATTTCTTCTTTAGATGGAACTCTTGTAAGGAGTAGATTATCTTCAGAAGTAATAGTTGTAGGAAGAACATGGTAAAAACTTTCCTCAAGAATGGGAGAAATAAAAGTATTTATATCTCTGAAATGAGAATTAAGGTGACTTGAAATTTGATCTCTTGAGTGAAGCCAGATTCCATTATGATCTTTGATTGAGTCTAAATTGTTCCTTGTTCTCTTCCTGTTGGTTTTAGTATGAAAATACTTGCTTTTATTATCCATATCCTTAATAAAATGTTCTCTTGATTTCTGGTGATAGAATTCACTTTTTTTTTTGTTCCACTTGTTGAGCTCCAAACTGATTGACTTGATTTTTTCTTCAGAAACAATACTTTGAGGTTGAGCTTGAAGAACATCAAGTTCTTTTTGAAGATTATCTACTTTGATATTAATATCTCCAAAATGTTCTCTGTTCCATTTAGATAAATCTTGCCTTGTGAAATGAAGCTTTTTGACAAGTTGAAATCCAGGTGAACCAACAACTCTATTTTTCCAGGCATTGGCAATGACATTAGTACAAGCATTATCATTAAGCCAGGTGAGGAAAAATTTGAAAGGTTTCCAACATTTAGTACCTGCAAAATCAGTAGCTAACAAAATAGGGCTATGATCACTACCAACTTGAGTAAGGTGAAATAGCTTAGAGTTAGGAAAGTGAATATTCCATTCACCATTGCCTAAGGCCATATCAATCCTAGATATCCTAGATCCAGTACCTAGATTATTACTTTTCCATGTGTAATCTTTTCCAACAAATCCAATGTCTTCTAAGCCACTGTTAGCTACAATATTATTAACCCAGGCATCAATGGAGGAGGAAGTATTGTTGGTACTATCTAAAATATGAAAGTTTAGATCACCTAACACTATCCAAGGGATACTATTTTTAGAACTAATTTACTGAATGAAATTCCATTGTTCTTTTTTTCCTATCATATTGAGAGTACCCATACATACAAGTAAGAAGGAATTCTGGCTTACTAGGATCAGCTTGTACCAGAGCATTAAAGGTGTTAAGTCTAGCATCAAGAATATCACATTGAAAACTATTCTTCCAGAGAAGAACTAAACCCCCAGAGAGTCCTATTGGTTCAATAAAGGCATAATTAGGATAATTATAATCAATGTACCCAGAGAGTCCTACTGGTTATCAATGTACCAACAAACAATGCACATAATTTTGTCCTAATTATAATCACAAATATTGTCTATCCGACTCAATTGTTTGAACATTTCAAATATAAACAAACATTTGATAACTAAACAATATTTTATTTTATTTTCTGTTGGATCGATTCGTAAAAAAAACAACAATATATCAAAAAATAGTAAACTTTCATTTCATCATTAATAATTAAGAAGGAACTCATGAAATAGCAGCAAGAGGATACATAATGCAGAAAAGATCAGAAAAAGCGAAAGTTGGCCACTAAAAGGTGCCTCTGGCTATTACTACTGCATCTGATTCCTAACTATTATCACTCTACTAAAAGGAGTATTACAGTACTAATTAAGAACTCGCACAAAAAGGAGTATGATCATCAATTGTCAAATCTATTAGCTTGAAATTAAGTAACCAATAACTAACTTAATTATGTATTAAGGGTCAAAATTCAATAACTAATAGTAGTAATCAAAGCCAGATAGCTCCTGCTTGCTTTAGAAATGGAACAAGAGAGCCACTGAGATGAAGAGTCATAACTTCATTAGCTCCACCAACTAGCTCACCACCTATAAATACCGCAGGTACCGAAGGACTACATCCCAACCTTATAAGTGCTTTCTCGATTTCTTTTCCGGCTCTGGGTTCTTCGTCAAGCTCATGAACTGTTGGGTTTACACCAAGATCAAGATTGAATCAAAACAAAAAGGGTCTTGATAGTATGACTCATACAGCATGTACTCTTGCTAAAGATCACTACTGCTCTTTGTGATGGAGGCTTACCAATCTTTGTTTTAGAATAATTACTCTCTCTCATTATGAATTGAATGTTTCGAAATGTGTGATATATGGAAGTTTATTGACTACCTTGGAGGATATTCAAAGCTTGTTATGAAGAGTTAGTTGTAAGTAGAAGAAGAGAATGAAGAAGCTCGGAAATGTTTGAGTTGATTATGAGAATGAAGTTACAATGTTGGGTTATTTATAGATGATAAAGGATCTAGTAGCATAACAAAAGTCTTGATAGATAATGATAAGTGATAAGAATAAAGTATGATCTGAATTTGCCTGACGATAACCAAATTACGTACATAGTTCAGAGCCGAACTAAAGCGTTCAATTTCACCATTTGCCTTGTATTTATAATACATATCTTGATTCACAAATGACTTATTTATATGTGATCGGCTATGGACCATATAATATTAGGGACCAGCCCCAAACAAATGAATAATCGTATGACTAGATACAGGATCCTTCTCCTTGCTCGATACCATATCAAGATTGAATCAAAACAAAGAGTTTCATTGAATGAGTTTTCATTTAGATAACATTAATACAATGTTTTTGATATTTTTTGGATGATTACAAATGATACTACAAATGCCTATTTATAGGCTTACAAAGAGAAGAAGAGAAATGCCTATGGAGGCTAACAACTATGCTTTGCTAATAAACTATTCCTATGGAGGTATATTCTTTGTTTCTAGAATAATCTACATGTTTGATTGAATGTTTAGCCTTGGAGGATACTCAAAGCTTGTTATGAAGAGTTAGTTGTAAGTAGAAGAGAATGAAGAAGCTCGGAAATGTTTGAGTTGATTATGAGAATGAAGTTACAATGTTGGGTTATTTATAGATGATAAAGGATCTAGTAGCATAACAAAAGTATGATAAGTGATGCTTTACGTACATAGTTCAGAGCCGAACTAGTTATAATACATAACTCTCTATATATGTGATCGGCTATGGACCATATAATATTAGGGACCAGCGTATGATGAATAGCCACGATAGTGGATGACGCCAAGTACTCTCTCTAGATATCTCTTTCTCCCTTTATCTTTTCATCTTGTTTGTTCTTTGCTGTACTGTTCTAATGCTTTATTGGTATTGCAGGATTTTAAGTATCCTTAGCTGAGTCGTAGAACAAAAAGGGTTTGTGTTTATCCCATTTCGGGTCGGCCTTGATGCACCTTTAGCTATTAATTTTCCTTTATTTCCAAAACAAGGTTCGTATGTCTAGTTCCTTTTATGAGCAATCTCTTGCACACCCATGCATAGAGATTCTTTTTTTTTATTCAGTCGAAAAGGAAAATTAAACAAGAGTCATGCTTTTTTTTTTTTTTTTATGATCGGCAAACTAAGATAAATTCAAGGGCACACAAGACGTGTGGGGACGGATACAACTAAAGAAGAACTAAAAGCCCCCCCAAAAAAAAAAAAAAAAACTAAAGAAAAAAAAATAAAAAAAAATCCTAAGCTAACAAAAAACCCAAGAGAATGAGCTAATTGTCATGCCAAAACTAAATTAGAAACTGCAGCTTGAAAAGAGAAGATAACACATCATGTTGTCAAGGAGGAACCTCATCAGTATCTTTTATGCTTAAACTGTCATGATTTTCCTCAAGAGCACCAAACATATATATTTTGGAGATCAATTTTCGATGAAGGAAAACCAAACCCCATTATAGAACCCATTTCACTAAGGCTAACAGCTGAAATCTTGTTCGGATCATCGAAGCATTTAGGAAAAGTATTGCTTTTTGTACTCAAAGAACCGTTTGGGAATAAACCCGTTTCTCTAGATTTTGAGCTCAACTTTCTACTCGATACCAATAATGGCTCGGACGAGAACGGTTTCTTGATGTTTATGTCCAAGTCTTTCACTACTAACTCAGAAGTAGCAACCTCCTCTTCGTCTTCGAACCCATTAGATCTATATGAGTTTCGAATCTAGGTGGAATGGATGGATCAGCTGATGTTGAACTCGCCCCTTCCGTAACCGGTTGCGCACATCTTTTGATCCCACTATCCATCTTAAACCCTTCTTGAATCTCTTCTACTGAAAGAGTCATGCTTTCGCAGCTTCAAGTAAAGTGCATAACTAACCAATGAACATGCATTTGTAAGCAGTCAGATGAACACGTATACGATTCATAAATTTATTGTGCTCATACATAAGAACAAAGGAAAACGGAAGGGCATATTATGGTGCAAATGAAAATGATATATGAACAACACAAAATCGCAACACCTATTATGCATTATTACATGATATTGAAACAATGCACGTAGTACAATAGTAACGTTATAGACCATAGATAACTTTTGATGAGATCATGAGAAAGGTCTCGAACTTTCGTTCGCATTGATCATATGGAATCTTATGAGGCAACTGGGGTCTTTTATATGTTCTTTCTTAGAGAATACCATGTGAAGAAGATGATACCAAGTAGTCGACGCGTTAGATTTCTAAGATATCCACGTAGAGATTATAGCCATTAAAAATAATGGAAATTAGAATGAGCAGAAGGGAAGGGAATATAAGTAATGTGAAAATTAAACGACGTCCCAAACAAAAGTGAAGGGTTGGATTTTAATGGGTTTTGTTTGGGACGTCGTTTAATTAAATACAAAACTGTGGGTTTTAACTCCCAAACAAAACCCAAGTTTATAATTAAATCCCAAACAAAACCCAGTTGACTAACCCAAGAGATTAACTATAAACTGTGGCACTAAGAATCTAAAAATATCTAATTAAATACAAAGAAAGAAGTTCTAAACAAAGATTAACCCGAATCTAAAGCCACTTTGAAATAAATACAAGAACTTCTCTCAAATGATATATATTCAATAGTGAGTTGGTTTATAAATAGAATATAAACACAAAATAAACATAGCGGAAGCTAACCAACTAGTGAAACCAACTCCTCGAAGCTTTCATCGCCACATGCACATCTTGAATTTGTCTCTGAAACTGAAAGTGGGAATTGAGTGATCACATCATCCCTAAAAGGGGTGCCCAGTAGAAATAACAACTAACTTTCAAGTAATCACTAAAATAAATTAAAGACAATGCAGGTTTTACAGTTGTTGATGGTGGTTTTTAGCCTAAAATCGTAAAAAAACCTAAACCCTAGTAGACAGTGACGTCACAACATTTAAGTAATAAGCATTTACTAGGCGCATTTATTGAAATCTTTAATGTGTCTGTAAATAATTACCGGGGTATCTTTTTCAATTAGGGTTACAACAAGCAAAACCCTAATTCCCACCTATGCCAATGGAAAATCATGCTAGCCATACTAACCGCGCCAAAGCATGCCAACCATGCTAGCCGCACCCCTATGCCAATGACAAATCATGCCATCCATACTAACCGCGCCAAAGCATGCCAACCATGCTAGCCGCACCCCCATGCCAATGACAAATCATGTCAGCCATACTAACCGCGCCAAAGCATGCCAACCATGTTATCCGCACCCCTATGCCAATGGCAAACCATGCCAGCCATACTAACCGCGCCAAAGCATGCCAACCATGCTATCCGCACCCCTATGCCAATGGCAAATCATGCCAGCCATACTAACCACGCCAAAGCATGCCAACCATGCTAGACGCACCCCTATGCCAATGGAAAATCATGCCATCCATACTAACCGCGCCAAAGCATGCCAACCATGCTAACCGCACCCTGTGCCAACGACAAACCATGCCATCCACACCTACCGTGCCATGCCAAACGCACCTCGCCATGGCCCCATGCCAACTTAGCCGCGCCACCATGCTGACCTTCCCTACGTGGCTACCAAAACGAAGGCGGGCAACAATCAACGGTTTCCCTTCAATCCCATGAGCAAATCCTAGCCGTCTAGGGTTACCAAACAACCTTTGGCCCATAACCCTAGCTTGGTCACGCACCTAGCAAAAGCTAGACACGCCATGCGCCCATAGAAAAACCCTTGGCCCCACATACCAAGCCAAAACCGCATCTAGCCAAAGCTTGCCATGCCATGCGCCCATGGAAAAACCCTTGGCCCCACATGCCAAGCCAAAATTGTACCTAGCCAAAGCTAGTCAATCCATGCGCCCATGGAAAACCCTTGGTCCCACATGACAAAACAAAACCGTACCTAGACATGCCATGCTCCCATGGCAAACCCTTGGCCCCACATGCCAAGCCAAAACCGTACCTAGCCAAAGATAGCCATGCCCTTGGCCCCACATTCCAAGCCAAAACCGCTCCTAGCCAAAGCTTTCCATGCCATGCGCCCATGGCAAACCCTTGGCCCCACATGCCAAGCCAAAACCGTACCTAGCCAAAGCTAGCCATACCATGTGCCCATGGAAAACCCTTGGCCCCACACGCCAAGCCAAAACCATACCTTGCCAACGGCATGCCAACCTAGCCGCGCCACCATGCTGGCCTTCCCTACACGACTACTAAAAAGAAGGCGTGCAACAATCAACGGTTTCCTTTCAACCCCCTGAGCAAATCCTATCCATCCAAGGTTACCAGACAACACATGGTAACCTTTGGCCCGAAAACCTAAGTTTGGTCTCGCAAAACCATGCCATGCCAACCTTGCCACGCCACCATGCTGGCCTTCCCTACATGGCTACCAAAACGAAGGCATGCAACAATCAATGGTTGCCCTTCAACCCTGGGAGAAAATCCTATCCATCCAAGGTTACCAGACAACACAAGGTAACCTTTGGTCCGAAAACTAAGTTTGTCCACGCCAAACCATGCCATGCCAACGGCATGCCAACCTAGCCGCACCACCATGATGGCCTTCCCCATGCTTCCACCAACGAACGAAAGTGTGCGACGATCAATGGCTACCTTGCCTCTTAAGATGCAAGATCTCAACCGTCGAAGGTCACCAATCTACCAAGTCTCCCAAACTCGACTTTCCAGGAAACCACGACGTGCCATATGTTTTCCACAAAAAACATTCGAGATATCAAACACATATCACAAACTGGGGGATCCTATTTGAGTATTGGTTTGGCGGTTTACAGCGTGCGGCGTACACTATGTCGACATATATAAGGAAGTGTCATAAGGGTGAGGCGGTCAGTAAATGTAGGGAGTCATTGATGAAACGCTCAACAATGAATTCCATACTTTAACGGTTTTATGGAATATCAATTCCATACGTTAACGGTTTTATGGAACATCAATTCCATGCATGATATTATCACTTCCTCCCATTTACTTACCCATTTATCCATCCCTTAATGAGACCTGAGTACGTTTCACTTCTACTTGTATAAATATGTCTTACCTATTTCCACAGAAAAACAAGTTCATTCGGGAATATACAATACTTAGAAAATACTTGTTAGCCTTCCCATTTTTCTGATACAAATCACTGTAACACAACTACTCTTCCAGAATCAACTATTCTGGTCTCATCACCTTATTTGCTTCCCTCCCCAAAACCAACCCATTCTCCTCCACTTTGTGACCGAAGCAAGTCCAGAATGACCATTTTTTGGTTTAGGATGGATTTGTACAAATTGATCTCTCGAATTTAAAGTACTCCCCTGCAGTACATTATTTAGGGTTTAAATTGTTTCTCACCCGCACACCCGAAATTACCGAAATCAGCAAAAACCATTTTCACCTACAAACAATTGGCGACCACAGCGGGAGGTTCGATCTTTCGGCTACAAAGTCAATTTTAGACCGTCAATCTCGTTCTTCGACCCCAGACGTCAAGATAGTAGGGGAAGACGATTCACTCCGACTCAGTTACCCGATGACTAGATTATCAGTCACGACACGACAAGAAATGATTGGGGACTTCCCATAGGTTAAAAGCAAAATGACTCGCCTAAGGGTCAACGGCTCGGTTAATCAGACAGCTCAGTAATGACTGGGGACTTCCCACGACCGTGTTTCTCGAAAAGCTTTGTCCTACACCAAGGAGGCTTACTTTTCATCAGAAGACCTAAGAAACCAAGTAAGTCTTACCTAGACAAAATACATGGTTTGCTTTTTCAAGTTTCACAAGAATGGTAAGACCGATAGCCATGTTATGTTTCATTCCACGTCATCTACCAACACGCGGTTCCATGGTTTCCCTAGGATGTTTGTGCTAATTTCAATCACAACCATAAACAATCCTAAAAAAATTCAATCCTAAACATCTCATTTCAAAATAGTAATCCAAAACCGTCAAGGTAACATTTATCTATCAACCCAAAAAAAGTTCCAGAAAATCAAAACCATAAACCAGGCGTTTCCATTTGCCTTTCAAAATAAAATATATAAAAATAAAAGAGTTAAAAAAAAAAGATGTATTCAAGGAAAGTTTTCCAACAGCGGATTGCTCCTCTTAGCAAAGGCATCCTTTGTACTTTGGAGAGCCGCCCTTTTCAACTTCAGTTGCCTGCACAATTTTTTGAATTCCACTTCCTGCTTCTTCACCATGTATGCGGATGGACCTGCGACTGTTTCGACCAGCAACTTTTCAACCTCAGAGAATCCATCAACGAACCAAGGAGTATTGAACTCGAACTCCATGCACATATCGCGATGAAACCTCCAACTTGAAATTATTTCCTCAGAAATTGTGTGACCAGTCACGTTGCACATGTCGTTGATCGAAGATAAGACTTCCTCCACATGCTTGACCAGCGCGTATCGACTAGTAATTTTCTTGGTCGAGGAAATATGACTGTGGCTTCCCATATCTTGGTGTACAACGCCGCATGCTTAGCTGGCACACTAAATCCCCCAGTCAACACGTGATCCGGATAAGGAAACAGATATGGAGGAACAAAGGTAGCACCTGCGACTACATCAGTAACCGGCGAGGGATCCCTAACAACCATTGTGCCAGGGTTCACATCATCAATCTCTGTCATCGGAGTCACAACAACAACGCTTTCGTCTCGATCGGCCTCTGTTTCAAATCTACCAGGATTGGCTGACACATTTGGAAAGAAAGACATGTCATCACCAGTTTCCTTCTCGATTTCAGCTTAAGAACCGGTGTCGCTTTGCGATATCACGTTTTAGAAACTTTTCAAAAAAAAAAGGAGAGAGAAGAATAAGAAGGGCATGGAGAAGACTCGTTGATCCTCTTTTAGACTGACTAGAAGAAGATTCAGCACTGCTATCGGAAAAACTACTCCCGCTATCTCTGGACTCTGAGCTTTCATCCTTATCGGATTCCCCTCCGTCATGGGTAGGCTCAACATCCCTGCTTTCTGTCTCAAGAGGTGAAATTTGCTGACTACATGCAAGTTTAGAAAAGGCGTTCACACTTCTGAGACCCTGGGCAAGGCCCAAGGACAGAAACTCAAGAATGAGACAAAGACATATGTAATCCGACTAAGTCAGAAAGAAAATTATACGTACCTGCATATTGGAAGAGCTAAAAGTCGAGAGAGCCTCTAGACCCGACTGAAGACCATCAGCACAGTTTTTATATCTCCGCTCCTTCACTTGGGGACTATCTACATTTGGGATAACGGATTTTCTCTTGGGATCCCACAGCAGTGGATGTTCCACTAAAACTGCGGAAGAAGGATTTCTACGATGATTCTCTACCACGTTGTACACGAATCCATGGATAGAAAGAAATTCGTCCTTCCAAAATGTGTTATATTTGGAGGTTGTTGATGGATGTCGTTTCGCGAGCAGGAAAGGGATACTTTTACCCGACACGAGAGCACTAGCATCAAGAAAAGTCGACAACGGGACTTTTGGAACGACCGGCTGATGAACGAGTGGGACCCCTTGGTCAAAACCCAAATGCCGAGCCGCTCTATCGATGTTGTAAGAGGTTGCTTTGAAAGATCCTCGGAAGAAAAAGGCACATGGCCAGGCGTGCAGCTTCGCATGAACACCATCTCTCCGACACTCAGATCCTCTTTATCAGAAGAAAAAGACATGTTTGGAGAAGGATAAAAGGTAGTGACCGGAGTTATAGACCCATGCACCGGAGCCCATGGATAAAAATTAACTGCGTACGAGTTGTCAAAAAATCCGACCAGGTTAGAACCAGTCTTAGGACGCCTATTCGACCAGCGCAGTATCCTAGAGCCACCCCAAGACTCGGGAAGTACATCCAACGGTTTCGGGGCATACTTCTCGAAATGCTCCCACAGCCACGCCTGGAGAAAAGCGGCATGAATATACGAATCTACTTTCATATAGCCGTTTGAAGCGCGCATGTCCGAAACCAGTTGATCCAAGTGTGCATACAAGGAACCAAGAAATAGACCGCCAATGGGGAGAATGACACCTCTTGCCAATTTTATCGCAAACTTGATAAGTTCATGTCTTATCTCTTTTTTTCCCGAGCCGTCATCAAAAATATCTCTGGATAGCCAAAGAGCCAAGAACGATGCAACATGAAGTATATTGTTCTTCTGGTTCGACTCTAACGCGTCAGGGAACCACTGAGACACCCACCAGTCATAGAAGCACTTAGTCTCATTTTCTTTATGAACAAATCCTTTTGATTTCGCAACTAGGACGGCATGCATTTCTTATTCATCTTCAGACAACTTAACATCAAGGTTTCCAACTACGAGAAGGTTCAGCAATACAGCCACGCTCTCCTAGGAAATGGTCATTTCACCCCATCTGCATACGGACGTGTGGGTGTCCGGACACCATCTGGAAATAAAAGCAACCAAGCATGGAATATCTTACCTAATCTGGAGCACCGCGGAAGCCGCAACAGCATCAACGATCTACGCCTTGTTTACATTGGTTCTTACATGCTCCTGACTCATCATGAACCGCATCCATTTATCGAAGGAACGCAACGGACTCACATATATTTTAAAGTCAATAGAAGAGGCATGATATTCTTTCTTCTGAAGGAAAAACCTTACTACGCCTCCTGGCCAAACCGACCGGCCTTATCCCTCACTTTCTGAGCCGGTCAGAAGAATCGACACATAGTTGGGATGGTTTCTCCTAACCGTGGCCAATGTGGTGAAGAATTCATCATCTACGTTTGGTTTGGAATTGCAAACGTCTTTCGGTACAGTAGAACTTTCCTCAAGTGACATCATAATGAGATTCTCTCACGCTACTTTCACCTTCCAAATAACTACAATGGAACAATACGAAGAAAAATTATTACGGAAATTTCACGAAAATTATTTTTTCACCCAAGACGCAAGCCAGTTTGTTTCAAGGCCGTACCATGTAGCATAAAATTCTTGTCCAACCGAGGAGGTGCACCCCACCATGGGAACCAGGAACACCGGCCATACCAAAACAAGGAGCAAACCCTAAACACAAGGTTTTCGTGGAAAAGGGAGGGAAATTGCGTGCTTACTTTGCACAGTTGAGACAATCAACATTACTATGGTATTCATGCCTAAGTACTACTACGAGCTCGTGCAAAACCTGCATACGGCTAGGATTCACACCAACATTTCCTAAAAAGTCATGGAAAGGTACGCCTACAACTAGGACTTACACCAACACAAAATAAAACAGAAAACGAGTTAAAAGAAGAAGTATTGGAAGGCATACCTAGGATTTGCTCGTCTGTTTTGCTTTACTTCTACCACACGACTGGGATATAAGGGAAAAAAACATATATAGGCGTGAAGAGAAGCCGGCCCTCCTTTATATACGTGGTACGTGGGAGTTTGAACAAGGAAACTATTTCATATTTTGAGCCAAGAAGGGAAAAGAGGAAATCGGTCCCGCAAAGACCAATTTCCACGCCCAAGTCCGCCCACACCATGCCTTGGCCCCACGCACTAAGACATCCACTCCATTGTTGTGACCCCACCACGCCAATGCATGGCTAACTTCATGTGCATTGTGATAGTCTAAGCGCAATTTATTTGGCTAAGAATCAAGTGCATCATGCTAGAACTAAACATATAGACGTACGATTTCACTTTGTGAGAGAAATTCTTGAAGAAGAAGACATTCTACTAGTGAATATCGATACCAAAGACAATTCAGCTGATATGTTTACTAAAGCAGTTTCTGGGATCAAGTTTTGACATTGTTTGAAATTGATCCACATCCTTCCGGTTTGGTGAAAGGCCATTTTTTGGGGTAGAGGTTCTTAGGAACCTGGTGGAGGTCTTCTAGCAAGACCATTTGAGAGAACTACGATCGGGTTTGATTCCTATTGAGGATACGTAGGCTGCCAGTGATGGTTCAATTGACGTTGGAAGATAGAGGTGATTTTATCTATTGATCGTCTCATGCATGAATGCATGATCCGAGGTGGAGAATTGTTGGTAGGTCGGTCAAGGACTAGATTAGGAAATCTAGTTGGTTAAGGAAACCAAGTACTTGTGTCCTAAGTATAGCAGCTTAAGAGGTTTGTCTCTTAGAGCTAAGTTAGGAAACCCTATACTTTTAGGAAAGTAATCCTTGTTAAGGAATGTGTCCAGTCCTATTGATGTGTATAAATAGTCATAGAGAGAACTAGAGAAAAACACACCAGAACTAAGTAAGAGTTCTCTTCTTCTCGTCTATAGCTTTGTATATTCCAACCTATACGGTGATATATAAAATTGCTTATTCCTTCCCGAGGATTCAACCTCATTAAATACTTGTTCTTCTTGTGTGTGTGATTGTGTTCTTGGCAATATTGGAGTATCATTGTAGTAGTGCAACCTAACGCTTCCGCAGGCTTTGGCGCAACATAAACAACATTTTATTTTATTTTCTGTTGGATCGAATCGTAAAAAAAACAATATATCAAAATAGAGTAAACTTTCATTTCATCATTAATAATTAAGAAGGAACTAATGAAATAGCAGCAAGAGGATACATAATGCACAAAAGATCAGAAAAAGCGAAAGTTGGCCACTAAAAGGTGCCTCTTGCTATTACTACTGCATCTGATTCCTAACTATTATCACTCCACTAAAAGGAGTATTACAGTACTAATTAAGAACTCGCACAAAAAGGAGTATGATCATCAATTGTCAAAGCTATTAGCTTGAAATTAGGTAACCAATAACTAATTAACTTAATTATGTATTAAGGGTCAAAATTCAATAACTAATATAGTAGTAATCAAAGCCAGATAGCTCCTGCTTGCTTTAGCAATGGAACAAGAGAGCCACTGAGATGAAGAGTCATAACTTCATTAGCTCCACCAACTAGCTCACCACCTATAAATACCGCAGGTACCGAAGGACTACATCCCAACCTTATAAGTGCTTTCTCGATTTCTTTTCCGGCTCTGGGTTCTTCGTCAAGCTCATGAACTGTTGGGTTTACACCAAGATCATAGAAAAGGGTCTTGATAGTATGACTCATACAGCATGTACTCTTGCTAAAGATCACTACTGCTCTTTGTGATACCAATCTTGTTACTCTCTCCATTATGAATTGAATGTTTCGAAATGTGTGATATATGGAAGTTTATTGACTACCTTGGAGGATATTCAAAGCTTGTTATGAAGAGTTAGTTGTAAGTAGAAGAAGAGAATGAAGAAGCTCGGAAATGTTTGAGTTGATTATGAGAATGAAGTTAAAATGTTGGGTTATTTATAGATGATAAAGGAGCTAGCTAGAAGGTGCATGATGGGCTGCATTCTTGTGAAAAAACTAGTGTATGTGTGAGTGTGAGAGTGGCCGGTCATGAAATGAAGAATATTCTTTATAGATATTTGGGTTGGAATTTAATAACCCCCAAATCAATAGTGATCATATATCATTTGTTTGATAAAGATATGCACTCAACTTTAACGAATTCCTACCGTACCAACGAAATGCTGAAAGAACTAGAGATAGCGCGCTGTAGAGGTGTAAAACGTGTCGGCCCGGCACACGAAATTGCGTGCTTCACGTGTCATGTGTTGGGTTGTGTTGTGCTATGCCAATGATTTAAACGTGTTATACCGTATTGTGCTTTACTAATCAAAAGCTAGGCACAACACAGCACACGAATAAACGTGTTGTACCGTGTTGTGCCGTGCTGACACACGTGTTATAAACAATTTGAAATTACTTCATGGTATACATTAAGTCGTACACAGTCACGAGAATCTAAATGGACAACATATCATTTGAAATTATTTCAAGTAAAATTAACAAGTTTATTCAATAAAAAAGAAATAGTCTATCAAATATAAAATTGGATCATTGTCATGTAAATTAATGTTTTAGTCAAATATAGGTAACGACATTATGAAATATATTTTCCAAATATTTAAGTATTATATGTGTTGTTATAAAAATAAGCCAGCATAAAATGTCAAAAACTAGCTATAATAGTGACTCTTTCGTGTAATATACACAAAATGTGATGTGTTATGCCTTGTTATATGGTGTACTTATGCATGCTATGACGTGCTTTCTTAACGTGTTGGGCTAGGCCACCCGTATCGCGTGTTGTGTTGTGCTACTATGCCGATTAGGCTAACCCAGTACAACCCACGGAATTAACATGCTGGGCCGTGCTAGGCTAAATCACATGTTGGGTTGTGCTCGTGCTGGCACAACCCAATTTACACCTCTAGCGCTTGTCGTCCATATCTAAATTAGTACGCCCCAAAAATATAAACTTTATTCATGACCTATTGATTTTTATTTTTAGAATATAAATACAGTACTACTTGTACTTGGGTTAGGAATGTATGGTTTTTGTTTGATGCTTATGGTTTTTGTTTGATGCTATAAATAATGTGCCCATTTATACTTAGTTTAGAGACGAACTAATTATAGTACATATCTCTATATATGTGATCGGCTATGGACCATATGATATTAGGGACCAGCGTATGATGAATAGCCACGATAGTGGATGACGCCAAGTACTCTCTCTAGATATCTCTTTCTCCCTTTATCTTTTCATCTTGTTTGTTCTTTGCTGTACTAGTGTACTGTTCTAATGCTTTATCTGTATTTCAGGATTGAAGTATCTTTAGTTGAGTTGCAGAGGAAAAAGGGTTTGTGTTTATCCATTTCGGGTCGGCCTTGATGCACCTTTATCAATTAATTTTCCTTTATTTCCAAAACAAGGTTCGTATGTCTAGTTCCTTCTATGACTATGAGCAGTCTCTTGCACACCCATAGAGATTCTTTTTATTTTTTCAGTCGAAAAGCCAAATTAAACAAGGAGCCATGCTTTGGAGGCTTCGCACTCTTAACTCCACTCTTAACTCCTTAAGTGCATAACTACACAATGAATATGTATTTCTAAGCAGTCAGATGAACCGTACATATATATACAATTTATACTATGTTAAGAACGAATGATCGAAAGTAGCATATTATGGTACAAATGAAAATGATATATGAACAACACAAAATCGCACCACCTATTATACATTATTATTACATGATATTGAAACATTGTACGTAGTACAATAGTAAAGTTAGATGGATAGACCACAGATAACATTTGATGAGATCATGAGAAAGATCTCGAACTTTGGTTCTCATTGATCGATATCATCAGCAGTTGATCATATGGAATCTTATGAGGCAACTGGGGTCTTTTATATGTTCTTTCTTTGAGAATACCACGTGAAGAAGATGATACCACGTAGTCGACGCGTTAGCTTTCTAAGATAAAAAATAAAGAAAATGAGATGGAGCAGAAGGGAAGGGATTATAAGTAGTTTGGAAATTAAACGACCCCAACAAAAGTGAAGGGTCGGATTTTAATGGGTTTCTTTCTCTTTGTAGAAGGGGTCGGCAACTTCTGCATCAAAATATCATGATCACAATCTGATCATATCATATCACATCTAGTTACTCTTTCCTAGTATCTGTACTTGTCGAATCGACATCATGTACAAATATGTGTCACTCAACTCTGCATATAGACATACACATCATATATATTCCTTAGCAAATGTATGTAACTGGATTATATGCACTATGTGCATAGAGACATACATGTGGTGCAGGTGAAACTAAAACGAATAATATTCACGAACAACACCATTGTAAGGGCCAGGACAACCTAAAAGGTACTTCTGTGTTCATCAAGGTAAATTCACTTATTTCAGTTGTAAAAATAATAAGTTCATTCATTGGTTTAAAAAAAAATTGATGACAAGTTAAACTGTTAAAAGTTCTTTCCTCACAAAATTTAAAAACTGTTATAAGTAAATTAACGTTGGAACTGGAAGCTGCAGTTGAATTGCTGTACTTCTGAATACATCAAGGTGCATTCAAACAATATCCCAGCACATTATTGCTTACTCCTAATAAGCTCTTTCTATAAAATTTTATATTTGCTGACTAAAAGTACAAAATATTCCGGCACATTGTTGTACAAAATGTAGCTTAATTACTCGCACAATCACTAGTGTTTAGTAGAGGAATTGAATGCAACTTTGATACTTGCCATTACATGCATGGTCAAAATTTTAGGTACACGAGCAGATATACATATATTTATAAGTTGGTGCGAATGTAGTATTCACATTCTAATCGAAATTTGATGAATTGATGAAAAAGGAAGAACCAGAAGAAGTTGGGCGCCCTGTCATCATAGTTTGTATCATAACTTTTCTGTGTTGGGGTTTTTCTTCCCTTAGTTTGGTTTTTAACACCACTCTGTGGCCCCTAGGGATGTGTAGTAAGTTAGCTTTTTCTAATATAATTTGCTTTGACGATCAAAAAAAAACAATGCTTTTTTTTTATGAACACAAAAAAAAGCTAAGATCTAATCCTTTCGAAGTGGGTGAATAAAATAAGATAAGGTACAAGATTGCACGTTATCTGTTCGCGGCATCCACACCTTTAAAAATAGAATCCATCTCAAGTGGGACCTTTCCATGAATAATCAAACAAAAATTGGACTATGATGACTTAACCACGATTTTTACTAGTGATTCCTATATATACTGCAATTATACGACTAGTTTATTTGCATGAGGATTAGTTTATACGGTGAATAAAATCATAAATGGGAATCAGTTTAGATATTGTCTCATTTTTTCAACCATTTCACCAGTACGGCATCATGTAGTAACCAAAGACTATACACATCTTTATCAAACACATCGTCACATCATATATATGATCAGTATTGATTTGTTAAAGAGCCAACCTCAAATATCTAAAAGAATATTTCTTCTCCTTCTCTCTCTCACACACTGCTGGTTTCCACAATTATGCAGCACTGATCGTGAACCTTCTAGCTTGCTACTTTGTCATCTATAAATAACCCAACATTCTAACTTCATTCTCATCATCAAAAAACAAACTTCGTTCTCATCATCAAGCATCAAAAACATTTCCAAGCCTCTTCTATCATCTTCTACATTCACATAAAACTTCAAATCTTCCTCATACTCCAACTTGACTCGATATCATACCATACATTTCGAAACAACTTTGATAAGTCATTTACATTTAAGGATCAATATATAATGGAGAGAGTAACAAGATTGGTATCACAAAGAGCAGTAGTGATCTTTAGCAAGAGTACATGTTGTATGTGTCATACTATCAAGACTCTTTTCTATGATCTTGGCGTAAACCCAACGGTTCATGAACTCGACGAAGACCCGAGAGCAGGAAAAGAAATCGAGAAAGCACTTGTAAGGTTGGGATGTAGTCCATCGGTACCTGCTGTATTTATCGGTGGTGAGCTAGTTGGTGGAGCTAATGAAGTCATGACTCTTCATCTCAGTAGCTCTCTCGTTCCATTGCTAAAGCAAGCAGGAGCTATCTGGCTTTGATGCTACTTACTTAATTTTGACTTAATTAATCATATAAGATTACTTAATTATTATCCTAAGTGTGGCTTGTTGAGAACTATATATATACAATGAGTTATAATATATCAGAAAGTTAATTAGTTAACTCCACACTAGCTGCTAGCTGCTAGCTTTAGGAACCTATTTTATAAAAATAAAAAAACAAAATGTATGGCTTGTTTGCCACTGGTTTGACATGCCGGCGCTGTAGATTGCTGGTTTTGTAGTCGATATATATATTAATTAATTATGATTTTGAGTTGTTTATCAAACAATGATGTATTGCTCGTTATATCTTTAACTGTCTCAAGACTCTCAAGTCTCTACTCCCTTTAGGAAGCACGGAGTAGGATGATGATAATGAGACTTGAAATACAAGACATTAAATATTCTTTTGAAGCTTCGCCGTTATGGATGTTTATGAGATACGATATTTAAAGAAGAAGAAAAAAACAATATTATAAAAGTTTATTCACTTTGACTCACAGATAATAATAATTAGAAGAAAACAGATGGATATATCTTCGAAATATACTGATGCAAGTACTGCAGTTGGCATTTGGTGGGGAATCCAGGACAACAATTCAACTGTACATGTTTTGTTCTTGAGATATATTATACTCCAGCACCTGGTTAGGAAGTTCGTGAATAATACTCGTATAATTCGCGAATCCATCTGTATCGACCGAATCCGTACGTATCGACCGTATAATTAGAACTCCGATTTAGATTCACGAATTTCCAGCTTAAAACAAATTATACATGTATTTACGAATTACCGAATCATATGCCCCGTATAATATTTTGCCACATCATCACTAAATATTCATTATTTATTATATTTTTGACTTTCAAAATTTTACATACATTAATGTGATTCCAATACCATCAACGTTCATGTTATTTGTTGATTGTGATGCACATATCATATGTATAGTTCATGTCAAGTATTAAACTATAGTATTTTAGGAGAAATTATGTTAAAAATGATTTTCTAACAGGTTAATATATGCTGAATTGCGTACGCCGAATCCATATCTCTAAAACGAATTATACACGTACGTATGACGTTCCGTATTATTGCCGAATCACGAACCGTTGACCGAATTTAACTTTTACGAATCCGTATAATACTCGTACGTATCTCGTTCCGAACGTATCTCGTACCACGAATTGCTAACTAGGCTCCAACATAAGGCTATAAAATTAAATTAAGAATGATACACACTGCTATAAAATTAAATTAAAATACCCATATACTTATCGAGAAAATTTTTGATGGGGGCGAAATTCGAAGGGGCACGAGGGACAAATGATATGTTGACACATGTCTTTGATTCCCATGGATTTTGTTTCCAAAAATATAAAAGTGATGTATTTTTGGAGAGAAAATTTATTTTCTTAATTGTTGTTGGTATTTTTGGAAACAAAATCATGGGAACCAAAGACATGTGTCAACATATCATTTGTCCCCCATGCCCCCTTCAGATTTCGCCCCCATCAAAAAAATTCTCATATTTATCTAAATTGAAAAATACCATACACTAGATGACCGCTGCCACGGTGGACAGCCGACCGAAAAAAAATGACGAAAAAAATTAAATTTTGTCCTCACAATTTATTTCCAGTATAAGGCATATTCCTATGGGTATGCTAAAAAAATGTTGTTTGGCATGTCATGTGGCATGTCAAATGAGTTTCCCCACTATGGTAGACATGCCAAACTTGATTAAAAATATATATTTAATTGTGTTGGGTGGGACCCTAATGAATAAAATATATATTTGTATTTGTATGGTAGGGTATTTATAAAAAGTTTAGAATTATAATATAATCAGTAGACCCTTTAAATATAATATAAAAATATATTGAAAAAGTGAAAAAGTAGAAGTGAATGAGAGATTATATATATATATAATTATTCGGAGATAAAGTCTTTATCGTTGGAGACAAAGAGACTATCGCTGGAGACAAAGAGACCATCGAGAGATGGAAAGACCATCGAGCGATGGAGTCTTTATCGTTCGCTGGAAACTCCATCGTGTATGCCTATATGTCAAAATTGACATATAGGCATATGAGTTTGACAGTTTGACATACCCATAGTGGGTACATATATGCCAAAAATCAGTGTTTGGCATATGCATAGGAAGAGGCCTAATAACATAGAGTCGGAGTACTTGTAAATTTGTAAAGCGAAAAGGTAAAGTAAAAAGATGTAAGTTTAGTTTCAGAAAAAAAAGAAACACTTTCACAGTTTTAACTTTATCTAAAATAGGAAAAATTGAAAAGGTGAAAGTATCACGTTTGATGAGACGGGGTAAAAGTATCACTCTTCCGGATACGGAGGAAAGTATCAATTTTCCTTACACGAAGCAATGTATCATTTTACTTGACACGACGTGAAAATATCATTTTCCCTGACATGGAGTGAAAGTATCATTTTTCCTAACACGATGCAAAAATATCATTTTTCCTGACACAGAGCGAAAGTATCATTTTTCATGATACGGCGCCAAAATATCATTTATCATGACACTGCGTGAAAGTATATAATTTTTCTTAACACGGAGCAAAAGTATCATTTTTCCTGACACGGCGCGAAAATATCATTTTTCCTGACACGGCGCGAAAGTATCATTTTTCCATGATACGGCGCGAAAATATCATTTTTCCTGACACAGAGTGAAAGTATCATTTTTGTTTGTGGTGGTTTGCATAATGGCTATACATTCAATTTTGGAAAATTGTGCCTAAAGTGAAAGTATCATTTTTCCTGAAACGGAGGGAGTACATTTTTTTATTGGTTGTAACGGAAAGTTATTTGATGCTTAAACCAAAATATGGATGCATCATTTGTGGTCGTTTTCATAATGTCTATGCATACAATTTTCAAAAATTATGCCTAAAGGGATAAATACCTCCAAATTTTTCGTAAAAACTCTAAATTTGATATTGTTATTTGTACTCGTTGCGTAGATTTTTTTAAAAGCTTTCCAACGAGATAAAATTTGTAAAATTTCAAGGTACGGATTTCTTGATATGTTATATTCTAGTTTGCTTTCCAATTATACCTCTGAAAATATAAGATACAGAAGGAGTTATAGTAATTAGAATAAATTATAGGGACAACTAAGTAAATTCCATATGTCCGGACCAAGGACACCAAATCCAATCTTTTTGTGTCAAATTGGGAAAAAAATCATGTCATATTTGACACAAAGTCACCATATATAAAGTCTTCCCTCGCTTCGCTCGGTCGCCCTAATTACTGATAAAATTTAAACCTACCAAATTTATTTGGAATTAAATGGAAGAAATTAAAAAATATTTGGAAATTAAATTGTAGAAAGAGAAAATAATATAAATTTTTTTGTTAAACTAGATACTAAAGACGAACAAAATTCATTTTCTTTTTAGGTAAAATAAGGATTGAATGGTGAGAACGTTGCACAGTGCACAGTGTATGAGTGTGGTAGTCACTTTTCTACCACTGCATCTCACACCATTCGTACCAGTAAAACTAATCCCTTAATGAACTAAAATATGAACAAACACAGGTTTAAAATGCATAAGTGAATACAACAACACACTATGCGAAATCAGGGAATTTGTAATGTCGGATTAACGTTAGAGAAGGTTACTTGGTTGTCACTCACATCCACATGACAAGAAGCGATTGATCTTCATTTGAGTAAAGGATTGCATGAGACTTATGGATAATTGAACTCTCACTTTCAAGATCAAGAACACAAAATGTAGCTACACTCTTTTCTCACCTAATAATCTAAACCTCTACTCAATAGTTTAACCATGAATTTATAGCCACGATGTTTATACAATGATAGTGTAAGACTAGCGTGAAAAAGCGGGGTCTAACAATCTCACCAAATATTTCGATTAGCAATCTGTATGGGCTAACTCTAATATACTTTTAAGAGAATCAACTAGACAGTCAGACTCAATCTTAATAAAAAGTATATCAAGGAGTTAATATCTCTATATCTCGAATTGATCTATACTCAAGCAAATAGAAATCTGCGAGTCTTTATCAAATACAAGAGATATAAACTTGGATGGTACCAAAGACCAATATCCAAGGATCAATCAATTTTCAATCAACAACCAAAGGTTGGATTTCACAATTGATCGATACAAAGCACAACCTGTGATATTTCAATTATATAACAAAATATGATGCGGAATAGAAATAACACACACACCAGAAATTTTGTTAATGAGGAAACCGCAAATGCAGAAAAACCATGGGACCTAGTCCAGATTGAACACCACATTGTATTAAGCCGCTACAGACACTAGCCTACTACAAACTAACTTCGGTCTGGACTGTAGTTGAACCCTAATCAATATCACACTGATTCAAGGTACAGTTGCACTACTTACATCTCTGATCCCAGCAGGATACTACGCACTTGATTCCCTTAGCTGATATCACCCACAACCGAGAGTTGCTATGACCCAAAGTCGAAAACTCTAATAAACAAATATGTATCACACTATAAAAGTCTACGATAATAGATAAATCTGTCTCCCATAGATTAACCTATGAGTTTTGTTCCGTTTTTTGATAAAATCAAGGTGAACATCAACCAATCGATAACCCGGACTTATATTCCCGAAGAAAATCCTAGAATTATCAATCACCTCACAATAATCTAAATCGTATGGTAGCGAAACTAGATATTGCGGAATCACAAACAATGAGACGAAGATGTTTGTGATTTATTTTTATCTTGCCTTATCGGAGATATAATCTCAAGCCAATTATTCAATTGAACTCGTACGATAGAAAATGGAAATATCATAACGCTCAACTACAAGAGAAGTAGTTTCGTCTGGCTTCACAATCCCAATGAAGTCTTTTAGACGTTAACCGATGGGGTCTCGAGAAGAAACCTATGGTTAAAGGAGAATCGACTCTAGCAAACCAACTAGTATCACACAGGAGGTGTGGGGATTAGTTATTCCAGTTGTTAGATGTCTCCTTTATATAATTTTCAAATAAGGGTTTGCAATCTAAGTTACCTTGGTAACAAAGCATTCAATATTCACCGTTAAATGAAAAACATGATTTATCCAAGCTAATATCTTTCAACTGTTAGATCGAAATTTATCTCGTCACACACATAAATGAAATGTATTTCATTTAGGTTTGAGTAACCGTGCCTAAACCTGTACATTTGGTTGGTTCACAAATAGTTAACCAATGGTTAGCCATATGAGCACTTTCATATTAACCGTATTCATCTTTCTCATAACTAGTTCAAATGACTCATAATAACTAGTTGGAGAGTTGTTCAACTTCTAAGATCTTTATGCATAGACATAATTGAAACAAAATCGGTTTGATTCACTCGAATCAGTTCATGAACAATATAGCCACGGTTTGCAAAGATTGCATTCCTTATTGATTTATTGTTTAAGTTCATGAACTTCCGATTTGAGAGATATAACCAGCTTGGGTACGCGTATGGGTACATGTACCATAGCTACCGGATTTGAGTTTACAAACTCATCAGAAATTTTCGGTTCAAAAACTTCTGTGGGTACAAGTACGGGTACGCGTACCTAAGGTGACTGGTTTAAGAGTTTGCAAACTTATAAACCCAACCTGTCTCATTCACCAATACTGCGTGCACACATATGCACGTACTTGGTTTCCATCACATGGATTTATACATTAATGTGTGGACACACTATATATGCTTATATCCATAGTTGGTTACGTATTGTCAACTCTACATTTCAATCGTTGAAACATTCTTCTATAATGTTATAACAATCGTTATTCACGACTATCGTCATCAAAGCTATTTTCAAGATTGAAACGTCATCATGACTTTCGTCACGGGTAAAGATGAAAATGGTTAAAGAAAAATCTTACCAACACATATTTCGAGAAAAAGATGGGCGAGTAAACTTGGCTCGAAATAGCAAATGTGTATGTATGAAAACTATCATACTTATATGACTTTTGTCTCAAGAGTAGGAGATAGAGTGGACTTTTGAGTGATAAATGAGCTCAAGTCTCCACATACCTTTTAGTCGGATGAAGTTTCGTAGGTTCCTTGAGTAGTTCTTCGTCTTTGTAAGATAATCTCCATGGAGTCTGGAGCTCAACTATACTTAACTATCCTAGACCGATACTTAGTCATAAGTAAACTAGAAATCAAGACATATAGTTTTGATCACTAATATTGACAAACATCCTTGAGATAGTAACGCATGCGAGTTCGACCTAGAAATTTTCTAACAATCTCCCCCTTTGTCAATTTTAGTGACAAAACTATCAATACATGTGGATTACAAAATAGATAAAACTTTGTAGCTTCTCGTCCACATGCTTGATCTCCTTGGTGCTTCAACATTACTTGAAAACTTCATCTTTTCCAAGTACTCCCATGATTCCATAGATGTTAAGTTAAGCATCATAGTTGTTGAAGATCCGTAGCCATAACAATGAGAAAACAAAAATTCTCGATCATTGTGATATAATGTCATAGTATTATTACACAGCATCAAATTTCTTATATCACAACTTTGATAACAATACTATAGTGATATGTATCACTCCCCCCTAGTAAATATTTTCGTCTCAATACGAAAACCACTCCCCCTTACATAATGATCGGAAAACCATATATATTTTTAGTGTGAACTACATATTAATTCTCCCCATTTTTGTCAATAAAATTGGCAAAGGTAAAAGAACGGGATCCTAATGAAGTTTCCACCGAGACGCTTCAATACCAAAAAAAAAGTACATATCAACTTTGTTTAGATGAAATCATAATGCCGAAGCTAAATGCATTCATCAAGGAGTTTATAAAGATACAAGATAACCCCTAAAAATTCCACAGCCGCACTCGCCACAAAGATATGGAAATTAAGCGCAAGTTCAAAAGAACTCTCCCCTATTTGATGTCATTCCCGAAAGAACAACAAGAGCGACCTTAATTTTTCGAGAAAAGAAGGATTTCAAGATAACACTAAGATACTTTGAAGATACATCTACTAAATGTGGAAAATAACTTTACACCTCAAGAAGTTCCAAACTCAATTTCCCAAAGGATCGAGATAAGCTCAAGGGCAATAGTTATGGATGACTAATGAACAAGAACGACACCAATAGACTATCGTAAGTGTTGAAACATAGAAGTATCTAATGGTTTGGTGAGAATATCATCCAATTATTGTTCTGAGGGAACAAATTCCATATTAATGATACCATTTTCATAAAAATATCGAATAAAATGATACCTTATGTCAATGTGCTTTGTCCTTGAGCTCTCAACTGGATTTTCTATTATGTGAATTGCACTGGCGTTGTCGCATATGATTCTCATTGTTCCAGTATTGATTCCATAATCAGCAAGCATTTGTTTCATCCATAGAAGTTGAGTACAACATGAGCCTGCAGCTATGTATTCTTCTTCACATGTTGAGAGGGATTGTGAATTTTGTTTCTTGCTATGCCAAGCTACAAGATTTAGTCCTAAAAAGTAGAAACCCCCTTATGTACTTTTATATCTTCAACACATCCTGCCCAATATGCATCTAAATAGGCAGTAATATCAGTGTTAGTATTAAAAGTGTAAGATAGACCATACCCTGCAATTTGATTAATGTAGCGGATAATACTTTTTGCAGCTGCAAGATGAGATTCCTTTGTGTTTTCCTGAAACCTAGCACAACAACCAACACTAAAACTAATTGTTAGAGCATTTCTCGGTCGAACTCGCATGCGTTTCTATCTCAAGCATGTTTGTCAATATTAGTGATCAAAACTATAAGTCTTGATTTCTAGTCTACTATAGCTAAGGTCTCAGACTAGGATAGAAAGTGTAGTTGAGCTCAAGAACTCCATGGAAATCATCATACAAGATGAAGGACTACTCAAGAAACTGGTGGATCTTCATCGACTAAAAGGTATGTGGAGACTTGAACTTATCTGTCACTCAAAAGTCTATATACTCTATCTCATATCTTGAGACAAAAGTCATATTACTATATAGACTAAGATTATACACATTTGATATTTCGAGCCGAGTATATCTCGCTTATATATTTCTCGAAATATGTATAGGTAAAGATTTCGCTTTAGCTAAGTTCATATTTACCTAGTGACGAAAGTCATGTTAAGTTTCAATCACTTTGAAAATTTCTCTGAAGAAAAATGGTTTTCGAATAACAACTATATAACGTCCTCTGAGAATGTTTCAATGATTGAAATGAGAGTTTAGATAATATAACTAATGGAGGATATAAGCATTGTTGTGGAAACACATATGTGTATAAGTCCTTATTCCTTGAACTAAAGTTTGGGAACTTTGTTGATCAAGAGAACCGGAGAAGTACGTGAGCTTTAGTCCGCGAACCCAGTCCACGAAATGGTGAATTTCTCAAACCCGAGAATTTCTGCTGGAGTTTGTGAATTCCATCCGAGAATTTAAGTCCGCGAACCCAGTCCACGAACTTGAGTAGGTTATGTCTAAAAACGATGTTTGTGAACTCATCTCTATAAAATAAGGAATGTTATTTCAAACCGTGGCTATATAGTTCATGAACCGATTCGAATGAATCAAATAGTTTTTGCTTCAATTGTATCTTGTGTAGTACATAAAGATCTAATCAATTGAACAACTCTCTAACTAGTTCATTTGAGTCATTTAAACTAGTTATGGTGAAGAAGAATATGGTTGATATGAAAGTTATCATATGGCTAACCATTTGGTTAACTATTGTTGAACCAACTAATGTACAAGTTTGGGTACGGTTTTCACAAGCCTACAAACGTGTATTACATGTGTGTATAACAAGCTATATTTTCGATATAACGGTTAATAAATATTAGCTTGAATCTAATCAGGTTTTCATCTAACGGTGAATATTGAATGCTTTGTTACTAAGCTAACATTGATTGCAAACCCTGATTTCAAAGACTATATAAGGGAGAACTCTAGCAACTGGGAAACCTAATACCCACAGCTTACATGTGACACTAGTATCATAGCTAGAGTCGATTCTCCTTTAACCTTTGGTTTCTTCTTCTAAACCAGGTTAACGACTTAAAGACTTCATTGGGATTGTGAATCCAGACCGATACTACTTTTATCGTAGTTGTGTGATCTGATCTTGTTGTTTCTATCGTACAAGTACAATTATAATAATTGTCTTAAGATTTGTATCTCTGATAGGCAAGATATAAAAGTAGTCATAAACATCTTCGTCTCATCGTTTGTGATTCCACAATATCTTTTTTCGCTGCGTCGATTAAGATTATTGTGAGGTGATTTATAAAGATGAGCTATTCTTCGGGAATATAAGTCTGATTTTATCAATTGGTTCATGTTCACCTTGATTTATCAAAAGACGGAACAAAACTCATAGGTTTATTCGTGGAAGACGAATTTATCTATTATCGTAGACTATTCTGTGTGATACAGATTGATTTATTAAAGTCTTGAACTTTGGGTCTGTGGATGGTGGATTTTCGACAAAGGCTAAAATCGTATACCCATAATTATACGAACCTCTGATCCAGCAGTCAAACGTGAGTATTGAGACACGGATCTCCCATCGAATCCTCTAACTGAGAATACTTTCTCTCAGAGTACATGTAGATATGTAGTATCCCTGCTAGGCAACAGTATATCTCATGAATACTTAACACTTCAGTAATTATTTCTATATGGTATCACAAGATGGACTTCTCCTAGACAGCTTGCTCTGCTAGTATAGAACGATAACGTCTTCAGGAATCAGGATACAAACAACGAGTTTACCCTGACTATATAAAGGATATGAAGCTCCAGCAAGCTCATGCCGGGATAATTAATGCTCCTATACAGCTTGCTCTGCTAGTTTAGATCCATAAGTTAATTATTCCTAAATTCTTGGATTCATCCACTGAATTTCCGAAAATATTCAAATATTTTTAGTAGTATTTCATTACAGCAAACCATGGTTCTTCCCAGCAGAATTCCATGGGTTAGTAATAAATATTCAACACACGGGCGTCTGAGCTACCTCTGAGTAAGCCCCGATTTAAATGGTGCAAGTGTATTTAACGACGATGCACTAACAGTCACCGCACGAACGAGTATTTAAAAATACGACGAGAGGATGAACCTATGCAAATAGAAAGGAAAATAATTAAATAATTAAAAATTGACCAAGGCGCTGGGAGCATCGTCCCACTGACCGGCCGGACGTGTCGTGGTAAATCCCACGCCAGTTTCCTATTTTTATCATATTTTTTATTATTTTCCTTGAGTTCATGAAAATCCTTTCACTTGAACAAATATCTTTCGTTTTGAGGAAACTCCTCAGTTTCATGGTATTTCCCTCACACCAAAGAAATAATATAAAATTAAGAAAATATGGTAGAGCCGTGATCATTGGCCAACCGGCCATGTCTTGATCCCAACAGGCCCCACACCTCATGGTTCCTCTTTATTTTATTATTATTTCCCTAGTTTCATGAAAACTCCTTAATCTCGTGATATTTCCTTGACCCCATGAAAAATAATATAAAATTAGGGAAACCCGTGTGACCGGGCCCTAGCTGGCCGGTCAAGCCTATCTAGCCCCACATGTCCCATTTTATTATTATTATATTTTTCATATTTCCTTGGTTCCATGGAATTCCTTGATTTCATGATATTTCCTTCAAATTATGAAAATTCCTTTAAATCATGAAATAATACATAAAATTAGGGAAAAAAATACGGGACCGGGCCCTAGCCGGCCAACCATGCTCAATCCGGTCCCACACGTCCCTTATTTTATTATTATTATTTTTCATGTTTTCCTCATCTCATGGAAACTCCTTGATTTCAACAAAACTCTTTGATTTTAACAAAACTCCTTAGTTTTAACAAATTCCTTGGTTTTATCATATTTTCCTAAAATCATGAAAATATTATAAAAATTTGGGAAAACGTGTGGGATTGGGACCTTTGGCCGGCCGGCCATGACCGGTCCCAAACTTCATGATTCTCTCAGTTTTTATTATTTTCCTTCATCTCATGAAGTTTCGACGGTTTTATCAAAAATCCCTGATTTCTTCATATTTTCTCAAATGGATTCTCAACTGCACGCCAGAAAATATCAAAATTCTCAGAACTGAGATATGAATGCTTTGACGACATGAGCATGTCACCTTGACCGACCAGGGTTGGCTCCTTGGCTTGCAATGAGCCGGTCCCGTGTATTTTCATGGTTTGACCTAATTTGCGCAATTGCATGTATTAGGTCCAAAACTCTTCCAAACAACTTGGAACTTGATGAAACGATCATCATTTGATCTCGTGACCACCCAGGGATGGTTTTATGACCCCTTGGTCGGTCCCTCATCTCTTCATAATTAATTAGGTTTTATTACCTAAGGCTTAGACGAGCATTTTTCGAATAAATGATTAAACCAGCATTTGATCATTCTTTCATCAACAAATCACCAACTCTTCAAGAGGCCTTGGTATTTTCTCACACGAGCATATGGAGTTACATGGTCCCATGGATCCGGTTATCCTTCATTCCATGGTTAATTTTCAAACAAACCATTAATTGGTCATCAATTGATCAAATTAGGGTTTCTGAGTCCAAGGATTATAATTCCAGACTCAAACACTAATGATTTTATGACGATCTCATGATCCGTGCTCTTATTAATTATACTGAGTTCAACTACCAGTATTTTAATTAATATTTTATTTTGGTCATGCTGCCAATAATTCATCAGATGAGCAACACTTGCTCAAATCAAGGAATATTGGTTCAACTATCAATATTCAACAAATCAGAGCAATACTTGCTCGCCTCAGCTATCAAGGTGAGAATCATGCCCATGTTCAATTCATGAGTTTCAGAACGTTTTACAAAATTATGTTCAACTCAGTAAATACATGGACTCATCGTCCCATTAAATCATGAAGTCAACAACTGACTAAACTAACCACGAGACGGAAATCGTGTCACTTGGGGGGATATCAACTAGGGTTTTGGTCTGGCGGTCTACAACATGTGTGTTCAAACACACGATGGTATGTGAGCAAGTCGTGCAATCATTTGAAGGAGTTAACAAAGTAGTTGATGGAAAATCAACCAAGTCTCTGCACGGTGAGCAACTGGTTTCAAACACGATTTCCACTTCCCCACTCTTTGATTCCATAAAATGTCACACTTCATGGGATCATGGTGTCTACAATTCCAGCAATATAAATAAGTCTTCGAATCATGATTTAAAGAAGAAAAAGAAAAACAACGACAAGAACAACAACGATCTCACGTTTCACAGATAACACAAGATCAGCAACTCATCAATTGAGCAATTACTCTCAACTAAGAAATTTCAATCATTCAGAACTTATCATATTCAGAATTCACAACATACCTAAAATCTTGGATTACCATTGATTCCACATATTTCCCAGCTTCCCTCCTACAGATCGACCCATCCTATCTTGTGACCGAATTTACTCTGGAACGGCCATTGTCTTGGTTTAGGCCAGAGTACTACAGATTGATTTCTCGAATTCAAAGCACTCCTTTCTTGAAGTGCATCTATGTAAGGTTAAACATTTTGCTCGGTTCAAGGAGTCACTTCCGTACGGTCGTCTCCTCAATTCCGTAAAAACTAGCAAATCGTTTTTCCCCATCTACAGATTGGCGACCACAGTGGGAGATCATTCTCTCGGTTGTAACCTCAAATTTTCACAGGATGGTTGGTCTTAGGGCTAATTCAACTACTCTAAATTCAATCCAGAATCTTTCAAACGGCGATATTCCTCATTCTAACGCTACATATGACAGCACGGAAAACAGAGAAGTCCCAACTCTAACTGGGTTGGCACGAGTCTTAGAGATCCACACCAGGAACATGGATCTGATGAAAGATACAATGAATCACATACTCAATTTTCTCATCAAACTGACATCCGAGTTAGGCAGAATCTCTGTTCCAGAAGTACCAGCACCGGGGACTGACTCGCCACACGGTAACCCTCAAAGCAACAATTTCACTACTTATGAGAAGTCGGTGGACCATGAGATTATACAGTTAGTTGAAAACTTGTGGGAACTCTTACACTTTTCCAGGAAGCAGCGAATAGACACGTTCATTGCACTCAACCAGATATCATATGAGGTACCATTATCTTCATTATCTCCAACAGAAGAGACATTCATGATGTCTGAGCATTCGATCCACAACATCACATTTGGAGAAGAGGACCGTATGGAAGATGAAGGACATAACCGAGCCCTGTACGTAACCGGTTTTATCAAGGACTCTGAATTCAAGAGAGCTCTCGTTGATACAGGCCAGCGCTTCTACAAATATTGTCACTATGAAGACTCTCAAGGAAGCCAAGTTCCCACAAAACAAGATCGTTCGTCATCCCATCTTAATGACAGGTTTTGAGGGAGGCCAGATCCATACATATGGATATGCGTACATGGATGTGAAGGTGGGGCCTATTCAATTAAAATCCAAATTTAACGTGATCGAACAAGAACCTGACTATCACATGATACACGGACGACCGTGGCTCCATGGCAACAAGGTGGTTCCTTCAAAATACCATCAATTCATGAAAGCTCTAATCAATAACAAAATTATTCGTATTGCGGCTTCATCATCTCCTTACGCCCCGGTTTATGACGCTCAATTGCTTGAGTCTCAGAAGGACATCCCCGAACCTCCAAACAAGATTTACAGTGCTCCACTCCCAAACTGGGAGTCCATCGAAAAGGTTGTATGCAAGCCATCATCTTCAGGCATCAAGTCATCTAAGCCATCTGCTACACAAATTAAGCGCCGCAAGGATCAGATTTCAACCCGGGGATCTAATTTCATCACCAGTCACGATACAGAGGGGAGAATCATTTACCGACGCAAAGATTAGTAATTAGCAGGGGAGAACGATGAGGAGTATCCCCGCCCTGAAGAATCATGTCAGAGTGAATCATCCCTCGAAGAAGAGGTTGAAAGATGCTCCTCTACAATTACAAGACGGCACTGACTCCACTAATAATGATCTCTAAACAATCAACATCGGAATGGAGGATGATCCAAGGCCGATTCTAATTAGCTCAGCACTATCACCGGAGGAACGGACGGAATTAATAGCACTACAGAAAGAGTATCAAGATGTCTTCGCTTGGATGTACGAAGAAATGCCTGGTCTAGACGATAAATTGGTTCCTCATCATCTGCACATCACCCATGTCTCCAAAGATGTCAAACAACCGCCTAGGCAGTTCAGACACGAAGTCGAATAGCAAATCAAGGTTGAGATTCAGAAACTGTTAGCAGCAGGGTTCATCAAACCTAGGGCTGTCAATGGATATTTGATATTCGTTAGATGTTTCCGAATATCCGGATTCCGTTAGGTTAATATCCGACATAACGGTTATCCGATATCCAATAACCTTAACGTAACGGATATCCATTTATTAACATAATTGTAGCGCCCCCTAAGCTAACAGCTGACTAATCCAAGAGATTAACTAAATATAGAGGCACTACAACTAAACATTTACTGAAATAATCAAATAAGAAATCTGCTATAAGACTTAACCCCGCTCAGAAATATATACACAAGATCTTCTCTCAAATGATACATATATAATAGTCATTTGGTTTTTTTAAATAAAATATACAACATAATAAATATAACAGAAGTTAATCAACTAGCGAAGTCAACTTCTCGGAGCTTTAGCTGTGCAACCCTGATCTGTCACAGAAACTGAAGTCGGAATAATTAACATTTAAATTTCTAAGTAATCATAGGAAAGATTTGGAAAAAAAATACATGTTTTTCCGAAACATTAAACAGTGACTAAGTCACTGAAATAATCATACATGTATATGGACAAACTCCTTCTTCAAACAATGTATAATATGGTTGTGAATCCCTACCCGGTAATTCACACCTAATAGCTATGGACGCCACCAAGACCATGGTGACCAGTACTCTAAACAATAAAAGTTGAATTAAAGTAGGTATAAATGTGAAGGAGCGTATCCTATATACCACAAGTGGAAATTCTCATTTCCCATAACAATTCATATTGACAACAACACATTACAAGTCCTTTCCGAATCGTGGAAAGATTCAAAGAATTAACAGGATTAACATAATGCATTTTAAACAAAGCATGGAATGCACTGAATGACAATGCATGAGTTTGTTAAGCATAAACTTTAATAAAAGCAACAATAATGATTACAAAAGAGTCAAATGCATACCTCACGATCCATGATTCACTGGTTCATCCTTTGAATCGATCGGTGTTACTAATTAACTGTTAATCACACAAGAATTCTAAGATTCTAGCCAAAATGGCTCACACAAGAATTATACAAATCTAACTAATAGTCATAAGCCCATTTAAGTTTTTATACCCTTTTATTATCTATCTTAAGCCCATCTAAGGTTCTTCACATCTTCATAATCCATCTCTTGCATATCTAAAGATTTATTAATTCATTGGGTTGGTTCTCTAGTCCAATAACTAAGTCTTATGAGTATCTACAACTTTGTAGAAGAAGTCAAAGTCTAATTCGGACCACGAGAGGTCCAAAACATCTAACTAAGGAAACTACCCCAAGCCCAAGTCTACTAAGTCAACTAATAGTCACTAACTGTTAAACTAACGGTCAATGGTTAACTAACAGTCAACATCCAGGTCAAGTCAATGTCCTGGGTAAATGGTCAAGGTCAAGTCAACTAAGTCAACTCAGGTCAAGATCAATAACTCAACGAGTTAACACTGATTCAACTCAGTCAGATAAACCGAGTCAGCTAAACTGACTGGGATTACTAATAGGTCTAAAATCAAAAACAGCTTCACTTGAATTCTAACACTTACAATTCTAACTCATGATCAACTCCAAACTATTTATTACATCAATTCATTGAATCTTAAAACAAACTTTATAATCAAATACAATTGCAAACACTAGTTACCTGCAATTGCAGTTACAAGCCTTCCCCTAGAGAGATTCATCTCACACCTTCGTCTAATCTTTATTCCAGCAACGTCACACACTAAAACTGATGCTCTGTAATTTAAATAGTTACAACTGTAACTCAACCTCTGACATTACCTTGACTGTAGAGCATATCTCAGTTCATTCATCTACTTCTCACTATCAGTTGAGCAACAAACAACTGCATCTCATACCACCTGCCTTGAACACAATTCAACACCAACTGACAAAACTACACACCTAACTTGAATCTCAATATCAGCACCATCATCACTCAGGCAGTTCATAACCTTTATACATTTTCAGATTACTACCACATGCAATTCCAATCTTCACAACTGCATTAATCTCTTTCAACTCATCTCAGTTCAATACCAATTCCGTTCACAACACTTGTAATCTCAATACACATATAAATAACATTCTCAGCATCATTTCCAACAACACGGAACTAATAATCAATCCCATCTTACTGAACTCAATATCACTATCCATAATTCAACTCCATAGCCTTACTTCTACCATAACTTCAATAGTATCATCACTTACTTTCATTTCCTTTTCTATTTCACTAACCCCCTGCAATCTTAACTACCACCACCACTGGACTGCAAAACAAATGACAGTATCATCAAACTTCAATTCAAAATCCCATTCAAACCAGCTCCACATCTTTTCCCTGCAATTTCTACCAACTCCAAATTATAAATCCACCACAGTAATTCCTAAGCAACCACAACCATATCTTCTCCACTCAAAATCACCCATCTTCATCATTTTATGGTCACATAAAACTAATTCTAGACCACCAACAACATCAGTTCAACTTCAACATCATTACCATTCATAACTAAACTCATCTCAAACATTAAATCAATTATCAACTACCTAAACTCAATCAAGAAGATTAACTAACTTTATCTAAATAAACTTAGAAGAACAATTACCTCCAAATGATTCTGCTCAAGCAATCCATCATCACATCAATCCCATCATCATTAACAGTCCTCAACTAAACCCCAACTACCAATTTCGGGTTGTTTTTCAACTTCAAGCTCTAATTCAGGACAAACCTATCCCAAATCATCCTTTGATAACAACAATTTCATCATCGAATTACTCTTTGAACTTCTTATGAAACCTTAGTTCTTAATTTGGGGGAAAACATAACATGACCCTAATCCACCGATTCTTCAATTCTTCATCCAAATAATCCAGAAACATCAATTCATCAACAACCCTTTTATTCTCTGACTATCACCAACTCAACTCACTGATCAATTCCAAACAACTCCAAAAATAAACCTACAAACCCTAATTCTTAAATTCATCGGCCTTATCTTCAAATTCAACCCTAACTCTTAATTTATATCAAACCCACCTTCAATCCGACTTCTAAACCCTCAATAAATTTCCAGAATTTTATCCTAAAATCAAAACCATAACTGCTTCTCTATATTCCTCACGAACACCAACTATCCATAATCGATCTCTTTTATTTTTCACAGCAGTACCTTCACCTTGAACATCTACACATCATCAACTGATCTTCCTAATTGATCTCACTGATAAACGACAGGAGAAGAGAACGAAGAAATAAGAAGAAGAAGAACAGAGAAGAGAAAGAGGGAAAGCAGAGAAGAAGAAGAAAGAGAAAGAGAAAGAAAAGATAGAAATGTATTCTTCTCGATCTGTTTTTTTGGAGATAAGGTCGACCTAAATGTTAAAGGCACCCGACCAAAAGATAAGGGCAGCCAAGGCGGTTTGTCTACAAAATAACTAATCTTCCCTTCATAATCATCCGATGATATCTTCTTTGTCCGGTATTCGAACGAAACTTTTGAGCAGTCCATTCCGCGTAACTTTTCGAAATATATCTAATGATACTAATTTCGTATCTATATTGTTGTTATATTAGTTCATATTAATTAACGTTTGTTTTAAGCTAATCGAGTTATTATCGTCTAATTCGTTTCTTGAATGGTCTAATATCGTTGACGAGCTTGAGGGTCCTTACATTCTCCCCACCTTATATCATTTTCGTCCTCTAAAATCGAATCATCCTTCGGGTCTTCATATACTCCCCACCTTATAGAATAATCCAATCTCTTGTCTAAGCGCAAACAACATAAAACAAAGCACGACCCTATATGGTTTTCTATTACTAAAATTTGTGGTTCTAAGTTCAACTACGTTGATTTAATTTCAATCAAATAGTTTCATCTGCAAATTTCTATTTTGTAACATATCTGTCTCTAACTTCAAGGAAGAAACTTACAAATCTTTCTGAGGTTGAAACTATAGGTTCTCTAAAAAGAACTAATTAATCCTTCTATGATCGGTCATATCTGAATGTAGTTGCCCTGTCAAGGTTGGCCAATCCCGACAATGCCTTCCTACAAATAAAGAAAACACAACCTTCAATATTCCCCAGTGCTGGATTAACTAATTATTAATTTATTAAGATTAATTAGTCTCTAAACTTTTATCTTAACTGGTGTAATCTGATAAATTTATTTTACATCATTTTAAACAATTTTAATCATCAAAACTTATTTTATTACTTTTTTTTTTAATTTTTTTTATAGAAAGGATGCCACAGAAGGCTTTTATTAATAATAAAATTATACATCAGTAGAGTCATCGGTGTGGGGTAAACGAGCGACAAGCTGTGCCCCTACACCTTTCTGAATAACAATACCTATCCTATGGAAGAGTGAACTACCTACGTTAGAATTGGCGTCCTGACCGGCAAGGCAGTTTCGTAATCTCTTGAGAAAGAGAATCGTGTCTTCTCCTAATTCTCCCAAGGTAGAGAAGGCTAGCACGTTAAAACCATAACCATGTGTCTCACAGAGGTCTAAATATTTGGTGTGCTTACGCATAGTCACGGCTGTAATGGCTTGGCCTGGAGTGGAGCTGCGAGTTCTAGCGGTTGTTAGAGGCGAAACACATGTAACATCGAAACAAACACTTCTCCCGTTGTCCCAGTTGTAGACTAGAATGTCTTCTGGCTTTTTACCACCTGTGTCGTTGGTTAGGAATCCCAAGGATACCTCTTTTCGTTCAGAAACACCGGATTTGTAGCATATATCCGCGAAAAAGTCTCGTACCATGTCGTGCCTGAACTTCGGACCCTCCTCATTAGCACAATGTATGGCGTGGTCAGCGTATATATCCATTGGTCTGCTACAAATGTTGCATTTACTCCCTTCAGCAAAGAATAGGATGACCAGTCTGTACTTGAGAATAGAACTAAATTTCCGTGGCCCAACAGCCTGGTTTAAACCACTTATGGGGATGGCTTTGAGGAAGTCCATCGTATGCTCTCTTCTGTTGCATTGCCACATGAAAGACTCACGATCATTTAGACCAAAGCTAGTGGGTATTTGTTCTTTTACTGCATTAAAGTATAAAACTGCCATGGACTTCATATGTTGGGGGGCAGTATCATTGATGCGAAAAGAGGTTGATAACCCACAAGCATGTGTGAAGTTCTGCAGGGCATGTTCGTATCTGGGACAAGACTCAGGTGGTGATATAATGCGTAAGATGTTGTCCTGCAAACCCTTGGTCTGAGTGTAAGAGGCTAGGTAGCAATACTTGTCAGTGTCAACCATCGTGTAGATGCCAAGACCCACGTCTTTAATTGGAAGTGTGGCTAAACGTTGTTGGGTAATGCCGAAGCCTACCCCGTCACCAACTATAAGACGTCTTAAATATTGCATAAGGTGGCTGTCGTAGAGAGCTGTGGCGTCCTGTAAAAACATTGGGCTGGTAGTACGAAGTGAGAAATACAATCTCGAGACACCTGTGAAATTTTGCAGTAAAAGGAGTTCACTCTGCGGATCTTGTAGCTGCTGAACTTTCTGCATTAATTGTATAGTTTTGTCGACTCTATTTCGAACCAGGTCACAACAGAAGTGTTCATCCAGGCTAACGGGCCCCCCAAGAGTTTCACGCCATCACTTGGCCATCCAATGTCTGCAGGGAAAACATTCTCTTGATTGCTTCTCGGGTCAGGTGTCGGCCAGAAAATTTCTGTCTTACATATGTTCAAATGCATCCCTCTCTTAGTACCCTCTTGCTGTATAATCTTCAACGCCTTAGACACTTCTATGGTATCTCCTGCAATGGTACCATCATCAAGGTACCATGCATGTAGATCTAAGGAACAATTGGAAGCAATCTTATTGACGAGAGGATGGAGAGTTAGAGCAAAGAGTAAGGGACCAAGTGGGTCACCTTGTTGAACGGCTTGAGCAGAGGAGAGGATGGAGTCGTTATATTATAATCTTGCTGGTTTGGAGTAACAAAACTCCACCCACTTGGCGATGTTTGGGAACTGTTCTCTAACTTCGCGAATTAAGATTGATCTGTCGACAAGATTGAATGCGTTGCAGAAATCAATGAGCAACATGGTCTGAGTGTTGTAGTGTCCTTTCAACTCAAGTAAATTATTGGCCACGTGCATTATACCTTCTCCTCTGCAGGGAATGCCAACGCCGAATTGGTGATTTCCCAGGTATGATGTCATATCTTTGCACACAACATTGGCTGCCAGTTTTGAACATAATCTCCTCCATATAGTTCCCACAACAATTGGCCTTATACCTCCCCCTGGTTTGAGTAGCGGAGTCAATGGAGCACTTGCTATGCAATCTTATTTATCATTATTATTATTATTTATTTATTTTAATGGAATCGAATTTTAATTTCAAATGAAACTATATTATTATAACTAAATAGATTTTAAATTCATGCACTAATTAAGAATGACTTAATAATGTTATAACTATTATCCAAATATAAAGTTATACCTAATTGTTTATTTCATTATGTGACTTGATATAAGCTAATAACCGCTAACAGTTTATCATAGTTGTTTGGTATTAATATTTCATTATTATGATTACATTTATTTTTATTTTTTTTATTTCTCAGACCAATAAAATATAATCGTAATTAATCATAATGTCAAGTGTAAATTTTTATTATTAATACTAGACTTGATTTGGTCAAACTTTATTTTCTTAAATTTATATTATTGTTAAATAATCCTTAAGTTGCACTATTAATAAAAATTACATTTTGCTATTACTATCCAATAATTATTATTCAAATGATATTTGCAATAACTCTAAATTTTATAGCAATGAGTAAAATATAATGTTGTTAATTACTTATCTTATCAAAAATTATTGTCTTAATTATATTATCATTTTCATTAATGTTTTATCAAATTTTCTTATTTGATTACTAGTGTAACTAACGTACAATTAAAATAATTGTTTAGTAATGATACTTAGTTTAATTTTATTAAACCCTAATCTTGTAAATATAATTTTACTTTTACGAAAAGATTGATATATCAGATTTTATTTATTCAGATTGAATTCGTATACTACGTCTTGTTAAATATTGGCGTTGGTAATTTAATATGATTTAAACTTTGAGTTCGCAAAAAGTTTTAATGTCTTAATAGTCTTTAGATTTTGGTATTAATAATAAGTATCTTATTCATAGGCAAATTTATTCTCCTTTAAGTCTAATTTTGTACTAAGCATTCAAGTACTATAATTATCACTTCATGTGTATAGTTTAGTGATTTTGTGAATCTTTTACTGGACTAAAAATCATCTGGGTATAAGATCGTTCACATGTTTAATCATTATTATGTGTCTTATATGACCTCACGTTCTTTTATTCCTACTTAATAAGTCTTATTTATCTATCTGGTTTAAACGCAAAACACATAATTCTAATTTGTTATTAGTTAACTTCGCAAACTTAATTGTAGATAAGCACTAATGATTTTCCATTGCTATTTAATCATAATCATTATTTTATCAGTACATATTTGTAAATGAAATTTTAATTTATATGATACTCAATATAGTACTAATTTAAACTCTAACAATTTAAGTTTGCCATACTAATTTTTCATTTTAAAAGATGATTAAATCTATTTACGAAGAAGGATCTTATAAATATACAAATTTATTTTCTTTTAATTCTAATATTACACTAAGCATCAGGATATTAATATTACTACTTCATGTATGTTTGTTTCATTTTAAAGATTTATTGAATCATTTGTTAAACTAAAGATAATTTCCGTACAAAATTTCTAACAAATTGAGTCTTTTCATTTTATACATTATTATATCCTCATTTTCTTAAGTCTAACGCGTAATAAGCATTATATTAGTTATCTAATTTAGAAGTAAAACTTATATCTCTAATTTGTAATTAGTTTAATTTACAAGACTTAACCGTAAACAAGTGTTATTAAATTTTCCATAACTATTTAATTAATCATAATTATTATTTTTATCGTTATATATATCTTTAATGAATTTTATTTAAGCTAAGTGCAACATGATATTAATTGATAAATGCTAACAAAATTTTATTAAAATTTTATTTTCTTTTATTATCATTTATAGTTACTGTTATAATAATATTTAATTATTAACATTGATGGTTGAAATATTATTCTGACTACTCTTACAAATATTATTAAGTTCCAAAAATATTATTAACATCTGTGTAATTATAATTTGTTTACTCTTTATATAACATAAGTCAATGTGTTCAGTAATTTTCTATGTGATTGACAAGCTCTATCAATGATACTAATCTCACTATTATTATAGCATTAATTATTTACATGTTCATACTTTTTGGATTAATTATTCACAAATCCTTATCAGCTAAAGTTATTGGTGTACCCTACAATTTTTTACTTCATTGAAAATACAAACAACCAAACAAATCAATCAATCAAAAAATTCTTTTAATTATTAATAGCTTTTAGTGATTAAGATTTATCTCACAACCCCAACCCAGTTCTAAACCAATCTAGTTCACTAACTGGCACTGTCTATTCCTATTGTCTCCCATATAAGATCTAATAAAGAGCTCTGATACCAACTTTGTAGCGCCCCCTAAGCTAACAGCTGACTAATCCAAGAGATTAACTAAATATAGAGGCACTAAAACTAAACATTTACTAAATTAATCAAATAAGAAATCTGCTATAAGACTTAACCCAAAAACAAACCCCTCTCAGAAATATATATACAAGATCTTCTCTCAAATGATACATATATAATAGTCATTTGGTTTTTTAAATAAAATATACAACATAATAAATATAACAGAAGTTAATCAACTAGCGAAGTCAACTTCTCGGAGCTTTAGATACGCAACCCTGATCTGTCACAGAAACTGAAGTGGGAATAATTAACATTTAAACTTCTAAGTAATCATAGGCAAGATTTGGAAAACAATACATGTTTTTCCGAAACATTAAACATTGACTAAGTCACTGAAATAATCATACATGTATATGGACAAACTCCTTATTCAAACAATGTATAATATGGTTGTGAATCCCTACCCGGCAATTCACACCTAATAGCTATGGACGCCACCAAGACCATGGTGACCAGTACTCTAAACAATAAAAGCTGAATTAAAGTAGGTATAAATGTGAAGGAGCGTATCTTATATACCACAAGTGGAAATTCTCATTTCCAATAACAATTCATATTGAAAACAACACATTACAAGTCCTTTCTAAATCGTGGAAAGATTCACAGAATTAACAGGATTAACATAATGCATTTTAAACAAAGCATGGAATGCACGGAAAGACAATGCATGAGTTTGTTAAGTATAAACTTTCATAAAAGCAACAATAATGATTACAAAAGAGTCAAATGCATTCCCACACCTTTTAATGACAAGCCACGCCTACCTCGCGATCCACAATCCACTAGTTCATCCTTTGAATCGATCGTTGTTACTAATTAACTGTTAATCACACTAGAATTCTAAGATTCTAGCCAAAATGGCTCACACAAGAATTATACAAATCTAACTAATAGTCATAAGCCCATTTACGTTTTTATACCCTTTTATTATCTATCTTAAGCCCATCTAAGGTTCTTCACATCTTCATAATCCATCTCTTGCATATCTAAAGATTTACCAATTCATTGGGTTGGTTCTCTAGTCCAATAGCTAAGTCTTATGAGTATCTACAACTTTGTAAAATAAGTCAAAGTCTAATTCGGACCACGAGAGGTCCAAAACATCTAACTAAGGAAATTACCCCAAGCCCAAGTCCACTAAGTCAACTAACAGTCACTAACTGTTAAACTAACGGTCAATGGTCAACTAACAGTCAACGTCCAGGTCAAGTCAATGTCTAGGGTAAATGGTCACGGTCAAGTCAACTGAGTCAACTCAGGTCAAGATCAGTAACTCAGCGAGTTAACACTGATTCAACTTAGTTAGATAAACCGAGTCAGATAAACTGACTGGGATTACTAATAGGCCTAAAATAAAAACAGCTTCACTTGAAATCAAACAATTACAATTCTAACTCATGATCAACTCCAAACTATTTATTACATCAATTCATTGAATCTTAAAACAAACTTTATAATCAAATACAATTGCAAACACTGGTTAACTGCAATTGCAGTTACAAGCCTTCCCCTATAGAGATTCATCTCACACCTTCGTCTAATCTTCATTCTTGCAACGTCACATACTAAAACTGAAGCTCTGCAACTTAAATAGTTATAACTGTAACTCAACCTCTGACATTACCTTGATTGTAGAGCATATCTCAGTTCTATTACATTGTTGAGGAAAGAAATAATGACTTCTGTGGAATTATCATTGATCAAATGATAAGTGTCAGACAAAACACATAAATAAACCAGGTTTTCCTTGCCTTATCTCAAGAATTTGTGTTAATTTTGTTGTTCCTGTTTTTGGCTCTCACCTTGGAGGACCAACTATTGTGACTATGTCAAGCATTGAGAAGATGAGTCCATATACTGCCAGAACTGATTCAAGGGCTCCTAGAAGTTCAGCTGCTGGAGAACTGTCACGCCTCAGACAGGAACTTGCAGAACTACGGGAAGAAAATGCAGTTCTCAGAGAGCAGGTAGATTATGCTGGAATGATGTTCTAGAACTAATAGAAAAATTCTATGAGATTGAGAGAGATCATTTTGAATGGAGTGACTGATACTCAGTTTTGTATAAATTTATGTTTTGTTATCTGTTTAAACTTCTATGTTTGGATTTAGAAGGTTATGTCTTTATAATGTATTAACTTCTATTGCACATTGTCTTAAATGATAAATCCATGAGAAGTACAAACATATTTTGTCAAAAGTAAGGTCGTTCGTGAATTGCTATGCAAATATTGATAAAAGGATGAATAGACTTTTGACAAACACAAAAATTAAGCCTATATTGTCAATTATTGATGTAAGATAGGTTAAAATCTTTTGTGATTCAAGGATTATGTCTATTGTATGTCATTGTGAAAATGGTGATAGAAACATAGAATGAATCCTTGTGTTATCCACGGTATAGATCCTTATTGATCCATTTTTATGTATTACCGTGAAGGCTCCATTGTGTATCTTATGTTGAGCACGATACGACTAAGTCGATTCCTTATTGGCATGGTTGGTTGTTCCATGAGATGCTATATGTTGAGCATTAAGAACTAAATTAATCAACTTGTGCGGCTATTTAGTTTGTATTCCATAAGTTTTCTTATGTTGAGTACATTTACGGTTAAGGTTGTCATGTCTTATGATAATCTTAGTCGGGGTTCCATAATCTCTTATGTTGAGCCCAAATAAACTAAATCAATCATCTAGTATGGTTATTTAGTTAGCACTCCATAGATTTCTCTTATGTCGAGTATGGCCTATTGAATTGATTACTCTTGTGATTAGTTTAATTGTGTATCCGGTTGGATTATTTATGGGTTTTCTTGTGAATAATCTAATCGAGTTTTTTTAAGTCTCCATAAGTTTTCTTGTGTTGAGCATATTTAGTCAAATTAATCTTGGTTCGCTTGGGTTAGTTTGATTGAATATTTCTTGTTGGATTCCAAATTCATACTTGTATGGTATTTGTTGAGTCTAAAGAAATCCTTCTTTTCTTTTGAAATTAAGGTCGCTCTTGTTGTTCCTTAGGGAATGACACATTATGGGGGAGAGTTCTTTTGAACTTATGCTTAATTTCCAAATCTTTGTGGGGAGTGTGGCTATGGAATATTAGATGGGTTATCTTGTGTCTTTATAAACTCCTTGATGAATGCATTTAGCTTCGGCTTTATGATTGCATCTAAACAAGATGATATACATTTACCTTTGGTTGTGAAATGTCTCTTACGAAAATTTCATTAGGATCTCGTTCTTGTACCTTTGCCAATTTTATTGACAAAAAGGGGGAGAATTATTATGTAGTTCACACTACAAATACATATGGTTTCAGATCATTATGTAAGGGGGAGTGGTTTCCATGTGAGATGGAGTATTGACTAAGGGGTAGTGAAGTATCACCATAGTATTTTTGTTGATGTTGTGATGCAATTGGACTTTGACACTGTGTAATAATACTATGACACTGTATAACAATGATTGAGAACCGATGCTTTTCTCATTGTTATAGCTACGTATTTTCAACAACGATGATGCTAAACTTACAACCTTTGGGATCATTGGACTACTTGGAAGTGACGAAGATTTCGAGAATTGTTGAAGATTAGACATGTGGAATAAGAGCTACAAAGTTTATTTATATATTTTTTTGTATTTCATATGTATTAATAGTTTTTCCACTAAAATTGACAAAGGGGGAGATTGTTAGAGCATTGCTCGGTCGAACTCGCATGCATTGCTATATCAAGCTTGTTTGTCAATGTTAGTGATCAAAACTATAAAGTCTTGATTTCTAGTCTACTATAGCTAAGGTCTAGGACTAGGATAGAAAGTGTAGTTGAGCTCAAGAACTCTACGATAATCATCATACAAGACGAAGGACTACTCAAGGAACCAGTGGATCTTTATCGACTAAAAGGTATGTGGAGACTTGAACTTATCTATCACTCAAAAGTATATTTACTTTATCTCCTATCTTGAGAAAAAAGTCGTTTTACTATATAGACTAAAGATATACACATGTGACATTTCGAGCTTAGTATATCTCTCTATTTATTTCTCGAAATGTGTGTTGGTAAATATTTCGCTTTAGCCAAGTTCATCTTTGCCTAGTGACGAAAGTCATGTTATATTTCAATCACTTTGGAAATTTCTTTGACGAAAACTAGTTTGTGAATAACAACTATATGACGTCTTCTAAGAATGTTTCAATGATTGAAATGAGAGTTTAGACAATATAACCACTGGGGGATATAAACATTATTGTGGTAACACATATATGTATAAGTCCTTAGCACTTGAATCGAAGTTTTCTAACTTTGTTGATCAAGTGAAAACCGGAACTTGAGAAGTCAACTCAGTACGCGAACGTGCGTAGTTCTCGAACCCGATAATTTCTTCTGGAGTTTGTGAACTCCAACCGGTTACTTGATTCCGCGAACCCAATCTGCGAACTTAAGTGGTTATGTCTAAAAACGATGTTCGTGAACTTATTTAAATTATCTAAGGAATGCTATTGCAAACCGTGGCTTTATAGTTCATGAATCGATTTGAGTGAATCACATCATTTTTGCTTCAATTATGTCTTGTGTATTACATAATATCTCATAGCAATTGAACAACTCTCTAACTAGTTCATTTGAGTCATTTGGACTAGTTATGGTGAAGAAGAATATGGTTGATATGAAAGTTATCATTTGGCTAACCATTTGGTTAACTAATATTGAACTAACTATTGTACACGTTTGGGTACGGTTACACAAACCCAAAATCATCAAGTACATGTGTGTATGGCAAGCTAAGTTTTCGATCTAACGGTTGAAAGATATTAGCTTGTATCTAATCAGGTTTTCATCTAACGGTGAATATTGAATGCTTTGTTACTAAGCTAACATTGATTCCAAACCCTGATTTGAAAGACTATATAAGGGAGAACTCTAGCAACTGGGAAACCTAATCCCTACACATTCTGTGTGATACTAGTTTGCTAAGATAGAGTCGATTCTCCTTTAACCTTTGGTTTTCTTCTTCTAAACCAAGGTTAATGACTTAAAGACTTCATTGGGATTGTGAATCCAGACAGATACTACTTTTCTTGTAGTTGTGTGATCTGATCTTGCCGTTTCTATCGTACGAGTACAATTGTAATAATTGGATTGATATTTCTATCTCCGATAGGCAAGATATAAAAGTAATCACAAACATCTTCATCTCATCGTTTGTGATTCCACAATATCTTTTTTCGCTGCGTCGATTAAGACTATTGTGAGGCGATTGATAAAGCTGAGCTATTCTTTGGGAATATAAGTCTGGTTTTATTGATTTGTTCCTGTTCACCTTGATTTATCAAAAGACGGAACAAAACTCATAGGTTTATTCGTGGAAGACGAATTTATCTATCTTGTAGACTTTTCTGTGTGAGACAGATTTGTTTGCTATAGTCTTCGACTTTGGGTCGTAGTAACTCTTGGTTGTGGGTGAGATCATCTAAGGGAATCAAGTGCGCAGTATCATACTGGGATCATAGGCATAGGAGCATAACTGTACCTTGGATCAGTGTGAGATTGATTTGGGTTCAACTACAGTCCATGCCGAAGTTAATTTGGAGTAGGATAGTGTCTGTAGCGGCTTAATACAGTGTATGTTTAATTTGGACTAGGTCCCGGAGTTTTTCTGCATTTGTGGTTTCCTCGTTAACAAAATTCTGGCATCTGTCTTATTTCTTTTCCGCATTATATTTTGTTATATAATTGAAATAATACAGGTTGTGCGTTGTTCAATCAATTAAAATATCCGACCTTATTGGTTGTTGATTTAAATTGATTGACACTTGGATATTTGTCTTTGGTACCATCCAAGTTATCTATCTTTGATTAGACTCACGAATCACATTTGCTTGAGTAAATCAAATTGAGATATTGAGATAATAACTCCTTGAGTATTTTCTATTGATTGAGTCTAGTTGATTCTCTAGAAAACAACTCGGAGTTGTCCATACATTTTGCTAATCGAAATATTGGGTGAGGTTGTTAGACCCCCGATTTTTCACCTTCAACCAACTAACCCTCTCTATATATGTTAACTTGACATTTTTACAACTTAGATTAGGGGAGAAAAAATCATTCATCAAGTCCTAAGGCCGTGATGGCTGCACATTACCACCCTGGCCAACTGCAATGTACGGCCGCGATGGATGTATATTCATTTCTGGTTCACATTCCAGTTTCAATGTCCGGCCATGATGACTGAAAATTTTCTAATCTAGGTCCATTGAAGGGCCGTGATGGTTGTATTTTCGTCTTTGGTCCCATAGGCCACTCCAATGTCCATCCATGATGGCTGCACATTTGCAAGGCCATACTGCTCTGGCCTGATGCAACATAGTGTTGCGATATTGGCCCTAGGACAATGACATGGTAGTGTGCTATGTTAGCACTAACTTTTCTCAAGGTCATCTACCCAACTAGCTAATGCATCATTTGATGCGAGATTGTCCTTTGGAAAATATAGCTTACAGCTTACACCCTCTTTGGTGCCATATTGGCCTTGACCAATGTTTTTTTGGCAGCGTATTGGCCTAGGCTAATGAAGCTTCATCTCTGGCCATTGCGCATCTTTGGCCATTGCGCATATTTTTAGATGAAGCTTCATCTCTGGCCATTGCGCATCTTTGAGCATGTTCCATGCTAAAAACACGGGGTGTTACAGCTTATTACTGGGATAGTGAAAACTGAACATGTCATGCCTTATGTAGAGATGCTGCAAAGTAAACTAGCAAGTTGGATGGGAATCATGCTTTCATTTTAATCTAGAGTAACGTATGTGATGAGTAGTATACCAATTTTTAATATGTCGATCTATAAATGACCAGAGAGTATTTTTTTTTCAGATCGTGAAACCTTTGGTATGGGGATCCATAAAAAAAAGACAATAACTCTTAAACGGGAGAATGTTTGTACTCCAATTGAAGAAGAAGGATTAGGTATAAAGAAACTTGTAGAGATAAATAAATCATTGTTGATGAAGTTATTATGAAGGATTCGGACAGAAGAGTGAGAATGGGCAACATACGTTAGACCAAAGTATCAGAATAATCAAGGTAATTGGATATCATTTTATAGAAAATCTTCAATTTGGTCAGGCCTAAAATGGGTAATGCATGACCTGGAGGAAGATACAAGATTATTAGTAAGAGATGAGACTCAAATTTCTTTATGGATGATAGATGGAACACTGAGGAAAAACTTATCGATATAGTAGATACAAATGATTCCTTTGTTACAAAAAACTTAGGCATGAAAGTGAGTGATTTAATTCAATCCAGATAATGGAATCTACCTTCTGAAATGGTAGGATTTTTACCTGTAAATAAATTTCCTACTTTAATTGAAGACTGTGATAAAAGGATTTGGAGTAAGAATCAAAATGGATTTATGAATATTATTGATGCCTTCAATAAGATCAGAGACAAACTTCTAGTGCATAATATCTTCAAACAAATATGGTATTATTGGATTTGCCATGATACTTCTTGAAAAACGGGGGTTTAACAACTACACTCAATATTTGGTTCCGGTAATCTCTATGGACTAACTCCAATATATTTCCAAGATAATCAACTAGACAGTCATACTTAATCAAGGAAAATACATCCAAGAGTTATATCTCTATTTCTCAATGTAATCAGAAAATCAAACAGATATAAATCCATAAGCCTGATTATTATGAGAAAAAACTTGAACGGTACCAAAGACCAATGTTCAAGTATCAATCAATTTATATCAACAACCAAAGGTTTAATTATCTAATTGATTGAACTACACACAACCTGTGATATTTCAATTATATAGAAAATATAATGCGGAAAAGAAATAAAACAGACACCAAAAGTTTTGTTAACGAGGAAATCGTAAATGAAAAATAACCCCGGGACCTAGTCCATATTTGAACACCGCACTGTATTAAGCCTCTACAGACTTTAGCCTACTACAAGTTAACTTCGGACTGGAATGTAGTTGAGCCCTAACCAATCTCACACCGATTAGGTATAGTCACGTTCCTTACGCCTCCGAATCCCAGCAGGACTCTACGCACTTGATTCCCTTAGCTGATATCACCACCACTAAGAGTTGCTATGACCCAAAGTCGAAGACTTTATAAACAAATCTGTCTCACACAGAAAAGTCTATTGAATAGATAAATTTGTCTCCCACAGAAATACCTACGAGTTTTTGTTACGTCTTTTGATAAATCAAGGTGAATAGGAACCAATTTATACACCGGTATTATATTCCCGAAAAACATCCTAGTAATAGCAATCACATAAGATTAACTTAAATATATGGTAGTAAAACAAGTTATTGCGGAATCACAAAGAATGAGACGAAGAGCTTTGTGATTACTTTTTATATCCTACCTATCGGAGATAAATCTCGAGCACATCTTAGAGAAGATAATACTCAATACGATAGAACAAAGTAAGATTAGAACACACAACTACATAGAAAATAGTTGGGTATGGCTTCATAATCCCAATGAAGTCTTTAAGTCATCAACCTATAATGGTTTTAGGAAAAACATTAAAGGAAATCGACTCTAGTCGCAACTAGTATCACACAGGAGGTGTGGGGATTAGGTTTCCCAGTTGCTAGAGTTCTCCCTTATATATTCTTCAAATAATGGTTTGATAACTTTGGAACAAAGCAATCAATATTTACCGTTAGATAAAACATGATTTAAGATTCAAGCTAATATCTTTGAACCGTTAGATTGATCTTAGCTTGTTACACACAAATGAAATATACCTTCATTTAGATATGGGTAATCGTACCTAAATGTGTATATTGAGTTGGTTCAATAACAGTTAACCGAAGTTAGTCATATGCAAACTTTGCTTTGAACCTTGTTCATCTTAACACTTCTAGATTAATTGATAATCAAATGAATCTAATTGTGTTACTCATAGAGTTGTTCAATTGTTTATATTCTCATAGAAGTATACAAGACACAATTAGCAAAACCGGTTTGATTCATAAGAATCAGTTCATGAAAATTTTAGCCATGGTTTGCAAAGATTGCATTCCTTCATTTATAAATGTATTTGTTCATGAGTATGAAATCATACTTAACCGATTTAAGAACTTGAACCACTTAAGTTTGCGAACTGGTACGCGAACTTAAGTTCTAAACATTGGTCACAAGCCGACAGTTTGCAAACGGGTACGCAAACTTTAGCTCTGGACCGAACTCAGTTGAAACCGTTTGCGAACGGGTATGCAAAATTGGTTCTCGGACTTCAACAGTTAAATCATTTTGCGAACGGGTATGCAAACTTAAGTACCCTGACCTAAACAGTTGAATAAGTTTGCGAACGGGTATGCAAACTTCCGGTCCTGAATTCTGTCAAAACAGTTCGTACACTAAGTACACAAACCGTAATATAACCAGACATGGGTTTTAGCTCTTCACGCCCATTTAAATCATTGAAACATTCTTAGAAGATGGGAATAGCTGTCTCACACAAACTATTAGCTTCAAAGCAATTTTGAAGTGATCGAATGATCAATACAAAATATTCCGAACCTACATCAAATGACTATCTCACACAAATCATGTAAGATATTACCAGGTGATTTTCACATGATCATCTTTTGACTTTCGTCAAGAATAATATATCATGTAATTTCAATCATAATTAAGGTTAGAAATGTATATTAAATAATACCGGATTTAAAAAGCCCTTAAAATATACATATTTACATAAATGCCATTTTTTTAATAATTGATCAAAATATTTAAAAACTTCATATCTTCCAAAATATACACCCGATTTTTATAAGATTTATATATTTGAAAAGCCCTTCGAATTATCTAAGTAATGAGTACAAATATGAATAGTAATTTTTATTCAAATTTAATATTGTTAAATGAGATAAGTTCAAGCATGTGCATCGCACATGTGTTCTTACTAGTGTGTATAATGTAAAGTCTATATAGCTATACGACTTTTGTCTCAATAGGAGATAAAAATGAATAAACTTATGAGTGATAGATGAGTTCAAGTCTCCACATACCTTTTGTTGATGAAGTTCCACAAGATCCCCTTAGTAATTCTTCGTCTTCAATCGATGAATGTTGTGAAGTCTAAAGCTCAACTACTCATTTTATCCTAGTCCGAGACATAGATATAAGTAGACTAGAAATCAAGACTTATAGTTTTGATAACTAAACTTGACAAACAAGCATGAGATAGCAACGATTGCGAGTTTGACCGAGCAGTTCTCTAATAATCTCCCCCTTTGTCAATTTTAGTGACAAAACTATCAATACATATGGATTACAAAATAAATAAACTTTGTATCTTCTCATCCAAATGCTTGATTTCCTTGGTTCTTCAACATTGCTTGAATTCTGCGCCACTTCAAGTACTCTAGTGATTTTGAACGTGTTCAACTCAGCATCATAGTTGTTGAAAATCCGTAGACATAACAATAAGAAAACATACATTCTCAATTATAATTATATAGTGTCATGGTATTATTGCACAACATCAAAGTCCAATTATATCACAACTTTGAAAATAATACTACGGTGATATGTATCACCCCCCCTTAGTCAATACTTCATCTCACAATGAAAACCACTTCTCGTTACATAATGATCCGTAAACCATATGTATATGTAGTGTGAACTACAAAATAATTCTTCCCCTTTTTGACAATATAAATTGGCAAAGGTACGGAAACTAGTGGGATCATAATGAAATTCTCAAAGATATACTTCATGACTATAAGAGAACATATCAACTTTGTTTCGATGATTTCACATAGTCGAAACTTAGTGTATTCATCAAGGAGTTCATAAAGATACAAGATAACTCCTACAATATTCCACATCCGTACTCCCCACAAAGATTTGGCAATTAAGCACAAGTTCAATTGAACTCTCCCCCATAAATGTCATTCTCGTAAGAACAACAAGAGCGACGTTTCTTTTACAAGAAAAGAAGGATTTATTTGGGTATTAACAAATCACATGAAATATGAATTTGTATCCAAAAAACTCAATTAAATTAACCACAAGTAACCTCAATGATTAATTTAATCGGAAATGCTTAACATAAGAAAACTTACGGAGTCGTACAATACTTTCACATAGAAGTGGATCAGTGAAAGATCAATATTGCGGAGTATTCAAAGATTCATTATAGTTTTCATCAATATTTGCATAATGACACTCTAGAATTAATCTTTGACATCAAAAATTAATTCTATTTTCCATCAATATTTGCATAATGACATAATAGACTTAACTTTTGACATATATTCAGCCAAACCTCTTATGGATATAACATATTTAGTATTTTAATTGAAAGAAAAAAATTATTCAAGGGTAAAATACCATTAAAGACATTACAACCATTAAAAATAACAGTTTAATAAGTTCGACATAAGAAGTTCAACATAAAATACCATAAGAAGAGATATAAACAAAACAACTAAATAATGATTAACCAATCATCTTTTAATAGTCCCTAGACATTTCATCAAACTTCTCAATCAGTTCAGGATAAGCTTCCTTGGCATAATCCAACTACTCTCCTAAGCATTCAACTTTTTGCTAAAGACAGATGATTTATGGGTTTGAGGCTATTGAAGCTCCTGCTGATGTTCCGGCTGAAGTTCTCTTCATCTTTTCGATGTTTGCCTAGGATACGACTTTTGGTCTACCAAGATCGGTTCCAAAAGCAACAATGCCGAATTGACTGCAAATCCTTGAAATAAGACAAGGAAAGATTGGAGTCTTCTTAGAAGTCTGCTTTATACTTATCATCTGACGAATGATAAGACTATATAAATCAATGTCTCTCCCTTCAACAATGTAGCAGACCAATTCAGCAAGAGATATGGTTCATAAAATTTTGTCAATTGTGCTCGGCATCAAGTTATCCATAACCAGTTTTCCTGCAACTTTGAGAAATAACTCAGCACCATGAACATCAATCTTGCCATCTTTCCAGGAGACGTCTTTATCAAGAAGACGATTTGATAGCAAGTTTGGAGATAATCTTTCATGCTCAAGAGGTGGGAATTGGAAGTTTCCAACTCGGGTCAAGTTAAAAATCCCAGCAATAACTTGACGATTCACCACAAATATTTCATTCCCCTCAATTGTTTTAAAAGAGTAGTTGACCAAGTTTTGTTCATGTAAGTTTGGATAAAACTGGGCAGTCATTTCAACATGGGCAGTCCCCATGGGTTGATGAATTATGCCCCAATCAAAACCTTTAAAAAACCTAGAGAGATGTTCTACATAAATTTTGAAGCATCATAATATCTTTCCATGATAGGCAGTTTCTTGTTATATTCCAAATAAAGGTTACGAGCCTCTTTGCTAACAAAACTAGTTCTCAAACTTGCATCATAATAAGTTTCATCACTAGCATTAGGACCCGAACTCTCACCATGATTCAATCTTTTCCTAGGTGTCATTGAAACCAAAGAGAATCCAAAAACGATGAATAAGTTATCGGGTAAGTGAACTATCGTTAATGGTGAAGCTCCGGAACTAAAGAGTATGAAGAAATAAAGGCAATCCCGTTAAAAAAGCGGGGATCTAACAACCTCACCCAATATTTCGATTAGCAATCTGTATGGACTAACTCTAATATACTTTTAAGAGAATCAACTAGACAGTCAGACTCAATCTTAATAAAAAGTATATCAAGGAGTTAATATCTATATCTCTCGATTTGATCTATACTCAAGTAAATAGAAATATGCGAGTCTTTATCAAATACAAGAGATATAAACTTAGATGGTACCAAAGACTAATATCCAAGGATCAATCAATTTCCAATCAACAACCAAAGGTTGGATTTCATAATTGATCGATACAACGCACAACCTGTGATATTTCAATTATATAACAAAATATAATACGTAATGAAAATAACACAGCCACCAGAAATTTTGTTAACGAGGAAACCGCAAATACAGAAAAACCCTGGGACCTAGTCCATATTGAACACCACACTGTATTAAACCGCTACAGACACTATCCTACTACAAACTTACTTTGGTCTGGACTGTAGTTGAACCCTAATCAATATATATCAAACTGATTCAAGGTACAGTTGCGCTCGTTACGTCTCTGATCCCAGCATGATACTATGCATTTAATTCCCTTAGCTTATCTCACCCACAACCAAGAGTTGCTACAACCCAAAATCGAAGACTGTAATAAACAAATCTGTATCACACAGAAAAGTCTACGATAATAGATAAATCTATCTCCCACAGATAAACCTACGAGTTTTGTTCCGTATTTTGATAAAATCAAGGTGAACATGAACTAATCAATAACCTGGACTTATATTCCCGAAGAACAACCTAGAATTATTGATCACCTCATAATAATCTAAATCGTATGGTAGCGAAACTAGATATTGCGGAATCACAAACGATGAGACGAAGATGTTTTTGATTTCTTTTTATCTTGCACTATCGGAGATATAATCTCAAGCTAATTATTCGATTGAACTCGTACGATAGAAAATGGTAAGATTAGTTCGCTCAACTATAAGAGAAATATTTTTGTTTGGCTTCATAATCCCAATGAAGTCTTTAAGTCATTAACCGATAGGGTCTTGAGAATAAACCTACGGTTAAAGGAGAATTGACTTTAGCAAACCAACTAGTATCACACAGGAGGTGTGGGGATTAGTTTTTACAGTTTCTAGACGTCTCCTTTATATAGTTTTCAAATCAGGGTTTGTAATCTAAGTTACCATGGTAACAAATCAGTCAATATTCACCGTTAGATGAAAAACCTGATTTATCCAAGCTAATATCTTTCAACCGTCAGATCAAAACTTAGCTTGTCACACACACATGAAATGTATTTCATTTAGGTTTGAGTAACCATACCTAAACGTGTACATTTGGTTGGTTCACAAATAGTTAACCAATGGTTAGCCATATGAGCACTTTCATATCAACCAAATTCGTCTTCTTCACAACTAGTTCAGATGACTCAAAAGAACTAGTTGAAGAGTTGTATTTCTTACATCTTTATACATAGACACAATTGAAACAAAATCGATTTGATTCACTCGAATCAATTCATGAACAATATAGCCACGGTTTGCAAAGATTGCATTCCTTATTGATTTATTGTTTAAGTTCATGAGTTACCCGATTTGAGAAATCTAACCAGTTTGGGTACGCGTACGGGTATGCGTACCTTAGATACCGGATTTGAGTTTACAAACTCAGCAGAAATTTTCGGTTCGAAAACTTCTATGGGTACACGTACCTAAGGTGACTGGTTTACTAGTTTGTAAACTACAAACTCAGCAGAAATTCTCGGTTCGAAAACTTCCGCCAGTACGCGTACCCAACCTGTCTCCTTCACCAATACCGCATGCACACATATGCACGCACTTGGTTTTCGTTACATGGATTTATACACTAATGTGCTAACACACTATATATGCTTATATCCATAGATGGTTACGTAATATAAACTCTACATTTTAATCATTGAAACATTCTTCTATAATGTTATCATAGTCGTTAGACATAAGAATCGACTATCGTCGTCAAAGGTATTTGCAAGATTCAAACGTCATCATGACTTTCGTCATGGGTAAATATGAAAAGTGGTTAAAGCAAAAGCTTACCAACACATATTTCGAGAAAAAGATAGGCGAGTAAACTCTGCTCGAAATAACAAATGTGTATGTATGAAAATTATCATACTTATACGACTATTGTCTCAAGAATAGGAGATAGATAGACTTTTGAGTGCTAGATAAGTTCAAGTCTCCACATACCTTTTGGTCGGATGAAGTTCCACTGGTTCCTTGAGTAGGTCTTCGTCTTCGTAAGATAATCTCCATGGAGTCTGGATCTCAACTATACTTAACTATCCTAGACCGAGACTTAGTCATAAGTAAACTAGAAATAAAGACGTATAGTTTTGATCACTAATATTGACAAACATACTTGAGATAGCAACGCATACAAGTTCGACCGAGCAATGCTTTAACAATCTCCCCCTTTGTCAATTTTAGTGACAAAACTATCAATACATATGGACTACAAAATAGATAAAACTTTGTAGCTTCTCGTCCACATGCTTGATCTCCTTGGTGCTTCAACATTACTCGAAAACTTCATCTTTTCCAAGTACTCCCATGATTCCATAGATGTTCAGTTCATCATCATAGTTTTTGAAGATCCGTTTCCATAACAATGAGAAAACAAAAGCTCTCGATCATTGTTATATAGTGTCATAGTATTATTACACATCATTAAAGTTCTTATATCACAACCCTGATAACAATACTATGGTGATATGTATCACTCCCCCTTAGTCAATACTTTCGTCTCAACACGAAAACCACTCCCCCTTACATAATGATCCGAAAACCATATGTAGTTATAGTGTAAACTACATATTAATTCTCCCCATTTTTGTCAATAAAATTAGCAAAGGTACGAAAACGGGATCCTAATGAAATTTTCATGGAGACTCTTCAAGACTAAAGAAAATGACATATCAACTTCATTTAGATGCAATCATAAAGCCGAAGCTAAATGCATTCATCAATGAGTTTATAAAGATACAAGAAAACCCCTAAAAATTCCACAGTCGCACTCCCCACAAAGATATGGAAATTAAGAACAAATACAAAAGAACTCTCCCCCATTTGATGTCATTCTCGTGAGAACAACAAGAGCGACCTTAATTTTACAAGAAAAGAAGGATTTCATTGGACATCAAAAACCACAAAAATGATTTTGTATCCAAAATTCTCAATTAAACTAATCACAAGAAAACCCATGATTAATTTAATCGGAATACACAACCAAAATAACCACAAACGAATCTATGATGACTCTAGTTGGGAATTCAAACACAAGAAGACTTATGGAGCTGCACATTATATACATAAAATATGGATCAGGTAAGATCAATATTGCGGAATAAACAAGGATTCATCCTATTTTCCATCACTATTTGCACAATGACATACAATAGACATAATCCTTGTAAACAAAAATTCATCCTATCTTCCATCAATTATTTGCATAACGACATAATAGGTTCAATTTTTGTTTGTCAAAAGTTCATCGATCTTGTATCAATGCTTGCATATCGACATATAAAAGAGATAACTTTTGACATCGTATGGGACAATAATAGTTCATGGATGCAAACACATATCCCATAACATATTGCAATATATAAAACCATAAAGATTAATACTGCAAAAAATCATCTTCTAAACAATTTTAGAGTTTAAATAAATAAATCTAAAAGAAAAACAAAGATGAAAATATTGGACATAACTATGTGTAATCACAATAATGGCTATTCCAAACTCTAGTTATTATTCCTAAAACACAAGAATAAAATTCTCATAAGAAGACTTACTAGACATTAAATTCATCTACCCAAGTCGTGCAATAAGAGCTCCAACACAAACAAGTTCCTCATTGGCTTCCTTTAGTTTGATCTTCACAAACTCGAGATTCTTTAAAGCAATTGCAAATTAATCACGTACAACCTTAAAGTCATGAAGAAGATTTCCAACCAATTTTGATGACATCTGGACTGGTTGCATGTTTTCATGATCAATTGCATGATAGAAATTTATAAGAACAGGGTTCTCATAAAACTCTGCACTGTTGATTTCTTCATCCTCAACTTCTTTCTGGCTTCCATCCATAGTTTTCACCATTATCTCAAGAGAGACCATTACCGTTACCGAAAGTGTATATATCAAAGAGGAACTTCGTGATATATATACTTGTACATGTATAAGGTATAAGGTATACATATAAATGAACCCTAGGGTTACATGTTTAAAGTCGGTAGCGGTCCGGGTATACAAACGCTGAAGGTTACGAAATGAGTTTCAAACCATATGAGCAATGGTACCTTAATTAAAAAGGTTTTGACAGAAGTATATTTACAAGAGTCTTTAATTCAAAAGACAACAACTTAACTGTCAATGGAATAAGTACTGATTGTAAAGCCTTAGAGATACAAAAAAGTGAGAGTTTCTCAAGAGTTTTCATTGATCAACTAAGCTTTATTATGATAAGAATGATGGAGAAGATTTTACAAGAAGGATTATTTTATTGACTAACCATATACTTACAACAACCATATTTTGTCAAGAAGAGATGCTTCTTAAGACATATGTGCATCCTCACGCGGTTGAAGAGAGGATACACATAAAAGGTTGCGGTTAGGTTGTAGTCTAAGCATATAACTCATTAACGTTTTCCTTCTTCTTCTCACATGAACCATTAAGAGGATTCTCGTGATTAGCCTCAGTAGAACTTTCATAAAAGAACAAGACATACCTGGAGATGATGTCTTCCTCAATTTTTTGATTTTCCGCTTAAGACTATTTATGATGGTCCTTAGATCTGAAGCATGATTGTTAATGTGTATATAATCAGAGGCAAAACCTTTGGACACAGTGTGATCCTTGCCAAAAGATAATATTCCTTTCATAGTTGAATCATCCTTTTTCCTTTGATGTCTTTTTTTCTTTACTGGAACATCATCCGTCTTAGTTTTCCATATGACATTCTTTCATCTACGATTGTATAAGAAGTTAGTATCATACATATAACTAAGTGAGGATTTATCACGGTACTATTCCTAATTTGGGGCTATGATGTTCTCAGCATGGAGAGAAACATGCTTGATTACTTCCTTTGACATCCATATGAGAATGTTATGAAATTTTTCATTCCTTATTCGGAAGCAACATTTCCGTTCAACGTGACCTTTGTTTCCAAAATAGTAATAGTTGAAGGTAATGTTTTTACTGGCTCTCCTACGCCCTTTCTTCAAAGTATGACAGTCTTTTTTTATAGGAACATAAGCTGTAATAGGTGATTTTCCACATAGCAAGTTGCTATTAGCACAAACAAAATTGATATTCCTAGTATTTGGAGTGTCTAATCCTTTATAGCCCAGACCACGTGTATCACGATGTTCTTTACATGCTCCTAACATGAAAGATAATTTTGTAGAGCTAGTGTTGAATATTTTTAGATTCTCTTCTAGTGATTTTACCTTGCTGGCAGATGTAGACAGATCATTCTTCAATTGTTTTTCTTTGGCAAGAAAGAGGCATTCTCTGTCATTATAGTATTTATGTTGAGAGTCATACTTTGCATCAGATTCAACAAGTCTTTCTTTCAACATACAGAAACTCTTCTGAAGTTTTTCACATTCAATAATCTTTGAATGGACTTCATCATCACGGTATTTAAGGATAGATTGTAAAAGTTTATAACCACTATCATATCCTTTAAACAGTTTTTTGAGTTTCCTGTTTTCACGACAAAAAGGAAACAAATATTCTGCCAGGTAGGCAGTTGATCCTTTCTTTGTTATGATATATCGTCAAAGAGTATGATATACTATGAGACTTCTTCATCAATACTTGGTTCCTCGTCTGAATCACTTTCATCTGAAGGTTCATCAAGTTGTTCATCTTGGCGATTTTCCCAGTTGACATTGGTTTCTGACAGAGGAGAAGATTTAAGAGATTTCTTAGTAGTCTCAGAATTTTGAATTGTATCAAAAGGATCCTGATCTGGTTTTGTGCAGTCAGAGACATCACTACTTTCCATAGAGTCTGATCGCTACAAACACAGACTGATAAGGTTTTTAACGTGTTTTCCTGCTCTGATACCAATTGAAAAAGCGGGGGTCTAACAACCTCACCCAATATTTCGATTAGCAATATGTATGGACTAACTCTAATATACTTTTAAGAGAATCAACTAGACAGTCAGACTCAATTTTAATAAAAAAATGGTTAAAGCGAAAGCTTACCAACACATATTTCGAGAAAAATATAGGCGAGTAAACTCGTCTCGAAATAACAAATGTGTATGTATGAAAACTATCATACTTATACAAATGTTGTCTCAAGAGTAGGAGATAAATATACTTTTGAGTGCTAGATAAGTTCAAGTCTCCACATACCTTTTGGTCGGATGAAGTTCCACTGGTTCCTTGAGTAGTTCTTCGTCTTCGTAAGATAATTGCCATGAAGTCTGGAGCTCAACTATACTTAACTATCCTAGACCGAGACTTAGTTATAAGTAAAATATAAATCAAGACGTATAGTTTTGATCACTAATATTGACAAACATGCTTGAAATAGAAACGCATGCGAGTTCGACCAAGCAATGCTCTAACACCCGTCGAATGATTTCTTGTTGCAAATACAAAGGTACCAAGAACACCCAAAATGATTGATAATTGAGGTTATGATGATTGAGAGTTTACGAACTCTTGGCTTTTCCTTTTCGTACTCGAACTGTAGGGAAGAAGAGGTGAAAAGAACGAATTGAGCTCTTACTCTTTTTAAGTGTCAAACGGTGGTACATGAACCGACTAAACACATTCTGGAATGCGGCTCAAACATGTAATGGCTAGGAGCTCAGAGTATGTGAACTATATGTATGCATACAATGACACGTTTGTTTTATGCTACATCATATTTTGATTAAACTAAATATGGATGAGAAATTTGGAGCAAAACTCAACAAATCTCTCATAAGAAATTATTTGTAGCTCAGCAGCCTTGCACAATGTGACACCAAGAGAGAGTTTCTTTCTAAAAACTCTTGCTTATTATATTATTGAGAGACACCCAACATTCTGTTTCAACAAGTTTTTTAAAGAACTTTAAAATAACACATGAGTTGTGTTCCTGATTTCTTGGTTTACAAATCATAAAAACACGTCTTTGCAGATAATTTTTAGTACTGCATAGGGAAACTCTTTTGATGAATAGATACATCATGACTTTTTCATAAAGGAAGGCAGTACCATTATCTTGAGAAAATGTATCAGGATTTGACTGATGAAATGAGTCATAATTAATCTGAGATGAAACAAACTGATAGATGAGGTTTAAACTCTTCTTGTACTATATCCAGTTTGTTATAACTTTTTGGAATACAGAATGAAGTGTAACCCTAACAAATAAGTAAATCAATATCAACCTCAACATGAAGATTATTCATCATAACTTGATTTAGTTTATCAATAAAGTCGTATTCTTTATGGAGATATGACTCAACATCAAGAAATAAACTTTCAAGCTTCTTATCAAGTCCTGAGAACACTTCAAGGGATTTTAAACCTTGTGGAGGTTTAGATAGAATTTCTTCTACATATTTTATTAATCAGTCATGGAAGAAAACTCAGAAATCCCTCGATCAGGTGGTACGTTTACAGAGATAGAGCTTATGTCCATAAAGTCATATTGCTACAAACACAGACTTATGAGGTCTTAAATGTGTTTGCCTGCTCTGATACCAATTGAAAAAGCGGGGGTCTAACAACCGCACCCAATATTTCATTTCGGCAATCTGTATGAACTAACTCCAATATATTTCCAAGAGAATCAACTAGACAGTCAGACTCAATCAAGGAAAATACATCCAACAGTTATATCTATGTTTCTCAATGTAATCAACAAATCAAACATATAGAAATCCGTGAGCCTGATTATTATGAGAAACAACTTGAACGGTACCAAAGACCAATGTTCAAGTGTCAATAAATTTATATCAACAACCAAAGGTTGGATTATCTAATTGATTGAACTACACACAACATGTGATATTTCAACTATATAGAAAATATAATGTGGAAAAGAAATAACAGAGACACCAGAAGTTTTGTTAACGAGGAAACCGTAAATGCAGAAAAACCCCGGGACCTAGTCCAGATTTGAACACCACACTGTACTAAGACGCTACAGACTATAGCCTACTACAAGTTAACTTCAGACTGGAATGTAGTTGAGCCCTAACCAGTCTCATATTGATTAAGGTACATTCGAGTTCCTTACACCTCTGAATCCCAGCAGGACTCTGCGTACTTGATTCCCTTAACTGATCTCACCCACAACTAAGAGTTGCTACGACCCAAAGTCGAAGACTTGATAAACAAATCTGCATCACACAAAAAAGTCTATTGAATAAATAAATTTTTCTCCCACAATAATACCTACGAGTTTTTGTTCCATCTTTTGATAAATCAAGGTGAACAAGAACCAATTGATACACCGGTCTTATATTCCCGAAGAAAAGCCTAGTAATATCAATGACCTCACAATAACTTAACTATATGGTAGTAGAACAAGTTATTGAGGAATCACAGAAAATGAGACAAAGAGCTTTGTGATTACTTTTTATATCTTACTTATCGGATATAAATCTCGAGCAAATCTTAGAGAAGATAATACTGAATACGATAGAAAAAGGTAAGACAATAACATGCAACTACATAGAAAATAGTTGGGTATGGCTTTAGAATCCCAATGAAGTCTTTAAGTCGTCAACCTATAATGGTTTTAGGAAAAACCTAGGTTAAAGGAAATCGAATCTAGTCGCAACTAGTATCACACATGAGGTGTGGGGATTAGGTTTCCTAGTTGCTAGAGTTCTCCCTTATATAGTCTTCAAATCAGAGTTTGATAACTTTGGAACAAAGCAATAAATATTCACCGTTAGAAAAAACCTGATTTATCTTAACCGTTCCACACAAATGAAATATACCTTCATTTAGAATGGGTAATCGTACCTAAACGTGTATATTGAGATGGCTCAATAACAGTTAACCGAATTTAGCCACATGAACACTTTTCTATTAACCTTGTTCATCTTAATACTTCTAGATCAATTGATAATAAAATGAATCTAATTATGTTACTCATAGAGTTATTCATTTGTTTATATTCTCATAGAAGTATACAAGACACAATTGAAGCAAAATCGGTTTGATTTAAAAGAATCAATTCATGAAAATTTTATCCATGGTTTGCAAAGATTTCGTTCCTTAATTTATAAATGGATTCTCTCATGAGTATACAATCATACTTAATCGATTTAAGAACTTGAACCACTTAAATTTGCGAACGGGTACGTGAAATTAAGTTCTGAACATTGGTCACAAGCCGAAAGTTTGCAAATGCGTACGCAAACTTTAGCTCAGGACCGAAATCAGTTGAAACCGTTTGCAAACTGGTATCAAACTTGGTTCTCAGACCTCAACAGTTAAATCAGTTTGCGAACGGGTATGAAAACTTCCGGTCCTGAATTCTATTAAAACAGTTCGTACACTAAGTACACAAACCTTAATGTATCCAGACATGGGTTTTAGCTCTTAACTCTCATTTCAACCATTGAAGCATTCTTAGAAGACGGGAATAGCTGTCTCACACAAACTATTAGCTTCAAAGCAATTTTCAAGTGATCGAATGATCAATATGAAACATTCCGAGCCTACATCAAATGACTATCTCACACAAATCATGTAAGATGTTACCAGGTGATTTTCACATGATCATATTTTGACCTTCGTCAAGAATAATGATGAACGTGGTTAAAGAAAAAATCTTTCTTACACATATTTCGAGAAAGATATAAGCGAGTTTAACTCAGCTCGAAATATCAAATGTGTATAATGTAAAGTCTATATAGCTATACGACTTTTGTCTCAATAGGAGATAGAAAAGAATAGACTTCTGAGTGATAGATGAGTTCAAGTCTCCACATACCTTTTGTTGATGAATTTCCACAAGCTCCCCTTAGTAGTTCTTCGTCTTCAATCGATGAACGTCGTGAAGTCTAAAGCTCAACTATACATTATATCCTAGTCCGAGACATAACTATAAGTAGACTAGAAATCAAGACTTATAATTTTGACAACTAAACTTGTCAAACAAGCTTGAGATAGCAACGCTTACGAGTTAACACTTATAATAATGTTTGTAAATTGGTTAGGGACATTTGTGCTACAGATTTAACGACATTGCAATTTTGGGCAGATTTTACGGAGTTGGCTTGGTGGAATTTTTTCATTTCTAAATCCTTTTTGCTTCCTAGACATTTTTTCCTTTGGTAAGTATAAAATCCCAATTATCAAAAAAGAATTGGAGAACTGCTTCTTTTTGTTTGATGGTGGAGATATGGTTTACTAAGAATAAATATAAGTTTATTTTGTGTCTAGTTCGCCTTCTATCTTAAAAATGAAACATAGAATTCTACATCTTACTCATGACTGTAGGTATAGAATGCCTGGCCAGATGTGGAACTCTGTGTATGATTTATTGATTATAAAAGCCCTTGAAATATGGTGCAGAAGTGCAAAGACACTTAAGGTAGTTGAATGTTTGTTCAAGTTACCCGATTTACTTCTTTGTTGTGATGGTGCGGCTAGAGGCAACCCAGGGGTGGATGGATATGGATTTATCAGTAGGAATGATAGTGGTGAATGTTTGAGTACAGAATCAAGTGGTTTGGGTGTTACTTCGAATTTTATGGTTGAAGTTATGGCAGTGATTAAAGCTCTAGAATGTGTAGTGGTCTGTGATTATTTCAGGATACTTCTGGAATCTGGTTCTAAGACAGTTATCTAAGCTTTTATATCAAACAAGGTACCTTGGGATGTCAGCTCGCTGTTGGAGACTGCATTTTTTACAATTCAGACATTCTTACAACGAAATAAATTTCTCTGATTATGTGTTTCCAAAAACAGGAGTGAGATTAAGTTTGAGCCAAGTTGAATGATACAGTGATAGACCTGCAGTTCTTGTAAAGTTAGAATGGCCTGATGATAAATATTTTAGATTCCATCAAAATTTACTCGGAGTCCTGAGCCTTCTTCTGTAACTCCGGATGTCTTTTTATATTGATTTTTGGTTGTAAACTTTGGCAATTTTGGTTAATAAAATTTATTGATTCAGCAACAAAGAAAAGGGTACAGTTACAATAGATGATTTAGCCGGTGGAAATTAGTGACTAAAATCGTTACAAAATCATATCTTCATTGTTTGTATAATTTAACAGTCATCTCAAAATCGGAAATCGTGGATTCTATATTTTCAGATAGCCACCCTCATAATAAATATTTTAGTGGATCGAAAGGAACCTGGACTTAACCTCCTTCAAAAATGCCTACCATCAAGTGATCTGATAGTTCTCCCTCCCACTGCGAAAGGTAGGGTTCGACCCCCTTAATTTCCAGAAATTACTCCTTAAGGAGTTAAGGATCCAAGACCACTCTTTCAAAAAAAAGAGAGTGGTAGTTCAAAAAGGAGTTGGAGCCCAGCTTAAGTGCGTGTATGTGATTTCCTTTTTCATAGGTTAAGTGTGGTAGTTCAAAAAGGAGTTGGAGCCCAGCTTGTTGCTAGGCTTCCTACTAGTTTCTTGTCTGAATTTGGAAATTAAATAAAAGTAAAACCTTATAAATATAAAAAAAAAAAAAAAAAAAACAAACGAGTACCTAGCTCAGCTGATCATCCCCGTTCCTCAAAGTTTCATGCGTTCCAGGAGGTCCCAGGTTCGAGCCCCCAATGACGTAATATTGAAGAAATTAACATGGAAGATAGAGTTAGTTTTCCCCCTTTGTGGTATAATCTCATCCCCATCCGCTTCGGCTCTCTTGGCTAGGTTACCCATAAGGCTCGCTGGTAGGCTAGCACAACAACTTGTTCGATTAATGTAGTAGTATGTTGTTGGAGCTTAACTTGTTAGGCTTTCAACTAGTTAATGAAATACTACTCTTTATCCAATAATAAAAATTTAATTGTTAAAAAAAAAATTAAAAAAAAATAGATACTGCTTCAAAAATTAGTCAGGTGCTCCACAGAGGCCTTGATACTCTGGCCCGTCAAGAAAAGATTCATTCAAAGTAACCGGAAGAAAAAAGAAACCATCTACTCTCGGCCTCCACCACAGGTCCACAGCCACAACCCCGTTCATCCGATTTAACTCCAATTCCCGTTCCAAAGCTTACTAACATGCGCCAAAAGAATTTCATTATCCGCGCGCGTAAATTCCTCCTTTTGAAACCGATCCCGCGAAACTCTCCCTCTTATATTTTTCTTATAAACCAAAAATCCCAACTACTCTATTTCATAGAAAGGGGTTTTCCAAAATTAGGGCTCCTACAAAATCACAAACTCTTCACTTAAGATTCATCTTCAAAACTCATCCGATTTCAACAGAACTTCACAACTATCTCCAGATTGAATGTTTAAACAAGAATTAGGGCAAAATCACCATGGCAAAAGTAGTTCATTATATACTATCTTCATCAGATAGTGAAACTGAACCTGAAATCAAACCTTTTCCACCACTCAAATCTTCTTCATCTCCTATTCTATTATGTCCTACACCAATTTCATATGCAGTAGGTCTTGATCCATCATCTCAAAAACTTCCATGGCTTCAAAAATCGTCCGACGTTATAGATCTTCACCGCCGCGTAAACAAGTCTCAGGTCTATTCAGGTGATGCTTCTAAGGTTTCTGATCAAAGGAGTCAACCAGTGAAGATTGATTCTAGTTGCGTTGAGGTTTCAGGTAAAGATTTCAGAAATTTACCTTCTAAAAGAACTCGCGGAAGAATTTTTGCACTTTCTAGCGTAGAATTGAATGATATTGTGAGTTTTGATGTTCTGAATGATCCGATTCCCGTGTTAGTTGATAAAAATATGGATGAGAATATTGATTCTAGTTGTATTGAGGTGTCTGGTAAAGATTTCAGTAAGCTTCCGTCGAAAAGGACTAGACGTAGGGTTTTTGCACCTGTTAGTGTACCAGTACCAGCTGCTAGAATTCCTGACCTAGTTAATGAAAATAGAGTTGATGAGAATGTTGATTTGAATTGCGTCCAGGTGTCTAGTAAAGATTTTAGCAAGATTCCTTCTAAAAGGACTCGGCGTAGACTTTTTGCACCTGCTAGTGTACCGTCTACGTTGAGCAATGCAACGAGGTTTTCTGCTCAGAATATTGTTGGTTATCGGAGTGCTGAGATTCATGTGAATCGGGATACGTCTGTTGGGGAAAATGTAGGTGATTGCAATGTTAATGTGAAGGATGGTTTTGGCTTGAGAGTAGATGGTGATGTTGTCATGTATGAACACAAAGGGAGTGGGCTTCAACATCCCACTTTGGGTACTGAAGAGCCTCCTGTTAATTCATGCGACACAAGTTTCAAGCGTGCAGTGACTAATGGTGGATGTGATAACCCTGTGGCAACAAACGTAAGCGATGAGAAAGTTTACATGGAAAGTCCTGAGACTCATGTGAATCGGTATACCTCTGTTGGGGAAAATGTAGGTGATCACAATGTTAATCTGAAGGATGGTTTACATTTGAGAGTGGATGGGGATGTTATTATGGATGAACACGAAGGGAATGGGCATCAACATCCCACTTTGGTTACTGAAGAGCCTCTTGTTAGTTCTTCTGGCACAAGTATAAAGTGTTCAGTGACTCATGGTGGATGTGATAACCCTGTGAGGACAGATGTAAGTGATGAAAAAGTTCATATGGAAAGTCAGTTAAGTAAGAGAGGTGGTGGTGATGTTTTATTTCGTGATGAAAATGTAAAATGGATCATATCTCCCTCGAATAAGGATTTTGCTAGTGCACCCACTGCAAGTGTTAATGATTCTGCATATCATTCAGGAACTGAAGAAAAACAGACAAAATGGGATGGTGCTATGATTCTTTATGATAAATATGTGAATAGGATCATATCTCCCTCCCCGTTAAAGAAGGATTTTGCTGGTACACCCGCTGCAAGTATTAATGATTCTGCACGTCATTCAGGAACTGAAGAAAAACAGACAAAATGGGATGGTGCTATGATTCTTTACGATAAATATGTGAATAGGATCATATCTCCCTCCCCGCTAAAGAAGGATTTTGCTGGTACACCCGCTGCAAGTGTTAATGATTCTGCACATCATCCGGCAATTGGAGAAAATCATACGGAAAATGATGAGAGAGTAGTATTTCAAGCAGCAGTAGAGGTATTTCCTGGCACTTCTTTGTTATTGTTAAACTTTTGAGGACCAAGATAACATTAGCATATGATACAGTTCATTTCGGGCTATGTTGTATTTTATCTCAAGATAACTTTTGTGTTTAAGCATGTTAAGGATCACAAAAGTTGCAATCTTTCTTGTAAAGATTATGTTCATATGTTTCCAAAAAGTGTTATGTGGTGAGCTTTTTTCTTGGTTTGTCGCAGGATCTTTCTCAGCCAAAAGCAGAGGCTAATTTACCCGATGGGCTCTTGACTGTTCCTCTCTTGAAACACCAGGTCTGCTGTTTTTATCTCTCCTAGCACTTCAAAATCTATGAATATGTTTTTTGTTTTTTGTTTTAATTATCAGAGCTGCATATCATTTAACTTATCCCACAGAAAATAGCCTTGGCATGGATGGTTCACAGGGAGACAACAAAACTGCCATGTTTAGGTGGAATTCTAGCAGATGATCAGGTTCAACGCTAATACTTCACCCAATTTATAATGCACAGTGTACTATTTCACTTCTGATATACATTTGTAAGCTCATCATGCACTTATGTGACAGGGGCTTGGTAAGACTGTATCCATGATTGCTCTTATACAATATCAGAGGTATATCAAGTCGCAATCAACAACAGGTGACAATGGTGATCATGAGATGGGAGAAACGTTTCCTAATTATGCTGACCGTTTTTTTATAAAGAGGCCAGAAGCAGGTACACTGATTGTATGTCCAACTAGTATCCTTTGTCAGTGGGCTCAAGAACTGGATGACAAGGTTGCAGATGGTGCTAAACTCTCTGTTTTGGTTTATCATGGAAGCAATAGGACAAAGGATCATGTTAAGTTGGCAAAATATGATGTGGTTCTCACAACATATGCAGTTGTAGCTAATGCATTTCCAAAGCAGGATGAGGAAATTGACGATGAAGTAGATGGTAAGAAAAAAAACGATATTTATTCGATAGGGTGCACAAGTGATCCTCTAGCTAAGGTGGACTGGCTCAGAGTGATATTAGATGAAGCTCAGTGCATAAAAAACCACAGAACCCGGTCCTCTACCTCTTGCTGTGGTCTCCGAGCAAAAAGTAGATGGTGTTTGTCTGGAACTCCTTTACAAAACAAACTTGATGATCTTTACAGCTACTTCAGATTTCTGAAATACCATCCATATTCTTACTATTCAAAGTTTAGTTCTTCGCTTAAGTCCGTGTCCAGAACTGGATGTTACAAGAAGCTTCAAGTAGTTCTGAAGACCATACTACTACGCCGTACAAAAGGTGACTTCTGATTCTAACTATAATTCAGTTCATGCTAGTTTATGCCAAGCAACCTTTATTCCATCGTTCTGTGAATTTAGCTTCGACTATGTTGCACTTGTTATCGTGGTTCTGTTATGCGTCTTCTGATGAAGTTTGGTTTAGTGTCTCATCTTATTTACTGTAGGCTTGTCTGTGAAGATACATAGACTTACCTGTATCTGGGCATTACAAACTTATGATTTACTTTTACATTTTTTTGTTCCTTGCAAGTCCTGCGAAAACACTATGAGGTATTGTGGATGTGAAATGTCTGTTGATAAGAGTTTTATTATAACTTTATAGTTTATACTGTTCTTTGACAGACACGTTGATCGATGGGAAGCCAATTGTTACTTTACCACCCAAATCCATATCCTTGATGAAGGTAGAGTTGTCTACTGAGGAGCGGTCCTTTTATTCAGCACTAGAAGCAAGATCAAGCTCCCAGTTCATGGAATATGATAGAGCCGGTACAATTAACCGAAACTACGCGAATATTCTGGTGCTGCTTTTGTATCTTCGCATGGCTTGTGATCACCCTTATCTTGTTGATAAACCACCTCATAAACCTGTTGATAAGACTTCTCTAGAGATGGCAAGGAAACTCCCGAGGGATACGCTGTGTAAATTCTTTAATTTGTTGAAGGATTCTTCGGCAGTATGTGGTAAATGTAAGGTAAGAGCTTAATTCAACCTCATACTTATGAGTACTTGTAAGCAATTGCATTTACGATCTTCTGCTCAAGGGAAGGGAAGTAATAGTATTGCTAGTAGCATAGTAGGGGTGTCTTGGAAAAACTACTGTAGGGAACTTTTCTGCCTTAATTTTTTTGTTGCATATTTTATGGGAACATGGATATTAATTTTTTTATTCTGGTCATGTTTAGGAACATTGGATTATGTGACCCTTGTCTTCTCTGATTCTTCATACATTTTTGCCAGGACACACCTGAGGATGCTGTTGTTACAACGTGTGGCCACGTCTTCTGTCATCAGTGTGTAGCTGAACATTTAGTGGGAGCTAGAAATTTGTGCCCTGAATTCGATTGCAAGGTCCATCTTCGTTCTGATCTTGTATATTCTAAGGCAACTTTAAGCAGATTTTTTCCTTCTGAGCCTACGAATAAGGCAACAAGTTCTTCGAAAGTTACCGAGAACTCTGCAGTTCTACAGCGTTCATACAAGTCTTCCAAGATCAAAGCTGCTCTTGAGATTCTAAAGTCCAATAGCAAATCTTCACTTTCTTCTGGAGATTGTAGCGTTGCAACCCCTGTGAAGACTATTGTTTTCTCACAGTGGACATGTATGCTGGACCTAATGGAGATTTCACTGGACGAGTCTGGTATAAAATTCAAGAGATTTGATGGAACAATGACACTGGCTTTAAGAGACAAGGCTGTGAAAGATTTTATTTCTAATCCTGAGGTACATAAAGTGTGAAAATTGTTCTCAAATATACAGCTGCTTACGTGTTCCGTATTTTTCTACGTGCTTTTGAAATTCATTATACTCGAACATTCCACCTATATTTGTTAACTTGCCTAAATGAGATTTTATTGCAGGTGAATGTCATTTTGATGTCACTAAAAGCAGGAAACTTAGGCCTAAACTTGGTTGCTGCATGTCATGTTATTCTTTTGGATCCTTGGTGGAATCCAACTACTGAAGATCAGGCCATTGATCGAGCTCATAGGTTAGGCCAGACACGTCCTGTTACTGTTTCAAGATTAGCAGTTAGTGAAACGGTGGAGGACAGAATATTCAAACTCCAGGTAAGATTTATGTTTTACCCAGCGTTCCATTTTATCTTTCACTTAATGGTATCTCCTGGACATGCATGAACTATAGAAACTGTTTCAAATTTATTTTTTATCCAAACATTTTTGCAGGAAGAAAAGAGGGAATTGGTTGCATCTGTCTTTGGGGATGGTAAATTTGGGGGATCCGCTGCTCGGCTTACAGTTGATGATCTCAGATTTCTATTCGGCTTTAGGGTCTAAAGATGGTCAAGCTCATCTATCTGTCTGCTCACCATGTCTATTTTGCTTCTTTTTTTGAAACGGTCACGAGCAGTGAGATGGTGTTTGTGAAAATTGAACATAACACAGGTTTGCAAGTTGCTGCTGAATTTTTTTTGTCTATAAAAGCAACTGTGGAGAAAACTGGTTCCATGCCTGAACCAAACTTTGATGTTAAGTAATTTTGTAAATCTAACATTAGATTCTAGGTAGTATAATCCATACCACCTCATCCAATTTTAAGGCAAGTTCATTGTAAATAATCTCAGATTCTGTTAATTTTCCTGGTAATTAAAGCTCTTTAAGAAATCCTTGAATGTCAGCGTTTACAGATGCAATTTTTCTTCTTTTTCCTTGATGTCTAATTTTTTGTCTCTCTGGTGATGCAACCAGTAAAAACTGCAATGCTATGGTTTTTCTTGTCTTTTACATTTGCAAGTGCTTATATTATGAAGTCACAGACACTACAGCCAATGGGTATTAGCCATCTTTTTTGTCATCGGTGTTGTGCAGTGTAGTCGGTATGGCGATCTTTTAACGCGGCCCACTAAAAAAACATATTTTCACGTGTTCGCAACCGAGTCGGGGTAAAACCAGGCCGGTCCACTACTGAGTTGGACTAGGAGTAAAAGAGTCTTTAGGACTTTTGTTTACGTTCAGAGTAAATTCTGAGCTGTTGGATTTAAGGTCTCACGGCTCTCATGCTAGTTAGCAAATTTGGCCGAATGGTGAATATTCCCGAATTAGTTGTTTACGCAAAAAATTGCCAGCGAAATGCAACCCCGAACAGAAAAGGCGATTTTTATTTTTTAAAAGATTTGATCGCATTTTAAGCGCAACATTATCCCGGATTCCCGGGGGACTTTGAATATGTGAAGAATTTTCTATGATCTCAAGTCTTTCTATTTTATTTTTTTTCTTGGAAAATAGATACAACAGGGGCTAGCTTCTCAGATTTGGGGTATGAATAGCAAAGTTTTGCAAAAGCAAATTACAATTGATTAAAGATAGATACGAGCCACCATCGCCAGAGGATGGGACATAAGACTTTGCAATTAAAGTAAGTTTTGGCAGTCACATTTGCCTTAATGAAGTACAAGTAAAACGTCTAAAATAACAAAATAAATCCACATTAATGTCAATTTGTTCGGAGCTTGTTGTTTGTTGGGGGTTTCTCCATTTTTGGTTAAGCTTCTTTATCAACTTTGTATCGTCGATCTCCAAGTTGCAAATTCTGTTCCGTTGTTGATGATGCCACCTCATGGCTGCCATCACTCCCCGAGTGTTTCTTTCTTCTAGAGAGATAACTTCGCAATGGAAGGCCCTTTGACCCCTGCAGACTCCTTCTCCATCTGTAATGATAATGACTACAACTGCAATAGATAACCTGCGGTACCACCAACTGAAACACAACATGGTTTGTGTTTGTTTTTCAATTTGGGTTTGTGATTGGGCCAGTTGATTGTTATTAGGGTTTCTATTGAGGGTGAGATTTGTTGGGAGATTGTAACAGGCTTTGAGGTGAGTTTTTATGAGTGTGATGGTTGTTTCTGGAGTCTGTTGTTTATTTTGAAAGCATTTAAGACACCTAGCTTTCCAAATATGCCACGACACTATAGCAAAAAACTGGTTTCCTATGACATGTTGGAACTGAGTAGGTTGTCTATTATTGATCCAATTTTTTATCCAATTTCTAACTCCAATAGAATTATCTATTGTATAGTTCATTCCTAGCCACACAGCCCTGCTAAAGGAGCACCTCATGAGAGTATGTTCGTCTGTTTCAACACAGTTATTACACATAGTGCAAGTAGTGTTAATTGTCGATACCCATCTACCCACCAAACCACTTACTGGTAAAATACCAGTGTAGCATTTCCACACAAAGACACGAATACGAGGAAGAATATTCAAGTTCCAAATTTTCTTCCAAAATGGATTTAGAATCAAAGGTTGAGCATTGTTATGCGAAGCTTTTTTTGATGAGGTGATGATACACTGATTTAACAGTGAGATTATTTTTATGAGAGAGAGGCCAGGTAAGAGTATCATTGGGAGAGCGATCATGTTGGAGATCTATGGTTAAGATGTTTTGGACTATCTGACGAGGAAGAATTTGTTGAAGGAAGTTGACATTCCAATCATATGCGTCTTCGTTCAGCATATCACTAACTGTTACCAGGGTATTCTCTACAGTGGGCTTTATATCATTTCTAGATATAGGATTTGGAGAGTTAAGGGGGATCCAATTGTGTCTCCACAATTCAATTTCTTTTCCATTTCCTATTTTCCAGATGGCTTCCTCTTGAATGATTTTGATTCCATTCCATATACCCTTCCAGAACCAAGAAAAATTGTTTTTTGGTTTTGAAATACTCAAAGGGGAAGCATTTTTGAAATATTTCGCTCTCAGAACTTTTGATACCAGAGAATTTGGATTTTTAATGATACGCCATGCCGTTTTTTTTAACATTGCTATGTTGAACAGATCAAACTGTTTGAAACCTAGTCCACCGTAATCCATAGGAGTACAAATCTATATCCAATCCTTTGGGCACCATCTCCTTGTATTTTCACCGGAGTGGCCCCACCAGAACGCCCTGTTGAGGGAGTCCATCTTTTTTGTTAATTCCTTTGGAATGACAAAGCAAGCCATCTGGTATGTAGCCAAAGAGTCGGCTACATATTTAATCATCACCCATCTCCCTGCTGGGGAGAGAAGTTTACTACTCCAACCTTTTAGTCTACCTCTTAGATTTATTAGAATAGATTCGAAACATTTAATCTTTGATTTGTGAGTAAACAAAGGTATCCCCAGGTATTTGTCATCCAATCTAATTCTTCCTACTTTCAGAATATCAAGGATTTCTCGGATTTCCGTATTAGATACGGAGTTGCTGAAAAAAGCCCATGATTTATCATAATTTATTTGTTGACCAGATCCTATGCTGAATAGATCAAGAATTTTTACCAGGTTTTTACACTCCTTTTTCCCAGCTTTGGTGAAGATGAGGCAGTCATCGGCAAACAACAGGTGAGAAATGGAAGGAGAGTTGGATCCGAATTTAACTCCACTGATAAGGCCATTATTTTCAGCTTCTATGAGAACTCTAGAGAGGGCGTCCATGCAAATTATAAAAAGATAAGGGGATAGGGGGTATCCCAGACGAAGACCCCTAAAAGGTTTGAAAAATCCTGAAGGAGATCCATTTACAAGAATAGCACTAGTGGAGGTTCCAATGCATTGACTAATCAAATCAATCCAATTTTTGCAAAATCCCATTTTTTCCATAATCCTAACTAAGAAAACCCATTCCACTCGATCGAAAGCTTTTGACATATCAATTTTCAATCCCATAATTCCTTTTTTCTTCTGTTTCTTCCTCTCCACTCTCATTGTGTGGACTATTTCATGGGCCACTATGATGTTGTCTTCTATTTGCCTTCCGGGAACAAAAGCGGATTGGTAAGGGGATATGAGTTTGTCCAAGAACGGTTTCATTCTGCCTGCCAATAATTTGGACACTATTTTGTAAATGGTATTACAAAGGGAAATGGGTCTAAAGTCCTTTGGAGTGTTTGGTGACTCAATTTTTGGTATGAGAGTGATGAAAGTAGAATTGAACTCCTTGAGAATGAATCTAGACTCGAAGAAATCCTGAATCATCTTTGTTACTTCATCTTTTAAAAGAAACCAATTTTTTTGAAAGAAAACAGCTGGGAAGCCATCAGGTCCATGAGACTCATTTGGGTGCATATCAAAAACAACCAGTTTGATTTCTAATTCAGAGGGTTTTGCCATTAGTTTTTCATTATCTAGCTCATTGAGACAGCTTGGAATGAGGTCCAAAATTTTGTCGGAAATGTTTGGTTTAGAGGAGGTTGCCATGGAGGAAAAATGGTTGTAGAAAGTATCCACAATGCCTTTTCTATCATTGCTCCAGGAACCATCTAGGTTTTGAATGGTTTCCACCCTGAGCTTCCTAGCTCTATAGGTGGCAGTGGAATGAAAATACCCTGTATTTTTATCCCCCAAATTGAGTTGATTATCAGTAGCTTTGGTTTTACAGAAAGCTTCTTCAAAATTGTACCATTTTTCTAGATCATGCTTAATATTTATAACTCTAGAGTTATTATCTTGAAGGTTTGGGTTGTTTTTAGCATGGTTAAGATTTTGGTTGAGTTTTTTGATGTTTTGTTGTATATTGCCAAAAAAATTACGGTTCCAAATTTTTATATTCTCCTTAACATTTTTGAGCTTAGACATGATTGCAAAATCTATTGATCCCCCCGGGTCAATATCCCAAGCTTCTTCAATGACTTGAAAGCAAGAAGGCTCTTCCATATAGATTCCAAAAAACTTGAAAGGTTTAGCACCATCCTTCCAACAAGGTGTAGTTCTTAGAAGAATAGGGCTATGATCCGATCCAACCGAAGGTAGGTGGTAGATTAGAGATCTTGGGTAAAGGTTTAGCCATCTTGGGTTATCTATGGCCCTATCTAGTCTAGCTTCTATGAAGTCCTTGATATTTTCTCTTTTGTTAGACCAAGTGTATTTGTATCCGACAAATCCCAAGTCCATAATATCTGCATCGTATACAAGTTTGTTAAAAAAAACAACTTTCCGTTTGGTCTGTAGGTTTCCCTCCACGTTTTTCTTCCCCACTGAGGGTGAAATTAAGATCTCCTAGGACGAGCCAAGGAACATCAATGCTGCTAGATAATTTTTGGAAATACTCCCAACTAGTGTGTTTTCTAATCCTGTATGGGCACCCATAGGTTCCTGAGAACATCCAAACATTGTTGCTAGAGTTGCAAGTGACTATAGCATCTATTTGACTATCAGTGGTGTTTATGACAGAGATCGAAACTTTACTAGACCATGCTAACGCTAATCCCCCTGCTGTACCTATAACTCCAGTCGGGTTAACAATTTCCAAATTTTGGTATTGGAGTTTGAGAAGAATAGGTTTGATGAACTGCTGTTTATTTTTTGTTTCTTGGAGAAAAAGAATGTCGGGAGAGTGCTCCCCTACAAGTTTCTGAAGATGGATTTATGTTGCAGCTTTTCCTATTCCCTGGCAGTTCCAAGCTAGGATGTTGAGAGACATTGTTATGAATTGGTGGGGGTTCTGGGGTATAATTTGAGTGGATAGAAGGGTGGTGGATATGTATTTTTGTAATAAGTAACAGTACCAAGAGCTCAAAACAAAATTCCGAGAAGACAAAGCAGGAGTAGCCTTTAGAACTAAATTGAACCTATTTGCACGCCTTGAAGAAACATGCAGCTCACAAACAGGAGTTGTATCAGCCAAAAATTTAAAACCTTGAGACGCCAAAACCCTTAAAACATTGTACCTTCCACTATTTTTCACAATTTCAGTTGACTCTATTAAAAAACACGAAAACTTGATCAGCCGATAATAGTAATAATTGAATTTTAGGCTTACCTGGTTATCCTTGATTGAGCTATCTTCCCCGATGCCAGCATTTGCTCTCGATTTGATTTGTTGAGAAGCATTAGCTTTCGCCCATCTCTCAATTGTAGATAGTCCTCTGTTCTCGAGAGTAGACATTTTCCTTTCCCTTTTGTCATCATTACCAGCTAGGAAGGAGGGTATTGATGAGTTCCTATTCTGTTTGGTGGGGATTTTTGGTTTGAAGCTTCTAGGAGGATTATTTAGTACATTATCTTTATTTTTTTCAGAACCCCATCTCAACTTAGTGAGGTACAAAAGCACATCCTGTCGCCCGTTCTTATAAATTTGTAGATGAAATTTTGTTTTTAAGGCATGTCTTCTCAGTTTCACATTTAGAATGAATTCTTTTCTAATTCTTTGACAATTTTCCTTAACAGCCCCATCAAAAAATTTCGCTGCAGTTACTAACCCAACTAAACTCTTTACTTTTTTTACATATTGACTTTTTTCCTCTTGCAGGGTAATTGTTTCCAAAATTTGTGGCACTGGGCACTTTAAATTCTTTTTATTTTGGGTGTAAGATAGAGTGTCTTTGCATCTAGATCTTTGAATCTTCCATGGAGGCTCTTCTCCTACATCCGAAATGGATTTTCTTTTTTTGAAAACATCTTCATCGACCCAAATCTCAGCTTGACTTAGAAAAATTCTGAAACTAGGAGTATTTGCTTGAGTAGATAAATCCCCCGTGAGCAATATTTTGAGGTTGGGGATGGAGGCAGATGGAACATTTTCTAATATTTCTGATTGGGTTTTCGAACAAAATGATACCAAGGATTCCACTAACTCATAGAGAATGAGACTTACTAACCACCAAAATAGGTTCACGGATAAAATGATTTGAAACATAGTAACACAAGAGTTGAGTGGATTTTTTGAATATTGATTAAACATCAAGGACAATTAGAAAAGTAACGATTGAAAAGCTATAGCAGTAATGAAGAAAACGGTGGGTTAAAAGAGATTGGGAAAATGGGTTTACAGTATTTGAGCAGGATGAAGAGACAAAGAAACTGGTACTGATAGTGATAACAAAATAGAATGAAAATGAATCCCCTGCAAGAACAGTTGGATTAGCATAAAATAACAGAGATTGGATCATACATACCTTAATATCCTTTGTTGTTTAGGTCGGGGAGCTCGCAATAACCAGGTAAAAGCCTAAAAAATCACACAGCAGCCATACACACAGATTTACTCGAGAAAAGCTTGGAAAAAATACAGATCGATGAAATTAAACTAAAGATCTGAGAACTAAAGATGAGATTCAATAAAACAAAACAAAAGATCTGTCCAAATTTTTGATCCAAATTTGTAAATCGGATAGTGACTGTGTTAACACATTTTTCTGTTTCAAAAAAAAAAAAAATCTTTCCTAAACACTATTACGGACACTATCTTTCCTAAAAAAAAAAAATAGTTGGGTTAAGGGAAAGGTCAGTGGGGCCCGTTTCAAAAAAAAAAAATCAATAGACATGGGACCCTCTCGGTATGACTCGGTTTATTCCTAGTCTGACTCTCTATTTGTTTTTTATTTTTACCATTATAGCCTCATTTAATTTTTAAAGAATTCTTGATAATGTAAGGGTAAAATTGGGTTTCAGTATTTTGCAGCTTCATTTACCGTTCACATGAACAGTAAGAGGTCTTCCCTTTATATATTAGAAATAGATAAATAAAAGGACCCACCAGCCTTTAAATCCTGATGATAATTTAATCGCTCCTCCTTCAAATTTTTTGTTAATTCATCTTTTCTACTTTGTCGTTCGATGAAGTGTTCCATTTTGTTAACATCTCTTTAACATAAATATTTATTTACGGTTTTATCAAGTGGAAGGTATAAAAAGAACAATTAATCGGGGGATATCACTAGAGGACAAAATAGGGATCCGAATATCCTAGCTGGGTTACCCCTTATGTAATTAATTTATTATTTCCTAATCTAACCCTCCCTAATTAGGATTAGTTACTAATTAAGATTAGTAAAATCTTAATGATTTGGGGGATATATTTTGTTTTTGTGAGTTTATTTTAATTTTTTGTGGATAGAAGGAAGGAAAAAATTTTAGAGTAGAATTTTTTTTTTTTTGAAAATGGAAGATGAATTTGAAGAGAGACTTGCAATTCTTGAATCCTTGGCTCAACTACAACAACAATCATATCTTCAATCTTCAGTTAATGATAACACCTCCCAATTGGAGTTATATGATGAACCAACACCCTTGGATCACGATTTTCGTGACCATGAGGAGTTATGTGAAGAACCAACTCAAGAAAGTAAACATGTTCAACATACAAGCATCCCCAACACACAGGTAATGCTTCAAGGAGGTCGAAAATTTGTTTTTTTTTTCGAAACCGCCATTTCTGTCCGAAAAAGCAGAAAACCGGCATGCGCGTTATATGAATACCATGCCGGAACCTCTATAACCGGCATTGTATTCATACAAATTTGAATGCCGGTTTAAAATATCCCCAATTGTTCAAGAACATACCGGCGTACCATTCAAACCAAGATTGTATGCCGGTTTGAATTTATACTTTTTACCAACCACCGAATATTGTATGGAATACTCAAACCGGCACTAACCGTGCATGACACACCATGCCGGTTTGTGATACCGGCATAGATCCTTGCATGTCGATGGTGCCGGTTTAATAGGAAAAACATACAGAAACAAATTATATTTTGAACTTAAAAACCGGCATTCCTTTTTTTGATCTATGTATGCCGGTACTATATCCCGGCATAGTAACTTAATTTGTAAAAATGCCGGTTTTAATACTGGCATAGAATGACAATTACCTTGTATGCCGGTTTTGAAAACTGGCACTTTAATTTACTTATCGACACTGCCGGTTTTAACTAATCCAATTTTATTTTCATTTAGATAATTCTGTACAACGATCAACCAAACTCCAAACCGCTCCATCGGGATACGTCGGAACACTATAAAATACCTCGGGTATGTTACCAAACAAGTCTTCCACCTAGTTTTTACAATTTAATGTTGGGATTTGCTTGTAATCTCTCATTATTATGTAGGGAATAAAAGATGAAAAGGAAGTAATTGCTTGGGCAAAAGAGACGGCTCTTAAGAACATGTGTGTCTTAGTGAGGAATAGTCAACATTCAGATGTTCGTTTTGAGATGGTTTGTGAGAGAAGCGGAAAATACAAGGAGAATATCCATAAGAGAAAGGGTTATGTATATGAAAAGAAGACTAAGAGGGTATACAAAACAGTTACGAGAAAGGATGAGTGCCCCTTTAAGCTTGTATTCTATCTAAGAGGAGAAAGTAAAGAAGAAAAAGAATGGGAATGTAAGGTGTGGTTTGTCCGTCACAACCACCCCGATCCGAAAGATTTTGAAGGTCACTCCCTAGTTGCGAAGCTAAAACCTGATCAATTCGAGGATGTCAAGATGATGACAAAAGCATGTATCAAACCAAGAGTGATTCTCCGAACCTTCAAGTCAAAGGATAAGATGAACGTTTCTTCACTAAGTACAATTTATAGCGCACCAGCAACTATTAAAAGGTTGGAATGGGAAGGGAGGAATGTTATGCAAGAATTTGAGAAGATATTTTGGGATCACAACTACACGCGTATCATTAAAAGAGGTACGGACGAGAATCCGCTTCAAATATTCATTTCGCATCCTTTGCTTTCACAATTGGCTCATACGTGTTGTGATGTTCTTATGATGGACTGCACGTACAAGACAAACAAATACAACATGTCGTTGTTCAACATCGTGGGGCACACATCGGACAAGGTAACATTCACATTGCCTTGGTGTTTAATGGAAAACGAGAGGGATTACAATTATCATTGGGCATTGCGACAATTGAAATTATTGTTCCCGAAAAATCGTGGTCCGAAGGTCATCATAACCGATCAATTTGACGCACTAATGAATGCCATATCCGACGTATTTCCGGATGCACAAAATTTCCTATGTACATTTCATATAGGTGAAAATGTGAAAAAACATTGTCATGCTTTGTTTGAACCCTCTAAGGCTGATATTAAAAAAAGAATGGTTGGTCAACTTGATGAAGATGTTCGTAATGAGAAACTATCACCCGAAGAAGAAGAAAATGAAAGAGGAAAGATTAAAGAGCGAGTCGACAAAGAACACGATGAAAACCATAAAAGGTGGTTGGAATTTCTAAAGGATTGGGAGAAAGTTTATTGGTCTCTTACCGAGGACATGTATGAAAAGAGATTGAAAATGTTTATTGCCATCTATAACGAAGTGTATCCAAGTGCCGTTTCATATTGTCGGGATAAATTGTTGGATAAATTCAAGGAAAAATTTGTGCGTGCGTGGACAAATCGTTATAGACATTACGGGAATGAAGCAACTAGTATAGCGGAGTCCTCACATGGGAGATTTAAAGATCTCATCCAGTCCGGCCTGGGAAACGTGGTTACGGTCGCCGAGGCAATGGAACAAAACTTTAAGGCCGATATTGATAGGATCAAGAAGGGTTTTGAGAAAAGCTCCATGGATAGGATGACTCCATTTCTTAAACATACTAAGTTGCTCCAAGGAATAGAGTTTAACGTCTCTCGGTGGGCAATAAAACATATGATGAGACAAATGCAATATGAAAAAAATTATAGAAAACCGGGTGATGTGTGTATTTGTCTCGACATGTCTTCTTTGGGGATTCCGTGTCGACATATGCTTGTGAAGTATGAAGAAGTGATACCTATTGGTGTTATTGATCCTTTTTGGAAGCAATTATCTTTCGACCTTCCCCCTACCGAAGTTCCCGGACAATCACCATGGGATACAAAGGAGGCCCAAGAATTTTTTGAAGCTTACTCACGTGGAAACTCGGCTAGCCGACAAGTATTGTTGAGTCAACTAAGACTAATTACACGGCCATGGATAGCACAGAGTGAAGAACCAACAAAGGGAGATCCGCCGGGTAGACCACAAACTAAAATTCCAAGGAAAAAACAAAGAAAAGAATTCAAAGAAATGACTCGCCGTGAAGAGGAACTCGCGGCAACCAAAAAACGAGATCTATGTGCAAGTGAGATTTCAGAAGCAAGATTCGCGGAAACTCCCGGTCCAAATAAAAGGGATAGGCCGAGGAAGGAACCGATATCAAGTCAACAACAATCGACGAGTTCTGAGGCTACACCAATAGTCGATGTATCCGAGGTTCAAAGGAAGAGGGGAAGGCCGCCGAAGGTTCCCACATTAAGCTACGAAGGACAACAAGGTCAACATTCTGAACCTACACCAATAGTCGATGTATCCGAGGTTCAAAGGAAACGGGGAAGGCCTCCGAAGGTACCAACATTAAGCTACGAAGGACAACAAGGTCAACATTCCGAACCTACACCAATAGTCGATGTATCCGAGGTTCAAAGGAAACGGGGAAGGCCGCCGAAGGTTGCCACATTAAGCTACGAAGGACAACAAGGTCAACATTCCGAACCTACACTAATAGTCGATGTATCCGAGGTTCAAAGGAAGAGGGGAAGGCCGCCGAAGGTACCAACATTAAGCTACGAAGGACAACAAGGTCAACATTCCGAACCTACACCAATAGTCGATGTATCCAAGGTTCAAAGGAAACGGGGAAGGCCGCCGAAGGTACCAACATTAAGCTACGAAGGACAACAAGGTCAACATTCCGAACCTACACTAATAGTCGATGTGTCCGAGGTTCAAAGGAAGAGGGGAAGGCCGCCGAAGGTACCAACATTAAGCAACCAAGGGCATGTCTTTGAGCAATCCGAACCTACACCAATAGTCGATGTAGCCGAGGTTCAAAGGAAAAGGGGTAGAGGAAGGCCAAGGAAGAATATTCTCCCATCTAATACCATAGACATTTGGAGTGTAGGGATTGCAGATGATGGTTTGGATATAATTAAGCTAAAAGATGGTAATATGAAGATGTATAAGGATCCCATAACATGTAGGACCATTAGAAGTTATCATACGAAGATAGAGTCTTACATAGGCCAACTTCCTGAGGTTATTCGCGAGTTTATTGCGTACACGGATGATGTCGATGGAAATGGAAATTGTGGATATCATGCCGTGACCGAACAATTAGGAATCTTCGAGACGGCTGTTAGTAAAGGAATGACACCATGCCGCTATGCTAGAATGAGAATGGCCGATCAACTTGTGAAGAAGAGGAGCTTTTATGAGCAATTGCTTGGTCACGATGAGGTGTTTGATGATATGTGTGCTCAAGTGTTAGGACCCGAGCAGGAAATGACATTTCTTCCTTCTCAATATTGGATGAGTATGCCACTTTGTGGGCATCTAGTAGCGGATACATTTAATTGTGTTGTTCATTATTTTTCCCCCACCATAGTCTCAACATTTACACCAAAATGGCAAAAATGCGAGGGATCCCTTAAGATGAGAAGAGTTGTTTTGGCGTACGTGAACGGCAATCATTTCATTATTCTAAAACTCAAGGACAATTTTCCATTGCCACCTGTTTGTGGGATGGTTAAAAACAAGGAACTTGATCCAAATATATGGAAGGGATGGATGGCATTGAATGAGGAGAATCACCAATTATGGTATGCTTTGGCATTATCAAAGAAACCTCTTGAAGAGGATGACTTGCATCTTCATACGTGTGGAAGTGATGATGAGTAATTTGGATATATGTGGTTTACTTATACGCCCCCTTTTTGTTGTTTTGGAAGTTTGAATTGTAATCATCAAACCATATGTGCCAATGTGATTTGATTCAAACTTTACTATGCCAGTACTTGTACCGGAGTTTCAATATATGTTCTATTTTGTGCCGAAATAACACCATAAGTTCACATTTTTTTTTTTTGTGCCGTCATTGGAAAAAAATGCATAACACCACCGGTAGAACACATAGAAAGTTTATTCACATAGAAATTTTAGAGTACCGGCATAGTACACAAGATAATTCTACTATGCCGGAACTCTATTTTTTCAATATGGAACTAAAAAGAAAACCGGCATGGTTCACAGGATAAATACTATGCCGGTTTTAAAAAAATAAACTTAGAAATTGGATATTGCAAGACACATAAAATAACATAAGCAAAGATCTAATCCCATAAAATGACATTAGCAAAGTTTAGACAAACCAAATGTAAAGTTATGATGTTCCAAACCGAAAACAAATGAAGCAAATATGTTCACAGATTACCAATCCACACAAACAAACATAAACAACAACAGTACTATCAAGGCCACACGATCAACTCGGTTCTTGGACTCTTGTATACCCTCTTTTTCTTTTCGCCCCACAAGTCTTTTGCCTCAGTATCTTATATTTGGTATAACTTTTGGACGACGTTCTCCATTTATTTCTGGGTCAGCAACTCTCCTTTCTTGGTCTTCTTCTTAAAGAACCTTGACAAGTTTCCAATCCGCTGACGATGTTAATGGATATTTTTCAAAATGTATTTAGTATGTACAGTTTTATAATTTGATAGATTTAGATTAAGAGAATAGTAATGAACGCACCAAAAATGTAACGAGTTGTATAAGTGCGGGTACAGTATCTGGAGTTGTGGATGGACGTGGTGGTGGTGGCGGGACCGCTACCATATCCCGGCGTATAACATAAGGATGTGAGTATTGTAGATGCCCGCTTAGGAATGTGGGTTCACTATCAACACCGTTCTCAGCCAATTCCCAATCATCCCTATCAAAGACAAGTTCTTCTTCTTCCCTTTCGATCCAATGTGCAAGAATTGGTTCTCGGGTCGTAGCATACCAGAGTATGGATCTCATATGATTGGCATTTAGTAAAGTCATGAGAATATTTATGATATGATGTATCTGTGAGATCTTTCTGCTTGTAACCGAGTTGGCGCATCACGCGGAGAGGGTTATGCATAACATATCCTTTTGGATGAAATAACGGTCCGTTGTAAAATGAAACATTATCATGTCTCATAAGGTGAACTCCTCTGACATTCCTATAAGGGTCAAACACAACATCTTCCACAGAAAACGAGTCCAAAGCTTCTCTCATTTGTAAAAATCGTTTCTTGTTAGGAGTAGGGGTATTGCGGAAGAAGTATTTCTGAGCTAGAGCCATATTCGGTTCATAGTCATGCCAAATTTTCAATCCTCTATACCCAATGAACAAATCTCGGAAGTGTTCGTAAGCCCACACCTGTGCCCATAAAATGTATAAGATAATTAATATTTGGAAACTAACAAATGTAATGATAACAATAAAAAATAAGTAATTCACCATACCTGAATCACAGTGAAATTCCCATTAAATTGACGGCCTTTCGCCTTAGAAGCTCGACGCATTTCTGCCAAAAAATGTGCCAAGAAAGCGGTGCCCCATGAATACTTATGAACGTCTTCCAACGGATCCAAAAGCGTAGGTTGTTCAAATGCACCATGTTACCATTAGAGTCGGGAATATAGCGGTTCCCAAAATGAACAACATATATCTTTGCGGCGATTTGTTGAGCTTGTGCGGGAGTCAATTCCTTGTTCTTTGTATTCCCAAACAATTGAGTGAGTTGGACGAATGTTATAGTCTTTGTCTTAGAAGTTTGTTTCTTGTAAAAATTTTCCATCGTGGTTTCCTTGTTCCATCCAAACAACTTTTCAGTTAGCTCATAGATCTTTTCCCACCCTAGGTCCTTCGACTTGTCTTCTACCTTAACCGGTTTCCCAAGAACCTCTAGTCCTATTATCCTTTGGACATCTTCGGGGATAATGGTCATCTCGCCAAAATGAAAATGCATGGTGTCAGTTTCACCATAAAACCTCTCCAAGCGGTTTTCCGTGACGGTATCGGTGGCCACATAATTTTCTATCACAGGATACAACCCGGATGCTTTGACTATTTCTTGAACAATGGGACACTCGGCCTCCAAAAGCCGGACATCCGATTGTTGATGGCGGCTAACACGCCAGGCTTTTGTGGTCCTATAAAATCATCATGAACTTTATTAAATTGATCACGTGTAAATAATAGAATAAGAAGATACAAACGTCTTACATAAGTTTGATAGATCCATCGAGCCCAAGAGTCTTTATACGAAAATAAAAGTTGCGGGTTTATAGGTTGACCCCAATATTTTCCATCATTTCTGTGAGGAATTAAGTCTAACGTATCAGGGAAGTGAGGTGGGGTGCCTTTTCATCATTAGTTTGTCCTAAGCCACCTGCTTGTGAAGATGAGCCACCTGCTTGTTCCGGTTCTTGTGGAGTTTGATTCTCATCATCATCATCATCAGTGTGAGTTGATACACCTGTAGTAGCCGCTATTTCTTTTCCTTTGTCCTTTTTTGGTGCGTGAGACCTATGTTCCAACACGTTAAACGGATTTATATAGTGCATGCCGGCATACAAAATGAACACACACAAAACCGGCATTCACGGCTTAATACTATTCTATGCGGTTTTATTCGGCATTATATCAATTAATACGAAGATGCCGGTTTTTGTTGAATTGTATCCAGGAATTTAAAAAATTTAGGGAACAAAAACCGGCATTGTATGTTACCATACCGTGAACGCTTTAGAACAATTAATGGCATACCAGTTAGTAATTTTTGGAATGCCGGTTTTCTGTAATTTTTTACCCAAAACTTAACTTCTTTTTTTTGTTTTTCAAATTGAACTCAATTGACTAGAATGCAATTTCAAAACCCTAAAAAGAAATTTTAATCCATCATGAACTCCTATCAAGTTTCACTTTGTGTTGTATATTATTGGATAAACCCTAAAACTACTTCAATTCAACGGGAGACTTTGTGTTATACATGACTTACCGAATCAAATTTGTTACTTCCGCCTCACCAGGAGACTCTTCAGGAGTTTGTTGCGCATCAACAGGTATTTTTGCATTGGGGTTATCACGAGATTTGCGACGAACCATTGTTTTGGTATAATATATGAAAAAAATAGGGAAAGATTGAATAGAACGAATAGTTTTCTTTCCAAAACCGTCACTTATATAGCTTTGGAAGTTTGAAACCGTCATTAAAGAAACCCACGATTTTGTAACCTTCCAATGACTCATTAAATATTTGGAAACCGTCATATTTGGAAACCGTCAAACAAATTGAATGAAATTGTAACCGTAAAAAAAGTTGAATGAAATTCTAACCGTCAACCAAGTTGAATGAAATTTTAAACGCCAGAATACCGGCATTGACAATTACATACCGGTGATGCCAGCATTACAAGTTCATTATTTTTTTAACTTCTTAGTGTGGGTAAACCGGCATCTTTCGTAAACATATACATGATGCCGGTTTTAAGATTTCATAACTTCTTATTTTTTTAACTCATAGTCATTCTTTGGTATTTGAACGAAATTTCACGAAATAAACATCATTAACCACAAACATAAGATCTCAAGCATTTTCCAACTAACATCATTTAAGGGAATAACGTTACACATAAAATTAAAGATATCAATAGTAATACAATTTAAAATAATTTATTGGAATTAGATTGAACAAGCAAAGCGACTTGAAATGCCTAAAAGGCTCTTTTCTCCACTTCGTATATGCATCCTGAGCTTTATACCTATCACCACCGTATCTTGATAGGAATTCGTTGTATTTGAGACATGATTTGATGACTGCAGTTGTTCGAATGCGTACTATTTGATCAGCGTATTCAGTTTTTCATTTCTTACCGTTAACCGTGTAATGCTTGTAAGAACCATTCATTACAAGGCCCCAAAACACTTCTGACGGGCGTTCATCCTCCGCCAAATCCAATACTAAGTAGTAATTTCTAATCCATTCTGTTTCCTCCTCAACATCTGCTTCTATCTTAGCTTCTTTTTGATGTTTAACCTCTTCCGAGAGCTCCGCCTCGATGTTATCTATTTTTTGACGATAACGTTCAATCTTTGCTTCCTCTTTTTCTTCTCTCTTCCTTTTACTTATCTCTTCCTCCATTGCGACAATTGAGTTGGTGGTTTCTTCCTTCCTTCTTAGTTTTTCTAGTATTGTGGCAATGGAGTTGGTCGTGGTTGATGATTGAATTCCTGTCGGAGTGGACAATATACTCCTCAAATGTTTTTCTTTTTCGAGGTAATTGATGAACTTGGCAGCCGTTGAGTAATAATCCATTGGAGATATATCAGTGAGGTATCAAGTGCAATGGGTGTATCCATTCCTTTAAATAGATTTAGTCATAACGGCTCTTTTCCACTTTAGTAACGGCACAATAAGAAACTCAGATCCCACGCCGGAACTAATGTTTTATAGAGTATGGTTTAAAAAACTAGCCGTTAGTTATTCAATGCCTGAAACCGGCAGACAATGGATGAAGTAAAACTACGCCGGTACTATGTTCCGGCACTCAATGTAATACAACGATGATGTCGGTTTTGAGGAAATTCTATTCAGGTTGAGGAACCAAATATAACTACTATACCGGCATACAATGTTTAATAACTTCAATGCCGTTTTTGGGAACAGTTCCATTAGGAGATAATTAAAGAGTTTTTGAATACCGGCATTCTTAAAATGAATATTCATATGCCGGTTTTCTGTCACTTATTTAATAGTTTTTGGAGATTTTGAATACCGGCATAGACCTTAGCAAACACAACAATGCCGGTACATGTCCGATTTTGAATTTTACTATGCCGGTTTGTGAAACTCGATGAATTCGTAAATGCCGGTATGTGTAACGGTATTTCAAACACAATGAGCTGTCCTATCGGAACATTTTAACTTTCAAACCAAAACTCTAATCATGTTCAACATAAACCAAAGTAAATAAAGAGTTAACCCACAGTACAAACCAAAACAAGTTTGAAATTGTTTTTGACGTAACCATAAAACTAAAGAGTTAACCATCACTAATTAGTCTTTTGTTTCTTTTAGGTTGGCGCCTTCCTTGTTTCCCCATACATAGCTTTGACAGTAGGGTCGGTTTCTTCAATTCTATGAAGCTTTTCCTCGAGTTCCTTGATTTCTTGAAGAGATAGCACAACTCCATCCTTATGCTTGCAACCTAACATCTTCGTAACCTTGCCAAGTCGACGTCGCTAGTTTAATACATCAAATACATAATCAGGATATATATTAATATATGATTATGTTTACATTTAATAACTATAACCAATTAAGAAAACTTACCACCATTCCGAAAGTCTTGAGAAGTTGGGCCATCGTAGGTGGTGGAGGTGGAGGAATTTCAACAGGAGGGTTTTCTTGGTGTGGAGCTTCCACGGAGGGAGGGCGCACGACATAAGGATGTGACCATTCCAGGTAATCCCTCATATAGTTGTCATCAACTTCATAACCATTTTCCGCAAGCTCCCACTTACTAATATCTACCAAACGACGTGGGTCTCTTTCCCTCCAATGTGTTGGTTCCGGTTCTGGATCATACACTACATGAAACTTGTTGGGAGTTGAATTGCACCGAGAAAAGTAAAGAAGATAATTATCATCAGAGGTCGACCAAAAATGGGATAATTGTTTAAATCCATGTTGGCGCATCACACGGCATGGTTCGGCCATGATGTATCCTCTTGGGTGGTACAAAGGCCCATGGTACAATGCAACATCTCTTGGGATTTGACGGTATCCTCTAATCTCCTTATAAGTGTCGAACACAACGTCTTCCTTCCTCATAGCATCCAGAGCCAATCTCATATCGATGACTCGACCTTTGTTGTTAGGGCTTCGGATTTCTTGTGAAACTCGAACCTCGAGCTCTAGGGATATCGGGTTCAGGAAGGTCTTTGATCTTCAAGAATGGGTAGTCCTTGAACAAGGTTGGGAAGTGTTCATAACACCACACCTAATCCAATGTGAACAATATACATGTGAACAAAAGTTAAATAAATACATGTGAACATAGATTAAAAAAAATTGTACCTGGAGTAAAGTGAAATTCCCGACAAATTGGTTTGTTTTAGCCAATGAAGCCCTTCTCATCTCCGCCATCAAATGTGCCATGACCGCGGTGCCCCAAGAATAGCCACACACACCTTCCAACGGGTCAAGGTACTGGAGAAAGTTTGAACTTACCCGGTTGCCATTACTGTCAGGGAATGCCCTAGTGCCCAAGAGGTATAACAGGTATGCGGCGGCGGTATAGCGAATCTGTGCAGGGTCCCATCCAGCCTCCAAGCTTCTAGCCTTTGTATTTTCAAACACCTTATTAAGCATCGTCAGCTTGAATGTCTTCGTCTTACTTCCGTTCGATGCTACATAAAAGATATTTGAAGAAGTTTTGAAGTCCCAACCAAACAACTTTTCAGTCAAATCGTGCAACTTCAGCCAATCTAGGTCCCGAGACTCAACTCCTTCTGAAATTGATTTTCCGATAACATTCAAGCCTAGAATGGCATAAGCATCTTCAGGAATCAAGGTCATCTCCCCGAACGGGAAGTGCATTGTATCGGTTTCACCATGATACCTTTCGACAAAGCAATTGACGGTGACAGTATCTGGATTCAAGTAATTTTCAATCAAAGAATACAAACCTGATTTCCTTACTAATGTTTGGACATCTTCATGTTCCAACGATAATTTCCACTCAGCTGCGGCTTGGTTTCGGAAAACACGCACAGCCTTAGTATGATCCTACAAATAAGACATAATACGATTAAGAGATAATGTAAAAAATAAAACAATGCACATGCACAAAATAAAAAATACTTACATAAGTTTGAAAGATTGTACGAGCCCAAGAGTTCTTGTATCCAAAGAGTACTTTCGGTTCCGGAGCTTGACCCCAAATTTTACCATCATCGCGGTCGGGTATCATGTCATCAATGTGAGGAAGGTGACAACCTTTAACTTTGTGTTTGCCCTTGCCCTTGCCTTGTGTTGGTTGTTGACTAGTCTCACCAACTTCGGTTTGGATTGCTAATTGACTTGGGGGAACCTCATCATCTTTATCCTCAGTGTCCCCTTCATCATTCTCATCGTTCACAAATGTACATTCACGGATTCTAAGTGCATTACGTTCACCACCACTCTCCCAATCTAACCCTCTTGTTTGAAACCCCAAACGCTTCTTGCGACCCGCATCTATCCCCCGGGGAGGCAGGGACTGGGGAGTATCAAGACCGTCCTTTCTCCTTTTTTTAGTGAGAATAGGACCTTTATTTTTCCTCGATACTTTGGCTTTTGACATATAACATAAGCAAACGAAACAAACATAAGAAAAGTCATCACAGTTTGTAAACCGGCATTGAAATTCTTAAAACAACTAATGACGGTAACATGTACCGGCATATATGTTCAAATATCGAGTATGCCGGTTTTTTCAGTTTTTCTTACTGAATGTTTCAAGTGTCAAACCGGCATACACGAATTGAACTACCTGATGCCGGTATTTGAAAACCGGCAATGACGAAACCTAGATATAATGCCGGGAAAAAAAAATTTATTCCTGTGTTTTTTTTAGTTGACTACCGGAATAGCCTTCAACCCAATTCGAATGCCGGTCCTAAAATCTAATTTTCAGGAACTCAAGCCGGTTTGGTGTTCAACTACTATCGTATGCCGGTATAGATATTTCAGGTTCAGGAAGTTAAACCGGCATCGTATTCGACCAAAAGTCTATGCCGATTTCTAAACCGGCTTGGTATTCAAACTAAGATTCAATGCCGGTTTTCTCTGCAACTCCACAGTTTCATCAATTTTGGCAATTCTAAACTAAACCCATGGCTACAAATCGATTAAAACAATCATAAATGAGCTTAAAAAACACTTACCTTCTCAGAGAAGCCATGATTGGTTGATCATCCGAGTTGGATGCTTCGTCCTCTTCTAGTTCTTGAGAAATGTTCTCGATTCGTTGTTCATGTGTTTGTTGAGCAATCGATTTAGTGTTCCGTTTTGCTTTTGATTTCTTTCGTGGAGGCATGGTTATGGTAGGTTAGTCAACGAAGAAATTTTTGATTCAACGATTAATCATCAATGAAGAATGAACGATGAGGAAGACGATGAAGAAAAAAAAAATTTCTAAACATAAGCCTATGCCGGTACTGATTTGAGAAGGGGGATATATGATTTTGGGTTTTGATTTTAATGTTTAGTGGAAAGGGAAAAATAGTAATTTCATAATGTTTTTTAATTTATGAAGGGATATTCTGGTATTTTCCTTCCCAAAAGACACCCCTTATCAGCCACAAATGGTTGGGGGAAGTAATTCATATCCCCCAATTAATTGTTCTATAAAAACTACTGCAAAATGAGTTAGTATATATTTTACCTGCCTAAATGGGCTTATGCCACTTAATTGGGGCATATGGATATTTTATTAGAATCGGTTTACACGAGCATTCTTATATACCGATTCTTGTTTTGATGTGTTAGGAATCGGCTTATACATTGTATCGATTAAACCGATTATAGGCTCCAATTAATTTGCATAGGCCCCAGTTTAACAAGGATATTTTATGTGATGGAATGGGAATATGGTTTTTTTTTTTGAAGCATGAATGGGAATATGTAAAACGCATTAAACACGAAATTATGTATTTCCATATTTTTGCTGATTCATGTGTTAATGACCGCATTTATATTTTACATAGTTGACTAATACGGCAATTTTCTCGGTTTGAATTTTTGTCTCTTGCCGAATTATAACTAGGTTCTCACATATATAAATGATTCCATTCATATATTTTGAAGGATAGAATAAGAGTTTTTAGGGCTTAGGTTTTGATCAACTGTAGCCACAACATTAACAAGGTAAATTTCATCGTGTCATATTTATGATTTTTGTTATAAGGAAAGCTATAACGTTTATAGGGAAAACTGACTTTCGGTCAAACAAAATTGATCAAGAATGACTTGGGTGGACACAAAAAAACTCAATAATCTTCCATCTTGAATGCCACTCCCCGTGTCCAGCTTTTCTCTTCCTCTCGCACATTTTTTTTCTCATGATGTAATCCTGTATATATTTCTCAGTCGTGAATTGACTGTTTTTCTATTATGATCCTTTCTTTCTTGGATATATTAAAACAAGGACCAATTTTATCAATACCCATTTTGATCAAGTTACAATTAATCAATCCAGAATAAATAAGTTTACGATCTTATCAAAATCAGTCTTCATTCCCAGCAAGAACATGAATTTCCAAGTTTGAGTCCCTATAAAATCCATTTATAACACAAAATCAATTTGTATTAACTGATCGCATGGTTAAATCTTGATTATTTTCATAATCATGTCATCATCCGAATATGGCTACACATACATAGATGGTGGACATAAATTGATGTGTAATGATCCTTCGTTGTTTAGTAACCAGTTCCAGTGATTTCATAGTATTGAGGCCTCATGTTACATATTTAAGGTAGTTGTCTCGCATTTTGCATCATCTCTCGCATATCCCGACCTTTTTATTCTCCTGTTTGCATCATGTCGTGCATCATTATGTTCAGTGATACACTTACAGTTTTCATTCACGTCCCGCATCTCTCTGCAGCACGTCCCTTGTCTCTCTGCAATAATGTTGTTTCATTTGTCATGTTGGATTAGTAGTTCAACTGGCCTTGTGTGATTGTCGTAGGTATTATTTCACATATTCATATACATTCTTTGCACCTATTTTTGGTACCTCTCTGATTGTGGCCATGTTTGAACCGTAGTTCCATGAATTTTACACTAAGACTTTTTATTCCTTTTAATTTCTACTTGAATCTCATTTAAGGCTTTAGCCTCTTTGAAGTAAACCAGTGCTTCAATCTAACAAAGAAAATTATATATTGGGAATTTTTGTAATAAACATAAAGCTAAGATGCTTATCGTGGAAGAAAAATTATTTCAATCGGGGATGGCCTGAAGTCAATCAAAAAAGGAACATAAAACATCAAGGTTTTTCTTTTTAAGCAAGATGGTAGATATTTGAGATCTTTCTTAAGTTTTTTTTTTTATTTCCTCCCTAGTTTTCCATAATCAACCTCATTTGACCGTAAGTCAGTTTTCCCCGTAAACATTTTTAGCTTTACCTTTAACAAAACTCATATATATATATATATATATATGTTAATTAACTAGGTATCACCCCGGCCTACGGCCGGGGCTCAACCTTTTTCGAGTTTTGTTTACTGTTTGGTCAGCCGGTTAGTATTTTCACACAAAATTTTAGTCGTCCAATAATGATTAAGGTGGTGTTTAGGTAATGATGTTATAGTAGCCGGGCCCTATGACCCTAGTGTTTTATGGTCGTGTCAAATTAGTTGGGGTCTACATCCCCGGCCGTAGCCTCCTAAGTATTGCCCTAATGTTTTGTTGGTTGGGTCAAATTAGCCGGGGATTACAGTCCCGACCGTGGCCTCTTAAGCATTGCCTAGTATTTTGTTGTCCGTGTCAAATTAATCGAGGCTTACAGCCGTGGCCCCTTGAGCATGCCCTAGTATTTTGTTGGTCGTGTCAATTGTTGGGTTTTCTGATTTTCCTTCTTATCACTGTACTAATATTTGATTCACCCATACACAAAAATCATGTGATTTTCTGGATATTTTGTTAACGTAATATGAATATATGGAGTAATGATGTTCGATTGGTCTTGCTATGACCTTTTTCCTGGCACTATTCCCAGTTACACATAATCGTACATATTTTTTTGAATTTAACATTTGAGATTAAAGTTAGTTTTTTTTAAGGTAAAATTTGTCAATGGGGAAGAAGGTTAAGATATGCAAAAGACCGGTGGAATAGCCGGGGAGGTGTCAATGAACATGTAATTTTTTTCTAACATTGTATCTTTTTATGCAAAAACGGTATCGAGGCTTTATGTAGATGCCAAAAACTATATTGTAAGGACCCTCCAACAGAAAAACAAACCGCATCTTAACTACATTTAATAAGGGAAATATAATTCTATTAGGCATCTATGTTGTTCTGTTTTTTATGAAACGTAACTCAAGAGTTGGCCGCGGAATGCACAGCAAGTTTGGGTCCTAAGTTGATGAACTGTTAGTAACCGCGGAGTCTTTCGAACATCTATTCAGTACTGTGATAGGACATACGGGTGTGCCGCACATCTTCTTATTGAGATAGGAGAGGGCATGGTGTTTGTGAAGCTTTTATCACGCGGCATAAAAAAAGAATATGTTGTGAGCATGCTTTAATATAATGTTCCAGGGCTTTGGAATAACAAAAACATCATAATTATCAAGTTATTTTGCATGTATGTGCAAAGTTAGCTGAATTTAAACCGTGATCCAAGTTCTATGCAATTTCGGCATATCCCTGTATAATTTTCCAGAATGTGGTTATCTGTCTTATGATTTTTGGGTTGCCAACCAAGAAATATTGTTTTCACTAAGTTCTTAATGACACCTTCTCTAGTCCCAACTTCTACTTGTTGTATGTATGGATCCAAACAGGAGAAGAAATTTTCTTCTGTTTATACAATCTTTTCCTATTCGTTTTCTAGCAAAGGCAATCAGTTAGACGGAAATTCTGATATGCAAATTTACATCCTTGATTTTCAGCCAACTTAAGCTATTTATACAACAACAAAAAAATCATTACTAATTGGTATGAATGGATTGTATTGGTTTTGAAACGGAATACCTCCAGCAACGCCTAACTGAAATTTTAACAAAGTTGTTAAGCTTAATTTCTTATTTAAAAAAAAAACCAAGAAATCTGGGCATCATATAATGGTTTGAAGGCTTAGAAAAATCATGTATTTCTAGGCATATTCTTAGATGATTCTAACAGTGACACAGATATCTAGTTAGAAAAACAATCAAATCATGAAAAAGTAAAATGACCAATTGAAAAAAATAATATATCAATTCTGAGCAAATTCTGTGAATGATGTAAACAAACAAAATTAGCCCCATAGCATACTAAAAGAAGAAATGTAGAAGATTTGGCTGAAGTATCTCTGAGTGCTTACTTCCAAGCATTGAGGAATACTAATTCTGCCAAACTTAAATCAATTTACCAATATACCTATAGAATGTCACAATTTGACACTTAATAACACTGTTGCAGTGGATGATTAAAGAATCCCTGCGCAACTCGGCATGATCGCCTCCATATATGCTTTTCCAGAATATGAAGCTATGAAGATACTATTAACTTGTAGAATACAATGATTAGTGAATCTACCAAACAGTAATGCCATCTGTAGGAGTTGAACCCACAACTACATGATTGAGAACCATGTGCTCTTCCATTTGAGCTAAGACGGCAGACACCATTTCCAATTTAAATGGGATTTATGAGTAACATAAAGTAGTTTGAACATGTAGGCGTAAACATTAACTATCTTTAGATCCTACTTCAGACTTACTGATGGACCTTTATAAATAATTTCGAATTCTACATACCCAGAATTGGTAAATAATTTCAACAGTTTTGCATTCAGAAAGCATGATGTAAGCAATAACCATCGAATACATCCAATTAAGGAAAATATTTCATTCACAAATCAATCTTTTGTTTTACTTGATCTTTTTTTCTAATAGCAATTCAGAGAGTGGGGTCATCCTATCAAACTCAGTACTTTTATGCAACTGATATTTACAGCCTGTCCATGAAGGATACTACACAAACATCAATAACCACAAACAATATGGAGAGAGAAAGAGATAATTCACCAGTAAGTACCTCCCGGATTAGTAATACGATCCGTACAACATTTGTAAGGTGTCGCGGTGGTGTTGATATGGGTGCTGAGATAGTCCAATTCATATAATAGTAAGCGTGGTAGTGTTAAGTACCTCCAGAATTCACCTGAAGTTCCGGACCCCTACAAAATCCAAATAATGAAGAAAGAAATCATAAAAAATTAGAGATGTATAGTTAGCTTTTAAATAACCAAATACAGATCAAATCCTACTCAAAGCGCATAACTGAGTTTCTTTCTTGTGTAATCCAACTCAAAAGATAGGTTTTTCATATTGGCCACTTGTGCAATGGCCACTGATGAGCCTCCCAAAGATCTTGCCATTTGGTGAACCTAGTTCCTCGTACGACACATTTTAGATGATCTATTTTCTTCAAGAGTACCATAAATTCAGGCTTACGGTGCAGTATCACTATACTCAGATCAGCCTTTACATAACTATGTCAAACTCAATTTGTAAGTCCAGCATAAAGCAGCACACAAAATACAAATTAACATTGGCTGGAAAAAAAACATATGGAAAAGTAACACATACATATTACTTTGCTTATCTTCAAAATTACACTAATTGTTATATGTAAAAGCACACCCAAAACAAAATTCCTAACACACAAACTGTTATAGCCCATTGGGGCGTGCTTCAAAGGTTGATGCTGGGTTAGTCCAGTAGACTACGTATGCATCCAGCTTCCGCCTGAAATTTTTATATAGAACTTGAGGGTGAACCACCTTCAATCTTAATTTTAAGAACCCATTGAGGTAATTGTTGTTATTAGGGAAGTTCATTAATCATTTGTCTACGTGATCGGAAAATGTCAAAATGACTTTCTTATTAAAGGCATTAGTTATAATGTTTATACGTATGGATACTATGTCTCCTGAAATATTATGAATGATGTAAGTTAATAATGGTCATATAAGATGTCAAGTCTTGACATAACAGTTTTCAATATCCTTTCGTAAATCAGGTTTCGCGACACCTACGCATAGCTGTGAAAATTGTGAAGGATAAAAATGAATGCTCATTTACCTGGAAAAAAATATATCTCGCCAATACTGCATACGCCAAAGCATATTTTTTTGGATGCGGAAGTTGGCTAAGCGGGCTGAGGTGCTGCATATTGAAAGAAATGAGTCCTCTAGTAGCAGTTGTGGATTTTAGTACTATGCAATCCCAAATGATTCAATTATTTCCACACATTCAATTCTACCTTTTTCTCCCGACTTTCCTGCCATTTAGCAAACAAAACACACCATAAGGGGACAATATACTCACAAAAAACAAAAGTTATCTCCTACTTTTAAAGTTGGAAAAACTAATAAATGTTTTAGAACATATGTAATGGGGAAATTTGAATGCAAAATGCATCAAATTAAAAATTAAAGGGAAACCAACCTACTATTCAAATGAATAAAACTTCAATATCCTCCCTTGACCCATGTATACTCTTCCTGGATAAGACGCGCTGATGGTATTCCTTGGATGCGTGGGTCACCAGTTGGTGGGGATCTGCAATCATGAAAGGTTCAAATTGCAAAAGAGTTCATTAAAAATGTACCATACATTGTGTAGAAACCAAGACTTACAAAATCACTTGTTAGTACATCATTTGATTAACATTAGATCCCTCATTAGGCATTTGATATTTATAAGCAAATATGCTTGTAAAAGAAAAAATCTTGGATGTATAAACACTAACACACTTCAGTTAGCAGGGATAATATTATGAAAATCGTGGTTCCACAATAAGCCACATAATTGGGATGTTTTTGCAGCAATCCTGTAAAAATGGTGAGTCAAGTTTGACTATATGTAAACTTTGGAAGAATACTTCTTGATGAACTTTGAAGACTTCAAATTACAATCCACCAAATATAAACAATAAGTTGTTAATTACGTAATCAAAAAAAATTCAAAAAAAATTCAAAATTTTCATGGTCTATAACTTGAAACTAAAGATGGCATACATACACGAATGGAGGTCTTATCAAGAGGGAGAGCGGCTGAAATATCGGCACACAAACTAAAGATATGATTCAAGTCATACTATTTTCTCTAATGTGAATATGTAGCACCTACAAAAATATAGGATTCAAGTGACTGTGAAGTTAATTAGGTTAGATTTCACTCCATTAATCTGCTTAGATAATTCAACAGTTTCTAGTTCTTCAGATGGTTTACCTTCCTTGGAGAAGATAAAAATAACACCTTTTGCAAAACCCTATTGGTTTATACCTTCCACCAACCGAGTAAGACCATCCCTGATTCATATTCAGGGATAAACAGAAACAACGCTATGAATCCAAATTCTATTGGTTTATACCTTTTGCAATAACTGAAATGATGCTATGAATCCAAATTCTTCTTCAGGTAGAATAAACAGAAGTCTCACTAATCTATTACAGAAACAACAACAACAACAACAACAACAAAAAGACGATTAAGAAAAAAGAAAAAAAATACTTTATAAGATTTGATTGATGTTATTCTGATTTTCTGTAAGTTCAGTTCTTTCCCGTCAAAAAATAGTGGGCCGAACTTCCAGGAACACATTTTATACTCAAACATTGAATCATCATATATTCGTGAAATTTGAGATTGTTCTGTTGTTCACTGTGATGTTATCAGAAGCCTGATGAGTAAAATTTTGAATATCATTCTTATTCAATTTTTAAAATCCTGAGTACCTAAAAAACTTTATGTTAAAATGAGTATTTGTATAAACATTGTAAATAAGAATAAGAATCCTCATTCAGAAATTATTGAGTAAGTAATAGTTAGAAAAAGCAACAAAAATGCCCAGATTTAGACATGGTTGAAGAATAACGATTCCTAATATCAAAAAATGATATTAGAAGAGATATGACGGGGAAAGAAAGCACGTTATCTAAATCAACAAAGATCCCACTTTGGTTCAATTGTAACAGTTCTTATTGAACTCAAACGGTGACCTAATGCATCTCTAGGAGATACAAATCAAGTTAAATTCAATCTATACATACTTGAGATGGATGCTGGCGCTCAACGCAACAATAATCTCCACAAAAATCTGCAACAATTAAACTCCCGTTATTTTTGCAAAAATCTGTAACAAAATTTTAAACATAAAACTGCAGCTGAGAACCAAGCTGAACTCAAACCAAATACTTAAATGTCAATCACCAAACCAAACTCTAAAAATTTGTCATGATTTATGAATACAACTTAGATCAAACTATACTAAATAAATTATGAAAAAATCACATAATTTAATCTTACCTGAATATATAGGTTAAATTGATAAGTCCAATCAGAATCAAAGAAGATACAAAACATATCGTCTAACACTGCACACCTACAAAACAAAGTAGTTTTTCAAAAGATCAGTGCACTTTTGTTCCGCAGTCACTGCGAAAAACATACAATAAACCTCATTAGCACCAATCAATTCCTAAATATAACCACATAAAAAAAATCCATAAAGACATTTTTCAATTACACAGATTCAAAACACAAATTCGACGACAATTAACGAAACCCAGACTAAGAAACATAAAATTAGTCGAAGAAAACGCAGATACCAACAATCACAATCCATTTAAAACTGAAAAATACAACCAAAGATTTAGAGGATTTATTACCTGGCAGGTTCTTTTCTTAATATTTCCTCGACCAACCAAAATCTGCGATAACCAATTGAACAACACAACTAAATCAAATAAAAATCTAAGAAACTTAATAATAAAAAATAGCTTTTTAGGGTTAACGTAGATCGAGTTTCTTGTTATAAATTTTAGAGCTTTTCTTTAGATCGAAGAAAGATTAGGGTTACCTAAAACATCAACGTGTTATCCCAATATTCCCAATAGATTTGCTTCAATAGAATTGCACAGAGGAAGTTCATTAACCTACCAATGGAACGGTAAGCTCGAGAACTCAAAAGATAGAATCGAGAAAAGGGTTTGCATGCAGTTTCAGAAGAGATAATTCAGAAGAACAGCGGCGGTCAGAATAGCTTGTTCTAAAAATGTTCTAAAAAATTAAAAGAACTTCCAAAGGTTATAAAATCCGACATAAAAGTGGCAAGAGACCTTTTTATGGTAAATACCGTGAGTTTTTCTTAGCCGTGACTCTTGCGTAGCCGTCTAATGACTCCTCCATCCGGAGTATCACGACCTTCGGATCGATCCTAAATTAAACGTTGTCCGTCTGATAGCTTTAGTCATCATGGACATAAAACTCATACCTTTTTATAACAATGATTTTATGGTTGACTTAATGTAGCTGTCTTGTTTAATACCATTAGACCTAGTTTCAGTAATTTATTTTAAAAAACCATAGAAAATGAGGTTGAATGTTGGTGCTTGGGTGACTCATCTTTCTGATTCTCTCATCATCATCATCCAAGAAACACACATATTAAAGTTGAATCATAATTTAATGTACATTTAATTTAGGGATGCCTTTTTGGGTCAGGTTCTTTTCGTCTTGTTGTCTGGCTTATCTGATTGAGCCTATCTTCAATCTTCATTGTCTTACAAACCACATATTAAGTCTTTTTGTAAGAGTTATTTGAGCAGTCGCTGCTTAAGAGTTGTCTCTTTTTCAAATTTGTGTCTAATATCTTTGGAGGAGATTAATTAAAACACTACCAACATTCAGATCACTTCTTCAAACCTGTACTGTCATGGTCGAAAGAAAGCGCTTAGATAAGGTTAATTGTGGGTCCATTAACATCTCCAATACTGCTCCTCCTGGATTTGATATTCCTACTGCTGAACATGATGGGTTCGATAGCTCCAACCACTCTTCTAATTATCACTATTTGCGGCAAAATCCCTACGGTTATGATTATGGTTCTTCCTCCGCTCCGGCTTTTTATCATTTGTCAACTATGGATTATCAACAACTGTCGTACCAACATCATGATTTTTCCTCCATAAATTATACGCAACCACCATACCAGTAGTATGGTTTATGTTCCTCCACTGGCCCCCAATTTCACCCAGTTTTTGCTGTAGAGAGCCAAACTTCATATAACTATAGACAAGAAAACATTTATGATGAGGACTCTAATCAGCCTCAGATTTCTTCAAGTGTGCCTGACAAGTTATCAGAAAGATTGAAGTCGATTAAAGTACCTAAACTTGAAGAAAATTGATTATGTGGTGTCCTTTTTGTAGATTATCTTTTCAAAGGAACATTTTCTATTGGACTTCCATCTCATTTACTAGTGTTATGGAAAAGCTTATCCTAGTGTTGGGTATTTTTCAAATAAAACTAGGGCTGTCAATGGGTACCCGTTAACCGGAACCCGAAACCGGATCCGCTAAATTTGGGTCTAGTTCTGGGTCCTAAACGGGTAATACCCGTCGGGTACCCGTTTATTTAACCTTTTGATCATTTTTTTAGCAAAATTATAGGTATTTTTGCTAGTTTCGGCTTTCAATTTTTTTGATTTTTGATTTTTTTCTTACATTAAATATTTATTTAGTAAATTAATAAAGAAATAATAATAAATTTTTATAAAAATAATTTATATTCAAGTTAAAAAGAGAAAGAAATTAAGATTTTAATAGTTTTTTAATACCCAACGGGTATCCGGGACTTTAAACTAGTCCGGTTCTGGGCCATATACTACCCGGGAGGACCCGGACCCGTTGACAGCCCTATCCTAGGCAGCATATCTACCTAGAAACATAGTTACATTATGCAACATATATATATATTGTTTCTTGCATATTTATATCGAAGGAATTCCCTTTAAGTTATTTTTTTTTAAATAAATAGAAAAATAAATAAACATCTAACTAGAGTTAGATTTTTTAGTCACATTTAAGCATGTCTTTTGGGTCAAATTGTTTCGATGGTGTTTGGTTTGACTTATCTGACTAAGTCCGTCTTCAATCTTCATCACCCCACAAATCTCAATTTATGGGAGTGATTAAATACAACCCACATTTTGGTTAAATACAACCGAGATTCTACTTTTAGATTATAGTATTTTTTTTGATTTTGAAATTAGCTAAATACAACCCAAAAAACCAAGTCAAACCCTATTCTTAACCAAAAAATAACTAGCCAAAATCTATCACTATTTTTTTAATTAACGGTAGGATTTTATTTAAGGAATACTGAAAATTTTCTTTTCCAAATTAACTATCATTCGAACCCTAGTGATAACACTTTAGAAAATTCAGGCCAAAATCCTATATTAATCAAAATAAAATCTTAGCGATCATCGTCTTGTGCTCCCAAATTCAGGGAGGAAGATGCAGTGATGATGTGTTAATTTACTGTCAAATTTTCTTAAGCGATACATTAGCTCATCATAAGGTAATAAATTGATGAATCAAATAACAACTGATAGTTTAGGCCATCAACTTAAATTTAAGCACTCCATCTCGATGTGACACTCATAATTCAAATGTGTTCAATTCCATATACAGTTTAAGCGACTGACTAAAACAAGCCAATAAACGGAAGAAAAAAATGTCAAACACAGATGCAAAATCATGATGATCTCGGTAGTGGAGAAGATGGTTGTTGGGGTTTTATTTTCTATTATTTTCCGGTGCATAGAACATGAAAGGGATTTTCTTACCCATTAATTAAAGAACGCCTAATTTGGAAATATGAGAATTAATTGGGGGATATAGCTACAGGACAAAAACGGTGTCCCAATAGCAATTTGTGGTTACCCCCTATCCAAATATTTTTTGATTCCTAATCTACCCCTCACTAATCAGGTTTAGTGGTTAATAATAATTAGTAAAAAATTTAAGTATTTGTTAATGATTAGTGTGTATTTGTATTTGGGTGAATGAGATGAGAGTAAAAAGATGGAAACAAATTTTGAGAGAGAACTTTTTTTGGTGAAAGTGGAAGATGATTGTGAAGAGGGAACTGATGCTAAGAGGTTGAAAGTTTGTTTTTTTTTCTTTGAATCCACCATTGTTGCAGCCAAAAAAGCTCGGTGTCGGCATGGTATTCAACCGAAAAAACCATGCCGGCGTTTGTGGGAAACTTTCATAATTGTTTGATCTTCAAAACCTTTTTTTTTTGTTTTAATCAGTCCACTGCTGACACAGTCAGGTGATTCTCGAGCATGTCGGTACCTGTGCTGGCATAGTATGTTGCTTAAATTTCTATGCCGGCACAAGATGAAAAGTATCCAGAAAGTTGTTTTTTTTTCACTTGACTACCGGCATTAATAGGAAGTTCTCAAGCATGCCGGCGCCACATTCCGGCATATGGTCTTCATCAATTCCGGCATGGTCTTCATCACTTTTAGCATGATCTTCATCACTTCCGTTTTGAATTTTTTCTGGTTTTAATCAGTTCACTGCCGGCATAGTTAGTTGATTATCGAGCATCCGGCACTTGACTACCGTCATGGTCTTCATCTTTAATTTCTATGTCTTGACCTTTGTTTTCGGCATGGTCTTCATCACTTTCAAGATGATCTTCATCACTTAGAATTAAGAAAAAAATTGTTTCCAAAGTGAGGAGCCGGCAGAGAAGGAGAAAATAATTTGATAGGGAGTGGGGAGAGTTTAGAATTTGAAAGGGAATGGGGTATATTTGGGGTTTCAAAACTCTAACCCTAAAAGAGATTAATAAGAAGTGGAGATGGAAATGGGGATATGATTTTGTTTTTTGATTTTAAGTTTTTGATTTTTATTTTGAGGGAAGCGTATTTTAGTATTTTCATAACCAAAAGTCACCCCTTAGCACACACCATGGGTTGGGGGAAGTAATTCATATCCCCCAATTAATTCCCACATCCCCCAATTACGCGTTCTAATTAAATGATTGTTTTTTATCAAGAATGATAGGTTAGGAGACTACTTCATACGTGATCGCTTTCGAAAGAAAAAGGAAAAAAAAAAATCTTCATCTACGTGATGATGAATTTCACACCCCCTAAAATAAGAAAGAAAAATCATTAGATACGAAGGTATTTTAAGAAATAAAATATTGACCAAATATTTGATTAAATCGGTCAACAATTTTGGGTTGTATATTGAAAATTGTTAAAAATAATTTGAGTTGTATTTAGCTAAATACATATTTAAAAGGGTTGTAATTAACTAGGATTGCATTTAACCCAACCGTGGGTTGTATTTAGTCACTCCCCAATTTATAGTTAGATTTTTTTTTATTTACATTTAAGCATGTCATTATTTTATGGTGTTGGGTCTGACTCATATGAGTTTGTATCTATCCACTTCATCTTAGACTCTTAGTCATCAACATCATCCCACGAACTCTCCTCTCTTCTCCTCTAGATAGGCGATTTCTGGCAGGGGAAAAAAACTTTTTCCGTCAAGCTTAACTGCTCAGATCTTCTCAGATCTGGGCAGTACCCAGTATTAATCCTCATATAATATATTAGATTGGTTTGTGTAGAGAAGAAATCAGAGAAGGAAATCCCTAAACCTAAACCTTAACTCATCTTCTCCATCAAAAACCTAATCAACCGCCATGGGTTTAGCTCTCTTCATCGGCTAAATCCTCGATTCATCGGCCCTTTGAATTCATTTGGCTGCCTGCTTGCAGATTTGTGATACATCTTTCTTTCTGGAGGAATTGATTTTGCTTAGCTTGTGTTACTATTGAAGGTTTTTGGTTTTCATGAGAGATTTCAAGGCTCGGGTTTTCATCAGCCCGGGGTTTCATCTGCTATTTTCACTCCATCTCTGATTTAAGAGGTAATTTTCAGATCGACAACCCCTTAATCTCATCATCAGAGAATTAAAATGTTCGATTGTAGCCCCTTAATCTCATACCTGATGCTAGATCTAATTATTAAGCTTCAATTAACCCTTGTTATTCCCAGAGACTACTATTTTTCAATTGATGTTTACTTTAAACCCTTTGAGACCAATTGTTTGCATACCTATCTATCAGATTGACCCGAAAATCTATTTATTTCTTTAAACCTTGATTTTGAATTTCCTGTTTTGCTTGTGTTTAATTCCCTTACTTCTTAGTTTTCATGGGCTAGTGAAGCCCTCTGTTCATTTCTTGTGTTCCCTAATCTTCATGTGTTGAATATTGAAAGGCACATTGCTCTCACCACCAGATTAGTGTCATTAGTCATTGGTTACGTTGTGTTGGTGGTTTTCAATCCTTTTGTTTTATGCTCACTGCCTTGTATCTTTTGATTGGTTTTGTTTTATTAATTTGTTTGAATTTCTATCTTGTATGCTAAGGTTTAATTAATCCCATTTGTTTGTTGTTATCTACCTAGGAATTGTAGGTTTAATTCCTGGTAGGGGTTTCCTCTGATCTAAAGTAAGTTCTTTTGGAAGTTTTTGAATTGGGTTCATCTTTTTCTGGTCTCTGGGATAACATGGTTGAACCTTAACCTAAGAAATCATCAAACTAGCATCACTGTTCTTCATGCTCAACATTTTACAGTCTATGCACCTTTCTTCGTAACTCTCAGCCAAAACATTTCATCTTCCATCCTCAACTAGTTTGGCAGTTCTTCCTACTATAGCCTCACAATTACCATAATCTCAAGTTTGGATAATTGTCAGTCTTGGTGCATCACATACAAAGTAACAAGCTAAGATCGGTGACTTGGTAGGCTCGGAAAGATACCTACTACTATGTATAAACTGCAAGTGCACAGTGTCTACAAGCAACACAGGGCAAGCAAAGGTCAAACCACAGAGACTTGGGTAGTGATAGTTGATTCTAAAGAAGACTAACTGATTTCAATTATAATGTAACACAAAGGGTTTGGTTTTGGTGTCGATACGACAAGATTTAGCTGAAGAACAAGTAAATATGCAATAATAAATTGTAACAAATAATTAATGAGTACTAGGGCCTTCAAATCCACCTCTAGTCTACACTATGTATTCAACTAGTAGTAGTATTCTTGTCCTTATGGAAAAATCTAGTTTACCTTGTATTTAAGGTGTTTCTCCGATGGATAAATTAATCACAACTAAAATATTTCTCCAAAGAATTAATTGTCTAGTTAAAGCACAACTAATCTAAGGATCAATAATATTTTTAAGCACGAGTTGCAGCATAATCAACACAATGGTATTCTAACTACAATGGATACATGGCATACATTGTGAGAGCAAAATGTTAATAAACTTGGATTAAATTCGATCTCTAAATCATTTTAAACATTCAAGAACAACACACAAAGTATCAATAACATAGAAGCAGACTAGGGCTTCATCTACACCCTAGCAAATAATTTTAGAACATAATGAAAATGGAATTAAAACTGAAATTGAAAACTAGCAGTGAAGTGCACCGGCTAATCCAGCCTCCCTCTCTCTTACAATTGCTTCTCAATTTATAACCAAAAATTCTCTCCCATTCTCGAATTTGAATTCTAATAGAATATTAGAATTATTCAAATGTCCCATGCCTTTCCGCCCATGTGATCTTCTTTCCGCCGTCCTTTCTTCCCGCCCACTTGCGCAGCTGTCTTCTCTTTCTCCTCACTTATTTCTTTTTCTCTCTGCGCTCCACGTTCTCTTCCTTCAACGCTCTCTTTCCTCTCTTTCTTTCCTTTTCTTTCTTTGCCCCACGAATTCTTTTCTCTTCTTTTTCCTTCTCTTTTCTCTTCTTTTTCCTTCTCTTTCCTCTTCTTTTTCTTTTCTTCTTCTCTTTCCTCCCTTCTTCTTTTTCTTTTTAATAATTAAATTAATTTAATCATTACATTTAAACTAATTTAATTAATTTACAAAGGTACGGGGGAGGTGGAGGTTTAGATGACGGGTTGTAACCGACGCGCACGCGGGTTGCAACTTTTCTTCCGCATTAGCTAGTCTCCAATTCTCTGCTCTCTTGGCTCCTCAATTCTTCCAAGCTTTATTTAGTACTTAAAAACACAAAATTAAATAATACTAATATTTATTCTTGAAAATGGTAAAAATCACGAGAATTTGGGGTAATATATGATTTTAAAGCGCGAAAGATGAGTTAAATGCCAAATAAAAAGGTGTAGAAATATGCACTATTTGGCACTCATCAAATACCCCCAAACCTGAATTTTACTTGTCCTCAAGTGAAACAGAAATCCAGAAATCCTAACTATACCAAATTTGGTCTCTCGAATGCATTTAGCGTATGCACTAAGCCTTTAAACCCCTAGGTGTCCCTAGTGGACGAGTTGTAGTCTCGTGAGGGCCTACCAAAGAAGTACCCACAAACCCTTCTCCAATTTCAGAGCATCCATAGAAATGTCTTCGTCTTCGGCCTTCAATTGTAGATGATGAACTTCGGAAATTCGTAGAACCTTGATAATTTGTAACCATCATCATTTTTTTTTTTTTTTAAACCCGCTACACAGCTGATCATCATATTTTTTTAGTGACCCGCTACACAGCTGGTCATAGAAGACAACAATTTTTTTTTTTTTTTTGCAAGACCCGCTACACAGATGGTCATCATAAAATTTTTGATTTTTTGATTTTGTTTTTTTTTAATAAAAGACTAAAAACTCTATATGCAAAACACTACAAAAAAAATCAAAAGACCCGCTACACAGCTGGTCATAAAAAAATGAAAAAGACTACAAAAGATCCTACAAAAGACCCGCTCCACAGCTGGTCATCATAAAAATTTTGATTTTGATTTTTTTTGATTTTTTTAATAAAAGACTAATTTGATTTTTTTTTTTTTTTTTTTTTTTAATAAAAGACTAAAAAATCTATATGCAAAACACACCCCCAAACCTAAATCTAACATTGTCCTCAATGTTTCAAAAGATGATAAGAACACAAATCAAGAGAACAAGGCAGAGCAGATTTAAAGGAAAAGAGATTACCAGATGCAAAAGGGTGGTGCTCACCATAATTGAATGAATGCTTTGAAAGCAAACAATATGAGCGCAAGACAAAAAAAAAGTTTGGTTAGCACACAAATTTACAAAATACAGCTTAACCGGTTCATGAAACAAGATTTAACAATATCTACTTGATTATATACAAAAATTCACCATACACTAGCAATCTAAAGAGTTGAGGATCAACCCAAAAGGCGAAGTGCGAGAAATTTTAACAATCTCACAAAATTATGATATGATAGAAATGCAAGTGAGAAAGTAAAACAAAATGAGATACCCCCAAACCTAGATTTTTCAATAGAAATACTTTTGGGTACGAAATCTAACAATTTTAGGGGTTCATCACGCAGAAGGTCTAGCTCAAAATGGGATTTGTTCGGGATGGATGGAGAGACATGAGTAAACTCTAATTGTGGCTCATCAAAGGTATTGTATTTAGCTGTAAAATAGTCCAAAAGGACTTGAGATGCACGCAGTTCTAATCCAAAGCTTGGAGTTGTCCACAAAATGGGTTGGACAACCTCTCGGCTGACATTAAGACAGTCATGTTGTGACTTAAGCATTGAATCATAACTCTCCAAGTAATTTTTATCTGTGTTACCATATGATTCAACTCTCCCTACGTCATAAACAAGTACCACATCATTCTCATGCTCATCAAACAAATCAATAAGTCCCAATTCACAATTATCACCTATAACTTCAGTTTCATGCACAGGAATATCACAAGAAACATCACAGTGTGACTTAGGCAGAGAATCAGACACATCATATTTATTTTCATGCATAGTATAATTGGTGTCTACAGAAGATTCAACATTTCCTATGTCATGCTCATCTTCACTGAATAATTGCACTTGCTCAAGATCAATATCAACATCACATGCATATGGAACATTAGAAGAAACATCATTCATTAAGGTCGAGGTAGAGAAGCCTAATATCTCTGAACCCAAAGGTTCGACAATATTTTCAGTAAAAACATGTTCTTCTAACATAACATCATCATCATCATCATCATCATAGAAATGCATTTCCATACAAATTGTAGTATTCCTAGTCTCTTCATTTAAAACAGGTTCATATGCAATATCAGTTGCACGAGTAAGACTAGGCATACTATTTTCACATTTTATTTCATTAGGACAAACAAACATTTCATGAGAAATTCCTCCCTCTCCTCATTTAGTGCATCACAGATTTGACTCAATTTGAGTTCTAAACTCGCAAACCTTTGGTCAGTTGACTTTTGATAGTGCACAAGGTTTTGATTAAATTCTAAAATTTCATTATGTTGTTCAATGAAAGGAGAGTCATCAACAATAGGTATCTCATTTTCATATGAATATTCAGTACATGGTGATGCATGAGATTCACTATTGAAGGAAAATTCCTGGATGTTGCTATAAGGATGATACATGTGAGCATGGTCATTAGGGTATATAAAAGACTGATCGCAACCTTGAAAAGGTTGATTATGGTCCCAATGACTATCAACTGTGTATTTTGTGGGCATTTCATATTTTAGATTTTCATGATATTCTCTAATTGCCTAAAATCATGCAAAATATAACAATTCTCGGCAGGATGGTCTAAGCCTCCACACAAGGTACAACATAGATTTCAGATTGCATTTCTAAAGCTGTACTTTTAGCTTCCAACTGATCCAAAAATGATGACTGTGAGCTTTGGGCACTGTAAAGATGTTCATTTTCACGTTGCGATGAATGATGCATGTGTGAATAATCATTAGGGTTCATGTATTGCGGCTCGGGACTTTGAAAATGTCCATAATAATCCCTATAACTAGTGACATCATGGTCTGTTGGAGGTTCATAACATGAAGCATGCCCGTAAGCAAGCTCTCTGATGGATTTGTTTTCATCCCCACTTGTAGACCAAAATCCTGACATGGTCTCTAACTAGCACTAGGCTTGTTGCAGTTGTGCCACTTTGCACAAGAAAATACAACCAATTATTATTTTTTAATTTTTTTTTCAAACCCGTTCTCTAATGACCTCGGGCATAAACTAGAAAAACAAAATAAAAGAAGGAAAATCCTAAATGGAAGGGAAGTTATATTCAATCACAAACAAGGATGACTCTACCACAATAAACCTACTGATTTCTAGCAAACAAAAAGCATGATGGATCCACTTAGATTATTTTCTAGACCGACTTCTAATCCTTCGAAAGGGAATTCGTTACAATCTGAGCAAACCCCTCTCGGAATCAATCGAGTTTAAGTAAATTGAATAGAGCGAGAGAAGCTGCATGAGCTTTGATACCCATGGCCTCACCGCATTCAAGGCGGCGCGATCACGCATTCAATTTTCGAAACTATCATGAACTTCAAGTATGCTTAAAGAGTAACCAATATTTTCCGAACGAATTTCCTACTAAGCTCGTTACCTTATAGGTCTCGTTCTATTTCAAATTTTAAAGCTTATGTTCACGTTAGGTATTGTTTTCCTAAGGCGGGCAAGAAGAGAACGGTGATGAAATCCGAACCCTTATCTTATATGGCCAATCCTTGCCCTTTACTAGGAAAATAAAGCATCCGTATTCGAGTCCTCAACATATATGCAAACGAAGGAATACAGTAACTCACTAACATGAGATTCACGAGTGTTTCGACAAACTTACTTCCCGTTCCAGACGGGGGATGAACCGTTGTTGTCGACTCGGGCCACGACTCTTATGTCATGAACGAACCCGAGGGGCTGAGGTGATATTATAATCACCGTCCTTCTCTGCAAACAATTTGATATTTAATACTACCCTTCCGTAGGGTTTAAAAATAAAAATAGAATGTCCAAAGTCCAAAAATAAAAATAAAGTGCAAAAGAAATAGAAAATTACAATAATAGAGAAATCCTAATATAATCTAAAAATAAATAAATAAAATACACTCTTTTTTTTTTATGTAAGAAAAATCTTCCTCTTCCCCCCTTTAGCTTCGCCTTGACTTCCACTACAGCGTTGCAGGCACACCTTCAAAGAACAGCTGAAAGTGATTGCATAGAACTTGCCTTCTAGGTGAATGGTTAACATGCTTGATGTGCTAGCTAGGCTATGATTGTGTCTTTTAGAGACCATACACGCCGACTAGTTTTTTTTTTTTTTTTTTAAAATGAACTGAAATGAGAATGCAAGATTTATGTAAACTAATTATGCTACAGTGATATTGCTACACTAAAAACGAAGATGCAGGCATGCAGTTTAATCATGATATATGAATTATCTACACTAACAGACAACTTTTAATAGAACAAATGCAAGATATATGAAGATGCAGGAATGCAGTTTCCAAATAAAATGACAAATACAAAAGCTATAGATTTAATAATGCAACTAAGTTACACTAGTAATGAATGCAAAATAAGCTACAAACTAATATGTACAAGATTAAAAATCAGGAAGTGTAAACAGTAGAGCAACTATACTACACTAAGTCCCCGGCAACGACGCCAAAAACTTGGTAGGCTCGGAAAGATACCTACTACTATGTATAAACTGCAAGTGCACAGTGTTGACAAGCAACACAGGGCAAGCACAGGTCGAACCACAGAGACTTGGGTAGTGATAGTTGATTCTAAAGAAGACTAACTGATTTCAATTATAATGTAACACAAAGGGTTTGGTTTTGGTGTCGATACGACGAGATTTAGCTGAAGAACAAGTAAATATGCAATAATAAATTGTAACAAATAATTAATGAGTACTAGGGCCTTCAAATCCACCTCTAGTCTACACTATGTATTCAAATAGTAGTAGTATTCTTGTCCTTATGGCAAAATCTAGTTTACCTTGTATTTAAGGTGTTTCTCCGATGGATAAATTAATCACAACTAAAATATTTCTCCAAAGCATTAATTGTCTAGTTAAAGCACAACTAATCTAAGGATCAATAATATTTTTAAGCACGAGTTCAAACATAATCAACACAATGGTATTCTAACTACAATGGATACATGGCATACATTGTGAGAGCAAAATGTTAATAAACTTGGATTAAATTCGATCTCTAAATCATTTTAAACATTCAAGAACAACACACAAAGTATCAATAACATAGAAGCAGACTAGGGCTTCATCTACACCCTAGCAAATAATTTTAGAACATAATGAAAATGGAATTAAATCGAAATTGAAAACTAGCAATTGCTTCTCAATTTATAAAGTCCCATTCTCAATTTGAATTCTAATAGAATATTAGGAATTATTCAAAATCCGCCCATGTGCCTCCCTCTCTTACAATTGCTTTCTCCTCAATTTATACGTTCTCTTCCTTCAAAAATTCTCTATAAAAATAAAAGATCTTGTTCGAATTTGAATTCTAATAGAATATTAGAATTATTCAAATGTCCCATCATTTAAAATAGCATCTTTCTATGGTGTTTATGCTTGATTTTTGTTTATGGATCCCATGTGCTCTTCTTGATTCTAGGATATTGGTTTTCATCTGATCAAACCATTTCCTATTAATCTCTTCTTTCTGCCTTCGACTTCTCATATTTTTCATCCGATCAAACCACACTTGTCGTCCCATGCTCTGTGCAAACCATGGCCATCTTTTCAATGTCCTTTTGACATTGGATCGGAGGGAAGGGGTTATTCAAGGTTTCACTTTTCAATCACTTCTCTTTCTCCTCACGGGATTGCTTTGCTCTGCTGCTGTTAATATTTCCGATTTCTCTTTCTATTCTGTTTCTAGCTCGATCCCTACAATCTCTCAAACTAAATGTAGGTTGCACTTTGCACCACGAACCTTCAAGTACGTGTTGTTGAAAGTGGCCGCACCTAATGATCCGTTCTCTCTTCCCGGAGAAAGCTGCAGATTAAGTCAGTTAATCATGCATTGCGCATCTCTTTCTTCTCTAAACAGGATTTCTCTCTTTCTCACTTTCCTTCCTTTTCTTTCTTTTCTTCACCAGGAATTCTTTTCTCTTCTTTTTCCTTCTCTTTTCTCTTCTTTTTCCTTCTCTATGATGGTTGCTAGAGCTCCGAGAATAATTCAAGAAGAAGGTGTTGCTAGGGGATGTTTTTTTCCTCTTCTAACATGAGATGGTTTTCTTTTCTTCTTCTCTTTCTCCTTCCTTGTTTCTTTTTCATGATTTTTTACGGAAAGAGGTGGACTTGGGTATGCTTGCGAACAACTCTTCTTTGAGACCGGGCAGATGTTCTTGTGCTCAATTGGGACAATGGTCGGGACGTTTGCTTCGATGTTACGATTTGTCGCCCTTTGCTGGGAGTAATGGTCTTTTTGGCTATCAAGGATCTTTGTCATAAAATACCAAGTATTTAGAAAAATGCAACACAAGGATATGGATTTGGTGCTTTGGCTTTCACTTCTCTAGGTGAATTTGGGACGGAACAACAGACTTCGTTGGCTCCCGCAACTATATTGCTAGTCATGATGCTAACGTGCGTGTAGTAGTGATTTCCTTTTCATAGGTTAAGTGTGGTAGTTCTCCCTTGTTGCTAGGCTTCCGACTAGTTTCTTGTCTGAATTTTGAAATTAAATGAAAGTAATAGTTTTCTTTAAAAAAAAAAAAATATAATTAAATTAATTTAATCATTACATTTAAACTAATTTAATTAATTTACAAAGGTACGGGGGGAGGTGGAGGTTTAGATGACGGGTTGTAAACTGACAAGACGCTGAGGTTGCAACTTTTCTTCCATGATATCTAGTCTCCAATTCTCTGCTCTCTTGGCTCCTCAATTCTTCCAAGCTTTATTTAGTACTTAAAAACACAAATTTAAATAATACTAATATTTATTCTTGAAAATGGTAAAAATGCAGAATTTGGGGTAATATATGATTTTAAAGCGCGAAAGATGAGTTAAATGCCAAATAAAAAGGTGTAGAAATATGCACTATTTGGCACTCATCATGACTCAATCACCTTGGTCTTCTGTTTGATTATTAGACTATGAGTAATTCTTGACCATGGTGACCTTTTGTCACTCTAGGAAACATAATCAGTTTCTGAAATCTAGGAATATTTCGGAGCTTCATGTGTACTCGATTTCAAACCAGCAAGCACAAAACCTATTTTATCCACAAATGGGATGATGAATCTAACACCTTTTCTTGTTATTTTCTAGTCAATTTCATTGTACTTTTCCTTCTAGCATAGTTTAAGTGTAAGTCGAGTCTGTATTTCTTTTCTCTCCCTTTTCAGTTTAATTACTTCTAGTAACTACTTGGTAGTAGTAGCTTGTTAGTTGTATCTCTGTTTGTATCTTGGTTTTAATATAGTATAGTATCAATTGTAATAGAACTACTAGATTTTAGAACTAAATTCACAGGATCAGAAGATTGGGTACTACATCAACATACATTCAAGACTAAAATCTCAGATTGGAGATATGAATGACCCTAGAGAACTAGAAAACAGACAGTCTATTATTTCGGATTATCTGCATCGAAACCCATCACCAACATCCAAGTTTTTATGGACTCAGACATGTCCATCAAAAGTACAACTTTTCTTGTGGAAAGCATTCGTCAAAGGCCTACGGATCCTTGACAACCTCATCGAGATGCACCCCTGCATTTTCAATTCATACCCCGGATGCAAGTCTAATCTTGGAATTGATTTTCATATTTTGCTTCTCTATCGTGTTATTGTAATCTCTAGATTCGAATCTTCGAGTACTCAAAACCCTCTTGTAATGGTCCATTAGTAGTACAATAAATATCATGCTTCAAAAAAAAAAAAAAAAATCATCCCACGAAACACACATTAGAGTTAGACTTATGTCTTTAGGTTCATATTCTTTTGATTCTATAAGTGGTTATGCATCACAGGTTTGTTCCTTAACCACCAGTGGAAGAAAAATTATTTAATTAATGATATGCTTGATCCTTTCACTGCTGGAACTGATGATTTCACTCGAATCATTTCATGAACATTATAGCCACGGTTTGCAAAATATTACATTCCTTATTATATAAGTGTATTAGTTCATGAACAAACCGATTTTAGAACATAATTAACCTACTTAAGTATGCAAACGGGTTCGCATACCTAAGTAGCCGGACTGAGTTTGGTTGCGCCAGTACGCATACCATTGTTCCCGGTTTTGGACTTTACACAAATGTGATTACACACTATGTTTATATCCAATCATGGTTACATGTTATAAACCCTCATTTCAATCATTGAAACATTCTTGGAAGACAACAATAGCTGTCTCACACAAACTATTAGCTTCAAAGCAATTTTCAAGTGATCGAATGATCAATACGAAACATTCTGAGTCTACATCAAATGACTGTCTCACACAAATCATGTAAGATGTTACAAGATGATTTTCACATGATCATCTTTTGACTTTAGTCAAGAATAAAAGATGAACTTGGTTAAAGCGAAAGCTTTCCAACACATATTTCGAGAAATAGATAAGCGAGATAAACTTAGCTCGAAATACCAAATGTGTATAATTGAAGTCTATATAGCGATACGACTTTTTGTCTCAAGTAGGAGATAAAGTAGATAGACTTTTGAGTGATAGATGAGTTCAAGTCTCCACATACCTTTTGTTGATGAAGTTCCACCAGTTCCCTTAAGTAATTCTTCATCTTCATTCGATGAACGCTGTGAAGTCTAAAGCTCAACTACACATACTATCCTAATCCGAGACTTAGCTATAAGTAAACTAGAAATCAAAACTTATACTTTTGGCAACTAAACTTGACAAACAAGATTGAGATAGCAACGCTTGCAAGTTCGATCGAGAAGTGCTCTAACAGATTATAATTGACCAAAATTTATGGTCAATTTGATTGATTGCCTCAAATATGATCTCAATTTTGTGAAGTTATATGTTCCTCCTCTCCTTTCCTCTTTTCTATAAGGAAAATACCTAGACTCCGTTAACCTTTGGACAAGATCTGAGCAAGATTTCTTTTCTTTTTAAGTTTTAATTAAATCAATTTTTTTTTTGATGTCTTTTGACATATTTGTTCGTTATTTAGAACGGTTTTTCTTTGTCATTTAGGGCGAGTTTATCTTCTTTTTGAAGACGATTTATTCAAAGATTTATTGTTGGCTCATGACTTTCTATTCTCGATTCAAGAACATCGACTATTCAACACGATATTTTTTTGAATCCATTTTCAATCCAAGGGATTTAGGGCATCCGGTTTCGTTTGGATCTACAAAATTATGGGCAAAATACTCTTTTTTAGGAGCATCTCTTATTGAAGAAGAGTAAAATTAGATTAAATTCCCAGAATCGTTTCCGGATTATACCATCATTCTTCCCCACTACATATATGAAAATTGGATAACTTTGGGGTTTATGACTCTTTCTCTTCGTGATTTACTTGTAATTGATATCTTCGTTTGAATTAGAGGTTTCATTATCTTGTACTTTTGATGTTTTTGTTAATTTTGTAAGCGAACATGTAATCACTATTTTGATTTGAATAAATTGAAATATGTTGATTGACCAAAAAAAAAAAAACTTTATAATTGTGAAATTGTGAAAACAAAACCTTGAGTTTTAATTTTCTTGGACTTTAATGTGACTCGCATGGTGTATTTTTTTATGATACAAACTATTGTTGGGGTTGCATAATATTTCTTTGAAAGCTGACAAAAAGACAATATAAGTTCATTAAGTAGTAAACAAATAATCACTTATCTTATTATTTTTAATAGTGACTAAACTACCCCTTACGGCTTGGCTCATTAATATGACCTATGGCAGGGTAGCTTTACTCGACCAATAGAAATTTCAAATTTATTTACTGTCGGGAATTTGATTATTTCCCGACCATAATTAAAAATTTCAGTACTCAATACGGTTGGAAATCATCATTACGGTCGTAATATAAAGATAAAACCAGTTACACAACTTGGAGTTTACAATTTCTCAACTGTAATACAAAAACTAAAACAAAATTACGAATGGGAGTGCATAGTTTTCCATCCGAGATAAATAAAACTCTCTTACGCTTTGGAGTCGATCATTTCCCATCCGTATTGGGTGGTTTGCGGTTAGGAGCTCTTCAATCCTTAGTAAAACTGTCTGGCTTTAAGGAGGTTTAGGGTTAGAAACCTAAGAAAAAACGAATTTAGCTCTGCTTACTAAAACTGCCTGGATTTTAATTCATAGTTCTAATGAATTGTGGGTTCAAATTCTCAAGTGTAAGTATTTCAAAAACTGTAACCCCCTCAATTGTAAAAAACCTTGGAGTATGTCATGGGTTTAGTCTAGTATCTGTCATGGTTTAGATATTCTAAAAGAACATGGCCATTGGGATATTAAAAATGGTAGCTCTGTTAATGCTTTTGCTGATAATTGGATCATTAATCCTACTTTTCCTATTTGTGTTAGCTATCCTAAGCCTAATATAGGGTCTCTGATTTTATCAAGCACGACACTAAAGAATGGAATGTTACATTAGTTCAAGATTTCTTTACTAGTGAAAACTGTAGGAAAATTTGCAGCATGAGAGTTCCCATTTATGGCTATGATACTCTTATTTGGCACTATAACAAGAATGGCATCTTGTCAGTCAAATTTGTTTACAAATTGTTAGCTAAGGAACTACCTCATAAATCAGAGAATAACCCTGACATTGATATGCATAAGGACATTTGGAAGTCTCCTTTGTTTCCTAGAACTCAACTTTTCCTTTGGAAATGCGTAGAATATATCCTTCCTACAGGCAGTAAGCTAGATAGGTAGAATAATAATCATGATGACAGGTGCAAGGTGTATAATTATAATATTAGTGAAATCCCAGAGCATATGTTATTTCATTGTCCCTTTGCCAAAGATGTTTGGTATAATATTCCAGTTATTAGTCAACTGATTTTGCGGGATTTGGATTCTAAGGCCGGTTCCTATGGGGGTTGGCTAAACCCTTTATTTTCCATGCCAGGTGGCCTGGAAAATTGGTCGCGCCACTATGGTAAAAACATTAACCGACCGAGTCTCCACTGGATGGTTAAGACAAGAACGACCGGTCGGTCTTGTAGTCATCGCTGATGAAATATTAAAGTAACGGCTATCCACCACCACCACCCCCCCTTCCCCCACGACTACCTATAAATTCACCCCATTCAATTCAATTTAATCACACCTCATTTTCTCATTTACTCTATCATCTTACTCTTTGAATCTTTAATCATCCGTTTAATTTTTATTTTCAACTCAATGGATTCATCGGACGAAGAAGTGCGTATTCATATGGATCTATTTGAAGAACAACAACGAATATTCATCCAGGGGTTGAAACAAATTGATGATGAGTCAGATGAAGATAAAGAACTAACTAATAATTTGTTGCAGCTATATTCATCGGGGAAAATACCTAGATATCTAGAGCCAAAATAAGTGTTCACAAGAAGATATACGTGCCGGGGTCGGGATAAATGGCACTAGAAGATGATGTACGATTATTTTCTTCCCGACTGTGTGTTCTCAGATGAAAATTTCCAAGGCCGATTCTGCATGCCCCGACATTTGGTGCTAAAGATTATTGGTGAGCTTTGTCAGGTAGAACCTCAATTTATGATGCATTGAATATTAGGGGTCATATCCCTGAACAAAAGGTTACTTCGGCCTTAAGGATTCTAGGATATGGCAGATCTCCAGATTCTAATGATGAGTACCTTCACATTGGCAAAAACACCGCACACAAGTATCTTTTGTTGTTTTGAGAAACAATGATTAATCATTTTGGTCCAACCTATTTACGAAAACCAACTGACGCAGATGTTAGAGAAATATTAAAGCAAAATCAGGAAAGGGGATTTCCCGGAATGCTAGGTAGTCTTGACTGCATGCATTGGGTATGGACCGGATGCCCAACCTATTGGTCCGGTCAGTATAAGGGTCATTACGCAAAACAAAATATTATCCTTGAGGATGTTGCTTCTTATGATTGTTGGATATGGCATGCTTTTTTTGGTCTCCCGGAATCTCAAAACGATATAAATGTTTTACATAAATCACCTTTGTTTGAAGATTTAAAGTATGAAATTTCTCCTCAGGTAAATTTCAGTATCAACGGGTATCAATACACTCATGGTTATTATCTTGTAGATGGAATTTATCCTAAATGGTCAACTTTAGTTCAATGTTACCGTCAGCCACGTGCCGGTAAAATGGGTCGTTCATACTCATATTTCAATAGTAAACAAATGAATCTGAGAAAGGATGTGGAACGGGCTTTTGGAATTCTGAAGCGGAAGTTCACAATAATTTGTGGGCCTTATCGTGGTCTAAGTGCTCGTGAAATGCATAAGACTATGATGACTTGCATCATTATGCATAACATGGCTATCCAGGAAACTCGTCGTAATAAGAATTGGACTAACCATCAAGATGAAGACTTAAGGCCTGAAATTATACCAGCAAGAGGATTACCTGCAAGGAACTATACGCAAATGACCAGTCATATTGAGAACATAACTCTGTATAACAGGTTAAGGGAAGATATCAGAGCGAATATGTGGGATGAGTTTGGAAGAGATGGAGGACGAATTGAGTAGTGTTGTTTCATTTGTTATTTTATTTTTTTATGAAATTATTTAATTATTTAAGTCGCCTTTGTTGTTCAATAGTTTTTTTTGAAGTTGTTTAAGTTTAAATTTTTTAACGGTCATATAAAGCAGCAGTCTAGACTCAATTGCTAGCGGTCTAGACTCAATCGCACACATTCCTTATAAATATACCTTCATTGCATCCATTTCAAAATCACAACTTCTCTAATTTTTGCTTAATTTATTGATGATCCTATCTTCACTGAAGATGAAGATTTATCTCTTTCGAATACGAAGCGCATTACCAAATTCTTAAGGAGTTTCTAATAAATCGTATGGGATGTTAGGCTTAATAATTTTAGTTTTCATGGATGTTGTCAAGTTTAAGTTTTAATGTAATGAAGAAAACTAGTTTAAGTTTTAATGTAATGAAAAAACTAAACAGTTTCATTCACCATAACTACTACTACATCTTCATTAAAATTAAAGCTGATACATTAATTAATTAAGTGGCACTACTTCATCCTGTTCTTCATCTTCATCATCTTTAGGTTGAACTCCAAATTGTTTTTCCAAATTTCTCTTGTTTCGTTTTTCTTCCAACTCCTTTGCTAACATGTCCATCTCCATCTCCCATACCATATATTTTATGGGATTTATTGTTGCGGTGTTTGCATTTAAAATCTTATTCTTTTCATAGTCTGAAACAAATTTATCTTTAGTTTGTCGATGTTTTTTCATCTCCCTAGTCATGAATTTCCGGTCTTCAGCTCTTTAGTTTTCCGCAATCTTCTGATTCTCTATCAAAGTATCCAAAACACCTTCACTTGGTTTTCCTTCTTGGGCAGCTTTTTTCGCTACTCTTGCATCGTTTCTTCCTTATAGTTTTCTCTTAATCGCATCATTGAAATTCAAGTTGGAATTGTTGTTTGTTGTGGTTTCTGGTGAAGAAAATGGATTCTCCGGAGCGGGATGGGATGTTTGAGATGGTTTTGAACCTGGTGTTGAAGGAGAAGAAGTGTATGGTGAACTCGCAGGTACGTTCTGCATGTTTGCTAACACTTCTGGATCATATTTAGATAACACTTTCAAAATATGATAACAACTTTCATAAGTAAATTTTTTCCCATGTTTATGGTGCCAATCAGTTCGGCACTTTCGTTCGATATCAACATCGACAAGACCGCTCGCTCGACTACGAGCAGCTTGCATTAGAGCAGCGACATACAAGGCAACTTGGGTGTTGATTGTAACGAAGTGACCGGACAATCCATTTGCATCACGATCGTTGATGTTCGTAGTTTCTTCACGAAATTTAGCAAATATGTTATCCCACAACTTGGTAGATTTTTGATGGGCACCATCGACACTTTCTTGTGTATATAACACATAGTTTCTGCAAATGCTTTCATCTTCGGCTACGGTAAATTTTGCACCCTAATCTTCTTAGTTTTATTAGATTGAGACATATTAAAAAAATTATACAATATGAGTGAATGAAAAAGTTGGATGATGGAATTTGTTTTAGATTACAAATGCGAAGAGTAGAGAAGAGAAGGTGTGAGTTAAATGGTAGATGAATGTGGTATTTATAGGGGGGGATTTATAGCCGTTGGATCAGATTCTACTCAACGGTGTAAACTAGACCGACCGGTCTTCCAAGAGCCGCTAGCGGTGTAGTAAACACCTCACGGTGTAGTCTCGACCGCTCGGTATAAACTTGACCTGACCTGGCTAAGTGGAAAATTTGCCACTTAGTCAGGCCGGTTTGCCAGTTTTCCAGCTCCATAGTGGGTGCAAAAATGGCAAATTTGAATGTTTGCCACACCCATATGAACCAGCCTAATATTAGCCTGAAAGCTTGGATTTCTAAATGGCTCACTATTGGCCATCTACAGAATCACTTAGCTGTTGCCATGACTACTTCCTAGTGCATATGGAAAGACAAATGCTCTATAATCTTTGAAGATAAAACTTTAAATGCACGGGCTACAACTAGGACTGCCATTAGAATATCTAATGAAATTGTTACTTCCCTAGCTCAGAAACTGAAACGTGACCTATTTAAGGAATGTTATTTTAGGGGCCATGATTTTTTAGGGGGACCATGTTTTTTTTTGGCATAAGTTCGGTTAGTTGCAAAAAAATATTTTTCCCAACCGAACATAAGTTCGGTTTAGTTGCAAAAAATATTTACCAACCGAACTTATGTTCGGTTAGTTGCAAAAACATTTACCAACCGAACTGGTTAGTTGTTAAAAACTTTTTCCAACCGAACTGGTTGGTTCGGTTAGTTGCAATAAACATTTACCAATAGTTCGGTTAGTTGCAAAAAACATTAACCAACCGAACAATAGTTCGGTTAGTTGCAAAAACTATTTCCCAGCCGAACCTTAGTTCGGTTACGTCGCAAAAAATATTTCCCAATTGAACATGTCGCTAGGAAAAAAAAATTCATGGTCCCCAAAATAACGTTCTATTTAAGGTATTTTTATCTACTGGGCCCAAAAAATGCCTTGTTGATTTAGGGGCTACTCCAACAGAATTGGGGGCGACACAAAAAGACAAAAATAGGTAATAATCGGAAGGTTAATCCATAATTGGTAGATAACTTTAAATCCCATTTTTTTAATGACCAAACTACCCTTTACATTCGGTAGTTAACTACACAGTCGGTAGTCAAGATAGTTTATATGGCTACCGAATATAGAGTTGCCCCAAAATAAGATTTTGCAAATTTTTTATTTTTTTTGAATTTTAGTTGAGCCTATAATCGGTAGTAAATGAAGTTATCATGACTTCCGATTATACATTATACCTCTTTGGAGAAATTTTACCATAATCGGTAGTTAAGATAGTTCATATAGCTACCGAATATAGAGTAGCCCCAAAATCAGATTTTGCAAAAAAAATTTTTTTTTTTTGAATTTTGGTTGAGCCTATAATCGGTAGTAAATGAAGTTATCATGACTTCCGATTATACAATATACCTCTTTGCTGAAATCTTACCATAATCGGTAGTCCAGATAGTTCATATATAACTACCGAATATAGAATAGCCCCAAAATCAAATTTTACAAAAATCTTTTTTTTTTTGAATTTAGTCTATAATCGGTAGTAAATGAAGTTATCATGACTTCCGATTATCTTGTCTCTCTTTGCAAATATCCAACTATAATCCGTAGTCAAAATAATTCATATAACTATCGAATATAGAGTTTCCCCAAAATAAAATTTTGCAATCGGTAGCAAAAAAAAAACCATAAACTACCGATTATAAAGGGACACATAAGTATTTTTAACCTATTTTATCTTTTTGTGTCGCCCCTAATTCGGTTGGGGTCACCCCTAAAAATGTTAGGAAAAAAAGATTAATGATACATCCACTTCGCAAGTTCGCCGTCTCCGTCGTTGTTGGAAAAGAGAAGCCTGCCGTCTTGGTCCTTCTCCTGTAAGTTTTAGTCTTTCCCGTTATGTTCTGGTTTTGTTTTGAAGGGTGGAAAAAGAGTTTTTAGGGCTTGGATTTTGATCAACTGTAGCCATGTCGTTAACAAGGTAAAATTCATCATCTTTTTGATTTTCTGTCTAATTAATTTTGTGATCGACTTAGTTTAGCTAGTCTTGTTTGATGCCATCAGACCTAGCAAGCTTCAGCAGCTAATTAAGCTTCAATTTTGATTTCTGAAACATGGGTTCTGCTTTAAATTGTCTAAAACATGGGCATGATGAGTCTACTGAATGTTGGTGCTTGGGTTTGACTCATCTGTCTGTGTGTGTCTTCATCATCCCAGAAACACACATATTAGAGTTGAATTATACTGATTGTTTTGATGGTCATGTGTCTTACTCATCTGACTGAGTCTGTCCTGTGTTAGATTTGATTTACACTCAAGCAATGGCACTTGGGTCAAATTGTTTTGGTGGTTCTGGAATCTGTCTCCGCTTCACCCTAGTTGTCATCATCGTCCCACGAAACTCGCATTAGAGATAGATTTATATCTTTTGGATTAGATTCTTTTGATTCAGACACTAGTTTAATTTTATTTGGCCATAGTTGGTATTAGTGTAATTTATGGATGGTTATGCATCACAGTGCTGTTCCTGAACCACTAATTGGAAGAAACAAGGATTTAATTCAAGATTTGTGTGACCCTTTCACTGCTGGAACTGACGATTTCGGCATGCAGCTTCTCAATTCTCCACGACAAAGTGATGGAGGAGAAGATGATGCTGAAGTAGAGTTATCTCATAGCTCTCTAACTGATTATCGCCCGGAGGAGTATGAGGAGCTTACTGTCATTGAATCTAAAGACAGTGAGTTATCCTTTGGAGGGTATAACAATAGCTTCATCCCACCTTTGCAGGAGGGTTATAGGGGTCACCGCTGTGAAGGTGATCGCTGCCGTAAAGATGACCTCAAGCCTGAATTCTTATCTGAAAGAAAGTCATCCTATTGTGAATATAGCCTCATCCCAGATGACGAGTATAGCAACATCCCAAAAAAGGAGGATTGGATAGGTTCTTGGTCTTTAAAAAATGGCAAGGAGCAGAAAGGGTATCACTATCTAAACGTATATGGTTTTTACAATAAGAAAACCAAAATGGGAGGTTACGGTGTTATTGTGCGTGATCCTTGTGGAAAGCCAGTAGTTGCATCTGCTTCTATTCAACCAGTAGGAGTTTCTGATTACTATCATGTGTTGGATGGGGTGGATGCTGGCCTTGCACTTGTATTGAAACATGGAATATATGATCTTGAACTGATGTGCAACTCCTCAATTGATTGTTACCTTCGCCAGATTTTTCAGCGAGCTGATGGTCGTTTTCCTAACCGGTGCGGGGCTTGCAGGAAGTGTTTGAGATGTGCTATCCCTGTCTCTGATAAGGGTTTTGACGTTATGTTTCCCCTCCTCAAGAGGATTATAGATAAGCGCTCTAAGATAATCTGCAAATCTCGTACTTTTTCTGTTAACACTGTTAACTCAAGCTCAAATAAAGCTGCGATTCTTCTGGCAAGACAGCTTGCTAAGAAGTCTCGGCTATCAGGTAAACCCAAGACTGAGACCATCACACCAGAAGAATTTGAGGATGAGCTTAAAATGATTCTTTATGAAGATGCTTATAAAGGTTCACGGTTTTACCAAGCACAGCAGCGTTGGGTGTTCAAAAAAAAAAAAAGAATTTAACAGCTGCAATGAAAGTGGCGAAGTAGACTGCAGTGAAAATGGCGATCTGCTCCTTCTGTAAGGAATTTGAGTTGACCTACATGGTTGAATGTCAGATGAACAAATTAAGTTAAAGTTTAGGTTGTGTGCAGGTTTATACATGGGTAGTTCCTCTTGACTGTCTCTCCTTCTGCAAGGGGTCTTTGTATATTTATCCACTCTTATGTTCTATTTTGGATATATGTTAATATTCAATTCAAAATCTTTTCTTCACATATTACAGTCCTGTTTTGTCTTTGAACTACTGATCAACTTTGCACTTATCACTTCTGTTAATTTTCTGGGTAATTAAACCTCTTAAAAGAAGCTTTTGAATGTCAGCATTTACAATTTTTCCTTCTTTTTTTCCTATATTGTCTACTAATAATCTGGAGCTAAGTATGCCAACAAGCATGTTTTGGCTCTTGGATCTGGGAATTCTGGGATAGATATTGCTCTTGATTTAGCTGGTGCTAGCCGCTGAGACATCCATAACTGTCCGAAAACCTGGTAAGTTTTACATTTTTACATTCAGACCAGACATCTTAAGGTAATTCGGAACTAGTCAGGTGACCGGCTTCTTGATTCATATAGCTAACAGTTGGTTGTTTTGTTTTTCTTTTTCTGCAAGGCCAGTGACTACCTACTGAATGAAAATGAAAACTTAAAAAAAAAAAATCAGAATTTCATTACAGTTGGGTATCCAAAACAAAATTTGCTAATAACTGGAAAGGGAACAACGGTCTTTACCGTATGTATGATAATGAAAAATAAGAAACACGCCGGTATGTGCAACTGTGATCGGGTGTAATCGGTATCTTGTATGTGCCAATGTTTGTAATTTAGGCATAATTAATTCTGGGCCTGAATGAAAAGCTTGAATGAATTGATGTTGTTGATGAAACAAATGAATGAATGAGTCGATCAGGGAAATTTGAAGGATCCTCCTCCGATCTCAGTCGCGCCTTCTGGGGGCTTAATAGCAACCCAAAGAAGAGAGATGGTAATAGCAACAAGACCTGACCAGACAAAGACGATAGTCGGTGTCCTTCCTCTTCTTCCCATCAAACCTTTAGCGAAAGGGTAAAGATGTGCAAGGACCCAGAAACTGAAAAACACGCCACCAATAAGACGACTCCATTGTGGTACAGCTGCGTAAATAGTCCTGCTGAATCCTACTGCGATCGCAATCAAGTTAGTCATCATGATGACTATAGGTGGTATCATAAGAGACGTCCATTTTACGACGTACAGATCCGCAAACTCATCATCTATATCATCTGCACCAGATTTTGATGTCAAGGTGAAAGATATCTCAATCCCAGCCACCACTTTAAGTAAACCCTGGATAACTGCAGCAAGATGTGCACTTGTTCCACCAATCAGCCAGAACTGTTCATTTCTCCACCACTCTTCAAGTTCAATCCCTGACCACTTGATCTCCAGAATGGCGAGCAGGCAGAGCGTAATGGTGATAATGAGAAGGTATGACAGGAAAACAACGCTAAGTGACTGAACAATGAATTGACCAGAGAAAAGTGATAAAGCTGGTAAGAAGCAGTAGACGATGAGAAAGAAGGAAGTGAACGGGTAAATTCCGACATTCAGATATGCAATCCTCTGCAAGAACTTCATCTTGGAACTCGCAAGGAACGCGTTGTTACGAGAGAAGAAGATTTCAACTGAACCAGTCGCCCACCGGAGAACCTGATGAAGCCTATCTGTAAGGTTGATAGGTGCTGTTCCACGGAAAGCATCACGTTTCGTCACACAATAAATTGATTTCCATCCTCGGTTGTGCATCCGGTACCCAGTCACCACATCTTCTGTAACAGAGCCATAAATCCATCCAACACGGTCACCCCACTCGGTTTTGTCTTCGTACCAGCAAGTGACAACACTGATTGCTTCTGCAACTGTGGCTGCATCCAGAGGTTCTCTAGGAAGAGTGAGTGCACCAGAAGGCCGACCATGTTCCACGGATGGGTGATCCGCAAGTGGACGGCCTTGATATTCTGCAACTGGTATTGAATCAAGAAGGAAAGTCGAATTGCCAAACACCTTCGGAACTAATTGGCTGCTCATCTCATCATTTTCATCATCGTCGCCCATCCTAAGAGCTCGCTGCTCTTCAGAGTGCTTGGAAGTCTTCTTTTTACGAGGAAAGCACCAGCTCATGCAACCATTAACACGTTCCTTTGACCGGGGAGGGTCGAACCCGTAAAGTGCAATTCTGCGGAATAGGCAACCAGTGCCGACATAAACAGGTCCCTGAAGACCATCGAGTGCTCGCATATTCACATCGAAGAAGACGGTATTGTGGTTGGCATATCGATCGTTCGGGTCAATACCTTCAAACCTCTGTGGGAACTGAACGTAACATATCCGTTCACCTCCACGGTCCATCATGAAGCACATGCCTTCCCTCATTGCTTGTGAGTTGTAAATGTAATGATCACAGTCAAGGTTGAGGATGAAGGGACCGTTGGACATGACGGCAGAGGCTCTCACAAGAGCATTCATGGCACCAGCTTTCTTGTTGTGGTCGTAGCCAGGACGCTTCTCACGGGAAACATAGACCAGTGTAGGAAGGCGGATGTCGACATCAGTACAATCGAGGATGTTAGAATCATCTACACTTCCACGTAGTGGTTCATCACTCGGAGGCTTCAACATAACCTGTAGTTAGATGGTTTTTGTCAGAAAAATAGGCCAAACAAGAGCAAAAACCGGATTGTAAAATGCTGATGTAAAATGGTAAAATCATCAGGTGATTATACAAAATTTTACCTGAATAATTCCTGCATGGTCACCCTTAGAGTGGTTAGATCCAGCAACATTCCAAGTGCCAGCCCAATGGGTTCCATCTGCCATCCAAGTGGCTTTTGGAATCTTGACACTTTCAACGAGCTCATCGTCATTTCTGTTCTGTCTCTGGAGCTTTATAGCCTTGATCTCTTCCCTAGCATGATAGGCATCAGAGCGGCGACGAATAGATTCAGGTAAGGCATTGGTCCTAACCTTAAACTCGTCGTACTCACGCTTCATCAGTCTTCGGTCCTTAACAAAATCTTGGCGCTTCTTATTCTTGAAAGGATCTTTCTTCAAACTAAAATACGATTCTGGATTTCTGGGCTCGATATTATGCTTGCGGCAAAACGGAACCCACATGCTGGCAAAACTTGCAGCTTCTGCCATGGACTCAAAGGTTAGTAAGGAGCCTCCATCGTCAGAAACGTAACAAGCAAGCTTTTCACATGGGTAATCAGTAGCAAGGATGGAAAGAATAGTGTTTGCAGTGACAAGAGGAGGCTCCTTCTCTGGATCCGCAGTAGATACAAAAATATCAATGCCGGGCAAGTCAGATTTTCCAGTGGGATTGCTGATTGTAGGTGTTTCAAACTTTTCTGTCAGAACAGCAAGATCCGTGGAACGGTTGATGGGGCAGAGCTTAGGAAGCTGGTCAAGTAGCCAAGAGAATGCAAACCACAGCTCACACACAATGGACATTCCCCATAACCAAATGGCTTCGGTATTTGGGTTTTGAATTCTCCATTGGAGAAACAGCGCCAGAACAACTACTCGCACAACAATTAGCAGCCTATCCAGAAGTTTATTGCAGAAAGGGTTAGCTAAAAATGACACATTACAAATCAACAAGCATATATAACAACAGAACAAACTAATAGAAACACAGGATAATCTTAAAAACGCTATCCGCTATTTCCATTCTGTCCCACAAAAAGTGAGCTTTTTGGAATTTACATTTTTAAGCAGATAATAATTTTTTAGTATTTTTTTCGTTCTTAATCCAATATTATGGGTTAAAACTTCGAATTAACATAATTCACAAATTAAAAATAAGTATTTGGAAAAATTATGCATGAAAATGTATATTAGATGTACCTATATGGACTGAGAACAGAAGCTGGGATATTCAATTTCCTAGTAAGTGGCTTCCATGGTTTGACAGCAAGATCCTTAGGGTCATGATGAGCACCACCACCACCACCATCCTCCTCCTCATCATCATCATCTTTTGGCCATGTTGCATTTCCATACCCATATGTTCCTTTTGTTTCGAACAACCATTGATTATGGTCGAATTGATCGCCAGTTTGACTTCTCATCAACACAGACATCTCCCGTCCTATTTTACCAACTTCTTCTTCTTCTCCTCCACCTGACTGCATGGATACTTGCCTCCGTGCAGTACCATCTCCGTCTATATGAACTGCATAATTTAAATAGTCTGGGTTTCCAAGCTCGCTGTTTCCGATCTCGCTATCTAGATCATCTCTTGAGTAATTAACATACCTTCCTGATGATGTTCTTCTACCAAATGTTACACTTGGTTGTTGTGGGATAGGAGGTCTACCGTTACCATTCATATTTGTGATTCTTGAAAAGCCGACGACTCAAAACCTGCAAAATTCATTTCCAATAACAGGAAAATTTATCAAAAACAGAGTATACCAAGCTTCACATCATCAATGTAACATCACCTAGCTAACTTACCGATTTTTCTTTTCTTGATGAAGATCTACTTGGAATGTCTAATCATCTTCATGAAATTACGCGCAACTTTAAGAAAAAATTTCCACCAAAAAATTTGTAAGAGATGTCAACTTTTCGTGAAATAGACTAAGTCATCGAATCTTCTTCATTCATGAGCATAAGAAGCTGGCTAGTATAGTCCAAGTAGCTGACTTCCTCAAGCCTTCGTTTTCAAAAACTTAATATGCAGACTTGAAATATTCAAACAATGCAGCCTCTCCGGCAACTGCAAAACTTTCTAATTTCTTTGTTTTTCCTTCAGTTGTTGATTTAAATAAATAGAAGATATTTAAATTAAGAAAAAAGGCAGGAGAATCAAAATGTAGGTGGAGAGACGCGTTGACACTTTCTATATTATGCTGATGTGAAGAATGTGCTGCCCATTTCCTCGTCTCGATTTGCCTAGAACGACACAAACTCTCGAGCACATATATTGTAGCAATCAATAAATTTTCTTTTTGTCATAAAAAAATAAATATTATGTTGGTCTATCAAAGGGCATGTTCCAACAAGGTGTGGTTTCGATTTCCTTTCAATAGGGTCGTGCAAAGTTATGCATGACGTGTTGCGCACTGCTCAAAAGTGAGTGGGCTGCACTATAAAACATTACCAGGCTGTACTTGTCAATGGCCCGAACGATTTGTTAGGGATCACTCAGTTTTTGAGGGGACCCTTCAATGATTCTTCCATCTATAATCGGGTGGTAAGGGGTGTCTTAATTTGAGGTAGTATCCAAGTTATCCCTTACTTTATTTAACTTAATCAAACTCAAAACCAAATTAATAGTAACAAATTTATCCATAAACTAAAAAATCATTTAAAAGTCAAAATCATAGACAAGAAATATTTTTTTTCCTTCTAACCGGTTTTTTTTCTCTACTTCTTCCCTCTTTCGTTTTTCATAATCGTTTTAAATCCAAATATTAGAAATTTATATACTAGAATATACTTTCCGACTTACCATTTCTTCTTTATACGTTTGTGAATTATATTGAGTAATAATCATAAAAATTAAAGTTGCAGAAAACCCTAGTTGAACTAGCCGATCGAACCTAATGGACATGAAGAACAATTCGACTATGATGAAAAGATAAAAAAACTCCTACCCAAACATTCTAGTTTCCTAGTTGAACCTTATGTAAATGTTCAGCTATATATTTCGAGAGAGAAAAATTCCTAGTCAAACCTTATGTAAATGTACATTCGGCTATTTAGAAGAGGAAAAAAATCATAACCGAACCTTGTGTAAATGTATGTATTAGTTTTATCTTAGGTTCGGCTAAGAACATGGTAGAGTCGACATTGCCGAACATAACTATGTTAGATACAAAATGGAAATCAGGATAGTTGTTCTTTAGTTCTCTAAGACAGACCCAGTCCACACACCATTAAAGAGGATGTTCGTCTACCTATACTTATGTTTTTCTAGCCGAACCTAGTCAAAACTCCATTATATAGGATGTTCGACTACCTATACTTCTGTTTTCCACCCGAACCTATAATTACTTGTCGATTTTCTAACCTTCAAAAAAAATCGTTATCGCAAATCACTCATTATTGAATTGTTATAAAGATTAACGAATCTTTTTTTACTTTACGAGTTAAAGAATCGCATTCCTTTAAAATATAAGAATCTCTAAACCTAGTTTTTGAAGAAAATAATTTCAAAACTCTTGTTCTAATTCGTTTTTCTCGTATAATCTTTAATCTTCACTCTCTAACACCAATCTAATCTAACACTAATAATCAATTAACTAAATTCACTTAATTATTAATAACTAATTGAAAAAGTGCATTTTAGCCATTAACCAAAATATCTTGGTAAGGGGTTTGGAATTTTATTTCATAATGGCCAAGCCCCAAAATCCCCGATGTCCCTCTCAAAAAACAGAGGGGTCCTAAAAAATCATTCATTATTTACTGGGATAGATCAGTCAGAACAATTATGTATTATGAATAACCATTTTTTTTGGGACCAACCATTTTTTTGAAGACCTTGAAGTTATTAAGACATTCATCGCATAGAGTTAAAGGGTATCTTAATTACATGAAATAACTAAGTTACCCCTCACCTAAATAAATATTTTATTTATATATTTTTTAAATAAAAAATTCTTGTTTAATCTGATTACTTGTTGAGCAAACGGGAATGCACACGTGCCGATGCAGCACCAGCGAACGGGAAATGATCAGACAGACTCAGACTTCCCTCTTCCCATTGAAGAAGTGATCGAGTTGCTAGAAGTATGGATCTAGGATGGTGCAATCAAATTTCCTTACATCAGGAAAGAGCCGACTGAAGAGGAAATGGAGAATCCTCGGTATTGTCGCTTTCATAGGTTCTTCAATCATCCAACAAGCAATTGCAAGGTTTTGAAACGTATCTTTAAAGAAAGGGTTTACTCAGGAGAGCCCAATCTGGGGATTGAAGGAGTGCACAAGGACCCTATCCCGATCAGGACATTTACTCCCTCTGAACGATATGTCAATTAAGTATTTCAATCTTTGGTGGAACACATATGTGAATTGCTATATCTGTCAAAGGTCAAAGAAAATATATGTTCGCAGGTTTGAATCACATCGTATCTGGAAGACGTATATCCATCCCGTAAATACTCCCTGAGCCTCCAGCCACAGATAAAGAGATGTACCACTGGGGACTGCTTACCACAGTCAATCTCAAATAAAATAAATTTAGGAGAACGTTGATAAATGCTGGTACTGATGTAAACGTTATCCGATTGAAGACTCTCGGGGATACAGACATCAGTCGACAAAAAGATACTCATGCTCCCATCTCGATCAGGAACCATGAAGGGAGACTCGGAGATGCTTATGGCCTACATTACTCTCAAGATGAAAATATGTTCAACCTGGATGGAAACCAAATTTTACATAATCAGGGAGGATCCAAGATATGACACGATCCTCGAACGAACGTGGATCCATTTTGAAAACTTTACACTTTCTTAAACCGCACACATGTGGATGGGGGTGATTACTTGTTTCCTCATTCTGACCAGGCGACATATATGACTCCGGGCTACATAGATTTCTGGAATGAGCAACTTGAGATTTTCCACGATTTTGTGATGGTCGTTCATCCATCAAGACAAGAAGCTACGAATGCTGAGATTTTTTTTGCTCGACCAAGGTTAAAACCAATCCCGGTTGATAAACAAAAAAACCTTCTAGGATATTCACAAGTAAGTATTTTATTTCCATTTTTTGGTAAAGATGTGATAATTGCGGCTTTAATCATTCTATTAACTTGCATTGTAGGATGTGCGTGTTGTGAGACCCCGGATTGATGTAAACTTCATGGATATTGAGGAAAGTCCCTAGGGTGGGGAAAGAAGAAGCATGATTTATAGGATGTTACCAAATACTGTGAACTCTCCATTTTTCTCTGTGGTTAGTCATTAATTAATGCTTCTTTCTCGATGACTTTTCCTCCGTATAATCAGGATCGTGAAATAAATATATTTGTTACCTTGTTACAGGGTTTTGCTCCATCAAATATTGAAGACCTTCGATTCACCTCAACTGGACAATCCACTCACGAACCTGATGCCGACGATGAAGATGAAGAAGTTGATGTAAGCATATCTTTTCATAATCATTTATGATACTTCTTGGATGAAATAATAATGCTTGTTGTTGATGTATCCAGAAGGAGATTTCCATGGAAAAAAAAGATAATAATGACGTCCATTCACCTTCGGATGGTAATGATGAAGAGATCTCCCACGATCCAAAACCGAATGGAGATAATAATGATCTTAATGGTGACACCGGTAATCCTGAGTCTTAGGATGGTTCAGAGACCACCCAAGTAAGTATCCATCTTGTATTATCTTCATAGAAGTATGAAATTGCTGATTTGTGGTATAATGAATGAGAATCCATATGAAAGAATGAAATTTTTTTCCATAATATGTAACCAGAAAATTCAGAATTCGGCTTTTTAGCAAAAACGCTATAGAATCCTCATCCGACCTCAGTTTTTTGCGATTTGTCCTAAAAATTTTATGCCCATGAAATTTCCTATATTTAGAAATAAATTTTTTTGAGTTTTTATCCCGTTTAGTGGCCGAACTAGATGAAACAGTAAACTTCCATGAAGTCTTCAGAAACTTTTCAACTGTCATATAGTTTGATATTTCATCCACATATTTTTGCTTGTTTATCCAATTGATTTGAATTTTGGATATATTGTAGAGGACATACATACGAAGAGAATGACATATGATTAAATATTAGATTCCGTACCAATTGCTCCCAGATCGTCGTCTTGTAAAGGGAAGTGTAAAATCGCTTCAGATGAGCTTGCTATAAAACGTCTTTTTGGGGATGCTACATTATTTTATTGTGTGTTGGATGCATAATGAAGAACTTTGATGATATTAATCCACTTAAATTCTGAATTTTATAATTTCTATTTGAATTCCATGCTCGAAACACTCTAACTCATATAATTGTCGTATTAGGTGCAAAACAAGGAAGTAGAGGATAACAGGGCTAATAATGATGACATGAAAAATATTTTGAACTAAAGTGGTGATGCAACCATCTCTACACTTCAAGGTCATGAAGATATCGTTACCGAAACCATCAAAGAGACTGAAACTCCAATTGATATTTCTTTAGCGATGGAACAAACCGGTCCGATAATATAGACTCATAGTGCACGAATATCATAATGCAGGGCTTTTGTTCCTCCATTCAGTGAGCCACTCCAGTATCATAAACTAGTTGGTGGATTCAATATCTCCACCGGATATGCTAGCTTGTATTGTAAAATATGGCAGAGGTATGGCCATATCGTCACCATTAAGGATCATTAACGTGTTTATTTTTTGATAATGTAAGTAGGCATGTCATATATGATATATGAACCAAGGCTAGAAGTAATATTACCATAAATGTATTCTTTGATTGGGTATACAACTTGGAGGCTTCAGAGAGACTTGTTTTCAATGTGGGGTGGCTTCATCAAAGAATTGATGCCATCACGGAGACACAGAATAAAAGTGTGCCTTTTTTCCAATGATTTTGTGATGGAGAAAGAGGAAAGGATCGCTAGGCTATCTGAAGAGCTGAAGTTGGAAAAGACGGCTCTGCAACACTTGAAGATGGCACTTTATGAATAGCAGAAATATTAATTTATCGTTTTCCTTTAGTTCTGTTTCCGGATCCTCAGAACTATGCAAACTTCTGAGAGTTGTGAGTCTTTTATTTGGTTTTTATTTTTTGGTTGGTTTTGAATAAGTAAGTGAATGACAGTTGTGGAGATTGTATTTTGGATTTGATAGAGATTTTCCTTAAGTAAATAAACTTTGATTAATTGCTAAAAGGAATTCAATTATTGAATGCAAGTATTGCATACGTTTTGGAGGAATTGAATATACAAGTTAAAGAAAATCCTAAATGCATACTTCAGGCGTTCGTGCTTCAAATATCTAGTACCTCAAATGTCGAATGTCTCAGGCATCAAATGCTTTGATCTCTTTCTCATGTATGACCGCTACACTTGCCTTGCCATCCATATCAGTTAATTTGTAGTATCCACCAACAACATACTTGGAAATTATAAAAGGTCATTCCCAATTGGAGTTCCTTGCAGAATGAAGATTGCGCTTAGTTCCTTTGAGAACTAAATATTCTTCATAAAATTTGCTAGGCTTGATTTTTCTTTCCCTGGATATCTTCTACTGGTTCGACATTCCTTTTGTAGTGGGATTCCATGCTTGTTCAGATATCAAAGCTTACCGATTTTTTGGCACATGTGAACACTCATGCAAGGTTATGGGGGAATACCGAAGGTATTTTTTTTTCGTGCTTGGACATCATCTTAGTAATGAATTTATCAGTGAGATGCTCTATTCGGAGAGGTGTTGGATTCAACCACTTGGTATAATATTGTTGTGATGAAGCTACCCATTTATAACGTCGTGCAATAGAAGAATGGAGTCCCCATGCTAGGAGAGCGTGTGGTAAAATATATGACATAGAAATGAGACTTTCCTGAGCGTGGGATCTCTTGATGAATGCCAATGATTCTCCAGGTTCTTGCTTCAACCTCACCAGAGTTCGAAATTCCTCAAAGTGCCTTGATGATGGAGCGTCAACCAAATTTTCTGGATCAGAACTTTTCTTGCCGGGAAAATGTGCAACCATATGCGCCTCATCGGTAGTCATATTTTTAGCATGGATCCTCATGTCATATCCTGTATCATCCCTGATTATGTAAAATTTGGTTTTTGTCCAGGCTGAACCTTTTTTCATCTTGAGAGTGATATAGGCCATAAACATCTCTGAGTGTCCCTTCATGGTCCTTGATCGAGATAGGAGCATGAATGGCTTCTTGTCGAGTAATGCCTGCAACCTTGAGAGTCTTCAATAGGATAAAGTTTACAGCAGTACTAGCATCTATGAACGTTCTCCTAAATTCATTTTCTTTGAGATTGACGGTGGTAAGAAGTCCCCAGTTATACATCACTTTGTCTGTGGCTGGACGCTCAGGGAGTATTTCCGGGAAGGATAAACATCCTCCTAACACGATGTGATTCAAAGATATGAACATATCTTTCCTTTGCACCTTTGACAGATAGAACAATTCACATATGTGTTCCACTAAATATTTAACTGCTTCATTGACATGTCTTTCGGAGAGAGTAAATGTCCTGATCGAGAGATGGTCTTTGTGCACTCCTTCGGTCCCCAGATTGAGATCTCATGACTGATCAACATTTTCTTTGAAGATACATTTCAAAACCTTGCAATCACTTGTTGGATGATTGGCGAACCCATTAAAGAGAAAATACCGAGGATTCTCCATTTCATTTTTTTGTTGGCTCTTTCCTGATGTTTGTAAATCTGATTGCACCATCATGGATCCAGACTTCTAGCAACTCGATCATTTCTTCAATTGGAAGAGGTAAGTCTGAGTTTGTCTGATCATTTATGTTTGCTGGTGCTGCATCGACGCTTGTGCATTTCATTTTTGATTATCCTTCTTTTGGGATTTCAGACGAGCTTGGGATATTGGAGTTGCATGCTTGCAATGTTGTGTCTCGGCATCTTTCCTTTTACTTCCTTTAGCAAAAATATTTATGGAAGGTTGACGATTGTACTGCTTGTTGACTAGGCGTCATATGCTGCGAGGTTCCTCGACCTTTGCAGGCTTTGCCCTTTCCAGTAAAGATGTCGCGGTAGTTGATGATCACTTTGTTGCTTCATGAAGTTCTAAGAAGGTCTGGAATAAAATATTTTCCAATAAAGCTCTGTAGACCGTGATCATTCCATTAATGCACAAGTCTACGATTTGTTGTTCAGTGACATTCGGATCATGACAATTCAAATCTTGGACTCTGAAACTTTTCACATAATCATTGGGATATTCATTGTTCCTATGAAATATCCTTCCCAGATATGAGATGGTGACTTGTTCTGAAACAAAGAAGTACTTTCTATAGAAAACATTAATCATTTCACCCCAACTGGCGATGCTTCCTGTTGCGATGTTTTTGTACCATGTGTATGCTCTGCATGTCAGAGATTTTGAAAACTCCTTCAAACAGACAACATTATTATACTCATTTTCTCCAAGTGACTTTAGGAATCATGAGATTTGTTCTCGGGAGTTGCCAGTTCTATCATAAAGAGTGAATTTTGGAGAAGTGTAACCTTTCGGAAGAGGAACTCTCTTGCAGGTTCCTTTGCATGTGGGTTATCTGTAGCATTGCGGATTTCATTATCTTCCAGGATATGGATTGGGGAGATTTCATGATCAGAGGCTGAGGATGTATCCTTAGCTTTTCCTTTCTCCGAATGACGTTGGGGATGAGTTTGCTAAGGCGACAACTTCTCTGTGAGAGTTTTGAGATAAGCGTAAAATTTTTTATGTATTTCGTCCATGTATATCTATTCCTGAGGAGAATTTATTAAACCTTCATGAGATAAGATATGTTAAACGGATCTTCACTGATTTCTTCATGCGCCTAGCCGAATGAGGATTATTTCCAATATCGGTATTGGTTTCAGCATGAACATCGGTATTATTGATTTAAGGGGTAGCATCAATAATATCTTTGTTGGAAACATGATGAGTAACTAGAGCATTGCTTAGTAGAACTATGATAGGCTTGAAAATTTACCTACAAACTATACTACAAGTGCAAAGTGTTGACAAGCAACACAGGGAAAGCACAAGTCGAACCACAGAGACTTGGAGAGTGTTAGATTGATTCTTTGATCTTTACTACAACTGATTCTTAACTAAAGTAACACAAAATGAGTTTGTTTTGTTATGTCGGTACGACAAGATGGAGATTATGATACTAAACTAAAGATGCAATAACAAGTACTCATGAGAATAAAGGGACTAGGATTGTCAAATCCACCACTAACTCCTGCTATGTATTCAACTAGTTTGAGTACTCTTGACCTTGTAACAGATAAGGAAGATGTCTCAATTCTATCACTTACCTAAGGAGTTTCACCAATAGATAGATCAATTCTCATCTAAGGTATCAATCCAGAGCACTAATTGTCTAGTTAAGTACAACTAGTCAAGGGATTAACAATGATCATTAAAGCATGAGATGAAGTACAATCAAAACATTTTTATTCTAACTACAATGCATACATGGCATACATTGTGAGAGTAAATTATTGAAGCACTAAGATTGAAACTATCTTAACAGTTTAAGCATTCAAGAACAACTCAAACAAAGTTTAAATGGAATAACAGAGAGTTAAGGTTTCATTTAAATCCTAGCAGAGTAATTTAGAACATGATAATAACAATACTGAAATCAAAATTAAACTATAGCTTGGTGCACTGGCTACTCCGGGCATAAGTTTTACAAACATTGGTTCTTCTTTATTTATACAAATATCTCTCAATTCTACTTCAATTCAAAGATTATATGAAAACCCACTCACCAAAACAGAATGAATTGGTTGTCCGCTCTGCTAGTTCGGCTCTAAAACTCCATTAATTGGACATTGGGAAACCCTAACTCTATCTTTCTCGAACTCAGCTTCTAGGGTTTTGGGAGAAGCTGTGATGGATATAGCTGGAGATAGAGATGTTGAAGGTGGATGTGCTGTTAGTGTTGGTGTTGTCGGGAGAAGAAAGAGTTGATGGCTCTGTGAAATGGTCGGGGGAAGGGGAAGAAAAAATGGCAGAGAAGAAAGAAGAGAGGAGAAGAAGAAGAACAAACTGAGTTTGTCTTCTGGTCGATGGGTGAAGGGGACAAGCGGCGAGAGTGTGAGGCGGGAGCTTCGAATGTTGATGCATCGAGTGAAGAAGCCGTTGGATGCATCTGCTTGATTCAATCCAATGGTTCAGGATGTAGGCGGGTTTGGATTCGGATCTTGGGTGGTTTAAGCCCATGTATTTGTAAATGGGTTGCAACTGGTGCACAATCGGGCTGCAACTCCTCTTCCATAGTCACTAGTCTCCAATTTTCTGCTCTTTTGGATCCTTAATTCATCCAAGCTTTATTTACTACCTAAAAATACAAAATTAATTAGTACAAGTATTTATTCTTGAAAACAAAGAAAATACAGAATTTGGGATAATATATGATTTTAAAGCGCAAAAGATGAGTTAATTTCCAATAAAAAGGTATAGAAATATGCACTATTTGGCACTCATCAAATACCCCCAAACCTGAATTTTACTTGTCCTCAAGTGAAACAGAAATTAAGAAATCCTAACTAAACCACTGTCGTTGGTCTCTCGAATGCATTTAGTGTATGCACTAGTCCTTTAAACCCCTAGGTGTCCCTAATGGACAAGTTCTAGTATAGTGAGGGCCTACCAGAGATGTACCCACAAAACCTTCTCCAACTTCAGGGCATAAAAGAGTCTCAAGCATCCAAGGAGCTATGAGGACATAGAGTTTCTGCATGCTAGTAACACGAAGTTAGAACTACCAAATAACCATCCTTAAGAGTTGAGCGAGAAATAACCATACCATATGAAAGAATTCGGGTTCGAGAGTAATCACAAGCCTCGACTTCTACCTCACTAATAGGGTTTTATGATAATTGCACTCAAAAAGATCGCTTTTTTAGTCTCTCATGTGTGCAGACAGGAATAAAGAGAAAAATCATGCACACGTTGATGGTGGGAAGGAAAACCTTCCGAAATAATTTCTGGAGACTCCACAAGATTGTGGACAAAAAGAATCTATTTTTGATGATCTCTAAGAAAGGAAATCAACCATTAGCAAGGATGGGAGTACTCACTTACCTTCACATCCGATCTGCAATCAACACCACTCTCACAACATCCATAGAAATGTCTTCAATCTTCAGTATTTGGTCTTCAACTGTTGATGATGAACTTCTGAACTTCGCAAAAACTTGACAATTTGTAACTTTTCTCTTCAATTTCCGTGTTGCTTGGAATTTTCTTCTTGAATTCTTCTTCTTCTATACCATGGTGGTATCAAAACTAAACTAAGAAAATAAACTACAATTTTTTTTTCTGAATATTCTGAATTTTTTTTTTTTTTTTTGATTTTTTTTTTTGGGTTAACTTGAAATGAAAATAACAATAAAAACAATGAAACTAACTCCATGGATGAAGGACTTTATCACTCAATTCTTCACAACTTGTATTATCTTGATTTCATAAACTTCAGTAATTCTCATCTTATTTTCTTTTCTTTGCTCTTATAAAATACCTCTTCAAATGTGTATAGAATTCTGCTCTTTGTACTGTATCTTCACTTGAATAAGACTTTTTCTTTTCCTTGAATTGTTGCATGTAAACCTTGGACTATTTCAACTTTTCTTCAAATATTCTGATGTTGCTCTGCTCATTGATGATGATGTGTTTCTATGGATCTGTTGATGTTGTCGAGAGAGAGGGAGTGGTGCTAACTGCTAATCAAACTACAAGAAGGAATTTTTATCTTTAGACGTCATCCTCACGATTGAAAAAATTAGCACTCAAGAGATCAAAAATAATGCTGAAAGTGGTGCGAAGTTGGGTAGCTCACCATTCCTACCCGGAATTGACGTATGGTGACACACACTCTAAAATATTTTTTAGATAGTCACAAAAATGAAGGTCGGTGCCTCGCTTGATGTAAAAATGGGTAGTCTCCACTAAGGGTGATCACAATTCTACTACCAAATATCTTTGCATGGTTAAATCACCTAACGCTCTAACAACTCCGGCATGGTTAAATCAAACAAATTTAACGCTCTCACGAGGAAAAACAACTAAGCAAAAACCCGAGGTTGTGTTCTCTAGTACGGTTTAGATGTAAAGCTAAATCAAGAATCACATTGAAGGAAACATCGAGATAAAATCAGCAGTAGTTGCCAAAACAGATCTGTTGAAATCACTTTGGAATGAATCCATTTCTTATCTTTATGGTTTAGTTATCAAAAACTCAGATTTGTTGTCAAGATAGATCTGCGAAGTAGAGTCGATGCCACTTCGTGAACATGAAATCCTTCTTGTTTCCTGCGCTAGAAGGTTCGCAGGTAATTGTTGGTGTCAATATTCAAGAAATAAGAAGTTCTGCGAAGTTCACTCAGGAATGAATACCTCGTAACTTCGACGAAGACAAAATAACTCACAATCCAGGTCAACTCGCCGGATTTGGTACAAAACCAGGCATCCAATGGTTCACAGTATATTTCTTTGTTTAAGGAAATAACCAGAATCAAACTCTGTGAAGATAATTTACTTCGCAGCAGGAAGAGGAAAGAACTTTCTTCGCAAATATTTATCTTGCGAACATTCGCACTTCTACTCTTTGCAGTTCGCAAATATTTACTTTTCGAACGTTCGCAAGACCAACACTACTACTCTTTTACACTTCACAAATGTTTACGTTGCGAACATTCACAGCACCAACACTTCGCAGATGTTCGTTTACTTCATGCAAAAGTTTACTTCGCAAGATCTATGGTTATTTCTCGAGAAGGAAATGGGAGATTATTTCACGGACATATTTCACAAGAAATGGTTAGAACAGTTGGTATAACGCAACATTATACAAGAGGCAGATCAAGAGACAACAACAAACCACAAAAGCTAAGTACTTCTTTCCTTGAACATTTTATTTTGCTTACGAAAAATAAAAGATTTTTGATTTGATTTACAAAAAGCGATTCAATCGCATGATTACAAAGATTATACAACTACAAAGATATCAAGATTTCACAATTACAAAAGAAACCGAGAAAAATATCTCGCACAAATCAATTTATATATTTCTCTTGAAAAATTTACTTTGCTTCAACTGATATGATATTCGACATGGAGAGTAGTAGATGGCAAACCTTTATGGGCGTACACTTGCGAAGCAACATTAGTAAGAGGCAAAGAACCTCGGTCGTCGTATGAGGGGGTACCTATTAGGATCATTTCCATGGAAAAATATTTGTCAAATGAGATGAAATAAATCATACAAAGGAAATCAAAACAAAGAAAAACGATTTGAACTTGCAATTAAATGAATATTTTTGATAAAATAAATGTTGAATACTAATTTAAATTTTTATTTGCATTACAGTATAGCATGAGGCAAAGAACATGGAGTGAGAGTTTCTCATGATGGGTTCGCAGTACTTCTTACATTTAGAGGATTAAGTACTTCTTAAGGATACTTCGCATACTTCATACTTCTTATATATTTCGAGGATTGAGTACTTCTTATACTTCTTCAAGGATACTTCATACTTCTTATACTTCTTCAAGGATTGATATTTTTTACGCCCAACATTCAAGAACTTCACGAAATAATAGAGGCAAGTACGTACTTTTCAAGTCAAGTATTCTATTGCTCGTTCTCTCATCAACAAGATCAAAGACTACTCCAACAACCACAACAAGTGATTTTTTCCTGAAGATCGCTCTTCAAGCAATATTCAAGAAAAAAGAGGCAAAATGTAGGGCGGAATATCATAACAAATGGTAACTTGCGAAATTATGGAGAGAAAAGATATTTTACGAGCAAAGGAAGTCACGAGGAAAATGTGAGCAGATTGCGAAGGCAAAAGAGGTTCGTGAAATGAATCTCGAAGGTTAGGCATGATAATTCTCATATCCAAAATTAAGGGAAAGATAGGTTGTTATGCAATATGTAAAATCATATAAATATCCATTTAGGCATGAGAAGAAGGAGGTCTTTTTTAGAGGGAGAGATAATTTTAGGAGAGAGAGAATTTTTAGGAGAGATTTTATTTTCTTTATCATCTTCTTCCCTAAAAAACTAGAGCTCCAAATATTCATTAATGGAGTCTCAATTGTCAATTCATGTAATTATATACAATCACTAGTGAAGAACCATGGATGTAGATCACAATGATCGAACCATGTAAAAAATATTTGTGTCTCTTTTTATAATTTTAGTACTTTAATCCTTAGTTTCATATAAAATTAATTAGATTTAGGAATCACTTTAATGGATTCTTATGAGGGTGTAGTTGTGAGATAATCCGCAACTACATACTTCCAATTTCAGTTATTTCGGTCAGACTCTCTATGTAAACATAGCTAGAAGTATGCTAGTGACTCTAAGATATCTAAAAGTTGGAGGTTTTTATGTACATATTTACAAAGAGTTTTGAATTTTTTTGAATTTTTGAATTTTGAATTTTGAATTTTGAATTTTTTAAAAATAAATAAAATAAAAACGTACCCCGAGGGTATATTATTAAAGAACAAGGTCAAGATTACAGGGAATGGTGGGCAGCCTAGCAACAAGCTGGGCTCCAACACCTTTTTGAATAACAATGCCTAGTCTGTAAAAAAGAGAGTTGCCTAACTTGAAGTTGGCATCATGCCTAGCCATACAATTCCTCAATATTTTCAGAAAAGATATAGTATCTAATCCAAGATCGACTAAAGTAGAAAAGGACAAAACACCAAACCCATAACCATGCAAAGTGCATTTGTCCAAATATTTTTTATTCTTGTGTGTGATAGCTGCAGCGATGGCATGCCCTGGAGAAATTTATTCACATCCATCCCTGCATATCATTCAAAACCCTTTCCCATGTAGCAAAACAAGCGTGGTTGGTTTTAATCCTTTCTCTGCAGGCCTCCATGAGACTCTCAATAGGAAAGTGTTTGTCTTTCAAATGCTCATAAATGGCGCTCTTAGCACAGGAATCCTCGAATGATTCTTCTAGGCGGCCTCACAGACGAACATCACAGGAAAACCTGCCCTGAATACCACCTGATATGGCACAAGCAGAAGCGATCAAAACACAAAATACTAACAGGAAGAATCCACTCCAAAAACAGTAAATAACAAATCTAATCCAAGAGTTAACAATGATAACAATCAATAATTGTAGATAAATCAATAATCAGGTTTAAGAACCAAAGAAACTTACTTGTTGTAAACATTCATAAAAGGCGAGCTAATCCAAGCTAAGGAGAAATGACAATAACCATGGCTATTTATATCCTGCAACATAAAAACCTAAAAGACTAAAGTTACTAAACTAGCCTAGGAGAATATTTATTCTCATAGAATAAACTAAGAAACTATAAAATCCTAACAGATAAATACGAAAGCTATAGATATCCGAGTTTTGACCAAATCTTGGAAATTATAACTCAAACTAAAAATATGTTCCATATCAGGCACCCCTACTGCGACAAAACTCGTCTCGAGTTTATACTGGAAATGGCAAGTTGAAGAAAGAACTTTGGCACTCCCACTTGTTGCACAACTTGATTTGGAATTATGCATTGGAATCACTAACCCTTCGCAAAACATGCTTCGCTTTGAAATATTTTTCACATACGGGAAACAACTATAGATTAACTGTCCGACAACCAAAATTTAATAAAAGCTCCCATGAGAACTTTAGAGAAAAATCTTGATGGCATCCGCCAAAAGTTGGTGAACAGAACCTAGCATAAGGGTCTTCATATGTATTACCATGGAGCAACGTATCAACAGTTGTCATATTGACCAAAACTAATTGTATTGCCTCATTGTCAGTCTGGATGGTTTTGGTTTCTTCCGTTGGTTTAAGACTTGGGACCCGAATTACCCTAGTCTTTCCCCACATAAACACATAAGTGTTGTCTTGGATGCTATGAACTGCACCAACATCAATCAACCATGGTCTTTCTAGCACGACATCGCATATATCCATGTCAACAACTTCATGAAAATTTGAATTAGAATAGCACTTATCGAATGACATTGGAAATCTACAACCACCGATCCGAGTAATAGTTCCTCTGTTTTTAGACCACTGGATATGATCTGGTCGGCGGTACCAATCCACTTCGAGATTCAACGACCCAACCACTTTTTCCGACACCAAATTTTCTTCTGAACTACCATCTATTATAAAATGACATTTCCTCCCATTGACTAACCCTGAAAATTTGGGTAACTTAATTTCCTGCACACTGGGACGATCACCATTTTCCATGTCGCAAACTCAAGTTTGTTTAGGCTCAAAAAGGAAGGAATAACTAACAGCGTTCTCAAATGGACTTACGTAAGTGAAGCACTTAGTGGGATAGGTTTAAATTAACTAGTAACCAAAATGAACCCAATAACTCTTAATCAACAGACCTCTTTTCCAACTAAACGCAATCAAAAATCTTGATTTTTCCAAATCCCAAAATAATAAGCAACAACAGTTGGAGATCTTACCGAAAATGAAGCACGCAATATTGATGGCAAAACCCAAACATCAACTTTGAGATCTTAGAAATCTTACTCGCAGACTCAAACAGCAGATTTGATTTGATTTTTTTTTTTTTTTTGATAAGATGGTTAATTCTGGTCCCAAGTCTTAAACCAACGGAAGAAACCAAAACCATCCAGACTGACAATGGGGCAATACAGTTAGTTATAGTCAATATGACAACTATTGATATGTTTCTCCATGGTAATACATATGAAGACCCTTATGCCAGGTTCTGTTCACCAACTTTTGGCGGATGCCATCAAGATTTTTCTCGAAAGTTCTCATGGGAGATTTTATTAAATTTTGGTTGTCGGACAATTAATCTATAGTTGTTGCCCGTATGTGAAAAATATTTCAAAGCGAAGCATGTTTTGCGAAGGGTTAGTGATTCCAATGCATAATTCCAAATCAAGTTGTGCAACAAGTGGGAGTGCCAAAGTTCTTTCTTCAACTTGCCATTTCCAGTATAAACTCGAGACGAGTTTTGTCGCAGTAGGGGAGCCTGATACGGGACGTATTTTGAGTTTGAGTTATAATTTCCATGATTTGGTCAAAACTCGGATATCTGTTAGCTTTCGTATTTATCTGTTAGGATTTTATAGTTTCTTAGTTTATTCTATGAGAATAAATATTCTCCTAGGCTAGTTTAGTAACTTTAGTCTTTTAGGTTTTTATGTTGCAGGCTATAAATAGTCATGGTTATTGTCATTTCTCCTTAGCTTGGATTAACTCGCCTTTTATGAATGTTTACAACAAGTAAGTTTCTTTGGTTCTTAAACCTGATTATTGATTTATCTACAATTATTGATTGTTATCATTGTTAACTCTTGGAATAGAGTTGTTCTTTACTATTTTTGGATTCTCCCTGTTAGTATTTTTTGTTTCGATCGCTTCCGCTTGTGCCATATCAGGTGGTATTCAGAGCAGGTTTTCCTGCGTTGTTCTTCTGTGAGGCCTCCTAGAAGAATCAATCGAGGATTCTTGTGCTCTCTAGCTTTTTTTTTATCAAAAATAAAATAAATAATCAAATCAAATCAAATCTGTTGTTTGAGTCTGCGAGTAAGATTTCTAAGATCTCAAAGTTGTTGTTTGGGTTTTGCCATCAATAATGCGTGCTTCATTTTCGGTAAGATCTCCAACTGTTGTTGCTTATTTTTTGGGATTTGGAAAAATCAATATTTTTGATTGCGTGTAGTTGGAAAAGAGGTATGTTGATTAAGAGTTATTGGGTTCATTTTGGTTACTAGTTAATTTAAACCTAGCCTATTAAGTGCTTCACTTACGTAAGTCCATTTGAGAACGCTGTTAGTTCTTCCTTACTTTTTGTCCCTAAACCAACTTGAGTTTGCGACATGGAAAATGGTGATCGTCCCGGCGTGCAGGAAATTAAGTTACCCAAATTTTCAGGGTTAGTCAATGGGAGGAAATGCCATTTTATAATAGATGGTAGTTCAGAAGAAAATTTGGTGTCGGCAAAAGTGGTTGGGTCGTTGAATCTCGAAGTGGATTGGTACCGCCGACTAGATCGGATCCAGTGGTCTAAAAAAGGAGGAACTATTACTCGGATAGGTGGTTCTAGATTTCCATTGTCATTCGGTAAGTGCTATTCTAATTCAAATTTTCATGAAGTTGTTGACATGGATATATGCGATGTCGTGCTAGTAAGACCATGGTTGATTGATGTTGGTGAAGTTCATAGCAGCCAAGACAACACTTATGTGTTTATGTGGGGAAAGACTAGGGTAATTCGGGTCCCAAGTCTTAAACCAACGGAAGAAACCAAAACCATCCAGACTGACAATGGTGCAATACAATTAGTTGTAGGTAATATGACAATTGTTGATACGTTGCTCCATGGTAATACATATGAAGACCCTTATGCCAGGTTTTGTTCGCCAACTTTTGGCGGATGCCATCAAGATTTTGCTCGGAAGTTCTCATGTGAGCTTTTATTAAATTTTGGTTGTCGGACCAAGAAACAGTTAATCTATAGTTGTTGCCCGTATGTGAAAAATATTTCAAATCGAAGCATGTTTTGTGAAGGGTTAGTGATTCCAATGCATAATTCCAAATCAAGTTGTGCAACAAGTGGGAGTGCCAAAGTTCTTTCTTCAACTTGCCATTTCCAGTATAAACTCGAGACGAGTTTTGTCGCAATAGGGGAGCCTGATACAGAACGTATTTTGAGTTTGAGTTATAATTTCCAAGATTTGGTCAAAACTCGGATATCTATAGCTTTCGTATTTATCTGTTAGGATTTTATAGTTTCTTAGTTTATTCTATGAGAATAAATATTCTCTTAGTTTAGTTTAGTAACTTTAGTCTTTTAGGTTTTTATGTTGCAGGATATAAATAGCCATGGTTATTGTCATTTCTCCTTAGATTGGATTAGCTCGCCTTTTATGAATGTTTACAAAAAGTAAGTTTCTTTGGTTCTTAAACCTGATTATTGAGTTATCTACAATTATTGATTGTTATCATTGTTAACTCTTGGATTAGAGTTGATCTTTACTGTTTTTGGAGTGGATTCTCCTTATTAGTATTTTTTTGTTTCGATCACTTCCGCTTGTGCCATATCAGGCGGTATTCAGAGCAGGTTTAAGAACCACTTTATCAAAAAAAATATAGCCATTTTATTATTATTATTTTTTGATAATTACCCTCTTTTGCACAACCATTTTAGCGGCCTCCCCTACTTAGTTCTTTTTTTTTTTTTTTAAATCAAAAGTAAGAAGACTAAAAACTCAATATGAAAAACACACACCCACACCTAAATCTAACATTGTCCTCAATGTTTCAACAGATGATAAGAATTTAAACAGTCACATACCAAGAGAACTAAGATGATTAGAGAAAAGGGAAGAGATTACCGGTATGTCGGCAAAAGCAAGATTAAAACTTCATTATTCAAGGCTAGAATCCAACATTAACTTAGTTGATGTCATATTGGATTAGAAAAATATATATAAAAGAAGACTCAACCGATTCAAGATATTAGATGTAACACTACCTACTGGATTATATACAAGAAAAATTCACCATACACCAACAATCTAAAGAGTTGAGGATCAACCCAAAAGAAGATATGAAGAAACATCAATAGCCTTACACATATATAACATGAGAATGCAAGTAAGACTGCATATGTGAACGAGTTACCCCCAAACCAAAACTTGCCAACAGATGTGTTTTTGAGCACAAAATCTTGCAATTTTAGAGGTACATCATGCACAAGGTCTAGCTCAAATTGGACTTTGTTAGGGACGGGAAGAAAAACATCAATGCATTCCAATTGTGGCTCTTCAAGGGTATTATATTTAGCATAAATGTAGTCCAAAAGGACTTGAAAAGCACACATCTACAGGCCTAGATTAAGTTGGTTTCAAAATCTTGTTACAAACTAAATCTAAGCTGGGTGCATGGCCATCAGATTGTGACATGGGCAGGGAGCTAGACACGTCTAAGTTACATTCGTTGTTAAGTTCAAAAGTGTCACCGCAAAACCTAGTATCTTCCCAGTTGGAACCAAGTAATGAAGTATCATGCTCAAACTCAGTGAACAAATTCATAAGCCCCAATTCGGAATCATCATCATCAAAATATTTATTCTCATGCATAGACAGATCAGGAGAAACATTATGTTGTGACCTAAGCAGGGAATTAGACATATCGAAATTATTTTCATGCATAGAATTATTGATGTCTACAGAAAATTCAGCCTTCCCTAAGTCACAAACAAGTTGTGTAGCATGCTCACTTTCAATGAAAAATTGTTCAAACCCCAAGTCAAAATCAGCATCACATGTATTTATAGATTGAACATTAGAAGAAGAATCATTCATAAGGGTCGCAGCAGAGAAAACTAATGTCTCTGAAACCGAAGTTTTGATCACAGAATTTTTATAATAAGCATGCTCTTCCAACATATCATCATCATCATCATCATAGCAAGAATGCAACTCCCTATTCAAAATCATAGTGTCTCTATTCCACTCATTTACCTCTAGATTTGGTTCATTTTTAACATTACTAGCCTGACTAGGAACATAAACACTATTTTAAAAATTTACTTCATTAGGGCTAAAAAAAAATTCACCCTGAAATTCCTCCCTCTACTTATTTAGTACATCACATATTTGACCCAATTTGAGTTCTAAACTCGCAAACCTTTGGTCATTTAACTTCTGATATTGCAAAAGGTTTTGATTCATTTCTAAAATTGTATTAAGTTGTTCAATGGAAGGAGAGTCTTCAACAGTGGGCATTCTCATTTCATATGGATATTCAATACATGGTTGTGTATGAGGTTCACTATCGAATGGGAATTCAGATGTGTTGCTATATGAATGATCATGCAATGCTTTCAATTCAAATCTAGCATTATTTTGCTTAATGAGTTTGAGATTTTCTGTTATGGATTGCATACAAGGACTCATGAGAGTAAAAAATTGTTCAACTTCCCTTTGTGGTGACTGATACATGTGTGGATAACAATTAGGGTCTATATATTGTAGCTCGGTACCTTGAAAAGGTCCGTAATATTCCCTAAAGTTATTAAAACCATGGTCCATGGGATTCTCATAATGCGAAGCATGCTCAAGTTCTCTAATTGATTTTTCCGATGATTTCTCATCCCTAACCCCATTCCAAAATCCTGACATCCCAGGCAATCAATTTGAACTCAAAAAGAAACAATCATAGCATAGCACACATCAAGCATGTTATAGCACTCAAACAGCCAACGATTTCTCAAAACAGGGAAGCTAAGCTCATATGAATCAAAATCTAGTTTTCATAATTGTGCATATAGATTCAAAATGTTGTACTGATCAGTCAAGGTGCAATTGCACAACTCAGAAGGTAGCAACTGGTTAGGTATGTGTATGAAGACTCAGTATGTTTCATAATTCAAATAGCTCAGAGAACACAACAGATTCAGCAGGTAACATGCTCACAAATATCACAGAATCATACCTTTGTACACAGACTGAAAATATTATACTACTTAGACAAGTAGTAATGCACATAGCACAGAAAAGTTTAAGATTTTAGCAAGCAATGATTTTATTCAAGTGTCACAGAATCAAGCAAAAATTCCAGATGTTGCAGGATTGAGCAATACTCAGCAAGGTAGCTAGTTTATCATGCATTCATGCCAATCAGTTTAAGAACATCACTCAACATGTTATGGTTGTCGGATAACCAAGAAATTCACAAGGTCATGTTCATGGCATGGTGAAACAACAATTCAGCTAGCAAATAAGTCACTCAATCAGTTCAGATTTATGCACAGCGTAGCTATATGTTGCAGGTTGTTATGCACAACAACTAGTTCAGCAAGAAAAAATTCTATTCGGATTTCACAGATTATGCAAAGGTACCACAAGTGCACAAATTTAAGATGTTTCAGGGGTTGGGTGACTATCTTGGCAGGTGATCATGGCTCAACAGATTTAACCGGTCATCACACTACTCAAGTTTCACAGATCATGCACAAAGGTACCACAGGTGCACAAATTCAACAAACTCAGTTAATAACAAACTCAGCTAACCAAAGTACACAGATCATGCACATATAATAATGAATCCAGCTAACCAAAGCAAAACTCAAATATCACCAGCTTATTGTTTTTGAGAATGAAAACCAGTTCTCAAATGCTTGCACACAGATTCAAAGAGTGATAGATGATTACAGGACATGTAAAAGCCACAACTTGGAAAAGTGGTATAATGTTCAGCAGAGCATCTAATGTATCAGGCTATCAGGGTTTATCATTCATGCAAATATAAATTATAATGGGGTTTGAGAATGACCAACCGGTTTTAGCCACAATGGCTATGCTGTGCTGCTCCTTTTTATGCTTTTCCTTGGGTTTATAATGCAGTGTCATAGGTACCTGCTAACTCAGAGGAGAAGTTCAGTTCTTAGAATATGCAGGTTCAAACAATATCAATACCAGTATAAGCAACTGAGAGTAATTTACTACATGACAATGAGTTATTCCACTTGGTTTTTCAGGGCAGTTCGAATACAAACAACAAATTGAAAAGTTACAAAGTGCAAAAATTTGATATTTTACAGGGGAAAGTGAATAGATCTTATGTTTATTTGGACTGACAAGGGGTTGACACAATATACAGCTATGGACAAAGAAGAGAATGCTATATGCAGGAATGCTTGATAATTTACAGAATGCTGGCAGTTCCACTAGAGAATGCAGACTAAATAACTAGTATTTATAGGCTAATATGCTTACTAAATTATATCTACAGATAAGTTATACTAGAGAAGTCAAAGTAAAATCTAAACTAGCATTATACAGCCTAAACTGAAAACTAGGGAACTAAAGATGTATAAATTAAAAACTACAGCTAATACTTATCAACAGAATGCAGATTGTAAGAACAAATGGACTAAAAAAACTTTAAAACACAACAAAGCTAAAAGCTACAGATTATAGATGCAAATTACTTTAAACTAGTTTTGACAATGACGCAACTAAGATGTTACAAAACTAAGCTATGAATGCAACAACAGGCCACAGATTGTAGTAACTAATGAACTGAGAAAGTAAAAGAAAAACTAGCTATAAAATGCTATTGGACTAAAAATGGAAGATACAGATGACTAAAAGATTAAAATTACAGCGATCACATATCAACAGGATGCATATTATATAATGTGTAACTAACTAGTATTTACATGGCTAAGATGCTTACTAAGTTACATCTACAATGATCAAAACTTTTACCTGAAACTAAAATGAAAATGATATCACAGATGGAGTTAAAAACCTAAATTGTACTAATGACTAAAATCTAAACAAGTTTATGCAGAACTTAACTACAACCAGCAAAGTAAAGACAACTAAATGAGACTGACTTACATTGATTGAACCTACAGAAATATAGAACAAGGGTGCAGCTAACCTAAAAACAAGATGCAGTTATGGAAAAAAAATGGAACAACTGAAAAAGTTACAGCTAACGCTACGTCACAGGGTATGAAGGGATTGCATCTACAACTATATTATGCTAATGTATGTCACAAAAGCTACAAAATTACCAACAAATGATGCATTTTTATGCAAGTGAAAGAAAATTTAAAAGTACAGCTACAGCTAATGCTTATGGGACTAAATGCAGATTATGTAAACAAATGGAATACTCTACAAAATTTATACTAAAGATGGCAGGAAGATAGAGAAGGAATGCTAATGAAGTAACTATTTTGAACTGATGCCAAATAATTTTGAGTAACTACAATCCTACAACAACTTTACAGATAAATAACTTCAAAATATCGAATATGGAATGAAATGATGCTAGATGTATGAGCACATAAACTAATATGATGATGATGCAGGCAACTAAAACTAGATATGAGATGCACTGATAAAGAAAACAAAAGGAAAGTTAATAGATATGCTAAGGAAACTTACGGGGCTATGATGCACTTAACTGAAACAAAAAGATGAAAAGATGCAGACACAACTAATATTCACAGGGCTAATTATGACTTGCAATAGGATAATGATGCTACTAATGTATGACTAGGTCTATTATAGACCAAAAGAAGAAGATGATAATAACTGAGTTATACAATATGCATGCAAAAAACCTTAGTGAAAAGTGACAATGCAGACTACAAAACTAAAACAATTTGAAAGTTGTAGATGGAGACTAATATGAGATGCAAACTGACAAATAGCTACAAGATACTACTAAGTTATAACAATGACAACAATAAACATCTTAAAACAATACTTACAGACTGAAAGAAACAACAGAAAAGTTAACGCATAAACAACTTAAACTAGATATAATATGCAGTTATATAGCTAAGACTAACACAGGGTTGCAGATTATAAACAATTGGACTGATTGACAATGACTGAAATGATGCAGGTAAACAAAATGGCAGAAGTTTAAAAGAAAGACTACAGCTGCTCCTGCGGCTATTAAACTACAGAACAAAGTCACACAGATGAGATGAAATTTATAGACAGATGGATTCTAAGAAAATTAAAAACAGCTGAAACCTAAACTATAAAAAAAACTAGCTAAAGAATCACACAATTCAAACTTGACACACTATAAGACAATAATGCAGCTAACTTAAACGAAACAAGGTGCAAGAAGGAAATTGATGTGTTACAGGGAGATGAAAAACTGAATGATTGAGATGCTTGTACTACAGATATGACTTACATAAAACCAAGCTACAATTATATTATATATACTAATAACAACGGAAAATCTAAGTACAAATATACATGATTGAGCTAAAATCAGTAAAGCGGAACCAAAGAAATAATCACACCTCTACCGAGTTCCCGGCAACGGCGCCAAAAACTTGATAGGCTTGAAAAGTTACCTACAAACTATACTGCAAGTGCACAGTGTCGACAAGCAACACATGGCAAGCACAGGTCGAACCACAGAGACTTGGAGAGTGTTAGGTTGATTCTTTGATCTTTACTACAACGGATTCTTAACTAAAGTAATACTAAGTGGGTTTGTTTTGTTGTGTCGGTACGACAAGATTGAGATTATGATACTAAACTAAAGCTGCAATAACAAGTACTGAGAATAAAGGCACTAGGATTGTCAAATCCACCACTAACTCTTGTTATGTAGTCAACTAGTTTGAGTACTCTTTCCCTTGTGACAGATAAGAAAGATGTCTCAATTCTATCACTTACCTAAGGAGTTTCCCCAATATATATCTCAATTCTCAGCTAAGGTATCAATCCAGAGCACTAATTGTCTAGTTAAGTACAACTAGTCAAGGGATTAACAATGATCATTAAAGCATGAGCTGAAGTACAATCAAAACAGTTTTATTCTAACTACAATGCATACATGGCATACATTGTGAGAGTAAAGTATTGAAGCACTAAGATTGAAACTATCTTAACAGTTTAAGCATTCAAGAATAACTCAAACAAAGTTTAAATGTCATAACAGAGAGTTAAGGTTTCACTTAAATCCTAGCAGAGTAATTTAGAACATGATAATAACAATACTGAAATCAAAATTAAACTATAGCTTGGTGTACCGGCTACTCCGGGCATAAGTTTTACAAACACTGCTTCTTCCCTATTTATACAAATATCTCTCAATTCTACTTCAATTCAAAGATTAGATGAAGACCCACTCACCAAAACAGCCTGAATTGGTTGTCCCCTCTGCTAATTCGGCTCTGCAACTCCATTAATTCGACATTGGGAAACCCTAACTCTATCTGTCTCAAACTCAGCTTCTAGGGTTTTGGGAGAAGCTATGATGGAGATAGATGGATCTAGATATGTTGAAGGTGGATGTGCTGATGCTGGTGCTGGTGTTTTCGGGAGAAGAAAGAGCTGATGGCTCTATGAAATGGTCAGGGGAAGGGGAAGAAAAAATGGCAGAGAAGAAAGAAGAGAGGAGAAGAAGAAGAACAAACTAAGTTTGTCTTCTGGTCGATGGTGAAGGGGACAAACGGCTAGGGTGTAAGGCGGGAGCTTCGAATGTTGATGCATCGAGTGAATAATCCGTTGGATGCAGCTGCTTGATTCAATCTAAAAGGTTCAGGATGGAGGCGGGTTTGGATTCGGATCTTGGGTAGTTTAAGCCCATGTATTTGTAAACGAGTTGCAACTGGTGCGCAAGCGGGCTGCAACTTCTCTTCCATAGTCGCTAGTGTAGGATCAGAATATCACTACAACGCTATTCCTGCGATATTAACAACATTTCTGCGAGCGTCACTGTCAATACTTTAACAACATTTCATGTGCGTCACAGAATACCAAAAAGAAATTGACGATGGAAGAAATAAAAGAAGAATATGTTGATCCTGCGATGGTCATCATTCTTACGATAGAGAATATGATAGCGATTGCGATCTCATCGCAGGATAGATTCGAAATAGGAGGAAAAATTAGCTGTCATCCATTATGTAAATCCCTATATAAAGGGCACGATAGATCCAGAAAAAGATGATGTGTTTTTGAGAGTTGAAAGAGTCTTAAGGAGAGAGAAACTTCAAGAGAATATTTGTAATCTTGATTTCTTCCAATTCTGTAAACATTTCTGAGATTTGAATAAGTGTCGTTTAAATCTTTGAAGGTTAATTGATTTCCAATAGATTTCTATAGAATCTTAACAAGGGTGTAGTGTGGGAATTCCTGCAACTACATTTTGGCACCCAGAAACAGGGAGAATCAAATTAAGAAATCTCTAATTACAACTTGAAGATTTAAAGGAATTATTAGGGTTGAAGAAATGGCTAGAAGAAGAAGAAATACATCAGAACCACCGACAACTGTGAGGAGAAGTAAAAGACTTGCAGGAGAGGGAACAAGTGAATTGGAAGAATCTTTAAGGATGAGATCAGGAAGAAATAGAATAAGAAATGAAGCAGAAATTTCAATTCAACATCCAAATCGACAAACACAAACACGAGATATTAATGTGGATTATGAAAGAGTGAGTGTGCATACTTGGAGGTCGGATTAGATAGAAGAGGCATAAAATCGACAATTGAGAAATGAAGAAGGAGGAGAAAGAAACCAAGAAATAGGTGGAGGATTAATTCATGTAGGACGTGAAAATGAAATAGCAAATGATTTGAGGGAAAGAATACAGGAACAAAGGAGACTAGAGGCAGAGGAGCGTGCGAATTTAACAAGACAAAATCATGAGCTAAGAATGGAGAATTTGAGGTTACAAAGAAGGAGGTCAAGAAGTACTGTTAGATCAAATTCACGATCATTCAGAGAAGAAGCAAGGCAAAATTCCCCAATGAGAAATGTTGGAGAAGAGGTGCAAAATTCAAATAGAGAAAAACGTCATAGAGTAGAAGAGATAATTGGTGATCGCTATAATCCGCGTGACAATAGAAATCAAGAGGGAAGAAACAACCAAATTGAAGAAGAAAATTCAGAAGAAGGTAGGAGGATATTACATGGGCGAGAGAATCAAAGAAATCAAAGAATAATTGAAGAAGAAATTGAGAGACATTACGTTGAACAAGCACTTCTAGCTCATGAGAGGGAAAGATTAAGGGCAGAAGTAGAAGAACATGAATTTCAAGAAGCCGTGCGACAAAATAATCATGAAAATCGAGAAAGAAGACGTACGCAAAATCGCTACAATGGTAATATTCAAGAGGAGTATGATAGGATACAGAGGAGAATAAAGAGACAACGAAGAGAAATAAAGAGAAGTGAAGAAGTTCGCAGAGAAGAAGATGAAAGAGAAAATCGTAGAGAAAGACGAGATGATGACGAAGAAGGAGATACACAAAATCTCGCAAGACAAGAAAGGAAAGAACGCAGGAGAAGGGAAACAACATTAAAAAGGCCAATGGAACAAAACTCAGCTGAGAATGAGCAAATATTGAGAGAATTAGCAGAAATGCAAGGAATGATGAACAATAGAAGAGAAGGAGGTAAAAGGCAACTTGATGAAGCTATTGAAGAAGCTGCGAGAACTCCATTTACTCAAGAAGTACAGTTAAGAGGAATACCTCCAAAATGAAATTTACCAGCATTAACCAGCATTTTTGATGGGACTACTTGTGTTGTTCAACACGTCAAAGCTTATGTTAGATGTATGCTACAGTGGGAGAATCATGATGCTGTGTTATGCAAATATTTTGCATCCAGCTTAACTGGAGAGGCGTTGAAATGGTTCGAGGGATTACCAAAAAATACCATAACTTCTTTTGATCATTTACAAGCTACATTTTTAGGAGCGTATATTAGCAACAATTTATCACGACCAGGTATTGAAGATGTGTTTGGGTTAAAACAGAGAGTTGGCGAGAGTCTGAAGCACTTAACCATAAGGTGGAAATCAATGTGCAGCGAGATGGCTGGAAGAGTAGATGAAAGATACCCGATCTTATCCTACATTAATGCAATGTTCGTGGCTAATCTGCTGTACATTCAAATTTTCAGAGTCAAAAATACAATCACCATGACAGAATTGTGAGAGTTACAAGAAGAATACATTGCTTTGGAGGAGAAACAAAATGAGATGGAATCATACCCAATCGCGAACACCATCTCACTAGCAGCAAGTGGAAGTTTGCTCCCTAAAATGATAAGTAATGTGGAGAGCACCTCGCAATCACAACAAGAGAAAGTAGTAATTGACAACCAACAAAAATTGGTAGCGATGGGCAGTCGAGATCAAGAAGAATATGAAAGGGAGAAGAATTATTACAATCGCGGTGGAAATAATAAGATTCAGAGATTTGATCAGCCGCAAGAAACTTATGGCGGACAAAGGCATAATAACTTTAGAGGGCAAGGAAATCAAAAGATAATATGGGAAGAAATTAAGATGCCACCACTTAATACCAGCATAGAAAAAATTTGGGAGGCTATTATTCTAATGGAGAATATACCTTCGCCATGGAACATGGGGAAAGAACCACATCCAAGCAACCGAAGTCAAGAATTTTGTCCTTACCATCACTTTCATGGTCATTCAATAAATAATTGTAGGAATGTAAAGAGGATAATTTTGAGGATGATTGATCAGGGGAAGTTAAATCACTTTCTAGTAGGACATCCACAACCTCATCAACTACCGCCAGCACCAGAAACTCGCAGAGTGAATGCTGTAAAAGGAGCAGAAACATTCGTGATAGAAGTAGGGGCTAAAGCAAAGAATTTATTTTGTAACTCCATCGTGCATTCATTCTGAACCATAGAAGATTACCATGATAATGTTTTAAGTAGAGTCTTCGCGAGAAACACAGATGGAAGAGAGATAATGAATATAGCGAGAGCCTCGCCATTAGAAAATTGGCAGAAACAAACTCTATCTTTCACTGCGCAAGATATACCAGAGCTTGGTGAGAAGCATGACAGCCCATTGGTAGTACGATTAGAGATAAAACCAAAGCAAATGCAAGAGGAAGATGAAGAAAATAATGGTAAAATTGAAGACTCTTGGGCCATCAACATAGTCTTAATAGATACCAGGAGCTCAGTTGATATCTTATTCTATCATACCTATAGAACCATGGGCAGAAGAGATGAAGATCTGATACCATCAACGTATAAAATCTATGGATTTAACGGTACATCTAACAAACCAAAAGGGGAAATTGAAATGTAAATACCGTTAAAAGGAATATCTTCAAAAATCTTATTCTGTGTTGTGGACATTGAATCACATTACAATGATTTGATAGGAAGACCTTGGTTACATATGATATTGGGTGTAGCATCTACTTATCACCAATGTATCAAGTTTCCTCATCCCAAAGGTGTTGGAATTATTAAAGGATATTGGGGAGATAGCAAGAAATGTTATGAAATCGATATGAAGTCTTGCGAAGAAAGAGATGAAAAGAATAGCAATTGGAAGTACAAAATCAAACAACAACAGAGGTGTGAAAGATTAATGATTGATACAATAGAACGGAAAGAGGATGTGAAAGCTGATGGCTAACGTCTCGCAGAAAAAGAAACAACAATAAAACGTAGCAGAAAAGCAGAAAATAGTAAGTAGAGAGGTAAAATGATGAACTTTAGAAAATTATATGAATGATTTGTTTGAAGAATATGTAATTGAACAGAATTTTCTGCTTGAAAGAATCGCAAGATTTTACAAAAAGAAAGAAGATCAAAGTTATGAAATTCTATCAGAGTTACAATACTCGCGAGAAACGCGAATAAAATTTCGCAGAGATTAAAGAATGGGACGAACCTTTATGGCATGCACCCTAGTTCGCGAATAAAATTTCGTAAGAGGAAAATGTAAGACCTATGAGCGTGTCATAAGAGGGGGTATATCTTGACATGATTCAGGGGTAAGGTTATACCGCTACTGGATCCTGAGTCATGCAGATGTTGGGGTTAAAGAAAACCTATCCGGGAGAGAGATCTTGGATTTCCAACTATATATTTTTATACCCTGGTTGGATGACCGAGAATCTCTTCCAAGAAGTGCAAAGTATGACCAAGGCACCGACGTACACAGTTGAGCCAAAGGTGCCAAGGGCGTACGAAACTCCCTTGCCATTTTTGGTAAGTCTTGGCTACAATGCACTTGGCCTGAAGAAAACCCCACTTAGGGTGCAGTCTTGTAACTATAAGCCATATAGGCATAAAGGATAAGAGGCTGCGAAAATAGATGGTTGTTGGTAAATCTGGATGGGAGGAGCTAGTCTTGTATGGCCGATGTGCCCTCCTTGAAGGGGAAACCAGGGGGAGATAAGGGCGTCACCCTCCATTAGGGAGATGATAAGTGTCTTAAGACGGCAATTTCATGGGGCTTTATGATCGCAAGAACATTTAGGCCTGTCATATTGTCGCATAACGTAAATTATACAGAGGCAACAAGCTAAAAGTTAAGATGAGATCAATGGGTTTTTACATGAAAATGTAAAGACGTCCTGCGATTTCATCGCAAGACGGCAATGTCACGAGGCTTTAATCTCGCGAGAGAGCTTAGACTTGTCATATTGTCGCAATACAATCAAAGAAGAAAGATAAGGCAAGATCAATGGGTCAATACATGCAAATGTAAAGACGTCATGCGATCTTGTCGCAGAAAGAAAGAGCGTGGAAAAATAAGACCTTTAATTAGGAAGGAGTAATAAGACCACAAGATTATTGCGATAATACTCGCAGATGTTATGAGAATTGTGATTTCATGCAGTTATTGCTGACGACATGATCGCCAATATTAAGGCATATTTTATTTACCACTAATATCTAGTCTATAATCAATTTTTTGTATTACAGATGAATAATAGAGGCAAGTATGGGAATGCATGAGAATGATGAAATTATTATTCATCTATCATATAAAAATTGCATAGATAAATGCACGCATATAATTAAAGAATAATTATTATATTGATTGATTGACTTGCAGAAACATAACTGTTTTCTAATTCATACAGGTAGAAGCAAAAGAAATTCACAAAATTGGAGAAACTCATAGCAATATTACAGAAAGAAGAAAATAAGTATACAAGGAAGACAAAGGGAAAAAGAAGAACTAGCTAGATTCATCGCCATCCTCTTTATCATACTTCTCTTCATCGCCAGATTTCTCCCTTTCATCATTATCATCATTATCTTCATTCTTATCAGAGTCTTCTCCTCCACCAGATTTTTCTCCTTCGTCATTATCGCTATCATTTTCATCCTCGTCGGAATCCTCATCTTCACTATCAGAGATGTTAAGGTTTGGGATTACTGCGGGAATTTACTTTGCAAGGTCAGAATATATGGAAGGAGAAATTCCATGATCATTGCAGACCAATTTAACGGAATCATTACGAATAACAATGAGAGATCTATTGAAATTCGCGGTAGTAATGTCAAATTGCTCCTTCAATCGTGAATATTTTTTAATACGAGAAGCAAGGGAATTTTCAAGTTCCCTAATTCTTTCAAGATATCTTTTTTCATCTCCTACGAGAATATATGACAACAAGTTCGAAATTTTGTAAAAAATATTAATAAAAACAGAAAGTTAGCGAGAAGAAGAAAAGCAAACAACCTTCTCTTTCAGAAATCATATCTCTAATTAAGGACGCTTGTTCAACTTGAAGGCTAACATTTACACCTAAGTCATTCCTGGCGTTGTCAAGAACCTTCGCAGACCAAGCAAACTCATCATCGATATTAATGAGGAGACGAGATCGAACTTGAGTCTCCCTCGTAAGAAGATCTTCATTCTCGCATATAAGTTTATCTCTGTCCATTTGAACGTCAAGGAGAGTTTTATGAAAGTCTGCTAGGGTCTTGGATCCCTTTTTAATGGCAAGATCTTTCTCGTCAATAAGATCGCTATTCGTATGTCTTAATCTATCTATTTATTTCTTTGAATCAAGATAAAAGCGCCTATATTTGTCAGTCAAACCTAAATTGAACCTGTGTTCAATTTTTAAGAGTTCAAATTTGGATCTAAGTTCATCTATGGAAAGGGATTTAATCTTATCATCTGAGAAATTACTTAAGGAATTATTAAGACAGGCAAGAAGAGTATGATCATCTATAGGTTCAGGAAAAGTTTGAAAGAGTATAGCCTCGTCAGTAAGACCATAAATATCTGCAAGTTAAAAGTGGCCGCTTGAATAAGTTGCGATAGAGTAAAAAGAATTAAAAAAGAAAGGAAATTAGTCATACCATATAATTGTTGGTTAGCTTTATCAAGATCAGAGATCTTTTTCTTATCAACCGAAGCTTCAGTCTCCAGCTGTTTGTTCTTCTTGCGAAGCTCAATAACTTCAGATTTTAATCTTTGTTTATCCTGGCGAAGTTTAGCAGCTTTTTCTTCAGAGCTGGCACATCTTTTATCTAAATCAGAAGCAACAACAAAAGAAGCTCTTCCAACCTGCGAAAGAAGAATATAAATTGAGATCTAGCGATGAAGAAAATATATAAACAAACTGAAGAAATGAAAACTTACCAAAGCACCAAGAGAATTCAAGAGACTAGGAGTTAGCGATCTTGAGATTCCTTGGAGAGAATCATTATCCACCAGAATAGGGGCATCGCAAACTTTAGCTAGAGCTTGGGATGTTTTATTAATAATTTCATCCTCATCATTAGAAGTCATGCTATGGGAAATATCGCTAAAAATTCTAGACAAATGTTTCATTGAAGAATCAGAGGAAGAAGAATTTTTTATTGAGGGAAAACCGCTAACATTAAAACCCTCGTCATTATTATCTTTATCAAGGTCAGCACTTGAATCTTCTGGAATTGGTTGAGGAGTTGAAGAAGAAGTAGGTTGAGTTTTCCTTTTCTTTGATGGAGGATCGCTAGATTCTTCATTGCGAGGAGCAGAAGGCTTTCCCCTGGGAGGAGAAGTAGATTTCTCCTTTGAAGATTTCTCAGATTTCTTCTCTTCTAAAGGTTTCTCCTTGGTTTTTGCGGGTATTAATGGTTCTAACTCTTCGATTACCTGCGAGCACAGATGAAGATAAGAAATAGGGGCAACAATATATTGTTAAAATTTATGAATAGATATTTCTTACTTCATCCGTGAAAGATTTCAGAGCCAAGAAAGTGTTGGGTTTCCTAAGAGCTTGATAGCTGAGTTTCATTCTATCAATCTGAGAAAAAATCAAAATAGTTAGCAAGAATATAAAGAAGACAGTAAATGATAATAATATAAAAAGTTGAGAGAATATACTTCTTTAGATCTCTCAGGACAATTAAAGACCCAAGGTTGATATTCTGCAAGACTCGTGGGAAGTTCGCGAGAACCAGAAATATAAGGACCTTCGAGACACAACGGAAAGATAAACCACTTATCATCGCTAGAATGGAGAGGGCCATGGTTAGTCTTCGTGTGAAAATCAATATCTAGCATGAGAGCTTCATCGACAGTGAGTTTCTTCAAGCGAACACCCCAGCAGGTGTTATCCCTCTTCATAGGGAGTATCTTGTAATTTATGAAAAAGTTTTCTACAGTGTAATCTGCAGAGTTAATTGGAATATGTTTGTAAAGAGGATTTTGAGCATCATCAGAATAGCGTGATCCTTTACCAGCACCACGAGAAGCATATTCAAGTAGCAACCTAATGCAATCTCCACCTAGTTGATATATTGCTCGCGAGAACCTCTCGTAAGATATTATTTGATAAAATAATGGAAGTTCTGGGTCATAGAGAGGAAGGGGAAGACCAGCTTCAAGTTATCCTAGAGATACTATGATTTTTTTTGCGAGAACATTGATCATCAGTAAATAATTTAAGAGAAAGTTCGGATCTAGAATCTTGATCTGGAATTAAAGATAAGTTAAAACCTTTGATTTTGAGTTTCTCGCATCTCATTAAAGGATTTCAAGTTTTTGGTACCAGCTGCAACCATTTTTGAAGTATGGGAATGGAAAGGTTGAAAAGAAGAAAGAAATCACAGCAGCGCAATTCGCGGAAGAACAGTAAAGTTTGCAGAGAAGATATGAGGAGAAAGAAGAAGAAAGTAAAAGAGAAAAAGGAAATGAATGAGAAGAGTATTTATAGAGGAAGAAGTTTCTCGAAGAAGATGAAGGCAATTAATGCAAAGAAGAGACGTGGGTGGTCGGATCGCAGCGATTAGGGGAGACGTGTCAAAAGTTTATTGGAAGAAAGAATTCGTGAAAACAACTGGCGAAGGACATAGAAACGTGTCAGAATAGAGAAACCTGAAAAGATGAGCAGTTATGGCATTTAAAGTTCTCATGATCTTCTCTTCTTCGCAGAAAAGACATGAGAAGAGGCAAGATGTAGGATCAGAATATCGCTACAACGCTATTCCTGCGATATTAACAACATTTCTGCGAGCGTCACTGTCAATACTTTAACAATATTTCACGAGCGTCACAGAATACCAAAAAAAAATTGACGATGGAAGAAATAAAAGAAGAATATGTTGATCCTGCGATGGTCATCATTCTTGCAATAGAGAATATGATAGCGATTGCGATCTCATCGCAGGATAGATCCGAAATATGAGGAAAACTTAGCTGTCATCCATTATGTAAATCCCTATATAAAGGGCACGATAGATCCAGAAAAAGATGATGTGTTTTTGAGAGTTGAAAGAGTCTTAAGGAGAGAGAAACTTCAAGAGAATATTTGTAATCTTGATTTCTTCCAATTCTGTAAACATTTCTGAGATTTGAATAGTAAAGTGTCGTTTAAATCTTTGAAGGTTAATTGATTTCCAATAGATTTCTATAGAATCTTAACAAGGGTGTAGTGTTGGAATTCCTGCAACTATAGCTAGTCTCCAATTTTCTGCTCTTTTGGCTCATTAATTCATCTAAGCTTTATTTACTACCTAAAAACACAAAATTAATTAGTACAAGTATTTATTCTTCAAAAACAAAAACAAAAAACAGAATTTGGGATAATATATGATTTTAAAGCGCAAAAGATGAGTTAATTGCCAATAAAAAGGTATAGAAATATGCACTATTTGGCACTCATCAAACTCGCAAGCGTTGCTATCTCAAGCTTGTTTGTCAAGTTTAGTTGTCAAAACTATAAGTCTTGATTTCTAGTCTACTTATAGCTATGTCTCGGATTAAGATAAAATGTGTAGTTGATCTTTAGACATCACGGCATTCATCGATTGAAGATGAAGAACTACTAAGGGGATCTTGTGGTACTTCATCAACAAAAGGTACGTGGAGAATTGAACTCATCTATCACTCAGAAGTCTATTTCTATTCTATCTCCTATTGAGACAAAAATCATATAACTATATAGACTTTCCTTTATACACACTAGCAAAGACGCATGTGCGATGCACTTGCAGAATTATCGTTCCGTTACAAAATATAGGGAGTAACAAACTAAAAAAAACGTATTTAAATAGAAATAAAAAAATTTAAATGTTCATTTGCTACAAAAGAAGTATGAAATTTGTACATTAGTATAAACTAAAAAGATTAGTTCATTATATTCATGTTACTTTTCTAAAACCGTTGCATGTATCTTATGGTATGCCAACAAATATCATTCAAATAGCATAAACTACTGGCAGGTGTGTGATCGTCTTGTCGAGGTGAATCAAGTCACTGCAATATTTTAGATAAGGCACTAATCTTGGTAAAATTTTAACTTCTTACCTATAACTTACCTAGGTGTTGAGGGCCTAATTCCATAAACCGTTCCACTTCATCTTACACATGTAGTTGCAGGATTTCCCACACTACACCCTTGTTAAGATCTTGCTATAATCAACTCATATTTGAAGATTAAAAACGACATTTTATTATTTTGTTCTCAGAAATGTTTACAGAAATGGGAGAATTCAAGATTACAACTATTCTCTTGAATTTTCTCTCTCCTCAAGACTTTCTTAACTCTCAAAAATACATCATCCTTTTCTGGACACATTGGGTCTATATTTATAGGGTAGTTACATAGTGGATGACAGCTAAGTTTTCCTCTTATTTCGGGTTTATTCTGCGATTGTACCGCGATAGTTACAATGTTAAATCTCGCAAGTTTTGTAACCATCGCAGAACAAACATGATTTTCTCAAGTTCTCTTCACTCGTCATTTATTACATCGCTCTTTTGACTGCTTTTGTGACACTCGTAAAGTGTAGTCGTAGATCTTGCGGTGATGCTAGATGGGAAGTGTTGTTAATCTCGCAGAGAATAGATATAGCGATATTCTAGTCCTACATCTTGCCTCTTCTCATGTCTTCTTCGCAAAGTGGTGAGGATATGAGAATCTTCAATTCTTCAAAGTGCTCGCAGTCTCTCTTCTTTCCATATTTTCTTATCGACATTGCTCCGTTAATTTAGCTTAACCGCTTACACGTGCTGTAAATTCATCTTTTTATTGACATGTCTTTACTCCCTTTTGCCTATAAAAGATAGAGTTAGACTTCAAAACTAATTTTCTTCTTCTATTTCTCTATCTTCTTCATCTGTTTACTTTATCTTCCGTCTGCAACTCTTCTTCTTCTTCATATTCTCTTGCTACTGTTCTAATGGAGTCATCAAGGTATGTTTTTTGATTATAATCTTCATTCGATTCAATTTTTATTCATATTCTTCGATCTTCTCTATTTGATCCTTCATAACTCCCGTATATGTCTTCTCTTCAGTGGAACTATCCCTAACACCCAATCCTCAGGTCAAAACCCTAATGCTCGCAAAAGACCAACTGAGAAGAAGAAGAGAAGTCATGCGAATGATAAGGTGGTAAGAAACACATCCTATTTCTTAATAACAATATTGTTGCCTCTGTTTCTTATCTAAGTTATTATTCGCAGAATGTCGAGAACATCGCTAATCCTCCCGAAAGACCTCGTCATTTCAAAGATCTTGAGGCTGATTTCTCCATCCCCACATTAACATCTGCAAGAGTTACTCCCACACCCTCGTAACTGGATCCTCTTTATTTTACCGGCGAGAATATCGCTGCCAACACCTCTACTTCTTTTGATTCACTGATAAATCAAGCTCCTGAAATTGTTGTGATTGAAGTTCCTTCTAGAACTTTGTTGCCTTCAACTGTTGTTTTTCCTAACACTCCTCCTTCTGATAATACAACCATCGCAAATGACTCAAATCGTCAACTTTCCCTTGTTACCACTTCACCCTCTGCATCTCTTCCTCCATCGAATGAAATCTTAGCTGGAGTTGATCTTGCTTTTAAAATTTTATCTAATATTTTAGACGATGCTAGAAAATCTTCTACTGAATCTCTCCAATATGAAGCTTGCGAGACCTTACTTAAATATTTTGGCTCTGATAATACTGCTTCACGAGCATCTTTAGAGAATGAAGTTGAAACTCGAGAAAAAGCCTTCAAGTCAAAATTTCTGAATGTGATACTCTGAACCATATGCTTCGCAACTCTTCTCTTAACTGCGAGAACCTTCGCAGAAAAAATGACTAGCTGAAAGGTACAATTTTCCTGCCTCTACCATTTTGTTTTTCTATTTTGCTTTTATATCCTCTGTACTCAAGTCTCCTTATTAAATTCTTGATTCATATATTAGTTTCAAATCAGACTCGTTTCATGGAGAGAGTTAAATTTGAATCTATTACTGACGAAGCTCGTGTTGAAATAGATTCTTGGATGGACAATATAATAGATTAGATAATCTCTACATATATTCGATCGATCAAATAGATAATCTTACTAATGAGAATATCCAAATATCGCAAAGTCAAAATTTATTAAGTAACGAGATTACTCGTCTCTCATATTCGTTAACCAAGTCTAACTTGGCGGTAGAATCTTTATCAGATGAAAATAGAAATTTATCCCAAGAGAAACATAGATTTTCAAGCTTGATGGAGATTTCTTCTCAGCAATTGAGTAATCTACAAAGAATATGTGATAATCAAGAGAAATCTCTTCGTTCCCTTAAAGATGAACTCAAGGAGGTAACTGAATCATCTGTTGCTGAGAAGGATAAACTTATCAAGGGTAGGTTAACTCTTAGTTTAAAGGCCAGCGAGCTTCAATACCAATACTCTCAATTGAAGAAATCTCATTCTTTACTAGCAAAGGAAAACTCGTATCTACGCACCAGAGAAGAAAACATGAAATCTCGTCTGAAGGGTGTGGTTGGCGATAAATTCGATGACGCTATGAATCAATGGTAAAACTATTTCTTTACATTAATTCAAAACTTAACCTCGCAGAAAGAAGGTAGTCAATTGACTGCCTCTCTTGTTGACCTTTCTGTCAAATTTTGTGTTATATTTCTTGCAAAATCTTTGACTGAATGATCTTTTATCACTTTTGTCACTCGCATAATCTGAAAGAAGTCTTCATTCTACCATCGCTGATCTTACTGACAAATTGGATAAAGTTCGCAAAGAAAACAAGACTCTTACTTCCAATTATATTGAAGCCCGCGACAAAGCATAAAGAAGACTTGATTATCTCGAGTACTTCAAAAATATAGAGATTAGGAATCGTGATAGATGTTTCCTTCGCAAGGTCCACCTTAGTGCTGAAGTTCTTGTGAACGATATTCTGCTCTCCCATTCTCTCCCTCCTGTATATGTTCCTCCTTTAAAAGTTGATGATGATGAAACTCCTCTTCCCATGGATAAAGAATTAGAATTCAGTAATGATGAAGAAAATACCACTCAAGAAAATGAAGAAGAAGAAATAAGTCCTCCCAAAGAAGTAACTACAAGCGGTGAGAAGAATACTTATGAAGCTGATAATTTTGGCAAGAATAACGAATCTGGCGAGCAAGAACAGTGAATCTGGCGAGACCGTCGCCAAAACTTGAATTTCATTTTTGCTTTCTTTTCCTTCTTCTTTCTTGCGAATAATGTAATATTTTGAAATTTTTAGAATTCAACTTTTGATTTTGTTTACTTTGAATATTATAGTACTAGAATATCGCTACAACGCTATTCCCGCGATATTAACAACATTTCTGCGAGGAGCCTAAACGTTTCTACAAGTAATTAACGAAACTTTGACGAGATTATCGCAAGATTCTTCAACAACATTTGGCGAGTGTCACAGAAGAGTGATATAATGATTAACGATTAAAGATATATGAAGAATAAGTTTGCTTCACGATGGTTATAAAATTGGCGATGGTGAAGACTGAAGTTTTGGTGATGAGATCGCAAAGTAGATCCGAATTAGGGGGAAATCTTAGCTGTCATCCATTATATAAATCCCTATATAAAGGGCACGATAGATCAAGAAAAGGATGATGTATTTTTTGAGAGCTGAGAGAATTTTGAGGAGAGAGAAACTCCAGAAAGAAAGTTGTACTTTTGAGTTTTGATCTTTCTTGTAAATCTTCCTGAAAGTGAATTAATAAAAGTGTTGTTTTTCATCCACAATAATGGCTTAGTTTTCATAGACTCTTGAGAAGGGTGTAGTGTAGGAAATCCTGCAACTACATTTTGGCGCTAGAAACAGGGAATGAATTAACGAAAATAGAAGAAAAAGCGAAGAAGAAGATAAAAATTGTTCAAAATTAGGTGAGAAAATTGAGGGAAGAATGATCAGAATCAAAAAGGATTGTAGAAAATTGAAAGGTGATGTAATAACAAAAGAAATGATTGATAAATTTCATGAAAGTATGAAGGGAAGGATACATAAACGGGATTATGAAGGAAGGAATATTATGGCAGTGGAGAAGATATCATCATTGAAAGATTGGGAAAAGCAAGAAATCACGTTTACAGCAGCAGAAATACCAGGAGAAGATTCAAGTCATACATCTCCATTGGTGGTCACAGTAACCACTATACCAATGAGAAAGGAGAAATCGATAAAATCTAAAGAAGAATGGGCTATGAATAAAACTTTAGTAGACACATGAAGTTCTGTAGACATGATATTTTATCGTACCTTCAAGAAGATGGGATATAAGGATTAAGAAATGTCTCACTCAACGTATTATGTTCATGGCTTCGGAAAGTCTGTAACAAAACCTAAAGGCGAGATAATGATACGAATTCCACTAGGAAAAATTGAAACACGAATATCATTATGTGTGGTAGATGTGGAATCGCCGTACAATATGATACATGGAAGAACATGGATACATGCAATTAAGGTTGTGGCATCAACATTACATCAATGTGTTAAATTTCATATGCCTAATGGAATTGGAGAAATTAGAGGAGATGTGAATTTCGCGAGAGTGTGCTACCAAATTGAAGTAAGAAATTGTGAAGAACGTCCAAAGCTGCAAAAAGCTCGCAGAAAATTGAACAGAGAAGCAAAAAAAGAAGAGGAATTTAAAATTTACATGATAAGGGCAAAAGAAGGGAAAGGGATACCAAGTGAAGTTTCGCGAGAAGGAGATGAGTTCGCGAGAGTCGTGAAAACGCCAACACCAATGGGAGAACCTGAAGCCAGCTACACTGCTGTTCTTTGAACCAACAAAAGAAATAAATATTGGAAGTAAAGAAGAACCTAAAATGCTGAAAATTGGGACTAGAATGGAGGCAGATGAGGAAGAAAGAACTATAAATCTTTTGCGAGATTATGCAGATATCTTAGCATGGAACATGGATGAGATGTCAGGGATAGACCCATCAATAGCATGTCATAAATTAGAAATCAACAAAAATATAAGACCATTCAAGCAAAGAATAAGGAAGATCACAACAACATATTATTCTCAAATAGAAGAAGAATTACAGAAGATGCTCGACGCAGGAATTATAAGACAAGAAAAATATCCAGAATGGATTGCAAACATGGTGGTGGTCCTAAAGAAGAACAAAGGGATAAGAATTTGCATAGATTTTACGGATCTAAACAAGGCATGTCCAAAAGATAGTTTTCCGTTGATAGATATTCCACAAATGGTTGAATCAGCAGCAGGAAATGCAAGAATATCATCATTGGATGGGTATAAAGGATATAATCAAATCCCTCTCGCTGAAGAAGATCAAGAACATACTAAATTTTTTGCTCCAAGAGGATTATATTGCTATACAAAGATGCCATTTGGCTTACGAAATGCTGGAGCAACATATCAAAGAATGGTGGAAAAGGTGTTTGCAAAGTGGATACACAAAATATTAGAAGTGTATGTAGATGATATGCTGATCAAAAGCAAAGAAGCTGAGAACCATGTGCAAGATTTGAGAGAAATTTTCGATCAAATGCGAAAATTCAATATTAAGGTGAATCCCGATAAGTGTACCTTTGGAGTAACTTCAGGGAAGTTTTTGGGGTATATCGTGTCAAAAGAAGGAATACAAGTTTATCCATAAAAGGTACAAGCAATTCGCGATATGCCAACTCCTGCGATGGTAAAAGATGTGCAAAAACTAAATGGACTCTTAGCCTCGCTAGGAAGGTTCATTTCGCGATCTTCAGACAAGTGTAAACATTTTTTCGACATACTTAAGAAGGGAACAAAATTCAAATGGACAGATGAATTCGAAAAGGCTTTTCAAGGAATAAAAGAACATTTGGCGAGTATATCTATATTACAAAAAGCTGAACCGGGAGAAGAATTATTGATTTATCTTGCAACAACTCCATATTCGTTAAGTGATGTGTTATTGCTAGTAGACGCAGGGGTAGAAAAACCAATTTATTATATCAGCAAAACATTTAATTCAGCAGAGAGAAATTATTCAAAGATTGAGAAACTAATTCTAGCATTGGTACACGCAACCTTTAAGCTTCAAATTTACTTCCAAGCGCATAAGATCAAAGTGTTGATGAGAGTTAGACGAACTAGAAGAAAAGAGAGAAAAAACTCTACAACATATGGAAAACTACCAACGAAGATTAGTTCGCGAGTACAACAAACGAGTCAAGAAACGTCAATTCCATCCTGGCGATCTAGTTTTGAGAGAAACACCAAAATATCAACAAGAAAGTGGTGGAAAATTAGCGAGAAAATGGGATGGACCATACATCATTAAAGAGATAATTGGAAATGGAGCATACAAATTAATGGATCCATAGGGAAGAGATGTTGGGCAAAGACTTGATAGACCATGGAATAGATTGTTTCTGAAAAGGTATTATCAGTAGCAGTTCTGCGAGGTAAGAAATACAAATGTAAGATGAAACAATTAAAATTTTTTCTTTCTCTATCATAATTTATGCGAACATCATCGCAAGAATAGTGAATAAAATTTCGCAGAGATTAAAAGAATGGGACGAACCTTTATGGCGTGCACCCTAGTTCGCGAATAAAATTCCGTAAGAGGAAAATGTAAGACCTAATAGTGCGTCATATGAGGGGGTATCTCTTGACATGACTCAACGATAAGGTTATACCGCTGCTGGAACCTGAGTCATGCAGACGATGGGGTTAAAGAAAACCTATCCGGGAGAGAGATCTTGGATTTCCAACTATATATGGTTATACCCTGGTTAGACGAATGAGAATCTCTTCCAAGAAGTGCAAAGTATGACCAAGGCGCCGAGGTACACGGTTGAGCCAAGGGTGCCCGGAGCGCATTTGAAACTCTCTTGCCATCCTTGGTAAGTCTTGGCTACAATGCACTTGGCCTGAAGAAAACCCCACCTAGGGTGAAGTCTTGTAACTATAAGCCATATAGGCATAAAGGACAAGAGGCTGCGAACACAACTGGTTGTTGAAAGATCCGAATGGGAGGAGCTAGTCTTGTATGGCCGATGTTCCCTCCTTGAAGGGGCAACCAGGGGGAAGATAAGGGCGGTACCCTCCATTAGGGAGATGATAAGTGTCATAAGACGGCAATGTCATGGGGCTTTATGATCGCAAGAACATTTAGGCCTGTCATATTATCGCATAACGTATATAATTCAAAGGCAACAAGCCACGATAGCAATGTTAAGATGAGATCAATGGGTTTTTACATGAAATTGTAAAGACGTCCTGCGATTTCATCGCAAGACGGAAATGTAATAAGGGTAAATTCTTGCGAGAGAATGTATACTTATCATATTGTCGCAAAGATTTTGAAAGAAACATGGATAATACAAGATCAAAGGGTCTTTACATACAAATGTTAAGAAATCCTGCGATTTTGTCGCTGACAGAAAAAGTTTGGCAAAATAAGACCTTTAACTAGGAAGGCAAAATAAGACCAAGAGAATAATTTTACCAATTAACTATTTTTATTTGAGATGGTAGGAAACATTCCTTTATCAGAATTATATACAAGGAGGCAAATTTTTAACATCTCGGATCCCCTCAGAAATTTTTAAAAGTGCATCAGCATTCCACATATCGTAGATGTATTCATATTTTCGCAAGAATTCAGCAACACAATTACTTAAAGAAGATTATGAGTATTCACCATTTCAAGCTAGATAATGAAGGACAAGAATGGGAATAGAGAAGTAATGTTACATTATCTTACTTGAAAATATTCAAAGTAAGCTAAATCGAAAGTTAAAATTCTAAAAGTTTCGAAGATTACATCACTCGCAAGATAGAAGAAGTAAAAGAAAGCAAAGATAAAATTCAAGACTCGCCAGACTTATTGTTCTTGTCAGATTCATCAGAATCATCAGCATCCTTCTCACCGCGAGATTCTTCTTCCTTGGATTCTTCATCAGTGGGTATTTCTTTAGGAGGACTTTTTTATTCTTCTTCACCACCTTGTTGATTTTCTTGAGTATTTTCTTCATCATTAGTAAACTATAACTCTTCATCCATGGGAAGAGGAATTTCATCATCATCAACCTCTAGAGGAGGGATAGAAACAGGAGAAAGAGAACGAGGAAGCATAATATCATTCACGATAACTTCAGCCCTAAGATGGACTTGGCGCAGAAGAGCTCTTTCACGATTCCTAATTTCAATGTTCTTAAAGTATTCAAGATAGTCAAGTCTTCTTTCTGCTTTGTCCTGAGCAATAAAGCAATTAGAAGCAAGAGATTTATTTTCCTTGCGAACTTTATCCAAGGTAGCGGTTAGATCAGTGATGGTAGAGTGAAGATTTCTTTCGGATTCTGCGAGCAACAAAATAAAAAATCAGTTAGACAAGAATCTCGCAAGGAACATAATATAAAATTTTATGAGAAGATCAACAAGAGAGGAAGTCAACTGACTACCTTCTTTTTGCGAGGTTAAGTTTTGGATTAAAGCAAATAAACAGTTCTCCCACTGATTCATGGCATCATCGAATTTATCGCCAACCATACCCTTCAGACGAGATTTCATGTTTTCTTCTTTGTTGAGAAGATATGAATTTTCCTTTGCTAATGAAGAATAAGATTCTTTTAACTGAGAATATTGTTCTTGAAGTTCGCTGGCTCTTAAACTAAGAGTTAATCTACCCTTGATAAGCTTATCCTTTTCGGCGATAGATGATTCAGTTAACTCCTTGAGCTCCTTCTTAAGAGAATGAAGAGATTGCTCTTGACTATTACATGTACTTTGAAGATTACTTATTTTCTGCGAGGAAATCGTCATCAAGCTTGAAAAACTATGTTTTTCTTGGGACAAAGTTTTATTTTCATCTGATAAAGATTCCATCGCCAAATTAGCCTTAAAAAACTAATATGAGAGGCGATCAAGTTCGCCACTCAAGAAGTTATGCCTTTGCAATAATTGATTGTTCTCATTAGTAAGATTATTTATGCGATCAATTGAATACGTGTACATATTATCTAGTCTAGTATGTTGATCTATCCAAGAATCTCTTTCAACGCGAACTTCTTCAGCAATAGATTCAGATTTGAGTCTTTCTATGAAATGAGCCCGATTTGAAACTAATATATGAATCAAAAATTTAAAGTCTAAGTACATAAAGTATGTATATGAAACAAAAAAACAAAAAAATCAAAAGCAGAGGCAAGAAAAAATCACCTTTTAGCTCATCATTTCTTCTGCGAAGATTCTCGCAATCTAGAGAAGAGTTGCGGAGCATGTGATTTAAGGTATCACATTCAACAGTTTTAGATTGAAGACTTCTCCTCAGAACTTCAATCTCATTCTCTAAAGCCACTCGTGAATCATTACGATCAGAGCCAAAATACTTAAACAGAGTCTTGCAAGCTTCCTGTTGGAGAGGGTCAGTGGAAGACTTTCTAGCATTATCTAAAATGTTAGACAAGACTTTAAAGGCAATGTCAACACCTGCGAAAATTTCGCTTGATGAAGGAAAGGATTTAGAAGGTGAGATAGTAGTGAGAGCAAGTTGGCGATCATTTGTGGTGGTTGAGTTATCAGGAGGAGTATGTGGAAAAATCACAGTCGAAGGCCTTAAAGGACTATGAGGAACCTCAGTCGCAGCAGCTTTAGAAGCTTGGTTTTTCAAAATGTCAGAAGGGGTATAGGTATGAACAACGATATTCTCGCGGATAGGAGAAGAAAGATTTGGTTGCGATGGTATGGGAGTAACCTTCACAGATGTTAAAGGAGGCATAATAAGATTTTCCCCGAGTGTCTTAAAATGGCGAGACCTTTTGGGAGGTTTCTCAGGATTCACGTCATTCTGCGAATAATAACCCAGATAAGAAACAGAGGCAACAATATTGTTATTAAAAAATAAAGGGTGTTTCTTACTACCTTATCATTCGCAAAACTTTTCTTCTTCTTCTCAGTCGGTCTTTTGCGAGGGTTAGGGTTGTGAGTAGTAGATTGTGTGTTAGAAACCTTTCCGCTAAAAAGAAGACATAACAAAGAAATAAGAAAGATTGAAGAATGAAAATAAAAACTGGCTTAAAAATCAAGAAACAAACCTTGAGGACTCCATTAGAATAGTAGCAGAAGGATATGAAGAAGAAGAAAAGTTGCAGACGGAAGATGAAGAAGATGAAGAAACAGAAAAGTAAAACTAATTTTGAAGGTTAGTTCCACCTTTTATAGGCAAAGGGGAGTGGACCTGCAGAGTAGGAACGTGTCAGTAACTAAAGGTATTTACAACACGTGAAAGAAAGGCTGGAATAACGGGATCGCGTCGAAGAGAAAATATAAAAGGGGAAGAAGTTGCGAAGAATAATAGAGAATATTAGTTCTCATAATCTTTTCTTCTTCGCAGAAAATACATGAGAAGAGGCAAGATGTAGTACCAGAATATCGCTACAACGCTATTCCCGCGATATTAACAACATTTATGCGAGGAGCCCAAGCGTTTCTACAAATAATTAACGACACTTTGACGAGATTATTGCAAGATTCTTCAACAACATTTGGCGAGTGTCACAAAAGAGTGATATAATGATTAACGATTAAAGATATATGAATAATAAGTTTGCTTCACGATGGTTATAAAGTTGGCGATGGTGAAGACTGAAGTTATGGCGATGAGATCGCAAAGTAGATCCGAATTAGGGGGAAATCTTAGCTATCATCCATTATATAAATCCCTATATAAAGGGCACGATAGATCAAGAAAAGGATGAAGTATTTTTTGAGAGCTGAGAGAATTTTAAGGAGAGAGAAACTCCAGAAAGAAAGTTGTACTTCTGAGTTTTGATCTTTCTTGTAAATCTTCCTGAAAGTGAATTAATAAAAGTGTTGTTTTTCATCCACAATTATGGCTTAGTTTTCATAGACTCTTGACAAGGGTGTAGTGTAGGAAATCCTGCAACTACAAATATCCTCAAGGAAGGTAATGAAATCTTATTTCTCCACTCCCCTACTTGCCCTTCATTAACTTTCTTGAAATGTTGAATTATTTCTTGTGTCTCCTTTCTGTGAAGTGTGTGGCTATATTTCCTACGATGAACAAATCTTTCCTGCATCTTAAAATAGAATAGTTAATTTTTAAGATTATTTTGTTGGTCTTATTTTGCCTTCCTAGTTAAAGGTCTTATTTTGCCAAAAAAGTTTTTCTTTCTGCGACAACATCGCAGGACGTATTTACATTTGCATGTATCGACCCATTGATTTTGTCTTATCAATATTTTTTCAGCATCTCTGCGACAATATAATAAGTTTAAATTCTCTTGCAAGAATTATAGCTTATGACATTGCCGTCTTGCGATGAAATCGCAGGACGTCTTTACACTTTCATGTAAAAACCCATTGATCTCATCTTAACTTTTTCTCTTTTGGCTTGTTGCCTTTGTATAACTTTCGTCACGCGACAATATGACAGGCCTAAATGTTCTTGCGATCATAAATCCCCATGACATTGTCGTCTTTAGAAACTTATCATCTCCCTAATGGAGGGTGCCGCCCTTATCTTTCCCTTGGTTTCCCCTTCAAGGAGGGCACATCGGCCATACAAGACTAGCTCCTCCCATCCAGATTTACCAACAACCAGCTGTTTTCCCAGCCTCTTGTCCTTTATGCCTATATGGCTTATAGTTACAAGACTGCACCCTAAGTGGGATTTTCTTCAAGACAAGTGCATCATAGCCAAGACTTTCCAAGGATGGCCAGGGTAGTTTCATACGCCCCGGGCACCCTTGGCTCAACCGTGTACCTTGGCGCCTTGGTCATACTTTGCACTTCTTAGAATAGGTCCTTAGTCGTCCAATCAGGGTATAACCTTATATAATTGGAAATCCAAGATCCCTCTCCTGGATAGGTTTTATTTAACCCCAACATCTGCATAACTCAAAGTTCCAAGCAGCGGTATAACCTTATCACTGAGTCATGTCAAGAGATACCCCCTTATATGACGCACTATTAGGTCTTATATTTGCCTCTTGCGAAATTTTATTCGCGAACTAGGGTGCATGCCATAAAGGTTCGTCCCATTCTATTAATCTCTACGAAATTTTATCCGCTATTCTTGCGATTATGCTCGTAGTTCTTGCTTTGATTTGTTACCAATAGAATCTCGCAATTGGAATCAGAAATATTCTTCTTTTTTTTTACAACGTACCTATATCTCTTATCTTGCAGAAGTTGTCATTGATAATACCTTTTCAGAAATAGTCTATTCCATGGTCTGTCAAGTCTTTGACCAACATCTCTCCCTTCAGGGTCCATTAGTTTGTATGCCCCGGTTCCAACTATCTCTTTAATGATATATGGTCCATCCCATTTTCTCGCCAATTTTCCACCATTCTCTCACTGATAACTTGGTGTTTCTCGCATCACTAAATCGCCAGGTTGAAATTCACGTTTCTTAACACGTTTGTTGTACTTGCGAGCTAATCTTCGCTGGTAATTTTCCATATTTTGCAGAGTTTTTTCTCTTTTTTCTTCTAATTCATCCAATTTATTTAAAATCATTCCAGCACTTAGATTTCTTTCCCAAGCCTCTCTTTTTGTTGTAGGAATATCTACTTCTGTTGGTAACACAGCTTCAAATCCATACGTCAAACAAAAAGGTAACATTCCAGTAGCTTCTCTTCTGGTTGTATTGTAGGCCCATATTGCATTATGCACCTGTTCACACCATGCTCTGTGGTATCCTTATAGATTATTTTTTAATATGTTTGCGATTGTCTTATTGGTTGCTTCAGCTTGACCATTTGCTTGTGGATATAGAGGAGTAGATTTTCCACACTTTATCTTAAATGCATTGAGTGGCAATTCTATATTCTTACCTTCAAATTGTTTCCCATTATCAGACACCAACTGTGCTGGAATCCCAAATCTGCAAATTATATTCTCAAATATGAATGTAAAAATATCTTTATCGCGGATATGTTGTACTGCCTTTACTTATCCCCATTTTGTGAAATAATCTATTGCGACGATTAGGTATCTTCTTTGTCCAAAACCAGGCACAAATGGTCCCACAATATCTAACCCCCATTTCCCAAAAGGTCATACACTTGTTGAAGATGATAATGGTGCTCCTGGTGCATGTATCTTCTTTCCATATCGCTGGCAATATTCGCAACGCCTTGAGAGTTGTTTTGCATCTTCATGCATATATGGCCAGTAATAGCCTTGCATTTTTGTTCTATATGCCAAAGATCTTCCTCCACTATGATTACCACCGTCACCACTATGCAACATCTTCAACACTTTTTGTCCTTCCTCCCTCGTCAAACATCTTAGCGATGGTCCACTAAAAGATTTGCGATATAACACTCCTTCTCTTAGCTCATAATTGGTTGCCCTACTTTTTAATTTATTTGCTTCTAATCGATTTCTTGGGATTTCTCCTCTTGCCAAGTATGCATGAAGATCCGCTCGCCAATCCGTAATGTTGTTCTTTAATTCATCTTCGCCAACTCCAACCATCATCACATCTTCTTCTTCTTCTTCTTCTTCCTTGTTTATCGCTGGTAATAAAAGTGTTTGAATTTTTATGCATCTCGCAGATGGATTTGTCATCATACTGGATATGAAAGAAAATGCATCTGCAAGCCTATTATCTTTCCTTGATATGTGTCTCCATTTTATTTTTGGAATTCTCGCAGATAATTCTTCGACTAACCTTTTATACTTTCTTAAAGATGGTTCATTTGTTGTGTATTCTCCTTTTATCTGGAGAATAACCAACTGTGAATCGCTGGTGATTCTAGCATTTTCCAACTTCATTTCTACCGCAAATTTTAAAGCATGAATCACGGCTTCATATTCTGTTTCATTATTAGTGGATGCAAATTCCAATCTAAATGAAAAAGTTGTTTTTTCTCCTTCTGGTGAAATAAAAACAACTCCAATCCCATTTCCTTCACCATTTGATGATCCATCCACCAATATCTCCCATCTGTCGGGTTCTGTTAATAGTTCTTTTGGATCTCCATGTTCCTCTTCTACATCCATCATCTCTTCTAGCTTCATCATCTTCTAAAGGAAATTCGGCTAAGAAGTCTGCGATAACTTGTGACTTTGGCGAGGATAAAACTTCATATTGGATATCAAAGTGTCCTACTTGTGCATTCCATCTCTCAACTCTTCCTGAACTTTTTGAATTTTTCATTACTGACTTAATTGGCACTTTTGTTAACACTTTGACCTTATGTGCTTGAAATTAGATGCGAAGCTTGAAAGTTGCATGCACCAATGCTAGAATTAGTTTCTCAATCTTTGAATAATTTCTCTTTGCAGAATTGAACGTTTTGCTGATATAATAAATTGGTTTTTCTACCCATGCATTTACTCGCAGCAACACAACACTTAGCGCATATGTGGTTGTTAGGAGATAAATCAATAATTCTTCCCCGGTTCAGCTTTTTGTAGGATAGTTATGTTCATTAAATGTTCTTTTATTCCTTGAAAATCCTTTTCACATTCATCTATCCACTTGAATTTTGTTCCCTTCTTGAGTATATCGAAAAAATGTTTGCACTTGTCTGAAGATCGCGAGATGAATCTTCCTAGCGAGGCTAAGAGTCCATTCAATTTTTGCACATCTTTTACCGTCACAGGCGTTGGCATATCGCGAATTGCTTGTACTTTTTCCGGATCAACTTGTATTCCTTCTTTTGATACAATATACCCCAAAAATTTCCCTGAAGTTAACACCAAAAGTACACTTATCGGGATTCACTTTAATATTAAATTGCCGCATTTGATCAAAAATCTCTTTCAAATCTTGCACATGATTCTCAGCTTCTTTGCTTTTGATCAGCATATCATCTACATACACTTCTAATGTTTTGTGGATCTACTTTGCAAACACCTTCTCCACCATTCTTTGATACGTTGCACCAGCATTACGTAAGCCAAATGGCATCTTTGTATAACAATATAATCCTCTTGGAGCAAAAAATGCGGTATGTTCTTGATCTTCTTAAGCGAGAGGGATTTGATTATATCCTTTATATCCATCCAACGATGATATTCTAGCATATTTGAAATCTATACAAATTTTTACAAATCAGTGAAATCTATACAAATTTTTATCCCCTTGTTCTTCTTTGGGACCACTACCATATTTGAAATCCACTCTGGATATTTTTCTTGCCTTATAATTCATGTGTCGAGCATCTTCTGTAATTCTTCTTCTATTTGAGAATGATATGTTATTGCGATTTTCCTTATTCTTTGCTTAAATGGTCATATATTTTTGTTGATTTCTAATTTATGACATGCTATTGATGGATCTATCCCTGGCATCTCATCCATGCTCCACGCGAAGATATCTTTATACTCTCGCAAGAGATTTATAGTTCTTTCTTCCTCATCTGCCTCCATTCTAGTCCCAATTTTCAGCATTTTATGCTCTTCTTTACTCCATTCTAGTCCCAATATTTACTTCTTTTGTTAGTTCTGATGCAATATAACTGGCTTCAGGTTCTCCCATTGGTGTTGGTGTTTTCATAACTCTCGCGAGTTCATCTCCTTCTCGCGAGATTTCACTGGGTATTCCTTTTCCTTCTTTTTCTCTTATCATGTAAGCTTTAAATTCTTCTTCCTTATTTGTTTCTCTCACCAATTTTCTGCGAGCCTTTCGCAGCTTTGGACGTTGTTCACAATTTCTTTCTTCAATTTGGTAACACAATTTCGCAAAATCTGTGTCTCCTCTAATTTCTCCAATTCCATTGGGTATAGGAAATTTGATGCATTGATGCAACGTTGATGCTACAGCCTTGATTGCGTGTATCCATGGTATTCCTAATATCATGCTATACGGTGATTCCACGTCTACCACACATAACGTTACTTGTGTTTCAATCTCCCCTAGTGGAATTCATACTATTATCTCGCCTTTAGGTTTTGTTAAAGATTTTCCAAAGCCATGAACATGATATGTTGAACAAGACATTTCTTCATCCTTATATCCCATTTTCTTGAAATTATGATAAAATATTATATCTACAGAACTTCCTGCATCCACCAAAGTTCTATGCATAGCCCATTCTTCTACAGATTTTATTGATTCCTCCTTTCTCATTGGTATAGTGGATATTGTGATTACCAATGGAGATGTATGACTTAGATTTTCTTCTAGTATTTCTGCTGCTGTAAATGTGATCTCCTGCTTTTCCCAATCTTTCAATGGTGATATTTTTTCCACCGTCATAATTTTCCTTCCTTCAAAATCCCGTTTGTGTATCTTCCCCTTAATATTTTCATGAAATCTATCAATCATTGTTCTTGTTACCATACCACACTCCAATTTTCTACAATCCTCTTTGATTCTAATCATCCTTCCTTCAAATATCTCACTGATTTGTTTTATGATTTTCTTAATCTTGAATAATTATTATCTTCTTCTTCACCTTTTTATTTGATTTTGCTAATTCAATCCCTGTTTCGGGCGCCAAAATGTAGTTGCAGGATTTCCCACACTACACCCTTGTTAAGATCTTGCTATAATCAACTCATAATTGAAGATTAAAAACGACACTTTATTATTTTGTTCTCAGAAATGTTTAGAGAAATGGGAGAATTCAAGATTACAACTATTCTCTTGAAGTTTCTCTCTCCTCAAGACTTTCTTAACTCTCAAAAATACATCATCCTTTTCTGGACACATGGGGTCTATATTTATAGGGTAGTTACATAGTGGATGACAGCTAAGTTTTCCTCTTATTTCGGGTTTATTCTACGATTGTACCGTGATAGTTACAATGTTAAATCTCGCAAGTTTTGTAACCATCGCAGAACAAACATGCTTTTCTAAATTTCTCTTCACTTGTAATTTATTACATCGCTCTTTTGACTGCTTTTGTGACACTCACAAAGTGTAGTCGAAGATCTTGCGGTGATGCTCGCTGGGAAGTGTTGTTAATCTCGCAGAGAATAGATGTAGCGATATTCTGGTCCTACATCACATGTTGTGTAACACGTTCAAATAGGTGTGCAGCATTGTTGCATGTGGATGCTGAAGGAAGGTTCAACTTTTCCTTTGAGGCTCTATGTTGAATACGCTCACGCTCGTGTATATTATACCACTGCTCCTCCGTCATACTTTTCCGGCGCATTCTTTATTAATCACGGTTCATTGCTCGTTGAGTGGCCAGCTGCTCTGCAGTCATGGATTTTCTATGATTAACAGAGCGAGTTCCAATAGTTTCCATATTTTCCGTAATTAAACCTGAGTTGTGTGTATTTGTAATTATAAAAAAAGTGGTGAGAATCATTCATATTTTTGCTGAGAATGATTAAAACTCGAAGGAATTTCTATATGACCTCGGTCATCTTAATAGTTACCTTCAAACTATTTTCTCATTTAACTTAACATTTGGGTAGGGTGGGACTTGCAAGATAATTCCGCAACCTGCAAAATGACATTAAACTGTCAATTAAAGTATAAGTGGATACTTATAAAGAAGCACCTTTAAAAATATGCGTCTCTTTTTACATAGATCGCCATAAGGCTCAACTTGGGTAAAATTAAGGCTTAACTCTGGTAGCTACCAAGCCATATGTCTCTTCACCCAAGTTCTACATTGAACTTAGAGAAAAGTACATAATATATGTATATCAGATCACCGCAAGTACAAAACAGAAGCTATCACCTGAGAATCATCAGTTCCATACTTTCTCATTTGTTGAAAACCTTGCAATAAGATGACTTTCTATGCAAATTAACCTATAATTCAACTTCATTTATATAAGACCCTCTAAACCCTATCTACTTTCTGCTAAAGAAAACTTGAAACTTCAGCAATCAGAAAAACTGATTGTCGTTTCGCAAACGCTACAAATTCAATACTCAAATGACCTTAAAATAGGCATCATAGAACCAAGCTTTCCAGGTCATTTTACTTATACTAACAGAATCATAAAATAATCACTAAATATTTATGATTACCTCCATTAAATGATGAACTGGTCTCTAAAGCAACACCTTCACCTCGGAAGAATAATTCAGCAGCATTTAAACCCTACATAATCCAACAAACACATAAACCCTACATGACATGTGCACATTGACCATAAAGCTTGAATCCAACATCTAAAGGTCTACGAACTACTCAAATAATAATGTCGTCAACCCTCACATGAAATTCTCAACCCTATGTAAATTACATCACCACCTACTCTTGCTTCAATATCTATAAAGCATAACTGGAAATCAGACATCGGTTATCAATCAAAGTAAGATTGCAAGAGGATTCGAAATGAACCACGGGAAAAATGAACATTACTTTCTATGGGAATTTAAACAAACAAATTATATATGGATAACTAACGATTAAACATTAAACCCCTAACTAAAAAATTAGTGGATTTGAGATTCTTGGTTTCAATTTAAATTCAACTCATACCCAAAATCATCTCTTTAACTGATAACCAAAATACAAAATTGATTAAAAAAAATAGTCGAAAAGATTAATAAGTAGAAAGAATAAAAAATACCTGTAATCTAAATATCAAACATCAAAAATACGTCGGTGTTGACGGTAATGGTGGAAGACCCACTTAGGAAAGGAGGATGACGGTGGTGGTAATTAAATTTGAATGAGTAGGGTGGTGGTGGTGATTCAACAGTAACCGAAGCAGGTAGAAGAGTGGTGGCGGTGATTTAATTAGTTTCATAAAAACCTAAAACACAAAAATTAAAACCCCCAGTTTCGATAGGAAAACCTTAGAAAGCAGATTAATATGAACATATATTAAACTTCAAGGTTATTGGTGAACATATATTGAAATGAATTTGGATAATTTCGATAGATTAATATCATCATTCACATTTGAGATTAGATTTCTCTAGTGAAACCTTGTTTGAAAAATCGAGACATGAGATGAGAGTTTCTGGTGGAGATCTATGATATATATTTTTCACTTTTGGTCCTTAAAACTTTTGTTATTTCATTAGAAACCTCCACAGTTCATAATATATTGTACCAAAATCCTTGATAGGTGGACAGATGTAATCAAAGATTAATATGAACATAGATTAAACTTCAAGGTTATTGGTGAACATATATTGAAATGAATTTGGATAATTTCGATAGATTAATATCATCGTTCACATTTGAGATTAGATTTATCCTGTGAAACCTTGTTTGAAAAATCGAGACAGGAGATGAGAGTTTCTGGTAGAGATCTATGATATATATTTTTCACTTTTGGTCCTTAAAACTTTTGTTATTTCATTAGAAACCTCCACAGTTCATAATATATTATACCGAAATCCTTGATATGCAGACAACTGTAATCAAATTTCATGTTTTATCCAATGAACTATATACAAAGTACACACAGAATTCCCATTTGGGTTGTTTGAAAAGTCGTGCTTTTCTTCATTATAGTACTAGAAAAGACGCACGTGCGATGCACTTGCCGACTTATCATTCTTTTACAAAATATTGGAAGTAACAAACTAAAACAAACGTCTTTAAATAGAAATAATATTTTTTAAAACTGTTCATTTGCTGCATAAGAAGTATGAAATTTGTACATCAGTATAAACTAAAAAGATTAGTTCATTATATTCATGTTACTTTCTTAAAATCGTTGAATGTATCTCCTGGTAGGACAACAAATAGCATTCAAATAGCGTAAGCTATTGGCATGTGTGTGATCGTCTTGTCGAGGTGAATCAAGTCACTGCAATATTTTGGATAAGGCACTAATCTTGGTAAAAAATTAACTCCCTACCTATAACTTACCTAGGTGTTGAGGGCCTAATTACATAAACCGTTCCACTTCATACTGCACATGTTGTTGTGTAACACGTTTAAATAGGTGTGAAACATTGTTGCCTGTGGATACTGAAGGAAGCTTTAGGTTTTCCTTGGCGACTCTATGTTGAATACGATCATGATCGCGTATAGTAGACCATTGCTCCTCCGTCATATTTTGCATGTGCATTCTTTGTCGGTCACGGTTCATTGCTCGTTGAGTGGCCAGCTGCTCTGCAGTCATGGTTTGTCTCTAATTAATAGAGCGAGTTCCAGTAGTTTCCATGTTTTCCGCAATTAAACCTGAGTTGTGTTTATTTGTGATTAAAAAAAAGTGGTGAGAATCAGTCATATTTTTGCTGAGAATTATTAATACTCGAATGATATTCTACATGACCTCGGTCATCTTATAGTATCTTTGAAAAAGCGTGGGTCTAACAACCTCACCCAATATTTCGCTTAGCAATCTGTATGGACTAACTCTAATATACTTTTAAGATAAACAACTAGACAGTCAGACTCAATCTTAATAAAAAGTATATCATATAATTATATCTCAATTTCTCGATTCAATCCTCACTCAAACAAATAGAAATCTTCGAGCCAGATTGAATACAAGATAAATAACTTGAACGACCAAAGGTTGGATTTACCAATTGATCGATACAACACACAACCTGTGATATTTCAATTATATAATAAAATATAATGTGGAAAAGAAATAACACAGACACTAGAAGTTTTTTTAACGAGGAAATCGCAAATGCAGAAAAACCCTGGGACCTAGTCCAGATTGAACACACACTGTATTAAGCCGCTACAAACACTAGCCTACTACAAATTAACTTCGGTCTGGACTGTAATTGAACCCCTATCAATCTCACACTGATTCAAGGTACATTTGTGCTCCTTATATCTCTGATCCCGGAATGATACTACGCACTTGATTCCCTTAGCTAATCTCACTCACAACTAATTAAGAGTTGCTATGACCCAAAGTCGAAGACTTTAATAAAAAAAATTGTATCATTTAGAAAAGTCCACAAGAATAGATCAATATGTCTCCCACAGAATTACCTACGAGTTTTTTTTCGTCTTTTGATAAATCAAGGTGAACAGGAACCAATCGATAACCCGGACTTATATTCCCGAAGAACAACCAAGAATTATCAATCACCTCACAATAATCTTAATCGACTAGCAAAACAAGATATTGCGGAATCACAAACGATGAGACGAAGATGTTTGAGACTGCTTTTATATCTTACGTATTGGAGAAATTAATCTCAAGACAATTTTACGATTGCACTAAATCACGATAAAAACAGCAAGATCAGATCACACAACTACAGAGAAAATAGTTGGGTCTGGCTTCACAATCCCAATGAATTATTTAAGTCGTTATCCTACTGTTAGAGCATAGCTCGGTGGAACCCACCAAGCGTTGGTATGTCAAGTTTGGTTGTCATATTTTAGTGAGCCAAAACTCATTTAAAAAGTCGCTTGATTACAAGTATTGCGAATACTTGAAGAAGTGAACAACTAAGGAGCTACAACGACAACATCATCCTTCCACTTGAGGTTAGTGATATTTGACTTGAACCGTTTCATTCCCTAACGTATCTTTCAAGTCGTGCATATTAAAAACATGGGTTATTTAACGTTTGGTACCCAGAAAATGTCCAATACCTAGCTTTGGTACCCAATATATGAAATATTAAGGGTTGGTACCTAGATCATCCGTTGACCGTGAATGTCAATGCTTGACCAGTTTATTTTTTATTTTATCAAATTTTTATCCAAAATATATTTTAAGTTACCAAATTATCCCTAACCTCAAAACTAAATACAGTACATCGTGGCAACAAAATCATGGAAAATGGAGATGGTTAGATGGCACAGCATCACCAACCAAATTTATCAGCACTATTCTTCAAGAATCTTAAAACCACTTTTAATATTCTTCAAGCTCCCAACTATTACCATCACCAAGCAGACATGTTATGGGCAAGAATTATTTATGAAGACCGCTAAATTTTCTTCTAAATTCTTTGAACCTGCAGCCGCTAATATAATTGCTTCGATCAAATGTCCATTTACAAGTAAAAATAAATCAACAACCATCCTTTACATATGAACAAGATACTCAAACTATCAATCTAAATATTACTTCTGTTCAAATGGGTGAATGGAATCATTAAAAATTAAATCACAACTACCACCAATGTTTCTATCCAACTTTACTCAGAATGTTAGAGAGATTATCTTAATCAGAACCTTGCTATACTTCTTGAGTATAAATTAATTGACGAAGCCCATTTTAAACCATCAGCAACAACATACTAACACCATTAAAATTGATATCACTTAACAACAATCCAATAAGTAATCCACCACCGCCCACCATATATTACATCATCAAAGAATAAATCAGAGATGAATTTCGTAACAATTTCAAAAGGGTTATTATGAATTTCGTAACAATTTCAAAAGGGTTATTTGGTTTTTGGTACTCAGTTTTTGACCAAAACCTGGGTTTGGTCTAACATTTGTCCATCCTTTGCGTTTGGTCTAAAGACCAACGTTGACTCGCGTTGACTCGGTTAGATACTAACTTCCGTTTAATAATTATTTTGAAAAAATATCAGTAAATACTTAGTTAACGCCGTAACGGCAGGGTTAGTCACGTGAGTTGTTGGTTGTGAATAGAAACGTTGACTGTAAACAGGGACCCAAAAACCCATGGCTAACAGCAACAAGACTTCATTGAAGCATTCAGCAACAATCTTGAACTTTCTGCACCCATCTGAACCCAACAAAATCCACAGCAAGCAAATAAAGAAATTCATCCATAACCCTTACAAATTGCTTGTACAATCTTCTGCAATAATCCATCAATTCTTCTTCCATCCATTAGTCTTCAGTTTTCTTCTCTTGTAACACCAAGAATCAGAAAAACCCTAACATCTTACCCATTTTTTCTTAAATTCTCATGAACCAAAAATATCAATCCAAACCCTTCTACGAGATCTTGAATTCCATCTCAATCACAGCCATCTTCTCTTGTTTTTTTCAAAATCTTTAAATCAACTGCCATGACTTACTTCAATAGCAACAGCTAATTAATCTTCTCAAAATCGAATTCAAAACCCATAACTGAATAGACCCATCTCCATTTCGTCATTAGCAACAACACCATAAGCTTAATTTCCTACCAGAGATCAAAACCCAAACCTCCTCCATTGATTCTTCAGTTAACAACAACACATCATCTTATTCTTCACTAGTAGCAAAATCGCACAACCCCTCTGTAATATTCCAACAATATCTCTGTTGATTCCTCTCCGTGAAAGCTAATGGAGACGCCACTTACAGGCAGAGAATGAGAAATAAAGACAAATTAATTATGAGAGAAATTTCGATCTCAAACATTTTTACAAACACCTTGTGTGTCTAATAATGAAACATAGCCTTGTTTTGCTGTTGTATTATCCATGCACTAGATCCTTCAACCTGAAATTTCGAATTTGAGCTATAACAAAGATGTATCTTTATGAACACTAAATATCCAGCAATCGAACACCATTCATCTAACATTTTTAACAGCAAGAACACCACATAATTCAGCTGTTTTCAAGGCTAATAATTGTTGATCAAATCCTGAAATAGTTCACAACTAATCACAATTCTGACTTCCCAATCTTGTTCAAACTCTTAATGCCCCATAATCTTCACCAATCTTCGACGATTTGAAATGCATAAACCCTGAATTGTGGAAAAATTTGGGGAAATTAGGGGTTTTCTAGTTCAGTATCATCATGGAATTGGGGGAAATTGGATATTTATAATTTTGGTCTCTGTTCTACCTTACGCTATAATTAGGATTTCTCGTATCGTATCTCTGAAGAAGATGAATATACAGTATTGTTCTTATTTGGAAAACTAGAAGAAATGGTAATGATGAACAGGTTTTGAATGTAGCGAGAAAATAATAAGGTTTTTCTGGATGCATCTTGTTAATTAAGGATGACGAACATGCAAATTCATCCATCGCCATTTTATAGAGGGAGAGAGTTGCAGCAGAAGAATTAGATAGAATTAGAAAAAAAGAAAAAAAGAAGAAGGTAGATACTGCGAAATAGATGAAGTATTTAGGAAATGCACACGTGCACTGTTAGGATATAACTAGTAATTGTTAATGAAGTTTAATTTCGTTTGGTATTTTCCTATTTAGTAAAAAAAATAATTGACACGTCATGGTCTAACCGAGTCAACTCTAGTCAACGTTGGTCTTTAGACCAAATACAAAGGCTGGACAAATATTAGACCAAAGCCAGTTTTGGGTCAAAAACTGAGTACCAAAAACCAAATAACCCATTTCAAAATGATTTCATCAAAAAATTTAAGGAAACAGACAAGTTAACTTCTAATCTGATGATTATCTTCTTAAAAATTTATGAAGAATCAATTTTGGGCTTTCAAAGACCCAATTCTCAAAATTATCTCCAATTGATTAATTTCTTGCTTCGATCTTCAAATTGATTTAAGAAATATGATTAGCATGTCCTAATCTCTATTACCCTCCCAATCATTTTGAATCTGATCCACTTTCAAATTTTTACCTAATCATGGCCTTCTTTATGTTTTGAAGTTGCAGAGAGACAAGAAAAATTATTGAACTTTTCCGGTGACATTATGAAATGAATTGTTGCTTGAGTTAATCTTGTCAAGCTTTATGGGAATATTATTGGGACCCTGAACTCCATTTCCACCTGTATTCTACGGGTAATTAAAGATGCAAAACAATGAGGTTCTTTTTCTGTGCGATATTAGAATGAGAATCAGAGATGCGGCGATTTTACAATGGATTTGATTTACCTTATATAAACTTTACCTGATTAATTTCTATGGAGAAGCATAATTTGGGGTTCTTTTATTATTAGATGATGATTTTCCTAGGAAATTTGACCAGGAGCAATAGTTATAATGAACCAAGGAAGATGAAAGAATTAGGGGTTCTTTGATTTCCTAACTACATCATCGAACCCATTGTCTTTCTTTTAATGGCGGCTTGAGATTAAGAAAGAGAGATTCAGGAAAAGGAAAAGGTTTGGATTCAGGTATAATTTGGTAACTTTAAATATATTTTTAATAAAAAGATGATAAAATAAAAAAAAAAATTGGTCAAACGTTGATTTATACGGTCAACGTCAAGTCAAGGTACCAACCCTTAATATTTCAAATATTGGGTACCAAAGCTAGGCGTTGGACATTTGCTAGGTATCAAATGTTAAATATCCCTAAAAACATAACTGCGAAGCATGAATGATTACACTCTAGTTAGACATAATATTAAGGAATATAATACGAGGTTTATTGTTTAATCATTAAACTTTGTATATAAGACATCGACATAATCGTTTGAATGCTATTGTGATTATGTATGGGTATAAGGTGAATATTTCATCCTAGGAAATAATGTTTTACATTTGTTTAAAGTAAGTAAATTGATGAACTTGTTTTGTGAATCGAAAGGGAAATCGCTAGGCATTATTGGTATTGTTATTCATTGCATATCTTTTGAATTACCAATATGTGTGATTAGTATAACTTCTCATGACTTGTTTATGTTCTTGGTAAAATTATTCACAAAGGCATGCCTTTTATATTGGTATGAGTTTTATTAGTGAAACCGATCTTAAGTAATCACTTGAGATGGTATGATCGATTTAGTGTTATTGGTATGAACGACTCTGGGTAAAAGGGAACTGATCCTAGTAAGAGGTGCAACCTATCATAAAGAGGAATTGATCCTTGTATAAGGTGCAACAAGTTTTTAGTAGATGGGGAAACCGATCCTATGAACATATGCAACATGTTTTTAGGCAAAGGGGAACCGATCCTATGGACATGTGCAACAAGTACAAGTTAGATACCATATTGAAAAAATGGGGGTCTAAAAACCTCACCCAATATTTCGATTAGAAATATGTATGGACTAACTTAAATATACTTTTAAGAGAATCAACTAGACAATCAGACTCAATCTTAATAAAAAGTATATCAAGGAGTTAATATCTCTATCTCTCGATTTGATCTATACTCAAACAAATACAAATTTGTGAGTCTTTATCAAATACAAGAGAGATAAGCTTAGATGGAACCAAAGACCAATATCCAAGGATCAATCAATTTCCAATCAACAACCAAAGGTTGGATTTCACAATTGATCGATACAACGCACAACCTGTGATATTTCAATTATATAACAAAATATAATGCGGAATAGAAATAACAGAGACACCAGAAATTTTGTTAACGAGGAAACCGCAAACATAACCTACTCCAGATTGAACACCACACTGTATTAAGCCGCTTCAGACACTAGCCTACTACAAACTAACTTCAGTATGGACAGTAGTTGAACCATAATCAATATCACACTGATTCAAGGTACAGTTGCGCTCCTTACGTCTCTGATCCCAGCAGAATACTACGCACTTGATTCCCTTAGCTGATCTCACACACAACCAAGAGTTGTTATGACCCAAAGTCGAATACTTTAATAAAAAATCTGTATCACACAAAAAAGTCTATGATAATAGATAAATCTGTCTCCTACAGATAAACTCATGAGTTTGTTCCTTATATTGATAGAAATAAAGGTGAACATGAACCAATCGATAACCCGGACTTATATTCCCGAAGAACATCCTATAATTATCAATCACCTTACAATAATCTTAATCGACTAGCGAAACAAGATATTGCAGAATCACAAACGATGAGACAGAGATGTTTGTGGTTTCTTTTTATCTTGCCTTATCGGAGAAATAATCTCAAGCCAATTTTACAATTGAACTCTTACGATCGAAAATGGCAAGATCATATCGCTCAAATACAAGAGAAGTAGTTTTGTCTGGCTTCACAATCCCAATGAAGTCTTAAAGTCATTAACATACATGGTCTCGAGAAAAAAACTAAGGTTAAAGGAGAATTGACTTTAGATAAACCAACTAGTATCACACTGGAGGTGTGGGGATTAGTTTTTCCAGTTGCTAGAGTTCTCCTTTATATAGTTTTCAAATCAGGATTTGTAATCAATGTTAGCTTATTAACAAAGCATTCAATATTCACTGTTAGATAAAAACCTGATTAGATACTATCTAATATCTTTCCACCATTAGATCAAAACTTAGCTTGTCACACACAAATGAAATGTATTTCATTTAGGTTTGAGTAATTGTACCTAAAAGTGTACACTTAGTTGGTTCACAAATAGTTAACCAATGGTTAGCCATATGAGCACTTTCATATTAACCGTATTCATCTTACTCACAACTAGTTCAAATGCCTCAAAAGAACTAGTTGAAGAGTTTTTCAATTGCTTAGATCTTTATACATAGACACAACTGAAACAAAATCGTTTTGATTCATTTGAATTATTTCATGAACAATATATCCACGGTTTGCAAAGATTGCATTCCTTATAATTTATTGTTTTAAGTCCATGAACTACCGATTTGAGAAATAACCATCTTAGGTACGCTTACGGGTATGCATACCTTAGATACCGGATTTGAGTTTCCAAACTCAACAGAATTTTTCGGGTATAAAAGTTCCGCTAGTACGTGTACGAATACGTGTACCTAAGGTGACTCATTTATGAGTTCGTAAACTCCAAACTCAACAGAATTTTCTGGAAGGAAAAGTTCCGCCAGTACGATTACAGGTGCGCGTACCCAACCTGTCTCCTTTACCAATACCGTATGCACACATATGCACACACTTGGTTTCCGGCACATGGATTTATACACTAATGTGTGAACACACTATATGTGCTTATATCCATAGATGGTAATCTCAACTCTACATTTCAATCATTGAAACATTCTTCTATAATGTTATAACAGTCGTTATTCACAACTATCGTCATCAAAGCTATTTTCAATATTAAAACAGTCATCACGACTTTCGTCACGGGTAAAGATGAAAAGTTCTTAAAGCAAAAGCTTACAAACACATATTTCGAGAAAAATATAGGTGAGTAAACTCGGCTCGAAATAACAAATGTGCATGTATGAAAACTATCATACTTATACGACTTTTGTCTCAAGAGTAGGAGATAGAGTAGATATACATTTGAGTAATAGATAAGTTCAAGTCTCCACATACCTTTTTGTCGGATGAAATTCCACTGGTTCCATGAGTATTTCTTCGTCTTCGTAATATGATCGCCATGGAGTCTAGAGCTTAACAACACTTAACTGTCCTAGTCCGAGACTTAGCTATGAGTAGACTAGAAATCAAGACATATAGTTTTGATAACCAAATTTGAAAAATAAGTTTTAGATAGCAACGCTTGCGAGTTCGACCGAGCAATTATCTAACACATATACATGTGGGAACCGATCCTAGTACCTAGTCAACCAAATTTTTGGAAAGCTAGTGTGACTAAATCTAGTACCCACATGGAGGTAGAACCGAAACTTATTTTGGTAGAACCGTGAAACCATGTTTGGTGATTGAGTGTTCTTGATCAATCACATAGTTCTTGAAAGTTAGATGAACTAATTCTAAACTTGTTTGGAAGTATGGAAAATCGGTTTCAAGATAGTAAGTATGAAAGTACTTACAAAGTTAAGATGTCGACATACTTTGAACATATGCATTAACACTTATATTTTATTGTTCAAAGATATTCCTTAATAGCTAAAGGAAAAAATCCCAGATCGAAAAATAAGTTGGGAATCTTTTAATTTTATTTTTGGAAAATGAAAAATTAGTAATGTGAATTTACTAGTTGGAGATTTTCCAAGAAATTTTCGGTCAATGTTTGAACAAAGCATTTCCAGGAATTATGGTAACCGAATTTGGATTATATTGCATATCTTGAGAATATTTTCGGTTTTTGGAAATTTCTTGGTGTCCAAACTTCATTGCCTATAATATCAAAGTTTGCATTTCGAGCAAACTAATCCTCAGAGCCAGCAAAACTACCTCAGTTGTGTTGTTATTGGTGGAGCTGCCTATTCGGAGAAAAAAGTAACCTAATTAGGCGAAATATCCTACGGCCGCTCGGTTTAAAGACTTCTTTGGGATTGAGAATCTCTATTAGTACCGTTGGTGGGAAACCATATAATTGTGGTTTATCTTTTGTTTTCGATTGGTTTTGACTAACGGTGGTTGAACTTTGATTGCACCTAGTTTATTTATACTTGAGAATCTTCTCTTCTGATATAAGATTCACTCAAACTAGATCAAAGTTTCGACGGGGATCTTTAGACTGTTTGTAGATCTAAAGACGTCTTGTGATAATCCATTATTAACAGACTTTGTTTTGTACGTGATTGATCACAAGAGATTCAAGTTGATTGTGTGCAGGTGTTTATTGAAGATATAAAAAGATTTGAAGACAAAGAAGACTTTGAGTATTTCTGATTTGGGTTCATAATCTTTGGTGTGCACAATACTTATTTTGGTTAAAGAGGATCCAACTATAATCGGTTTATCCTTGTGGTAGATTGGACTGATTAGTTTTCTAGATCATCAATACAATTCTTTGTGATTAAAAGTATTGATTGCAAAATTTTAACAATTACTTTGGTAGTTGTTGATAAGATAGATCTAAGAACCTGACAAAGGAGTTTATTGAGATAAACAGAAGAGTTTTTTTTTTCCGAACTCACATCACTTGGTTGAAAAGAGTTGATACCAAATAGATTTGTTGTTCCTTTACTGTTTGGAATACGAACCAAAGGAATTGTTCCAAGTACATAACTTATTACAGGTCGGAGGCATGGGAATACAAACGGAACTAGGTGAACTATAGGTTTAGTTGCTCGGTATCAACTATACAAAGTTGGTTTGATTTTGTATAGCGTCTTAATACAGAGAGTATTGAATTCTGGGATAGTCCCGGTTTTTTTCTGCATTTGCGGTTTCTTCGTTAACAAAATCTTGTTGTGTCATTTACTTTTATTTTTTGCAATTATAATTGTTGTTATTATAATTTAAAGTAAATCACACAAATGTTAATTCCTATTTACTTGATAGTAATCCTATTGTGTTTGGTTAAGTCCGAACCTTTTATCAAGTAAATATACTTCGTTGTTGTATTGTCTCAATCTCGTATCCATAGACGATCACACGAAGTATGAACCGATTTGTTGTATTGTATCAACTTAGTCTATAGACAATCACTTTCGAAGAAATGACTTATAGGTGGAAAAGTTTTAGATTGAGGTATATTTGGGTACCCTCGTCTTTTCAATTGGTATCAGAGCAGGAAAACACGAAAAGATCTAACAATCTGTGTTTGGTGCGATCCAACCTATAAGAATGAACTCGAGTTCTCATAAATTGACTTCAATTAACGTACCGCCAAGATTTAACAGAACAAACTATCTATGGTGGAAATATGCTATGAGATCTTTTCTTCATTCACGAGAATTTAATACATGGGTATTAGTCGTCGATGGTTATATTCGTCCAAAGATAAAAAAAAATCAGAAACTGAGTTTAAACGCTTAGTAGATTTTTCAAACAAAGAAAAGGCTCTTGCAAAACAGAATTCAGATGGTTGGAATGCTATAATACATGTTGTAAGTTGTGATCCACAACATTATGTATCAACATGTCAAACTTCGAAAGAAGCTTGGGATAATCTTCAGATCGTATTTGAAGGAAACACTTCAAAGAAATAAGCTAGACTTCAAACACAAAGTATGAACCGAGTATAATAAATAAAAATGTTGATCACGGGATCAACATGAAATTATTAGTGTTTGAATCTGGGATTATGAACCTTGGACTCAAAAGCCTAATTTGATCGATTAATGATTTATTAATGTTTTATTGAAAATTAACCACATAGTGAAAGAGGGACCGGCTCCATGGGACTATGGGTCGACCATAGAGTGCCCAGATGCTCACGTGAACGAATATCAAGGTCTCCTGAAGACCAGTTGATTTGTTGATAAAAGGATGATTAAATGTTGGTTTAATCATTTATTAAAATAATGCTCATCTGAACCTTGGGTGATAAAACCTAATTAATTATGAAGAGATGGGGACCGACCAATGGGTCATGAAACCGTCCTTGGGTGGTCATGGGATCGAATGAAGATCATTTAATGAAGTTCCAGGTTGTTTGGAAGAGTCTTGGACCTAATACGAGAAATTACTCAAATTAGGTCATACTGTGAAGATACATGGGACCGGCTCCTTGCAAGCCAAAGAGCCAACCCTGGTCGGTCAAGGTAATATGCTTGCATCACCAAAGTGCTCGTATCTTAGCAAAAGTGATTACTAAAATTGCTCAGTATTCATGAGATATGTCGTTTCCTCAGTTGAGAGACTACACATCTACATATGCTCTGAGAGACAGTATTCTCAGTCAAAGGTTTTTTGCGGCATGAACTTTCATGCTTCAGTGAGAGACATGAGACTCAATACTCATCTGATTGCTGGATCAGGAGTATGTACAATTATGGTTTTATGATTTTAGCCCTTGTCAAAAATCCACCATCTAAAGGACTACTCAAGGAACCAGTGGATCTTCATCGACTAAAAGGTATGTGGAGACTTGAACTTATCTATCACTCAAAAGTCTATCTACTTTATCTCTTATCTTGAGACAAAAGTCGTTTTACTATATAAACTAAGAATATACACATGTGATATTTCGATCTGAGTATATCTCGCTTATCTATTTCTCGAAATAAGTGTTGGTAAAGATTTCTCTTTAGCCAAGTTCATCTTTGCCTAGTGACGAAAGTCATGTTAAGTTTCAATCATTTTGTAAATCGCTCTGACGAAAAATAGTTTGTGAATAACAACTATATAACGCCCTCTGAGAATGTTTCAATGATTGAAATGATATTTTAGACAATATAACCACTGGGGGATATAAACATTATTGTGGTAACACATATATGTATAAGTCCTTAGCACTTGAACCGAAGTTTGCGAACTTTGTTGATCAATTAAAATTTAACTTGAGCAGTCAACTCAGCCCGCGAACGTGTATAGTTCTCAAACCCTAGAATTTCTGCTGGAGTTTGTGAACTCCAACTGGTTACTTGAGTCCGTGAACTTGAGTGGTTATGTCTAAAAACAATGTTCGTGAACTTATCTTAATAATCTAAGGAATGTTATTGCAAACCGTGGCTTTCTAGTTCATGAATCGATTCGAGTGAATCACATCGTTTTTTGCTTCAATTGTGTCTTGTGTAGTATATGAGATCTCATAGCAATTGAACAACTCTCTAACTAGTTCATTTGAGTCATTTGGACTAGTTATGGTGAAGAAGAATATGGTTGATATGAAAGTTATCATTTGGCTAACCATTTGGTTGACTAGTATTGAACCAACTATTGTACACGTTTGGGTACGGTTACACAAACCCAAAATCATCAAGTACATGTGTGTATGGCAAGCTAAGTTTTCGATCTAACGGTTGAGAAATATTAGCTTGTATCTAATCAGGTTTTTATTTAACGGTGAATATTGAATGCTTTGTTACCGAGCTAACATTGATTGTGTAACACCCCGAGTTCCGGACCAGGGTCAAACCCATATGGAGATCCGAACTCGAAGCGTTACGGGTCGGGAAGAGACTTATGCATACATATTTTTGCTAATTTACCTTTACACAAAACATAGTTGAAACTTTATATAACATAAACTGAAGCATATAAATCCGCTTATTATCTTAACAACGATTTCAAGCAAACATATTATTTCAAATTACATTTCAAGCAACACAATTAAGCAATTCAATCACTAAGCTACTCATTCCTAGCTTTCGCTGCGCCACTCTGATAAATCTTCTAGGATGTCAATTGGGGTGAGATGACAGCTCAATAGAATGCATTCCCAATCCCAAAACATGCATAACAATGTCAATGAGTCAAATAACATACAACATGAGCATACGACATAATTTCGAGAAAATCACTAATATAGATACTCACCCAACATGATCACCACACAAGTACATTTGTTTAATCATGAATTCACAATACAAATATTGTTTCTAACAAATCATCTTAAGACTTCAAAACAAGACTTCATAATAATAATATTATTTCAAAAAATCATCCTTCAATCATGATTTCATAATGCCAATAATAATTTCAATAATTCATCCAATTAGATTTCACAATTGAGTTCATAACACCAATAATTTCGACAAATCTACCAATTTAGGTTTTAACAATTGAGTTCATGGTACGAATGTCCTTGATTCGTACACCCACCTATCGTTTATCGGCACGTACAACCTCCATCGATGGTCAGGAACCAAAGTTCCTATGGGGATCATTACCGGTTTCATTCACGGTACGAATACCTTGGTTCGCACACCACCTATCATTTACCGGCATGGAAAGGCTCCATCGATGGTCGGGAAACACAAGTTCCCATGGGGATCATTACCTATTTAACTCTCGGGGATCATTACCCGTCGTTAGCATGAAATCATATTTCATCTAACGGTAAAACATGAACTCATTTAAATTTTTGAAATCATTTTTACAAACAATACAAGCAACCATGGCTTAATAGCATACTACAAACATTATGCATTTATCTCAGGCATTTTATCAAACACACTAACTGCATACATTTTATATTATGTGTTTCAGGTGATAACTTTGTCCGACATCTTCATATTTTACAAGAACATTCTTAACACATTCATATATTAAATATCCGAAATTCACACAAAACCAACGGTTCAAAAAAAATATATTTGGTTTATATGATCAATCCAAACACTGAGCAGATAACATCATATTAGAAAACTATTCACAGTAAATTCATTTTATTCTCAAATCAAGCAATTCTAAAGAAAAATGAACGATAAGATGTTTATCTACAACTTTTGTTAAGACCTAAAATTATTTTAACATCATTAAGACTGCCTAAGAACATCAAAACCACATCAATACGAAACTGTCCAAAAATTCAGAAACTATCACCCAAATTCAAACAAACTTTCAACGGTGAATATATGGTGGAATACTCTCAAGTTTTAACTAGTGATACCCAGTCATGTTATATACCTATAGTAGAAGTCTGATCATCAATAATATGCATAAAATTAAATAAACAAATTTCAAAACCCTAATAACATAAAAATAAACAAAATTGAAATCAAAGTATAACAGGAAAAAACACAAAGAGAAAGGGATTAAACATTCTACCTTTTATTAGCTACAATCTCCTTTAGATTCTCCGTAGAATTATCCTCTAAAACAAGATCCATATCCTTCCCATACTCCCTATATTTTAGTTTCCTAATCTATAATAATATTCTTCTTCATCAGATAAAAAAAAACTATATATATATATATATATATAATAATAATAATGCTAAGTCTTTTCATTTTTCTCTTAATTTTATTAAAATATTAAAATTTATAAGGTGACTATATTCTCAACCAAACTTGTGGCTTTCCTAATTCAAACAACCCACCTAGGTTAAGGAAAAGAAACAACAATATAAATCACATGGTTAGCTAATTTGGGTACAACCCGACCCCAAACCGCAACTAAAAATACAAGGTATTATAGATTGCAAACCCTGATTTGAAAGACTATATAAGGGAGAACTCTAGCAACTGGGAAACCTAATCCCCACACATTCTGTGTGTAACTAGTTTTCTAAGCTAGAGTTGATTCTCCTTTAACCTTTGGTTTTCTTCTTCTAAAACCATGTTAACGACTTAAAAGACTTCATTGGGATTGTGAAGCCAGACCGATACTACTTTTCTTATAGTTGTGTGATCTGATCTTTTGATGTTTCTATCGTACGGGCACAATTGTAATAATTGGCTTGAGATTTCTATCTCTGATAGGCAAGATGTAAAAGTAATCACAAACATCCTCGTCTCATCGTTTGTGATTCCTCAATAATCTTCTTCGCTGCGTTGATTAAGTTTATTGCGAGGTGATTGATAAAACTGAGATGTTCTTCGGGAATATAAGTCTGGTTTTATCAATTGGTTCATTTTCACATTGATTTATCAAAAGGCGGAACAAAACTCATAGGTTTATTCGTGGGAGACGAATTTATCTATCTTGTAGACTTTTATGTGTGAGACAGATTTGTTTATTAAAGTATTCGACTTTGGGTCGTATAAACTCTTGGTTGTGGGTGAGATCAGCTAAGGGAATCAAGTGTGCAGTATCCTGCTGGGATCAGAGGCGTGGGAGCATAATTATACCTTGGATCAGTGTGAGATTGATTGGGGTTCAACTACAGTCCAGACCGAAGTTAATTTGGAGTAGGCTAGTGTCTGTAGTGGCTTAATACAGTATATGTTTAATCTGGACTAGGTCCCAGGGTTTTTCTGCATTTGCGGTTTCCTCGTTAACAAAATTCTGGTGTCTGTGTTATTTATTTTCCGCATTATATTTTTATATAATTGAAATAATACAGGTTGTGCGTAGTTCAATCAATTAGAATATCCGATCTTATTGGTTGTTGATTTAGATTGATTGACACTTGGATATTGGCCTTTGGTACCATCCAAGTTATCTCTCTTTGATTAAGACTCGCGAATTGTATTTGCTTGAGTAAATCAAATTGAGAGATAGAGATAATAACTCCTTGAGATATTTTCTATTGATTGAGTCTAACTGTCTAGTTGATTCTCTAGAAAGTAACTCGGAATTGTCCAAACAGATTGTTAATCGAAATATTGGGTGAGGTTGTTATACCCCCACTTTTTCAGTGTATATCTCTCACGAGAAAAATATCTTAAGGCTGATCTAGATGGTGCTCTTGATAAAATCAAGACATTGGAAGAAGAAATTTTGGACCTTAAAAAGTTCAATGTCAGGTCAAACAATTTAACCTCAATGTTAAAAACAAGTAGAAATCATCGTGATACACGAGGATTGGGCTATAAGGGAATATATGCTTCAAATATTAACAAAGAGGTAAAATTTGTTAAAGATACTAATTCTTCTCAACCAGAGGCTTCCACTGTTGTCAAATATGATACTATTTCTTACAAAGAAGTAAAGCCAGTCAAGCCTAAAAATTGTGTTCAACAAGCAGCAATCAACGAGAGCACTTCTGCTAATGTCAAGAAAGTAACAACGTTGAACAAGGATAAGAATAAGAAGAAAACTCGTCAGGCTCCAATGTAAGAGGATCCACAAAAAGGTAACACTAAAACTCATACTTTGTATATTTATACTAAGCATTTTTATTATTGTGGTATTGAAGGACACTTGCAATGGGGATGCAAAGTTCGTAAAATGCAAGATGCACTTTCTTTTGTATCAAATGAATTGACTAAGATTGCTCCCCAAAGGAACTCAGATCATTATTGTCCTAAGTTTAGGCAAAAGAATTATTATAATGATAGTTCAAATTTTGTATATCACTCGTCAAGGTCATTTCATAAAAGACCCAATTATACAAAGAGAGATGACTTTTTAAATGCAAAAACAAGATCTGCTGTTCCAAATTGGAGAAAGGGTGTTTCAAAAAATAATCAAAAGGACATTGATCCTAGTGGTATGAAGGAGAAAGATTCTCCTGCGAAACCCAACTCTAAATGGGTTCCTAAGTCCTCCATAGCCAAGAAGGGACCAAAAGTTAGTCACAAGAATGACTCTCAGCTGTTAATTGTTGGTGACAATAATTACAAGAGTCTTCTTGAAAGACTGAAGAAAGACATCATGTCTGAAATCTCTTGTAGTAAAGGTTGTGATAATGACACTCTTCATCACAAGTCAAAGAAGAAGAAAAAGAGATGGAACAAGAGAAAACAAACCAAAAAAGAGAGGTCAAGAATGATGATTCTGTCTTAGTCACTCGTGACGAACAAGACAAGGATCAACTCAACCAACCTAGTTATTTTAGAATCCGTATACTCACCTTGGTGCTCAATTTTTTGAAAGGTAGGGAAGCACATGAAACTGAGCACATGATCTCTCGGTTATTATATGACTAATTAACATCTTTAGGGAGATTTCTTTTCTTCTATACTCATACTTTCTCTATCTATATTTGAGGTTTTGATAGAAACGGAAATTGTGAGTTTATGATGTTGATATCTACTAATCATATATGTGTAGCTCTTGTTTTTACGGTTAAAACGAGCTAAAAATCATTGAATTCGGACATCGTATGCAAAAGTTATGTCAAAAACAGTTTAGTGTTTTGATTAGTCACAAGTAACACTTGGGGTAACGATCCTAGTGATAGGTGAAATGGGGAGAACAGATCCTAGTGAGAGGTCCCCATACGAAGAAGTGTAAAACTGTTTTTCCCATAACTTCTTCGCCCGAACTCAGAATGACCTCATTCTTTTTGCGTTGGTTTCGAAATTTAATTCCCTACAAGATAGAGGTAATTGCAAGACTTGATTTCATGTTGAATATTTATGGTGTATTGCAAATTGGTTTATGGGATGTTTGATCTCGGTTTTATTACCTTGATATTCGATCTCATAATATGTTGAGAACCCTTATGGTTTGGGTGACTTTTTGATTTAGCAGGATTAAGTTCTAGCCCATGTTGGTAGGCTTTATCAAAGGATCATGAAGGGTTAATATAGAAAAATATGTGAAAAAGTCACAATATGTTGATTCGGTTTTGGTTTAGCATAAAAGCATATGTGTTTCAACGGTTTTCAATTTTTGCTTGCAATTGTTAAAAGTGGTAATTATATAAATACCCCTTGTTTTGACAGGCTTCACAAAGACCCTTATCATACAATAAATATACCCCTATCCATATATAAGCCTATTTGGATCCATTAATATTTTTTGGTTTTTCCATATTTACCCTCCCTACACAATACACTGTCGAGTGTCGATTAAATCAATCATTTTCGTTCTTTTCTTTTGAGACCGAAATTCTCTCCCTCTCTTTCCAACGACATCCACCACCACCACTACCACCTCCTCCGTCATCACCTGCGCCGCTGCAAATAGATTTAGGAACACCTCCTCCGCCATCACCTACGCAACTGTAAATAGATTCATGAATCAATCGATAACCCTAAAACTCATATGTACCTGTTGATTCAGATTCGTATTCCATATTCGATCTCATATTTCAATTCTCTAGTTCGATTTAGATCTTGTTCTTTCCTTTGTTCTTCAAAAAAGTCATAAAAAATTAGGTTTAAAAAATCGAATTTGAAGATCCAGATTTCTAATCTTCAACAACATGCAACATAGAAGATTCGGTGCAAGGTAAAACAACGTAAATGAGTTTGTTATTTCGTATAATTTTTATTTTTTTTAGGATTTTTTGAATGTAATTTTGCTAAATCATATTATCATCTTCACTAATTTGTTTCGAAAGTTGTTTGATTATGTTTGAATATTGATATTGATTTTGTTTTTAAATGACAAAAAATATTGGATCTCAAGTTGTTATTGTTGTTGTGATACATGAACATGAAGTGTTTCTCCGGTGGTGATGGAATAGGCGGAAGTGGAAGTGCATGTGGTGGCCAAGATACTGGAATTTGCTTTTATGATTCCCGGTAATGAAATCTATGTATTGTCTTTTTTTATCTCAAGTGGGTGATTTGGTTTGGTATGGTGAAGATACATCTGAAAAGTGGTATCCTAAGGGAAGACTCATTGATTGATTGGATCATGATATTATTCACAAGTATTTTCTCAATAGTGAGTGAAAGGTTGTTGATTTTTAGAGGAACATCATTGGAAATTCCCTAGTACAGGTGATCTTGAGATTATTAGCATTTTTTCTTAGCTTGATCTAGTTGGATTTCAGAGACATAGCTAAGCAAGAGTAGAAAAAAATGAAAACTACTATAAGCATTTTCTATTTTGAGGCGGAAACAACTAGGTTCAATTTCATTGATATTCCTCTTTAACTTATGTTTTGGCTGTTGTTGATAGGCTTTAACCAACTATCTCAGCACCTTGAGGAGCCGTGTCATTCATATATATCTGAGCATAAATAGTTAGTTAAGAGGATCCTCTGTTCTCCTCTCTGCATTTTCACCATCAACTAGATTCAGTTGCTGTTCGTTGAGGTATTACTATATTTTCTATTACAAAATCCAATTATCTAAAACATATTGATTACTTTTTCAGATCATCCATCTTACACTAAGAAATTCACTTAATTAAATATAATATAACATACCCCTTTAGTTTTTTTTTGCCTAATAATGTGCATATGACAAATTCTTTACTAATATGCTCGATGTTTGTTGTAGTATGGACTTATGTCACTTTGATTGGTCATTTGACATATATCCCAGAAAAACAAACCACTAGTTAACAGAATGTGGAAGTTGTGATTTTGGACTGCTTCTTACAATTTTACAACTTAGTTGTCACATGTCCTTGGCTTTAAACCTTGGTGAAAAGGATAGGACATTACATAATTACATAAATGACAATTAATTTATTTATTTTGCAATGGAACTGTGAAAACATCATGGTATTTATAATATCTAATATCTAGTGTGCTTGATATGTTTTTAATGCAGGTCACTTGTTTTTAACAAATATTTGTGTATCAACAATAAAAATTGATCTTAGTGTAAGCAGTCAACACCAAATATTTGTGTATCAACAATAGAAATTGACCTTAGTTTAGGGAGTCAACAACCAATGTTTGTGTATCAACAATAGAAGTTGACCTTAGTTTAGGGAGTCGACAACCATCTTCAGTGTATCAACAATAGAAAAATGGAATCAACAACCAATACTTGTGTATCAACAATAGAAATTGGTCTTAATGTAAGGAATCAACACCAAATATTTGTGTATCAACAATAGAAATTGACCTTAGTATAGGGAGTCAACAACCAATGTTTGTGTATCAACAATAGAAGTTGACCTTAGTTTAGGGAGTCAACAACCATTGTCTATGTATCAACAATAGAAAAATGGAATCAACAACCAATATTTGTGTATCAACAATAGAAATTGATCTTAGTGTAAGGAATCAACACCAAATATTTGTGTATCAACAATAGAAATTGACCTTAGTTTAGGAAGTCAACAACCAATATTTGTGTATCAACAATGAAAAACTGGAATCAACAACCAATATTTGTGTATCAACAATAGAAATAGATCTTAGTGTAAGGAATCAAAAACAAATATTTGTGTATCAACAATAGAAATTGACCTTAGTTTAGGGAGTCAACAACCAATGTTTGCGTATCAACAATAGAAAAATGGAATCAACAACCAATATTTGTGTATCAACAATAGAAATAGATCTTAGTGTAAGGAATCAACAACAAATATTTATGTATCAACAATAGAAAAATGGAATCAACAACAAATATTTGTGTATCAACAATAGAAATTGACCTTAGTTTAGGGAGTCAACAACCAATGTTTGTGTATCAACAATAGAAAAATGGAATCAACAACCAAATTTGACAAATATTTTTGAACTTTTGATTTTTTGGATCAACTTTAGTTGTTGAAACCTAATATTGGCGGCGGCGGTGGTGTGTGGCGGCTGCGGCGGTGGTTGTATTTAGTAAGTGGTGGTGGTGGAGTGGTGGTGGTGTATTTAGTGGTGGTGGTGGTGGTGGTGGTGGAGTGGTGGAGGGTTGGTGGTGGTGGCGGAGTGGTGGTGGCGGCGGTGTTGTTGGTGGTGGTGAAATGAAATAATAGAAAAATCTATTTTTTAATGGATAAGATTTTTAAATGGAAAATAATATTGTAAGTGAGGGTATTAAGGTAATCTATTTTTAATGGATAAGGTATTTAAATGATAGGGGTATTTATATTGTTGTATAAGGGTATATTTATTGAGTGTCAAAACTAAGGGTATTTAATAAATTTACCCTTGTTAAAACCGATTTTCAACCTTTCTCTGGTAAAGGTTGGTTGTTGTTATTCTTTTGTTTTTGCATAAGGATGACAACATAATGGTATTTAGATATCAATTCCCCCTGAAAGAAAAAGATGCGATCATATTGGAGAAGTTGGATGCTAAATTGAGGTAACAATCTTGTTAGTTAATTGTTTTCCTATTTAAGAAAAAGCCAGTTTTTATTTGATATATATATATTGCTTTTGCTTTTGCTTAAACAAAATTGTCGGTACAATTGATGTTTTTATTCCATTATGAATATATGGATGTATGTGCGATTCAATTGGTTCCGGTTAAGTAAAACTATTGTTATCTTGCTTCGTTGTGTGATATCAATTGTTTAGGCTTACAAAATTTCGGTGCAATTACGGTGCTTTAATGTCTATGTTGTTTCAATTGCTTCCGGTTGAGTTGAATAATTATGCAAGTTGATTTATTGGTTTGTATGAATTATTTATGGCTTAACGAATGAATATATTGACGGTATGAGTTGTTTAGTCTAATTCGATTATGGATAAGATAAACTAAGTTAATTCTGATCTTAGTTAGACTTATCAAAGTGGAGGTTTCGGTTATTCAAGTCTAATCGAATGCCTAAACAAGGAAATGCTAGTTAACTAACCTAGTATTTATCTTGTTTAAAATCTAAAGGTCTAAGTTATATGGATAATTAGAACCTGATGAGAAAAATGAAGTTTATCTTTGTGTCGGAAACATGTAGTATCATGATTTTATGATTTTGACCTTTGTTGAAAATCCACCATCAACAAGCGCTCGCTTCTAGGGTAGGATGACATGTCGCATGTGTTGAGTATGAGTATTTAAACCAACATTAGAAGTTGGGCTCGTGGCCGAGAAAAGACTTTGTGCTTGCATAGGTGCAAGTCTTTATACTCGTATGCAAGGAGAGATTTTATGCTTGCGATAAAGCAAGACTTAAGTGATCACGTGCAAGGTGGGGCTTTAGCTGCTTGCGATCTGATGCAAGGCTAAATATTGAAGGGTCTAAGCAATCCTCATCTGCAATATCTTTAATGGATCATGTTGTTGACTAACCTCAAGCAACAACTCTAATGAACTTTGAACTCGATCATGTTGCTATCCACGAACCTCGAAATCAATCATGTTGATGTTCCAAGTACAAATTTTTTTTCTTCGATTCCATCTCGTAGATTTTCGAAAGATAATTCCAGTGAGCCAAAAATCACTCACATCTAACAAGAAACGAAGAAGTTATTGACAAAACAAGACCTCTCTGAACCTATGATGCTCAATCCGATATGGCGCTGCTGAATGGATCAACATGCTGACATGGTGGATACGACTGGACAATAATGCTGACACAGCATTGTATGAATGGACAATATCGAATGACATGTCAGAGACTAGTGCTGATGTGGAAACCACTGACTGAACCATATCTACAGATGTAGCAGTCGTCCTTGCTGATGTGGAAGTCACCGATTAGATTGGGACCCCTGAAATGGCATTGCCATAGATGACGTGTCAATATATAACTAGATCTTAGAAGTTAACTTGGCAACTGGTCAGACCCGAATGGTCTGGATCAGGTTGAACCCATGACACATGTCTTGTGCTAATTAGCTGAGCCTGGTTGAACCAATTCGATGAACCGGAAGCTGGACTTGAGGATGGATAGATCCTATAGATTAGATTCCATTGAGACAGACTCAAAGAACCTTTTGCACTTCATCACATCTTCTTCTCCTCCCCCTTGGCATATCTCAGGGATGATTGAAGAAATAAAGAATAAGATGCAACAGATTCCGCAGACTGCTATACGACACAACTACAAAGAAGGAAATCAAGCAGCAGACGGTTTGGCTAATAATGCACCAGATGGAAGTCAAATGGGGAACTTTTCAACAAAAATTTGGGACCAGGCAATCCCTGATTTTATTAGTCAAATTGTTTTTCATGACTCCGTAGGTATCATATACCCGCGTCAAATTATAACCTAATTCTTCATTTAATAAATTACATGTCTCAAAAAAAATAAAAAAATCTAGCTCTGTCCTCTTTTTCCTGCCTCCACTACCTATTAAATATTAAAACGCCCATTAATGAGCCATCACAAACCATTGTCACTGTTGCGTCTGCATCTTCTTCTGATTTTTAGTAAATAATATCAGTAATTTTTGGAATTGTTCAAGAACAAGAAGTAGTTGAAGGCTCTTATTTAGGTTAAAAAATAAGTTTCAGTAGAAGTTGTTAGTGGGTTTTAAATGTTGTTGATGGGTTGGTCTTATAGGGAAATTCAGATTTCATTTCTGAACAAGCTAATCGTATCCGGAGAAGAAAATAACGAATCGACAAAGATCTCAAAGCTAGAGAACAACAGAGAATGTGATATTTGATGCATTTAATATGGGTTGATGAATGAGGGGGATCAATAGATGTTTCAGTGTCAGTGACTATTTGTTTAGGAGAATGAGTTTGTATTTAATTTGATGAAATGTAGGGAGGAGCTATACAAGGAATTATATACGGCTTCAGCTCTTCTCTCAATCACCGCCGATTGAAATACCCATAACCTATTCGATTAAATTCCTGAATGGTTAATTCTATACGACTTCAAGTTCAGGTGCATAAAGTTTTCCAAGTTTTCCATTGATTGTGGTAAGTATTTGTGAATGTTTTAGAACAGAGTTTTGAAACGTGAAGTTAGGGAAGTAGTGGTGCGAGTTTGTTTCCTTTTGATGATGGGTCACTAGAATGTTGTCGATGAGCCTCATGTGGAGATATTTCAAAAAGCAGCTGCAATTAGTCTAGGAAATTACTAGATAATCGCCTACTGCATCAGATACTAAACAAAAGATCCAACTCAATCTTCATCTTCTGGTGTTGTTGAAATTGATGCAAAACTAATGGTGTTTCAAAAAAATTCAGTCATGCCTAATCTTCGTATTGTTGATAGATCAATCAAAAAAGATAAATTAAATGAAGTACTTAAGTGAGAGAGATAGAAAAAGTGGTGGTGGCGACGGCGACGGCAAAAGACGGAGGTGAAGAATAATCATGTGAAAATGTCAATTGTTGTTTTACCCTTTCCCATACTTATTATTCTTTTGGGCAATATTAATACGGTAAAAACTCCATATATTAATATCCTTGTGTTATAGGGCTTATGGCCCATGGATGTGATGTCTATCTAGTTACCTAAAGTTTACCTTTTATATATATATAAAGGATATTGTATCCATGTAACCTTATTATCCTGATCAATAGAAACTTCTATTTGTCTCTTTACTTTTTCCATATTTTTCACTGCAACACGTTATCATGCACGACTCTACCAACTGATGCAATTTTTTTTTTCTTCGTTCAAGATTGGTTATGGATTATTACTTGAAGAATAGCGTGGTTCTGATCCTATTTGTTTATCATCATGGATGCGTTACCAGGTATTTCTTTTGAACAAAGAAATTTTGTTTTCGTAGTATATATTAGGGTTCCACAAACGTATGATTATAAAACCTAGAGATTTCACCGTCAGATTTTCATGAAATTTTAATATGTTTAACCCAATCAGTAATTACTATGTGTTTTAAAATTTCAATCAAATCGGAATAAGATGCAATCTCCAAAACTGAATTTTAATGAATCTGTGTACGCTCAGGAAAACCCTAATTTATAACAGCGTATAAAAACGTATGTTTTAGGAATTACAACCGTTAGATTATGCTGTATTTTTGTTATGTGTTACATATTGTTCTCTTTAAATCACTGTAAAAATTTCTTAAAGATCCAACCATGGAAAGTACTCCAAAGTACGTGATATTTTCTGCTATGTCCATAGAAACGTGAATCGGAATAGTCATACGGCGTCATAAATATGTTTTTATTGAGCCGTTGGATGTCTTTGAAATTTTAATATGTTTGTCGAAACATTGTGATAAATCTAATAAAAAAATATATCATGATCGGACGACGATGCATTTGTCTGTCGATCAGAACAGTTGAAAGAAGAATTTTGTCAACTTTTAGGGTTAACGATATGTTTTGGGCTCATATACTAATAGTTTCAAACTTATTATCAATGGGCCTGAATATTTCATATATAATGAACCATATATGTTTATATTCATTAGCCATGACCTTGTCAACCTAATGGACCGGGTCTTGACCAAATAGTTGACCAGACTTTGACTAAACCAATCTGGCTCTAATTTGACCTTTTGAACTCAGAAGTACTTGAGCACCATTAAAGAGTCTATGATGTGGAAGTATGTGTGCAAAAGTACAATACTTTCATCATAAAAATCTTCAACTTGTAAAGATACACCTTTCAAAGAGGAAGTCATTCCTTCAACATTTCCAAGGCGACATATTAACTTCAGACGATGTAATGCTTTGAAGGAAGTTTGTCGAAACATTCATTTTCCCCCAAACTTGAATGTTTAGTGGGATGTAATCCACTTGTTAGACTATAATGAGTTAATAACTTCGACAATGATATGTTGTAATTAAAAGCAAACCTCACTTTTTGTGAAAAGAAACTCACATAAGTTTTCATGAGTCAGAGATGTAATTCTGGATCCAGTAATAATGATACAAAGTAAATGTATCTACCTATTATGGGACAGAGATGTAATTCTGACTCATACGAATGAGAGTTGAAAATATTGGTATAAGCATTTTACTGAGAATGATACAAGTGTTGTAATGCAAGTATCATATATTAGTAGTCAACTATAAGAGTTATAGGGAGTTTAAAGGAAAACGAACTCACTGTATTCTTGGAGAAGGTCATATCATAGTTAGACGTCAACATTAACGGCAACAAGAACTTTGCCAATTTTTCTTATTGTTTATCTTTATTCAATCGAATTTGTATGGTTAGATTCTATATTTTGCATGATTTGATCCTAAACTATTGTCTACATGATAGTTTGACCGATATTATATTAGCTAAAATAAAGAATTTTTTTTGCGAATAATTATATCCATTGTATGCTCTTACGGAATGAATAGTATATCATTTCCATGAGACTGAAATTCTATAAAGCACTTGAGATATACTCAAAAGTACTTGAGTTAAAATGATCATTCGTACATTATGATGAAAAGTATATCATCTTCATGAACTTTAACACTCTAAAGTAAATGAGATAATTTTTCTTTTGTTACGTAATAAGGCCGAACCACTTATTACACGAAGCTCATAAGGAAATATATTAAACTGCTTGTTGAATTGTTTCCTTATATAATACCATATGAATATTGGATCATTACATGTAATAGCCGAGCGAAGGAATGCTCAATCTTTGTTGTCTAATTGGTATAACGATTAAAAGTTACATAAGCTCTATAAGAACTAAGAGATAATCACACCTTGTTAAATTCCACAGAAACCCATGCAAGTGGATATCATGTGGTAACTCACAGTGATGAGAATGTAATTTGATTGCATCTTTTTAGTCTCTAATATATTTGGAAGGACATTAGAGAAACTAATGAGTCAATCTAGTGAAGTGTAAATCACTATAGTATTTGGATTATTGAATCCATGCATATTGACACCGACGATAAATTGTTGGGAATTGACTCATAAAGGCTTTGATATAACCATAAATCCACTTTGGTTGTGACATGATGATTGTTTTGAAAGGACTCATACGAACATCAATTTATTTGAGTAAACAAAAACGGAAGAAAGATTGACAGAATGCGAAGTCACGGCATATCTCCCAATAAGTGTTTTCTAAAGTACCAGATGCACAACCTCTTTATCCCTCCCATTATGCTTTTAAGTAAGAGAGCATATCACTTATTTTACAAAGTCTTCAGTAAAACAGGATCGAGACCATCATAAGATGCAAATGGTAAACAATCCATATTACAAAGATAACAAGGTGAAATTTAGAAAAATATTCATGCAGAATGCGGACCATTGATGTAACTGATGGACCTGGTGAATGTTTTGACATTTTGGACTAATTATAGCTCCAAAGAAATTTGCGTTTGGAAAACTACTAGCACATATTTTACATGTAAGGACTCACCACCCCTTGTAAATGCTAGCGAGTGTACATCAAAAGGACTTGATGGTTATTGCATGTTTAATAAGATCAAATGCAGAGTATCCTATACCCCAAGGTCTCGCAAAGGCTATCATTAAAGGTTACAGATGATGCCTAAGGAATGGTTATGCGTACAAACCTACCTTTAACTTCTTGGGGAATATGCAATATTGATGCATCTTTACTTAAATCGTTTTAGAACCCAATATTAGTCAACCTTTTATGCGTACCAGTTGGTAACTAGATTTAAGCCTGACATTCGTGTTCTTACGCATTTTTGGTTGCACTATATATGTGCAATTATGACTCCACATCGTACTATGATGGGTCTTCATAACTTTTAAGTAGTTATGTTGGAATGAGTTCCCAATAATTATCCGCATTTTAAAACCTTTGGCAGGTGATCTCTTACCGCTAGATTTGCGGGTTGTCATTTTAATGAGACAGTCTTCCCGTCGTTAGGGGGAGATAAGAAAAAGTATTTTCTAAGGAAACGACATGAATTGTCGTGGTGTGTTCCAACTGTGTCTCATATTGATTCTTGTACTCCACAAATGAATGTGAAGTGACAAAGAATAATCAATTTTCAGAATGTACATTGATGTCACTAAAGTAACAAGATCACACATACCAGCTGCAAATATTCCTGCAAGGTTAGAAATACTCAGTATGGGGTACACCATAGACTAAGGTGTTCCAATTACACTTGGTGGAAGTGTAGTTGAGGTCGTGGCTCCATAAAGGAAGATGGAGAAACCACCAGGTTCGATCAATGCTCACCTAGAAAGGAAGTAGTTGAGTAAGGAACAACCTAATTTGTATCATTAATAAAATCATGTCATTTGATTGTATCTGACTATGTCCATGAATCAATACTGGAGGACTCTCTGAAGTTTTAAATGATTCTAGAGAACAATGAAATCCTGACGGATTATGAGAATACACATGAGTCAATGGAAGGATCATGCGTGCACAATGATGATATAATCTATAAATAGTTGCTCTAGAAGTAGAGAACAATGAGATTGAACCATGCTTTATTTTGATTAATTTCAAATAAACAACATATTTGGCCTACAAAATCCAGGTAGAACTTAGTTCTTTGGAAAATATATGGGTATTTGGTGTGGTAGTGCTAACCAACCAAGTGTAAAGCCTATTGGACATACATAATTAATTTGTCATAAAGCATAATGAGAAGAAAGTAGTCTTAAAGTAAAATGACTCGCCTTGTGGAGCGAGGTTTCTCACAAAGCCCTGAAATTGTTCTCTTGTAACGAACGTTATAAAGTTCCGCTACTTAGTTAGATTGGTAATTTCAAAAGGACTTGAAATGCAGCATATGTATGTGGTTGTTATGTATCTCTGAAAGAATCAAGAGATAGAAGATATTTACAAAAGTAATTGATAGACTTTTGTTGCCCAAATCAAATGACTCTAAACCACAGAGTGCGTTTACAGTTAGATAAAACGCTCACTTATAGATTCAAGCAATCAGGCGGATGTGGTATACCCGTCTAAGTGACTATTTGATTTGGAGGGGATAGACAAGTAAGTTATTTATCCTTGCGTATTCACAAGAAAGTTCCTGATTTGGAATTATAGCTATCTATGTCGTTGGTACAGACATGATGGGTACTTTTGATGTAATAAGAGATCTTAAAAGCTATTTGAAATCCGAATTTGAGATAAAAAATATGGGGAAAGCTCGACCGAATACTGAGCTTGTGGTATATTATCCCACCATTTTGCATTTGTCTAAAGTTGTCAGGCAATTTAACAAAGACATGCATCCTGATAGCACTCCCATAATTAGTCGATGTTCAAATGTAAGTAAGTGACCATTTCGTCTAAAGGAAGATGACGAAAATGTGTTGGGAGATGAAATTCCCATATCTAAGTACAATAGACGCATTGTTGTACTTAGTATAATAATGTACTCGATAAAATTTTGCATCCTCAAGGAACTTGTTAGCTAGATATAGCTCAGCGCCAACGCAAGGTCATTGGAATGGTATAGTGAATGTAATCATGTACTTAAAAGTAACCATTGACATAAATTTGTATTATCCCTACAAAGACATTAAAAGGAATGCTAATGAAAGTGCAATCCAAAAGTTGTTGATTAAGAAGGAACAATAATCTCTTCTCCAACGAAAGTAATCAGTGGGAGATATGGTAGATTATTTTTTAAGTCATTACCAATATTCAGTTTCGAAAAATACATGACTAAAGGAACAGTCTGGAACAACTCTGAAAGTAATCATAGGGAGATGCCAACATCAGGGGGAGGATCCAAGGATATGATGTCGACATATTTTACTTCGAAATCGAAGCTGTGTTGTACTCTTTTTCCCTTCGATCGAGAATAGTTTTTCCCAAAGGGTTTTGTTACTCGACAAGGTTTTTAGCTAAACAACACTAAAAACATCAAGTATGTTGAACGTTGAAGACATAAAGATTGTGTTGATATTACTGAAAATATCTGAATCAAAGAAATGAAATACGATAGTCTGTTAAGCAACATAACTTCTAGAATCAACAATAGGGTGGTTTTATAAACGTTCAAGTCACCAAAGTAAAGTGTGATAAACTCCTTTTGACTGCATTAGACTAATGAAAATTGTCTTATATCAGGGGGAGCATCTAATGGTGTGTTGAACTATTTTCCTTCACCGAAGTTGCTTTTTCCCACATGGTTTTGTTACTCGGCAAGGTTTTTAATGAGACAACAACAAACACCGGGAATGTAATTTCCTAGCTAAGGCTATTGTCTTTCCCATGAAGATTTTCATCCTTAAGAGTTGTAAGCAACCAGTAAACTTCAACGGAGCAAAGTGATCATCTGCGACGGATCACTTTTACTTGTATCTGTCATGTTGTACTCTTTTCCCTTCGTCAAGGTTTTATCCCACTGGGTTTTCCTTGTCAAGGTTTTAATGAGGCAACATATTCGAGTCCAACTATGTTCTAAGTTTGCTTAATATTGTACTATTTTTCTTTAGTTCAGGTTTTGTCCCACTGGGTTTCCCTGGCGAAGTTTTAACGAGGCAATCAACTTAGACTCGTCGATCTTTTAAGATCGTATTGCATGTGACGAACTACATGTAAAGTACGAGACAACATGTGAAGTAATACATATGAAAAGTTATACCAAGGTTTTGTCCCATTGGATTTTTTCTTTATCAAAGTTTTAATGAGGCAATTGATTTCGGCACAAGTCATCAAGGAGGGAACGACATTTTAAGAACAACATTCAAAGAACTATATGTGAAGCACTATGTATAAAGTTTTGTTATTGAACCGCACAAGGGGGAGTGCTATAGGGCCTACGTCCCATGGATGTGCGGTCCATCTAGTTACCTAGAGTTTACCTTTTACATATATATAAAGGATATTGTATCCATGTAACCCTATTATCCTGATCAATAGTTTCCTCTCTTTGTCTCTTTACTTTCTCCATATTTTCCATTGCAACACCTTGGACTTTACAAAATTATTAATATATGGAGTTTATTAATATAGGGGAGGCATACCAAAAAAAATGTTTTTTTTGCTAATTCAGAATGTGTAAAAAATAATGGATATGGATGCCTTCCTTAATCATTCAAATGAGCAACAAGTCGTATATACTAAAAGTTTAAACATTCCAAAAAGCTTTAAACATGCTCGACAAGTTGGAAATATTTTGGCTTCAACAAGAAAGTGCCCATAGTATTGAGATCTTACACATCTGCAAACCAAAAGATGCCATAACAATCCAAAATTTTACATCATTTTCTCAAACAACTATACATTAGTATTTTATTTCATATTAAATTTCGACGTACAAGATCTATAAGTTTCCAGTAATGACGATTATATTGATATATGGAGGTAAATTCCTTATGGTGGGACTTGAAAAATCTATTAATATTAAAATGTGGAGGTTATTACTATTTGTAACTGGCCCAAGTTGGGACTATGATTTTTTATTAATATATGGAGTATCAATATATGGAGTTTTTACTGTAACTTGACAGTCTACAATAGTAAATTTGTTTAATAATTAGATTTTATTTAAAATTATAATAATTACTCCCTCAGTTTTTGGAAAATTGTTACTTTCAATTTTTCAGTTTGGCTTATTTTTAGTTTAAAATGAAAAAGTGAAAATAACACTTTTCCAGAAACGGAGGTAGTATATGACAGAAGTCGGAATTTAACAAGGCTAATGCTGGTCAACGTCATTTCCAAGTACCAAATACAAAGCTGGAAAAATGTTAGACCAAATTCTAAAGCTGGACAAAACTTGAATACCAAAAACAAAATAACCATTTTTGTAATTGTTTCTTAATAAATAAGATAAATCTGTTATAAACCAAGTTTATTTACTAAGATGTCATTCGTGTCTAAGATTAGGGTTTACATATTTTGGGAACCAAGTCTTCTATCTATATAAATAGAGGCTTAACCCATTGTAATTCTACACACATTAATGAGAATTCTCTCTTCTTCTCTTCCTATACTTTGTGTCTCTTTCTCTATTTCTAGTTTCACAACACGTAATCAGCACACTCTACATTAAGCTATACGATTGGCTCTAAGCTTCGAGATGATTAGCGGACGTTATATATCTCCGTGTTCGTACCCAAAACATGGCTACAAAAAAAGTTTTCAAACTTATGTACTATATTTACATTGTTTCATTAGTTTATTATTTTTAGACTATATAAACTTGTGGGCTACGATCACTACTGTTGGTTATTTATGATTGGTAAAAGTTGAACGCAAGATGGTCGCACTTCTCTTTGCTCTTAAGAAGACAAATCAACGAGCAAAAAGTATTTCTCGGCGACAGACGAGGGATGGTGGAGACATAAGCCCGTCTTTCACTCAGAACATCTATAATAGGTTTTTGTTTCTTCTTTTTGTTGCGTTTTTTTTTCCTCTTTTTATTACTGGGTGACTAGGTTGTTTAAACCAACCGTAACATCGCTTCATTTCTTGAGCCGAAATTTCAATTTCAATTTTCATTCAAAACCTAATTTTTGTCCGAAGCGTCCAACGATGACATTTTCGGTTTTAATGGAGGTTAGGGTTGATGGAGGAGAAGAGAAGATGAAGAAGAAGATGCTGATTTGATTTTGGTTAATTGATTTGATTTTGGTTAATTAAAAAAATTGATTTGATTTTGGTTAACGTAATCTAGTCAATCTACACCCCTATAGGACACCCCTAAAATATGCTATCACACTTGGCCCCTCTACCATTTCATGAAGCCCCTTTACCAAGCTTGTAATGATTGGTTCTCGCACTTCTCTTGTAAGAAGACAAATCCGAGCAAAAAGTCAATGTCTTTCACTCAGAACATCTATAATAGGTTTTTGTTTCTTCTTTTTGTTGCGTTTTTTTTCTCCTCTTTTTATTATTGGGTGACTAGGTTGCACGAACGCATCATTTCTTCGTGTGTCCGTTGCAACGACCTAAAATATGGGTGATCATATTTTCAAGTTTGATTTCCTTTTTTTCTGGTCCTCTTCTTAAAAAATAAATAAAAATCTATTGAAAAATGGTTTACAGTTTCTATTCCTTTAATGAAAATGTAATCACCAAACAAATTGATATTATCGCAATTTGTTTACCTTTACGGTAATTAATCACATGCATGGTTGAAAAACCTACGGCCAATTAATTTTGGTATCTTTATTTTTTAGACAAGGATCATGTGATTTACATATGGTTTCTATTTTTTTTTATATGCAAGAAACCATCTGTCAACCTCAAAATAGGTATCCTAAGCGATAACTAAAACGACAATATTTTTATTTTGTCGATACGAGTTTGATAAATCGTAAAAACCAATTTTGTGAATTTTCTCACTGGTTTCTATAATACAAGAGAAAACAGATTGGCATATTTTCTAAAATTTTGCCAATAATGGTTTGATTTTTCCCTATTACGGAATATTGATCGTTTCAAACAATTTTTTACGATCAAATATGTATGGTTTTATCTAATAATAAACCATTGGTTTCTATTTTCCTTTACATGAAACCATTCATCAACTAGAAAGAGTGGATTTTATCTCTTCAAAGAAAAATAACGATAATGATTTCTTTATATTCTCAAAAAGAAACATATAATTCATCTATATCGATCCCTAAATGATGAGATATCGTTATTATGGTATTCGAAATGGCAAACACAGATGAAACTAAGAATTGTTGCATTCCCTAGGGATATTGAGCAATCTTTATTTTATTTTTTCATCTTAATATTCTCCAAAATTTGAAATAGTTCCACTTGTAGTGGAATTAGACACTAAAGATCAAAGGGTGCGCACCCGGGTGGTTAGCCAAAATCATTAGTCCTTGTAGGACTATATTGGTCTTGAAATTAATTTCTTTTGATGAAATATAGTGTCAAAAAATTTATTCTAAGGTGAATGATTATTTATTCGGGCCCGTAAGATCGCCATTTTTTTTATGGAGAGTTTACATATTTTACATGCTTTTCTATCAATTAATTATGGGTTCCAAACGTATCCATGGTTGCATATAATATTATATGTCAAGCAACAAATATTTTTTTTCATGTCGATAGACATATTCCATAATGAGTATATGTCCTTGAGTAAATCGGATAATACTTTACGATTGCTTTCGTATATGAGACGAAAATATTTCCGCCATAATCAGGGGGAGACTATACACCACTTGACATTGGTGTTCATTAACTTAAGAGTTATATCAATTTCTCTCCCATCATGATCAAATCGATTAAGGCTGTCATTATATGATTGGCGTGAAATTTCGTATTTTGCTTTTATATAAGCTTTTACCTCTTAAGGGGAAATCCATTCACATGCAGCAGATAAGTAGCGTTCTATGAGAGGCTACAGGTAGTTCTCCAATTGAGTCTACCAAATTATGATTCACGTTCTCAAATTAAATATCTTCTCACTTGATAATGATGAGATTATAATGCCCGCGGGCGCTGGTACCAGTTGATTGAAAAAAAAAATCTTCAAGATATGCATACACTGGAAAATTTTGTGGAATCATGAAAACTAAATATGGTCAAATATTCATTTAAAGTAGCTACTGAATAAATGATGGTGGTTTTGAACCCCTTTGCAGAGGAATATTGACATATGTGATTGGTTGGCATATAATCCAAATTAGATTGGATTATTCTAATTTCTCGATCAACGCCATATAAGGATCCTAGCTAGAATCGTCATCTTAAAATTGCCAAGCCTGAAAGTTACAAGTCGGTGTTAGTCATATTGCGCATTAAGATAAATAAATTGTTTTAAGAGCGATTGGGGTTTATATGTTGAAACCCTAGGATGGTTCAATAATACTTTGTTCTTCCTATATGATGCATTTGGAGTGGTAATCCTTGAAGGATTTATATTGTGTTCACACAAGAAATGTAGTCGGAGAACATATTCAATTTAAAATCCATATAGGATTCAAATTAATTTTGGAAGCCACCTGACTCGATTATGTCAGGGTTAACAATCATTGTTGTGTTTTTTGAAATTTGGTACAAAACCAAAAATCCGTATTAATTAGTTTATGCTATCGACTTTATGGGTCTCTTGAGGAGTCTTAAAAAAAACAAAAATCCACGTTTTAGCAGCATAAATTCTATTTTCTTTCCTTTCTTAAATCTGCAGTTAGAATTATGCTAGCATAAACCCGTCTTTAACATAGACTAGAGTTATTATTTTGATGCTAATTTTTTTTTTTAAATCCATATAGTTGGGTTAGCATCCATATTTATATCAAAAGTTGTACTCTTTCCCCTTCGTTTCAGGTTTTGTCCCATGTGATTTTCTCGACAAGGTATTAATGAGGCAACATCTTGTTGACGTTTAATTTTCTTTCAAAATGTTTATATTTGTGCTATTTTTCCTTCGTCCAAAATTTTCCCATTGGGTTTTACTGGAAAGGTTTAAGTGAGGCAATTTATTCAACATGGTGGTCATCCAAGGGGAGTTGTATAATTTATGTTATTTTGTGGATTCCCACCATTAACTAGGTCATTTTGTTAGGCCAAATCAACATAACATGCCCTTAGTAATTTGGATGTCATTCCGTTCCACATAAGGTATGACCAAAAATTCAGTTTTGTTCACTTATGGTAATTTATCTACGTCTTGGATCTATGTTGAAGAAACTACATCAACAACTTCTGCAAATCATCTCTGGGAGCAAGCAATCCATGATACAAGTTCTCAATGTGTTGAAGAAGAATGTAGACTCTGCAACAATATTAATCGAAGGCATTACTGCTTGTGCAACACAAATGAAGACTTCATCAACTATCCGACATCTTCATGAAAGCACAGTCCTCTTTTGCATTCAAGAAATTCGTTCTTCAAAATTGGAAAGTCTCGACTCAAAGATTTGCACGCCAACATTTGACTGAAGTATTTATCAGGGGGAGTGACATCATCAAATTAAGGTGCATTTGCTGGACTTTATCGCATTGTATTCGTCAAGGTTTTGTCCCACTGGGTTTTCCTTGTCAAGGTTTTAATGAGGCAACATTTGCGTGTCCAACACTGTTTCGAGTATTTACATGCTTATGCAATTTCAGGTTTTTCTCTTTTGAGTTTTCCTGCTATCTTTATAATGACTTAGCCATAGTGGTCATCAGGGGGAGTGTAATAAACCAAGTTTATTTACTAAGATGTCCTTCGTGTCTAAGATTAGGGTTTACATATCTTGGGAACCAAGTATTATATCTATATAAATAGAGGCTTAACCCATTGTAATTCTACACACATTAATGAGAATTCTTTCTTTTTCTCCTCTTCCTCTACTTTGTGTCTCTTTCTCTATTTCTAGTTTCACAACAAAATCACAATTTTAACTTAAGAAGGAGTATAAAATATCACGGACACTTTAATATGGCAATCATTTGTGTGTTGAAGAATAAACATCTTGCCTAGATGAGGAAACATGAAAAACTTGACTAAAAAAGGCTTTTAGTCACGTTTTTGCAGTTTAGTCCATGAACCATTGCAGAATGTTTGTGGACTGTTTTTTATTCACGAACTACCTTAGCAACACATAATAAGTATTTCTTCAATAAATCACTCATAACTTCTTCGTTATAACTCGGAATTAAGTGATTCTTGACTCGTTGAATTATTATTTTCATTCACAACAACATGAGGACCTTTCCAGGGACAAAGGTCATTCTCACTAAAGTCTTGGATTCAAATATCCTCGAGTGTATACTAAATGTATATTTACCGTCATAGGAATTGTTCTTTAGAGTGAACACTTATTTCAATAGATTAGATAGGTAAAATTTAAAAAAGACTCCCAAAATGAACTCATTATCCAGACAACTTTGTTGATGATATATTAGAGTGAACACTTGTTTCGATAGTTCATTTTGGGAGTCCAAATTTGTGCACCCCTTGAAAACCGGGGTGCACGTTCCTGCTCGTCCCATTGGTCCACGTCCCCTGCAGTGGTTTCCGGTTTTGGATTTTAATCTTTAGTTTTTTTTTTTTATCTTTAATCTAAATTAATGCCTTAATTATCTCTCTTCTCAGCAGAAAAAAGGAAAAAGAAAACTGAAGGTCGACTAAATCTGTAAATCTCCACCACATTTTTTATATCTCTTCGAAACCCCTCAAGAAATCACTAAATAGTCAAAAAAAATGGTATGTTAGTTGAAGCTTAAATGGCAGGGAAAATATTGATCTCTTAAAATTAATAGAACGAATACTTGTGGAAAGAAAAAAAGAAAAAAAAAAACCACAGTTTTGAATGTATAATTTTTTTTATGGTTACAAGGAAAAAAAAATACAAGGATTATCATCAAGAACAGATGAGTTTGCAACTCGTATGCATTGGTTTTTTTTTTTTTTTTTTGGTATTCTTCATACACTGAAAGCTATAGTTTTGTTTCAACAATGTACTCATCTCTGCTCCTACACCTACTGCATATGCCTATTACACCTGCTTCTCAACCTACTACAACATTATTCATCCTATTGCTTACGGAGTTCATCTCCTGCTCACTACACCATTTCCTGGATTTTGTCACAGGATATAACCGTTACATATGAGATTTGTAACGGTTATAACCTGTTGAAAATAGGCCGTAATAAATAACTGTGAAACGCTTTTGTAATGGTTTTATCTGTGACATTCGCCGACTACAGTCACATAAAATAACCGTTACAATAATTAATAGTCACGATTGACCTAATTTTATGATAGCGACACGTGTCAAATTAGTAACGTTTACCGTAACGGTTTAAACTGTTACTCTCTATTTACCCCAATAAAGTGAGTGACACGTGTCTTAAAAAGTCACATATATGACAACGGTTATAATTGTTATTGAAACCTTGCAACGATTGGGTCAGCGACACGTGTCCCATTTTGTTACGAATATAGTAACACATATTAGTGTTGCCATTAGTTTTATAATGATTTTTTATTGGACACGTGTCTTCCGTTTGTCACGTCTTTTGTGACGATTAAACTTTTACTCTCATTTGTAACAACAAAAAGACGATGCCACGTGTTATTTTTACTTCACAATTCTTGTCACACTTATCTCCGTGACAATTATTTCAGTTACAATAAAAAAAATGGATAGCCCAGATCATTTTTATGGATCCGGGCTTCCAGTTTACAGGCCTGTAATACAGGTCACGATGATGGACTTGCACTCTCAGTTTACAGGCCTGAAATACAATAGCATTTTCTTCATTCTAATCCATAATCCACATTGGATACATTCTTCAATCAATCAATTCATATCAACATTCAATAAATTCCAAAAAGAAAACAAATTCAAAAGTAATAGAAATTCTATCAAGTACCAAACAAAAAACTGTTATTGTTAAGTATTAAATTCTGAGGAAAGTCATAGAAACCTACGAAGTTCCCAAGTTCAGTTCATTCTCTAAATCACAAGCAGAAACTTACTCAAAACTTATAGCTGCAAAGGGACCTAATGGCTGCCATTTAATGGTAGAACCTCTTGCTTGGATATGATTTCAGAGGTATAAGCCCTCTTGTCCTCCCATAAATGCATCAGGATCAATTCCACTATTTTAGATGGTTAACTAGATGAAGATATAAAAAGACCCGTTGAAAGTCGTAAGAGAACATGAAAGTGAAGGCCTCTGTAAGAATAAGAAGAAAATAATGTATCAGAAACTAATAATGGTGTTCAAAATATTATACCAGCAATAGCTAAAACAATATAACTTAAGACAGTTGAAATGGGTATATAAGATTTGTGTCTGCAATGTATATCGGTTTTGTTTTCTTACACTAAATGTTTAAGCAAGGACCATTACCGACAGACAATTAGGAGATGATTCTTTTCACGACAAAGGCTTCCCAATTTAACACCCAAAGAAGCTAGTAGTAGGGAAATTATCTTGAGTCTGCACAAGAAATCACCATAAACTGTTATTCGAGATTCGACAACAATATCCCAAACAAAACAAAAAACACACAGTACTCTAAAGAAATGCTAAACTACATGAAACCACTGAAAACTTTACCTTGATTTGAACATGACTTTGGGTTGCAGGTTTGTAAAAGTTGTTCCTCCAACTGAGCTCCTTCCAACTCCTAGAGTTCAGATTAAAATTCATCCTACAACCAACAAAGATAACTAACTATCACTCTCTGGTCAAGGTTAATTTTACTCTTAACGAATATAAATGAAATGCAAAAGGTTACCTCATTAAAGTCAGCAGCTGCTCCAATGGGGTTTGACAATGCTCCCTGAACCTGCTTCATGTTCTCAGTCTTCTCATTAATCTCATCCATCATCTTGTCCACACCATCTGTGTTTCTGTAATACAGTTCAAACAGACTAGTTACCTAGAAGGTGATGTTCCTGCTCAAATAGACTAGTCACTTAGTAGAAAATAAAATAACTGATAAGGAAATGCATATCCCAAGCAAACCCTTCATATGGACGCACAACCAGCACTTTCCAACATACATTACTTTGATCTTGGAAAATATTTATTCTAAGTAAAGAAACATATTTCTTAACCCGAAAACGGACAATAGAAAAAGGGTGAATGATGAACAAGCTTAAGCAAGGCACCTTGAATCTTCGCCTCCAGCTCCTTTTCCATTGCTTGCTATTCCTGGATTTGATTTAAGACTGGTAAAAGAGCTTGTAACAAATATTTATAATATTTAAGTCTCTCTTCTGCCTTCATCTTCATTTTCTAGATTTGAACCCACAAGAGCAGGGATGTTTCCATCAAATTCTTTCATCATCTCTCATGGCCCATCTCCAACTTCGGCTAAAGCAATTATGGAAGTTTGCTGATGTTTGTACCCTTAATATTCTACACCAAAGATGGGCTAACTTGGACCTAAAAAGCTCACTAGGAATGTGATTCTCTAGTTAGCCAAAGAAGATTAACTAGGCCTCACTTGCCAAGTATGGATTATTGGGCCTCATAAGCATCTTTAGATGGCTAACAAGGCCTATGAGAAAAACACCCAATTAAGGCTAGAAGGTGCCACGTCTTCAGTTCCTAGTCATCAAGGTGGACCAATCAAAGAGTGCCACATCAGCGTATAAGGCCATGTCGCCAGATTCCATTTGCTGACATCAGCATGACGTCAGCAGTTTCTGTTCGATGACGTCAGCATCGTGTAACGGTGTCAGAATATTCTCAGAATATTCCGTTAACGTTTTAACGACATTAGCATATTGAAGCACCGTTAGTTAACGCCGTCCGCTGCATCAACATCACGTCACCCTGAAAAAGTCAGCATGACCACAACATCAAAACCTTCATCCTTCCATCAACGGTGCATTAGTAGGGAGCCGGCGGCCAAAGCGAGCGGCAATCGTGGAGATTAATCGAAGATTAATCGGCGATTAATCGTGGGAACATTTAATCGGAAATTTTACGTGGATGATTCAATGTAGCAGGCTGCAGCATATTTTCATAGTTATGATTCCATATAGCGCGATGCAGTCTAATTCCGTAGCCCTCGAATCATTCCACCCCGTTCTGTTTTCCTAACGGATGTCTGTGCCCCACTGTAGGCTTAGCTTCTAGAGCATTCTAGCAGGCATGTAAGGGCCAGTTATTCTAGAGCCATGCAGTAATCAAAGCTGGTCAGTTATCAAAAGTGGCATGCAGGACAGTCAATGCCAGTTATGGCAGGGAGACATGCAGTGCCAGTAAATACAGGAGACATGCAAGGACCAGCTGTTACAACAGTAATACATGGATAATTATTGTTATTTATGCCTGCAGCTAAAACGGTAATTTATAACATATAAATGGACAGTTCTGTAAGAAAAAAGGTAAGAAATTTTCATACCAAAAATACCTATGAGAAAATCTGATTCTGACTTGAGCATCGGAGGGTTTTTTGCAGGTACCCCCCCCCCCCCCCCTTTTCTCCTTTCTCCAAAAATCAATTTAAGATTGAAGAAGCGATCGATTCCCAGCAAAAGAATCACAAAAATTCTGTGTTTGGGGTAGAAGCAATTTTACCTTACAAACAGTGGCGCCGACTAACGGGTACGAGAAAATAAAATCGTGTTTTACTAGATCGAGTTATGGCAGTAATTAAACAAACTGCACGAAGGGTTGATTATGTTAACAATCCTCGACAGCACATGAGCGAGGCTGAAATACACAAAGTTGAAGTTCAGTCAGCCCCAGCAGTACCCACTGGAAACAGGCAGGGTCAAAATTGAGGACGAGATCGAGATCATTTACGTGACAGATCCCTAGATCGAGGACGAGATCGAGATCGTTTACGTGACAGAACTCCAGATCTGAATCGGAGAAGGGAAAAACAACCAGTGATGGATGTCAAAAAAATGGATGTTGGTGGGGAAAACCCATTAGTTCGAGGAAACAGAGGGCATGTGTTCGGCATTCCGTCTAGGAGGAATGCAGATGGACAGGATTTGCGAGACGGACGCACCGCGACTCCTAGTACAGAGGAGGAACTGTTTCGTAATCGGATGAACGAGTTGGAGAAGGATAACGATCTCCTGAGGTTGGAGCGTCCGAACCAGTCTCGACCTAAGATTGGTGATCTGAACAAAAAGAGAAGTCGGTCTATATGGCAATGCCTCATGAGTCGAATTGACCCTCAAGCTGCAAAACCAAACAGAGAGGTGATCGATCTTGATCAACCAGAGAGAAATCTGTTACCCACTGGAGAATTACCTAAATGAAGGCGTGTACAACCACGCCGATAAAGGACCTGGCAAGATGCAACTCAGTAGAGTGCGGCCAAATCCAACAGTAGTTCAAAACGCCTCAGAAACAATGAGGAGGAAGATCGAGATTGACACGATGATCGAGAATTTTCCTAGGATTCATATGCTCGTTCGGAGCAAGGAAGAGCTGGAAAAGAACCTATTGGACCGCAAAGGAAAATAATGAGATCTAAGACTCATATTCCAGAGGACCAAGATTATGAGAAGGAAGACAGTTCCTCGGATGGTGATGTGGACGCAATAACAGAAGCTCGCTTCTTCAAGATGATCAAGAAAGTAATGTTGAAAAAGCAATCCAAAGAAGAAAACTTGGACCGGTTGCACCGATCTGCTGGAGCCCCTTTCAATCTAAATATAAGATAATTTCGACCGCCGATGAATTTTCAAGTTCCAAAGCTGCCAGAATTCGATGAAAAAACAGACGACCCAGATCAGCATGTTTTGCACTATGAAATTCCATGACTCTGTGGCAGCACAATGATGAATTGATGTGCAAAATGTTTCCACAGTCATTAGCTGGAGGAGCAATAAAATGGTTCAATCGACTCCCAGCAAAGTCGATTGGTACTTACAATGAGATGGTTGGAGAATTCTGCTCTCACTACAAATACAACAGACGCGATCAGAAGGGATGCCATACGTTGTTCCTTCTTGTAATTCGGAAGGATGAAAGCATCATACAATTTACTAGGCGCTTCAAGCAAGAATTGTCCGACGTGCATGGTGAAAATGACCAAGTCGTCATCGAGGCTTACAAGCAAGCATACCAGCACGATCAAAGAGGTGTGTATGGATCCTTAGTCAAGAGACCTCCTAAGACTTTGAAAGGACTATATGATCGAGTTGAAGAATATGCTCGAGTGGAAGATGATTCCAAAGATCGAAAAACAAGAGATGTTACCAGATCATCCAATCATCCAAGTGATGGGAAGAGAGACAAATCAAAGAACCGTTCGAGCGGCCAGCACAATGACCGGGGAGAAGTCCGGGATAAGAACCAAAGTGAAAGAATGGAAACTGGATATCAGAAATTCCAGGATATGAAGTTGACACCGTTGAACATACAGCTTGCAGAATTATACGAGAAAATAAGCAAGGATTTGAGACCCCCTCGTCCTTTTCCAGCTGAGACACGTGATAAACGTGATAGGAGCAAATAATGCAAGTTCCATAAGGACCATGGTCACAAGACCGAGAATTTCCGCTCTCTACAGTTTGAGGTCCAGCGAATGATCGATGCTGGAAAACTGCAAGAGTTCATGAAAAAGGACTTTGGGAAAGGTCCGGGTCAGTTTGGCACTGCACACGTGATTAACGCTCGTGTGATTAACGTCAGTCACGCCAGGATTCATTCAATGACCAGGCGGGCATCGGAAGATGAGACAAGGAGAAAGTTCAGACAGTTGAAAGAATGGCACCCGACAAATCACATTGATTTTTTCAGCGGTAATGGAGCAGAAACTAGGGAGCTTGGGTGAAAAAAGATTGAGTTCTCTGAAGCAGACATGATAGGTGTATATGCTCCACACAATGATGATATCGTTATAACTGCATGGATTGGCATGTTTCGTGTGTACCGGATTTTAGTGGATCACTAGTACAAACTGTCACATAGGCCACATTTTCAGATCAAAATCCTAGCCACACCAAAATATTTTTCCGTGGCTACATGCATAGATTGTTGTTGTGGCAACGTTGATCACTTTCCTGTAGCCATAGGATACTATTTGTCCATGGTTTTAAGTATAAACCCATGACCTGTAGCCATAGATGGGTATATGGTCACGTTAACCAATTATGTGCGTGTCTAATGCGTAGGTGGTAACAGAGACACGCCTATTCAAGTGGCGGAAAACAAAATTATTTGGACACTTTAATTCTTTTATGTGTCGAGAATGTAGGGTTCATTAGACACTTTAATTTTCCGAGGCAAAATCAAATATATTAGTTTTGGGATTATTAAGAAATAGACACAGTTGTCCAACATGTCCAAAGATAGACATATAGCTACATGAATTTCAATTTTTTTGGATTATCATATGGCATGAATATGATTATGCATCCAAAGTGTTTGGTTCAATTTTCAAGTACGGTAATATGGTCATTTTCAAGTAAGGGTAATATTGTCATTGTGTTATATTTACTTTACTTATTTCCGGTAAGGGTAGTTTGGTCAATTTTACAGTCTCCATAATATTTATGGCACTTATTTTTCAATAAGGGTAATATGGTCATTTTCACAGTATGTAATATTTACTTTATTTATTTTCAATAAGGGTAGTTTGGTCATTTTCACAGACTCTATAATAATTATTGCAGTTATTTCAAGTAAGGGTAATATGCTCATTTTCAAGTAAGGGTAATATTGTCATTTTCAAGTAAGGGTAATATGGTCATTGTGTTATATTTACTTTACTTATTTCCGGTAAGGGTAGTTTAGTCATTTCACAGTCTTCATACTATATATTGCACTCATTTCCAATAAGGGTAATATGGTCATTTTCACAATTTGTAATATTTACTCTATTTTTTTCCGATAAGGGTTGTCCGGTCATTTTCAGAGTCTCCATAATATTTACTGCATTTATTTCCGGTAATAGTATGGTCATTTTTATAGTCTGTAATATTTACTTTACTGATTTCTGATAAGGGTAGTCTTGTCATTTTCAAAGCCTTCATAATATTATTTGCACTAATTTCTGATATATTTCGTCTCCCGTTCATCCGGAAGAGAAAGTAAGGTCCAACTCTAGTAATCTTTGAACCAGTGATGTTCAATTCTGATATATTTCGTTTGCAGTTCATCCGGACGAGAAACTAAGGTCCAACTCTAGTAATCTTTGAACCCGTGATGTTCAATTATGATATATTTCGTCTCCAGTTTATCCGGACGAGAAACTAAGGTCCAACTCTAGTAATCTTTGAACCTGTGATGTTCAATACTGATATATTTCGTCTTCAGTTCATCCGGACGAGAAACTAAGGTCCAACTGTAGTAATATTTGAACCCGTGATGTTTAATTCTGATATATTTCATCTCCAGTTCATCTGAAAGAGAAACTCACGTCTAAATCTAGTAATCTTTGAACCTGTGATGTTCAATTCTGATATATTTCGTCTCCAGTTCATCCTGACGAGAAACTCAGGTCTAACTCAAGTAATCTTTGAACCTGTGATATTCAATTCTGATATATTTCGTCTCCAGTTCATCCTGACGAGAAACTCAGGTCTAACTCTAGTAATCTTTGAACCTGCGATGTTCTAAACTGATATATTTTTGATCCAGTTGACCCGAACGAGAGACTCGGGTCTAACTCTAGTAATTTTTGACCATGCGATGTTTGAAAATGATATATTTCTTCGCAAGTTCATCCGAACGGGAGACTCAGGTCTAACTCTAGTAATCTTTGAACCTGGAATGTTCGAAACTGATACATTTCTTCGCAAGTTCATCCAAACAAGAGACTCGGGTCTAACTCTAGTAATCTTTGAACCTGGAATGTTCGAAACTGATATATTTCTTCTCAAGTTCATCCAAACACGAAACTCGGGTCTAACTCTAGTAATCTTTGAACCTGCGATGTTCGAAACTGATATATATTTCTGATCCAGTTCATCCAAACGAGAGTCTCATGTTTAATTCTAGTAATCTTTGAACCTGGAATGTTCGAAACTGATATATTTCTTCCCAAGTTCATCCAAACGAGAGACTCAGGTCTAACTCTAGTAAACTTTGAACCTGGAATGTTCGAAACTGATATATTATGACCTCCGGATAATCCAAATCTATTCCTGATTCTCTACTTGTTATTAAGAATGTATATGACCTCTTACTAATCGAAAATCGAAAGAGAAACACAAAGTCGAAAGAGAAAACACAAAAATAAGAACAAAGAGAAGCTAACCTGAGTTTACTAGTGTGAACTAAAGCTACTTCATGATCTGTATGACTTTTCAAAATTACTTCATGACCTATGCGGCTAGTCGAAATCCAAACCGGAAGCACAAAGAGAAAGCACAAATAAACACACCAATTATCGAATTCATTTTTCATTTTCCCGATTCATTCTTATACATTTTTTTGATTTTTTTATATCAGAATGTCGATAACAATGTCCTAAATTTATTAATATTTTTTTTGGATTTGTTTTTCATGTCGAAGGTTGATAATAAACCGAATACATGAGTTCGTATTAGCACAAAAATAAACAAAAATGCTTCTCAATCCGTATGACCATAAAAAATATAATCTCAACCGTCAGATATCTTCTTGATCCGTATGAGTGGATCAAAAATAACGTGGTCCGTCGATCATTTTAATTCTCATTCTTGTTTCTCTCTTTCTTTCTTTCTATCCAATCGAATACCTCACTACCAAAAATAAAAAATAAAATAAAAAATAAAAAATACCTCAGATCCATCTCTTCTTTCCTCCTTCTTCTTCTCGTGTTCTTCATCACCTACCACGTTTTCCTGAGAATAATCTCCCAAAATCACCATTCATCTTCGTTATTCTCCCAAAATCATCATCACTTTACAATGGTTTCCAGAGAATAACATTTTGAGGTCAAATTTTTGGATTTCGTTTTCGTAGATCAAGTTTGCGCACAATTGAACTTGGTTTTCTTATTTTTTGTATTTCGTTCGTTAGTTCATCTATACGAATTCACTCAGGGTTTTTTCTATGTTTGATTTTTAAGGTTCATTAATGGTGGTAGTCAAGGTGCAGTTAGGGTTTCAGTTTTGCTTTGATTTTTTGGATTCAATTGAGCTTGAGTTATGGAATTTTAAGTTTGACTTTTTGGGTTATGTTATGCTCAGGGTTGATTGGTTCAGTTGATCTAGAGTCAGGGTTTCATTCAATTGATTCGACTGAGCTTCATCTAGGGATGCTAATTAAATGTTGAGAATTCAAATGTTGGCTAAGGAATACATTGAGTTTCAGTGCTTCTCAGGATGCTAATTAAAAGTTTATGCTTTACCTCTCTAAATTGGAATGGGATTGTGTTATGACCCACGAGTCTACTATCGAGGTCGTGGAGCATTTGAGTCTATGGGTACTGGATTAGCAATGCAACTTGGAGATATTGCATTCAAGGTTTGTCTTTTTTTGCTCCTAGTTTCCTTCTGTTTTGTTGTCGTCATCTTTGTTGAGTAGAAAAATTACATTGCAATGAAATTGACAGTGGAGAGCACTATCTTTTTCCTCACGCTTTATCTGGTGATGATATGGTTAATCACTAATTGGTGAACGGTAACAAAATTTTCTATCAAGACAACTGTGTTATTCCATAGTCTATAACAGCAAAATAGATTAAGAGTAAGAAATAAGATGATTACACAAAAGTAGGGCCACAAGATGCAGGACTAAACCTTTTTGGTTGGCAAACCCAATCCTCCCAAGGAATGTCTCTATCCATATATCCATGTTAGGAGAGTGTATTGATATGGTTCATTCTGTGCTTCACTTTTCATTTATACTGTATTAAAAACATATCCTAAACTTCCCTGTTAAGTGCTTATCAGAATTTGAAAGCAATGAGTAGTCATCTTAGGTCTGGGTGTAATCTCTCAAACCTGTTCTTACCTGTTTCAGTTTTGATATGGTTTAGGTTTTGCCACGTGATGATGCTGGCCAATCAGCTCGAGCTATATCTGTTGAATGATCCGATTCTTAAACTTGGTTCATTATTATATATGGAAGGGATAACTTAAAACCCCCATTTGTCTGATAAATAAGATGGAAACGATCTTGTGGGGATAGTCTTCAAAACCCAGTACTCAGTTTCGAAAGACCATTTGAAAAGTGCATAATTTGTGTGGCATTGTATATTAGTATTTTTTTCTTTGATAGTTATCCCTTCCATTTGTATCTAAGGCAAAACTGTAACTAGGCTTAAATATTTAAAAGGTCAACTTTAGAGATGATGGGCATATGTATAGGTTGGCGAACTTTAAAGTTGCTCTACCAATATTAGCTTGTTAAGCCACATATATATGATAATGTACGGAGTACTTCAATTTGATATTTGTAGGTTGCCAGGGTCCAGGACCCTATAAACATAGTAATTTTTCTAATACTTATACGTGCAGTCTTTAGTGCATAAAAAATCTTCAAATACTTTCCGATTGGATGTTATGCGTCATCATTTGTATCATCTAAGTAATGGGGATGTTTGCTAGCTCACATTTTCACTTCAGCTAACAGTGAAGATTAATATTTTGATTCTAAAACTCCGAACTCTTATACTTTAGTTTGATTTTGCATTCTTGATTCACGTCTCTGATGGTTTGCTATTGTCATATGCCGTCAAACTTTGAAACATTAGATGAGGATTCTGGGGTTGTTACCAGTAGAAGCGCTGACAGGCAAGAGGGGTTGTTACCCGGTACACCATTAGAGCACCAGCACCCCTTCTTTCCCCGTGCCATTGGAGTTGTCGAATTATATTTATGTACCAGTGAATGCATTACTAGCAGTCAAGGCATCAAGCAGAATCTAGAATTTCTTGAAGAAATTGAATTACCAGACTGACCCATGTACCTCCAATTGGACTGGTGTCCTATGCTTCAATACTTCCTCTCCTATCGACGGCTATCTACACGTCCGATAACTGTATGTCCGTTTGTCTGTTTACTTTCATTACTTGGATTATAATTGTACCGGGTACCAATTACAGTCTGAATTTACATCTCAATTGGTTATTCTTGTTTTATTTTCTTGTTTCGGTAGGCAATTGTTGAGTATGAATCTTACTGGAACCTTATCACCCGAGCTTGGTCGATTCTTATACTTGGAAATTATGTAAGTTTAAACCACCAATTTCCCTAGAAAATTGTTTCTTATGGCGTTACATGATTCTTTTTTGTTGGTAATTAATTTTATTCTATTTGTGTTTCGTCATGGCAGGGATTTCATGTGGAATAAAATTACTGGGAGTATACCCAAGGAAATCGGCAACATTGAAGCTGATGTAAGTTGTTGTGTCCATTGGTTATCATTGTTTCTATCAAACCCAAGTCGATACTAGGTGAGTGCTATCCTAATGCTATTCTGACTTGTAATATTGCAGTCTCTTGAATGGAAACAGATTGACGGGATCTTTACCAGAGGAACTAGGTGATCTTCCAAATTTGGACAGAATTCAGATAGACCAAAACTTCATATTAGGACCATTGCCTAAATCATTTATCAACTTGACCAAAACAAAGCACTTGTGAGTAGTTAATGACACTGTGTCACGTGAACAAGAACTTTTTGGAGAAACGAAATCTACTGTATAAGACGGTTGTATAGGAATATGTCTGACCCCTCATTTTAGTTTTGCCAATACATTTGTACAGTATTTGATTACTTGTGTCAATCCATTAATGGGTGTTGCAGCATCGATGGAGGGATATCAGCTGGTCCTTTTAAGTGTGTCACTAGTTGTTGTGTTTTTTTTGTCGGCCTCCCCACCGTGCGCGGTCATCTAGTGCTTTGTGATTTTTGAAACTCTAGGTAAAATCTTTTGGTCATTGAACCGACGTAACTAAGCAAATTGGTTTGTCCTTTTGCCTGTTATCCAGGAAATGTTAAGGAAGGCAGAAGAATTATTTGGTACAGACATGAGACAACAAAGATCATTAGCTATCACGACATGAGACAACAAAGATCATTACCTATCACTTCAAGGTCTTCTTATTCCAAAGATGGTGCATCATAATAGGTAGGCTACATCTCTCTTTATCTTTCACACACACATGCAAACATACATATCCACCAACATAAAGATAATTGCATGTCTCTGTACACATGCGTAGAACTAAAATATGGGAGTTTTGGACCTCCATATGAGTAGCAAGTCTACAAGACTTTCTCTATTTTTTGTTTCTGACCGTAGAAAAATGATTAAGCAGTATTCATTTTCTGATAAATTTTCTTTTGCATGAACAATATCATAGGACGGGTTGTGTTATTGCCTGTTTAAGGAAAATGCAGAACTGGTGTTTGCCTGCTGTAGTTGAAGAGTACCAGCGATTTGCAGGTGCTAAATCAAAATGGCTATAAGAGTACCAGCGATTTGCTACAGATACCAGAGTTAGGGTGGATTGATGATTTCTGAACAACAAGATGAAGTACCCTGCGTTGATTGTGAAAGTGCAAGCTTCAATGTTGATTCCCTCGCTGCCGCAAAAGAGTCTATGGTTTAATGTCTTCAAATTTAGTGTTTTTATATTTTAATTGTCAGGGTTTGAGATTTAGTTTCAGTCTCATATCTGTGTGATGTAAATATAGTATAGTTTTTGTGTTATGTCATTAATAAAGTGAATCTTTCAAGCAAATATATCAACTTTTGCTGGAAGTATTTACAATATCTTTTTTCCTTTTGGTTTCTGGATTTCGTTTTTGTTTCACTCTTCGTTTTGGTTTTTGGATGTGACAAATGGTTTATCGCCATGGAGCTAAATGTTATCCGTACCTATAAGGTCATGAATTTGCCACGTTAAAATCAATTTGCGTGTCTAAATGGTAGGGATGACCGCGCTTTAAATAAATTCACGTGGCTTATGGGACAACTATAGCCACATCGAAACCATTTTCTTGTCACGACCACGGTTTAAATAAATTCATGTGGCTTTAGTCAGGAATTAGCCATGGTTAAACTATTTTTCCGTGTCTAAATAATAGAGGTATACATGGTTAAATAAATCCATGTGGCTTTAGGATAAACAATCGCCACATCGAAATCATGTATTGTATCTTAAGAATGTCTATTGCCATGGTGTTACAGTTTTAATGTGATTGTAGGTCACGAATTAGCCATGATAAAATGACTTTTGCGTGTCTGATTAGTAGCAAAGGCCATGGTTCAAATAAATCCATGTAGCTTTAAAGTAAACACTGGCCACATTAAACATAAGTTGTGTGGTTATAAGGAACTTATGGCCATGGCAATGCTCAACTGCTTAAAAAAACAGGGTACCATATGGACATGGTTATAGGGTTTTGGCCATGGTAAATCATGTCTATTAGTCACACAAATTTTATGTAGCCATAAAGGTATCCTTTTGTCATGGCACTTAATATCACATTTCTGGAGTGAAAAAAAACCATGGCCGAAATCCTATGGACACGGTGATCCAATGTGTCAAATGCGACTTTTTTGTACTAGTGGATACAGGAAGCTCAGTGAGCATGCTGTTTTCAGGAGCTTACTCCTTTATGAATCTCCCACACGACTTGATCGAGGAGGATGAAAATCCAATTATCGGTTTCAGCGGCGAAGTTACAAAGGCGATTGGAAAACTGAAGATACCGATAACAGTGGCTGACAAGTCCGTCTTGGGCACTTTCTTGTTGCTGGAGTCCCGAGCACCCTATAATGCGATCATAGGACGAGATTGGCTGCATGAGATCGGTGCAGTCACATCATCTAATCATCAATGCCTGAAGTTTATTACCCCAGAAGGAGTTGTAAAAGTTAGAGGCGACCAGATGGCCTCCCATAAGTGTCATGAGAGTGCAATGGATGAGTACAAGAATTTAGAAGTCAGTGGCAACCAGATCATGCGAGTCGAGCATAAATAGAAATTATAGAACCATCTCCCTCCATATTCATATAAGGGAGAGGACGCAACTGAACCCCCGATGGTCGAGAAACTGATCGAGGTCCAGATTGGAGATGAAGAGCACAAGACAACGTTCGTGGGGGCAGACCTGCCTGCACATGAATGTGATGGTTTAATTACATTGCTAAGGGAAAACACCGACGTTTTCGCATGGAGTTTTACTGAGATGCCAGGTATAGATCCGACTGTAGCCTGCCACATGCTAAATATCGATGAGAATTTCCGTCCTGTTCGACAGAAAATCAGGAATATGGCGCAAAGCAAAAAAGATGGAGTTACTGAAGAGGTCGAAAAGCTGTTGGAAGCAGGATTTATTCGACCAGTGCAATATCCCCGCTGGCTGTCAAATGTGGTACCTGTTCCAAAAAAGAATGGTAAAATTCGTGTCTGTATCGATTTTACCGATTTGAATAAAGCATGTCTGAGTGATCCGTACCCGCTGCCAATGATACGAGATTTTGTGGATAAAACCACAGGTTTTGGGAGATTGTCATTCATGGACGGTTTTTCTGGGTATAACCAAATACCTTTGTTCGAGGACGATCAAGAGCATACTGCATTCATGACTGACAGAGGAGTTTACTGCTATACTGTAATGCCGTTCTGTCTATAGAACGCAGGGGCAACCTACCAGCACTTGGTAAACCATATGTTCAAGGACCTAATTGGGAAGTCGATGGAAGTATACATAGATGATATGGTAGTGAAATCTCAGCAAAAAGAATCGCATTTTCTTGATCTGCAAAAGACGTTCGATATCTTAAGGAAATATCGTATGATGCTCAATCCAGCAAAATGTTCATTCGGGTTGTCATTAGGAAAGTTCCTTGGATACTTGATGACATAGAGAGGAATCGAGGCGAACCCGGAACAAATCAGGGCCATCAGAGAAATGTCATCCCCAAGAACGAAGAAGGAGGTCCAGAAGCTAGCAGGACGATTAGCATCCTTAAACCATTTCATTTCACGCTCGTCGCATTGATTCAATCCATTATTTGACGTTTTGAAGAAAGAGTGAATTTTGGTTGAATGGATGAGTGTGAAATGGATTTTGATAAGATAAAGAAGTATTTGTCAACCCCACCGGTTTTGGTGAGTCCAAAAACTGGACAACCTATTGGAGTTTATCTGGCTGCAATGGAAAACGATGTGAGTGCAGTGCTGTTTGTTACAGATCCATATGATAAACCGGTTTACTTCGTCAGTAAATCCTTGACGGGGGTGGAAACACGGTACACGAAAATTGAGAAGATAGCATTCGCACTGTTCCATGCTTCCCGTCGCCTCAAGCCTTATTTCCAAGGAAGGCAGATCGTAGTATACTCGGAATACCTGCTGAAGAAAATCCTGGAACGTGCTGATGATTCAAGTCTACTGGACATATGGTCAAATTTTCTAGGGGTGTATGAGATCAAGTACGAAACCAGAACTGCATAAAAAGGACACGCACTGGCTGCACTACTAGCAGATTTTTCGGTAGACGATATAGAAACGGTTGCTGGAGAGGAATAAGAGTTGTTCAAACCCACTAAGCCAGTCGCTGATCAGACCGAGGGCGAGTATGCAATGGAGATCGATACACCAGAACCATTATGGACCGTATTTACTGATGGGTCTTCAAACGTTAGTGGCGCTGGAGTTGGATGCGTCATCCTTACCCCCGAAGGTTCGAGGATCGAGAAAGCGACCAGGCTAGGTTTTCAAGCATCAAACAATGAAGCTCAATATGAAGATGCGATTATCGGTTTAAAAGATGTCAAGCAGTTAGATGTGAAGAACGTGAAGCTGGTGACTGATTCCATGCTAGTAGTTAACCAATTTATGGGAACCTTCAGAGCAAAGGAGGAGAGAATGGCATTGTATTTGGATCATATGAGAGAACTGGTAAATGAGTTCGACCGATTCTCTATTGGGCAGTGACCACGATTGAAGAACATGCACGCAGATGCTTTAGCTTATCTGTATTCTGCAGAGCCAACAGATACCGCCCGTTTCGTTGTAGTAGATTTCCAAGAGTTACCTAGCGTCTCCGACAACCATTTTGTTCTGGCTTTCGAACACGCTAGTGGGGGAGAGAGGGCATCTACATCAACACAAGGAGATATAGAGAACATCGACAACAATATGGATATTGACAGTCCAGTAACATACAACTCAGGTGATCATGTTGAAAACATTGCAGACTGGCGTTAACCTTACATCCAGTACCTGACAACCGGGGAACTCCCTGAATATGAGAAACTTGCTTCAAAGGTGAAAAGGAATTCATGGAGATACTCAATGATCGAAGGGATGTTATACCACAAACCTGTAGATTTGGAGCCATTTTTGCGATGCGTATCAGCCGAGGAAGGACAACTAATACTGGCATAAGCTCATGAGGGAATTTGTGGTAGCCATTCTGGAGGACGCAGTCTCGCACACAAGGTACTCACCTAGGGGTATTTCTGGCCGTACATGCAGAAAGACGCTAAAGAATATGCGCAAAAATGTGTGCCATGCCAAGAACACGCTCCAATTCCGAAAAGGCCCGCCAATGAATTACATCCAGTTTTTAGTCCCTGGCCATTCTCTATGTGGGGATTAGACATCATCGGACCGCTTCCCAAATCTCTTGGAGGCATCAGATTCGTATTAGCCGCTACTGAATATTTCACCAAATGGGTCGAAGCAGTGGCACTGGTACACGTTACCAGACATGATATGAAAAGATTCATATGGGAGAATATTGTCTGCAGATTTGGAATCCCAGACGCGATAATATCAGACAATGGGAAACAGTTTGATTCCGGAGTGATCAAAGATTTCTGCAAGGGATTGAATATTCGCCACAATTTCTCGTCTCCTTACTATTCTCATAGCAACGGGCAGGCAGAAGAGACTAACCGCGTTATTATGGACAATCTCAAGAAGCAACTGGAGAAGGGGAGGGAAAATGGACCGAGGAATTCCCTGGAGTCTTATGGTCCTATCGAACAACCCCAAAAAGATCCACCGGGTTTTCACCATTTACATTGGCGTATGGGAAAGAGGCGGTCATACCTACCGAGGTACAACTTAAGACTACCAAAACTCATGCTGTCAAATTAGGGAAAAACGACAACATCCTAGCTTTAGATAAAGAGTTGTTGTAAGAACAAAGAGAAACAACCTTGCAGCAGTTAGTTCGATACCAACAGGAAATCGAGCTGAGGTATGATCGCAAAGTCAGATAACGGTCATTCAATCCAGGGGAATATGTCTTGAAGAAAACCCGAGCGGCCACAATGGAACCAAACTGTGGGAAGCTCGGATCAAACTGGGAAGGTCCATACATAGTGGATATGCCAGCATCTCGAGGATCCTACTACTTGAGGAACCTCGATGGAAAAGAGGATTCAAAGCCATGGAAGCCGTGGAATTCGTTCCACTTGAAGAAGTTTTATCATTAGGAGTAGATTCAAATCCTGCTGTGCTGCACTCTTTTTCCTTTTTGATGGTTTTATCCCATTGGGTTTTCCACTCAAAGGTTTTAACGAGGCAGCTGACATCGAAGCAGTAGGTATTTATCTTGTTATTTTATTTCAGAAAATTTCAACATTATCCCGTATGCCATACTTTATCGATATCGCTCGTGTTAATTATAAGATACTACGGAAGATCGAATCTGCAGTCATCCCTAAATTAAAAAACAGTACAGTTCAAGTCCACTGTCAGCAACATCACTAACACCCCGCAGATAGGGTAAGTGCACAGTTCGAGCATTTTTACCCTATCTCAATCTTATCCCCATCGTACGGGGAGACAACAAATGTGGAGAATATTTTCATCTGCACAGGCACGTGAAAATGTACACATCCCAAACTCTGCGCGCATCTTGAATAGCAGGATTATCCCCCTGCGTGAATTCAAGATAGCATAAAAACTCAATTTTTCATTCCATGCGCGAGCAAAATGCAGCAGGGAGGTGCACCCCTGCGCAAGCATTGAGCAGCATGACACAAAACACACTGGGGGCGAGTTTTATGTCACCTCGACCATTCGGGGGATGGATATATGACACTCCAGCGCAATCAACTCATCCATGGGGGCGAGTTGCATAACACTCCGAACAGAACGCTCGGGGGCGAGTTATGTAACACTCCAAAAAAAATGCAAAAATCAAAGGGGAACCCGAACTTCTTAACCCATAACTGGTTATGGATTAAGAGGGGGAGATGTTTGTACCCTTAATATTCTACACCAAAGATGGGCTAACTTGGACCTAAAAAGCTCCTCCTATTAACTCGGAATGTGCTACTCTAGTTAGACAAAGAAGATTAACTAGGCCTCACTTGCCAAGTATGGATTATTGGGCCTCATAAGCATCTTTGGTTGGCTAACAAGGCCCATGAGAAAAACACCCAGTTAAGGCTAGAAGGTGCCACGTCATCAGTTCCTAGTCAGCAAGGTGAACCAATCAAAGAGTGCCACGTCAGCGTATAAGGTCACGTCACCAGATTACGTTTGCTGACATCAGCATGACTGTAGGACCAGAATATCGCTACAATACTTCTCTGCGAGACTAACAACACTTCTCAGCAAGCATCACCGCAAGATCATCAACTACACTTTGCGAGTGTCACAAAATCAGTCAAAAGAGCGACGCAATAAATGACGAGTGAAGAAAACTTGAGAAAAGCATGTTTATCCTGCGATGGTTACAAAAATGGCGAGAGGGAACATTTTAACTAATCGCGGTACAATCGCAGAATCAACCCGAAATAAGAGGGAAACTTAGCTGTCATCCATTATGTAGCTACCCTATAAATATAGACCCAATGTGTCCAGAAAAGGATGATGTATTTTTGAGAGTTAATAAAGTCTTGAGGAGAGAGAAATTTCAAGAGAATAGTTGTAATCTTGAATTCTTTCATTTCTTTAAACATTTCTGAAATCAAAATAATAAAGTGTCGTTTTTCATCTTCAATTATGAGTTGATTATAACAAAATCTTAACAAGGGTGTAGTGTGGGAAACCCTGTAACTACATTTTGGCGCCCGAAATAGGGATTGAATTAGCGAAATCATAGAAAAAGGTGAAGAGGAAGATAAGAATTGTTCAAGATTAAAAAAATCATAAAACAAATCAGTGAGATATTTGAAGGAAGGATGATTAGAATCAAAGAGGATTGTAGAAAATTGGAGTGTGGTATGGTAACAAGAACAATGATTGATAGATTTCATGAAAATATTAAGGGGAAGATACACAAACGGGATTTTGAAGGAAGGAAAATTATGACGGTGGAAAAAATATCACCATTGAAAGATTAGGAAAAGCAGGAAATCACATTTACAGCAGCAGAAATACCAGAGGAAAATCTAAGTCATACATCTCCATTGGTGATCACAATATCCACTATACCAATGAGAAAGGAGGAATCAATAAAATATGTAGAAGAATGGGCTATGAATAGAACTTTGGTGGATGCAGGAAGTTCTGTAGATATAATATTTTATCATACTTTCAAGAAAATGGGATATAAGGATGAAGAAATGTCTTATTCAACATATCATGTCCATGGCTTTGGAAAGTCTTTAACAAAACCTAAAGGCGAGATAGTAGTACGAATTCCACTAGGGGAGATTGAAACACAAGTAATGTTATATGTGGTAGACGTGGAATCACCGTATAACATGATATTAGGAAGACCATGGATACACGCAATCAAGGATGTAGCATCAACGTTGCATCAATGCATCAAATTTCCTATACCCAGTGGAATTGGAGAAATTAGAGTAGACACAGATTTTGCGAAATTGTGTTACCAAATTGAAGTAAGAAATTGTGAAGAACGTCCAAAACTGTGAAAGGATCGCAGAAAATTGGCGAGAGAAACAAAGAAGGAAGAAGAATTTAAAGTTTACATGATAAGAGCAAAAGAAGGAAAGGAATACCCAGTGAAATCGCGATTGTTATGAAAACACCAACACCAATGGGAGAACCTGAAGCCAGTTATATTGCAGCAGAACCAACAAATGAAGTAAATATTGGGAGTGAAGAAGAGCCTAAAATGCTGAAAATTGGGACTAGAATGGAGGTAGATGAGGAAGAAAGAACTATAAATCTCTTGCGAGAGTAAAAATATATCTTCGCGTGGAGCATGGATGAGATGCCAGGGATAGATCCATCAATAGCATGTCATAAATTAGAAATTAACAAAAATATAAGACCATTTAAGCAAAGAATAAGGAAAATCGCAACAACATATCATTCTCAGATAGAAGAAGAATTACAGAAGATGCTTGACACGGGAATTATAAGGCAAGCAAAATATCCAGAGTGGATCGCAAATATGGTAGTGGTCCCAAAGAAGAACAAGGGGATAAGAATTTGTATAGATTTCACTAATTTAAACAAGGCTTGTCCTAAAGATAGTTTTCCATTACCAGATATCCCACAGATGGTTGAATCAGCGGCGGGAAATGCTATAATATCATCGTTGGATGGATATAAAGGATATAATCAAATCCCTCTCGCTGAAGAAGATCAAGAACATATCGCATTTTTTGCTCCAAGAGGATTATATTGTTATACAAAGATGCCATTTGGTTTACGAAATGCTGGTGCAACATATCAAAGAATGGTGGAGAAGGTGTTTGCAAAGTGGATTCATAAAACATTAGAAGTGTATGTAGATGATATGCTGATCAAAAGCAATGAAGCTGAGAATCATGTGCAAGATCTGAAAGAGATTTTCGATCAAATGCGGCAATTTAATATTAAAGTGAATCCCGATAAGTGTACTTTTGGAGTAACTTCGGGAAAATTTCTGGGGTACATTGTATCAAAAGAAGGAATACAAGTTGATCCGGAAAAGGTACAAGCAATTCGCGATATGCCAACGCCTGCGACGGTAAAAGATGTGCAAAAATCGAATGGACTCTTAGCCTCGCTAGGAAGATTCATTTCGCGATCTTAAGACAAGTGCAAATATTTTTTCGATATACTCAAGAAGGGAACAAAATTCAAGTGGACAGATGAGTGTGAAAATACTTTTCAAGGGATAAAATAACATTTGATGAACATAACTATCTTACAGAAAGCTGAACCGGGAGAAGAACTATTGATTTATCTCGCAACAACCACATATGCGCTAAGTGTTGTGTTGCTGCGAGTAGATGCAGGGGTAGAAAAACCAATTTATTACATCAGCAAAACGTTCAATTCTGCAGAGAGAAATTATTCAAAGATTGAGAAACTGATTCTAGCATTGGTACATGCAACTTTTAAGCTTCGCATCTACTTTCAAGCACATAAGGTCAAAGTGTTAACAAAAGTGCCAATTGAGTCAGTAATGAAAAATTCAAAAAGATCAGGCAGAGTTGAGAGATGGAATGCACAAGTAGGACACTTTGATATTAAATATGAAGTTTTATCCTCGCCAAAATCACAAGTCATCGCATACTTCTTAGCTGAATTTCCCTTAGAAGATGATGAAGCTGTGGGAGAGATGATGGATGTAGAAGAGGAACATGGAAATCCAAAAGAACTATTAACAGAACCCGAAAGATGGGAGATATTAGTGGATGGATCATCAAATGGGGAAGGAAATGGAATTGGAATTGTTTTTATTTCACCAGAAAGAGAAAAATCAACCTTTTCATTTAGATTGGAATTTACATCCACTAATAATGAAACAGAATATGAGGCCGTGATTCATGCTTTAAATTTTGTGGTAGAAATGAAGTTGGAAAATGCTAGAATCACCAGCAATTCACAGTTGGTTATTCGCCAGATAAAAGGAGAATACACAACAAATGAACCATCTTTAAGAAAGTATAAAAGGTTAGTCGAAGAACTATCTGCGAGAATTCCAAAAATAAAATGGAGACACATATCAAGGAAAGATAATAGGCTCGCAGATGCATTTGCTTTCATATCTAGTATGATGACAAATCCAGCTGCGAGATGCATAAAAATTCAAACACTTTTTACACCAACGATAGACAAGGAAGAAAAGGAAGAAGAAGATGTGATGATGGTTGAAGTTGGCGAAGAGGAATTAAAGAACAACATTACGGATTGGCAAGCAGATCTTCATGCATATTTGGCAAGAGGAGAAATCCCAAGAAATCGATTGGAAGCACATAAATTAAAAAGTATGGCAACCAATTATGAACTAAGAGAAGGAATACTATATCGCAGATCTTTTAGTGGACCATCGCTAAGATGTTTGACGAGGGAGGAAGGACAAAAAATATTAAAGATGTTACATAGTGGTGATGCTGGAAATCATAGTGGAGGAAGATCTTTGGAATATAGAACAAAAATGCAAGGCTATTACTGCCATATATGCATGAAGATGCAAAACAACTCTCAAGGCGTTGCGAAGATTTCCAGCGATATGGAAAGAAGATACATGCACCAGGAGCACCATTATCGTCTTCAACAAGTGTATGGCCTTTTGGGAAATGGGAGTTAGATATTGTGGGACCATTTGTGCCTAGTTCTGGACAAAGAAGATACCTAATCGTCGCAACAGATTATTTCACAAAATGGGGAGAAGTAAAGGCAGTACAACATATCCGCGATAAGGATATTTTTACATTCATATTTGATAATATAATTTGTAGATTTGGGATTTCAGCACAGTTGGTGTCTGACAATGGGAAGCAATTTAAAGGACAAAATATAGAATTGCTACTCAATGCATTTAAGATAAAGTGTGGAAAACCTACTCCTCTATATCCACAAGAAAATGGTCAAGCTGAAGCAACTAATAAGACAATCATAGATATCTTAAAAAAGAAATTAGAGGGATACCACTGAGCATGGTGTGAACAGGTGCATAATGCAATATGGGCCTACAATACAACTAGACGAGAAGCTACTGGAATGTCACCTTTTTGTTTGACATATGGAGTTGAAGCTGTGTTACCAACAGAAGTAGCTATTCCTACAACAAAAAGAGAGGCTTGGGAAAGAAATCTAAGTGCTGGAATGATTTTAAATAAATTGGATGAATTAGAAGAAAAAAAGAGAAAAAACTTTGCAACATATGGAAAATTACCAGCGAAGATTAGCTCGCGAGTACAACAAACGTGTTAAGAAACGTGAATTTCAACCTGGCGATTTAGTGCTGCGAGAAACACCAAGTTATCAGCGAGAGAATGGTGGAAAGTTGGCGAGAAAATGGGATGGGCCATACATCATTAAAGAGATAGTTGGAGCCGGGGCATACAAACTAATGGACCCTAAAGGGAGAGATGTTGGTCAAAGACTTGACAGACCATGGAATAAACTATATCTGAAAAATTATTATCAATGACAACTTTTGCAAGATAAGAGATACAAGTACGTTGTAAAAAAAAAAATTGCGATTGCGAGGTTCTCCTACTAATAAAGCAAATTAAGAACTGCGAGCATAATCGCAAGAATGGCGGATAAAATTTCGCAGAGATTAATAGAATGGGACGAACCTATATGGCGTGCACCCTAGTTCGCGAATAAAATTTCGTAAGAGGCAAATGTAAGACCTAATAGTGCGTCATATAAGGGGTATCTCTTGACATGACTCAGTGATAAGGTTATACCGCTGCTGGAACCTGAGTTATGCAGATGTTGGGGTTAAAGAAAACCTATCCAGGAGAGGGATCTTAGATTTCCAATTATATAAGGTTATACCCTGATTGGACGACTAAGGACCTCTTCTAAGAAGTGCAAAGTATGACCAAGGCACCGAGGTACACGGTTGAGCCAAGGGTGCCCCGTGCGTACCAAACTCTTTATTATATTATAGTAATTTATACCCTACCCTCCCAAAGTTCATTCTCTGGGGAACTCCATTTAGATCATTCTGGTGGATTCCTTACAATCCCCGGTTTGGTTAATGCTGCTTGAACATGAACTTGTTTTGAGTGCCTATTTATTTTCTATTGGGATTTATGGATTGATCACAAGTCAAAATATGGTTAGAGAACTTATGTGTCTTGATCTTATATTGAATGCAATTAATATGAATTTCGTAACATTTTCTGAACTACCCTGTCCATTCTTGGTAAGTCTTGGCTATGATGCACTTGGCCCGAAGAAAACCCCACTTAGGGTGCAGTATTGTAACTATAAGCCATATAGGCATAAAGGACAAGAGGCTGTGAAAAACAATTGGTTGTTGGAAAATCTGTATGGGAGGAGATAGTCTTGTATGGACGATGTGCCCTCCTTGAAGGGGAAACCAGGGGGAAGATAAGGGCGGAACCCTCCATTAGGGAGATGATAAGTGTCTAAAGACGGCAATGTCATGGGGCTTTATGATCGCAAGAACATTTAGGCCTGTCATATTGTCGCGTGACGAAAGTTATACAAAGGAAACAAGCCAAAAGAGAAAAGTTAAGATGAGATCAATGGGTTTTTACATTTAACAAGTGTAAAGACGTCCTGCGATTTCATCGCAAGACGGAAATGTCATAAGGTTTAATTCTTGCAAGAGAATTTATACTTATCATATTTTCGCAGAGATGTTGAAAAAATTGATAAGACAAGATCAATGGGTCGATACATGCAAATGTAAAGACGTCCTGCGATTTTGTCGCAAAAAGAAAAGGTGGCAAAATAAGACCTTTAATTAGGAAGGCAAAATAAGACCAACAAAATAATCTTAAAAAATTAACTATTCTATTTTAAGATGCAGGAAATATTTGTTCATCGCAGGAGAATATATAAGAAAGCAGATTCATAACATCGTACATTTTTGGAACATCGCAGCTTGATAGGTGTCTAGAACACCTATATATTTATCTATTGTTTATGCTTTCTTTGCTTAGTTTTCTTGTAAAATATGTATCTTATGTTTGCTTTTGGGTATTTAGGTACTTTGGAGTCACTTGGAACAAAAGAAGAAGCAAAGGCGCAAAAGTCTCATCTCATGTGCAAATGCTTTTGGGGACAAACTATTTCTCATTATTCGCTTATATTTCTTGATTCCTGTCTGAAAAGTATGTCGACTTTAGTGATGCAAGTTTTGTCTGAAAAGCACGAATGCTTTAGTGATGAATAGAAATTGAAGAGATGAAGTGGGTTTGAGAAGTAAGCGATGGTTGTTGTTGGTGGAGGAACTCGAAAGGAGGACAAAGCGTGCAATTGGGAGCATAGGGATGCAGGCGAGTGACATGGGAGTCAAGCTAAGTCATCATAAGGGCTTCCAGTTGGGTGGCATTTATCCTAATAATGGGTGCCTTATCTGGGTACCCCTTATCTACTCTCACTGGGGTGTTTTAATCCAAAATCATTCCTACACTGGCCTTGGATTTCAGAGAAGACTCTCTCAATCATTTCTCATCTGATTCAAAGGAAAACAGCTGCACCATTATGGTTGAGATTCACAGAGATAAATTAGATGCAATTAAATGGAAGAAGGAGGTTAACAAGAAGGGTTTCTATCAAAGCAACAAGGAGATCGTTGTCTGCTGATCTGTGGGTGTTTTCTCCATCGATTTTGGAGGACAGAACGAAGACGAATTAGTGGGAGATTGAGATGAGATTCAATGTCTCAGAAGAGGGGTTTTGAATCTGCAGCTGTTGTAATCGATTGATGGCTTAGAAGATAAAATTGGGATGTGATATTGGAATGAGATTATGAACTGGAAAGTTTGGAGAGGGTTTGTCACTAATCTTGCTACAGATCGATAGGAGGTTGAAGATGGTAGAGAAATTGTGTTTGTGGTCATCTCCAAGGGTGTGTAATGATTTTATGTTTAAGAAGACAGGGTGTTGTTTCTGTGGGTAATGTACTGATATTACAACTGTAACAACATAGATAAAAAAACTCAGAGTTGGTATGGGTTTGTTCTGCTGGCAGGATGGGTATTGAGGAGATCTGAAGCTGGGTTTGAGTTGAACTGTGGAGGTCTCAGTGAAATTGGTAGAATCTGGTGATGTTGTTACAATGGACTTAGTGGATGGTCACAGTTGCAGGCATGGTGAATTGTTGGGTGCAACAAATCTGGTGGTGGTTGTACTGCGGATGAAGGTGGTTAATTGTAGTGGTAGAATGAGTGGGGTGCTGTGGTTGCAGGTTATGGAGGCAGTAAAGCTGTAGCTAAGAAAGCAGCTGGGAATAATGGTGTAGGTTGCTTGCAGTAACTCAGTGATGTCGCGTCTAGTTTGTGTGAACTGCAGGTGATGATATGAAGCAGTGGGTGGTGTTTTGCAGTGATGGCATGCGTGTGCGCTGAAATAAGTGAACTACAAGGAAGATTTAAAGCTACAGATATGGGTTTAGGTGGAGTAGGCACAGGTGCAGCTGTAACCAAGAAGCTGTGCAGTGAATGGAGCTAAAACTGAGCAGCTGGAATTGGCTTGCAGTGAATGGCAGCAGAGAGTTCTTAAACTGAATACAATCAGTTGCAGGTGGTGGAGATTTTGTTGTGGATTGCAGGGGATGAATGCTATGGTTTGACTGCGTGGTATGGAGAGCGGTGATACTGAATTGGAGTGCATCTATGAAGCGCATGAGTAGTTCAAGGGGAAATGGAAGAAGAGTTGGTGCTGATTAACAAGAAAACGGTACTGGTAGTTGGCATTGAAGTTCATGCCCTGTGAAATAAGAGATCTGGGAGTTGTTACAATGGGTATCTCAAATGAGATTCAATTTGTGATGGGAGCTGTAGGTTGCAGCTGGTAATGAAGGTTATTGAGATGCTGATGTTGTTGCTGTCTTGGCTAGGGAATAAGGTTGAGGAGAAAATTGTCATTGAGGCAGTTGGATTTGTTGGCACTGGTGATACTGCAGTCAGTGGTGCTGTGAGGTGATACTGATGTTGCAGGTGGACATGAGATAGGAGCCGTGGTATATTACAGGTGATGTAAAGTGTGATGTGAAGCTGGTTCTGGTGGAGCAGCAGCTGGCTGATATGGCATGTGCGGTGTAGTTGGAGTTGGAGCTGACGCTGAGCATGGGAAGAAATGAAGCGCCAACATGGTTGGCTGAGAAGCAATGCTGCTATTGCAGGTGAGCAAATGCAATGGACTAGGAGGTTGCAATCTGTGGTATTTGAATGAAGATGAATAGTGTGTAAGATGCAGAGAGTGCAATACAGGTTATTAGATTTGGTTGCTGCTGTGCAAATGGTGATCTGAGGAAATTTCTCCGTCGCCGGATTCCGGCGACCGGCGGCCAAATTCCGGTAACTTTCTGGGTTATCCGGTGACTACTTTCTGAGCATATTTACTACATGGGTTTCTCTTGTGTGGGCTTGGTGGACACAATATATGGGCTTTTGAGACTTAACCTAGTTTTGGAAGGGAGAAAAGGCTACAAAAGGGAAAGTTTTCTACAACTTTTCTTAGGACGTATTTTCTATTCTACTGGGAGTTTTGCAGAGAGCTGGAACTAGGGTTTGCTATTCTTTTATTTTCATCTTCATTATTTCATTTAATATATTTGATGATGAACTCCATTATTATGAGTAACTAAAACTCTCTTTGATTAAGGGCGATTTCGAAGCCCGAAATATGAATCTATATTTGATATGAAATAACTTGTTCACTTGCATTCATTTATGTTATTGATTGATTTTCTACTATTCTAATATTGTCTATGGATTATTTGTTAAGGGTTTAAGTTCGAAATTGAATCATTAATTCTTAATCTATTTGCTAGTTTAGATTTTCTTCGACCCGTAATTGTCTAGAGAAGATAAACACAAGTAGCTATATGTGGGTACTGATGATGGGAATTTGTTAAGTATCCATATGTAGAAATCAACACTAGTAGGTGATTCATGTTTTTGAGTTCATCACTAGGAGCAACCTTATCTCACAGAACTTAGAGCATTTGTTTAAGTCAAACCTAGTAAGCGTACCTCTAGGAAACTTGAAAAGTAGGAACCGGTAGTCGAGCGCTTCCGTATCCGGTGAACTAGGAGATAATAAAGGAATAGTTGAGCGTACTAATTATTCTAGGGTTGTTAGTAACATGATAATGCAACGAACTTGGCTATATATCAATTTGGTTTGAATTTCTTGGTCTAGAATGAACCTTTAATCAATTACATCTCATCTTTGGTTACATTTTACAATTTTCATATTTTCTACAACACAATTATCTTTGCTAAGAGTATTTGCATATCAACTTAGACTTCATTCCTCCCTTGGGACGATCCTACTTACATTATACTACTTGCTAGTTAAAGAGAAGTAGAGAAATTTATTTTTGCGAGATTCGACACCTCGTCAGAATTAGCGCCATTGCCGGGGATGCACTGGTACGATTTCTTTGGTGAATGCGCGGAGAAGGCAGGCCAAGTCCTATTGGTATACGTCTTCGTTCGGGCACTTTGCTAAAAGATTTCATTCGGGCAATCAACACTGCACTTCCTCCTAGTTCTACACCAAGTGAATTTTCGGACTCGGACCAAGAGGAAGACAACACAATGGGAGCTCGACCGCCTGCTCCAAGAACACTCAAGGAGATCACTTCTCCAAACCTAGATCAGCAGCCTTTATGTATTCAGCTGAATGGAAACATTGAGTTGAAGCCGCAATTGATTAATTTGCTGCCCAAATTCAGAGGTTTATCGGGAGAAGATCCTAATCGTCACTTACAACAATTTCATCATGTGGTAACTAGTATGAAGCAAGCAACTGCAGATGTGGATATGGCGATGATGACAGCATTTCCTTTTTCCCTTTTAGATTCTGCAGGAGAGTGGTTCTTTTGCTTACCCGCTGGAAGCATAACCACATGGAATGGGATGAAGAAATTGTTCCTCGAGAAGTATTTTCCAGCATCAAAAGCAGCTGTTATTCGCAAAGAGATTTGTGGTATTAGGAAAATATCGGGAGAGACTCTTCATGAGTATTGGGAGCGCTACAAGAAGATTTTATCTAGTTGTCCTCACCACCAAATCATCGATCAACTTGTGATTCAATATTTCTACAAAGGATTGCTTTCTACTGAGAGACATTTGATTGATGCCGCAAGTGGTGGTGCACTTACCAACAAGACCATTGCGGAAGCTACAAGCTTGTTAGAGAACATGGATGCAAATATACAACAATTCTTCACTAGAGATGAATCAGTGGTAAGGAAGGTGAATGAAGTTGGCAATTCTTCAAACTTGGAACAGAGGATGGGCAACATGGAGAGGATGATGCATCAAATCGCAGCGGCTGTCATAACATCATCATCGTATACCGAAGATGTTGAGCAAGCAAATGTCATGTACCAAAATCAGCAAAGGCCGAGGTATGATCCGTACTCTAGCACATACAATCCGGGTTGGCGAGATCATCCCAATTTCAGCTACGCCAACAAGCAAGCTGTAGCTCCAAATCCTACTTTTAATCAACAAGGTGGGTACCATTTCTTGCAAAAGCCATGTCAAGAAAATCCAGGCACGAGTATAGATGACAAGTTGAATCTCATCCTCAACACAATGGTGCAAGATAAGCAAAAGTCAGAGATGGATATGAAAGACATCCGAACTCAAATGGGTCAATTAGCTACTGCCGTGAGCAAATTGGAAGCACAAGCAGAGGGAAAACTTCCTTCTCAAATAGTAAATCACAAGGAGAATGCCAATGCTATTGAGCTACGCATTGGGAAGCAAGTAGAGAAACCGGAAACATCATCGGTGTCCAATGAACCTGATTTGGAGAAAGAAGAGGGTGAAACAGCCCCTAAAAAGGCTGACCCGATATCAAATTCTAACTCTAAAACTCGTGTTTCTACTCATGTTACTACTCCTCCTTTTCCTAAAAGGTTTGCAAAGTCGAACAAGGAGACATTGTATCAAGAGCTTTTGGAAATCTTTAAGAAGATTGAAGTGAACATTCCACTCATCGAGGCGATAAGGCAAGTTCCACGCTGGGCAAAATTCTTGAAGGAATTGTGCACTAACAAGCACAAATTGACCGGTAATGAAGTGATGAGTGTGGGGGAAAATGCTTCGGCATATCTTCAAAAGAAACTCCCACCTAAGTTGAAAGATCCTGGTAGATTCACTATACCATGTACTATTGGCAAAGTCAGGTTTGAGCGTGCTATGCTAGATTTAGGAGCATCCATTAATGTTATGCCTGCCTCCGTTTATGAATCATTAAAACTTGGACCTCTTAAAGATACCGGTATTGTTATACAACTTGCTGATAGATCTAATTCTTACCCGAAAGGGGTTATTGAAGATGTTTTGGTGCAGGTTAATCAACTCATATTTCCGGCTGATTTCTATGTTCTTGACATGATGGATGAGGATTCACCATCGACTACCCCCTTGTTGTTGGGTAGACCATTCATGAGAACCGCAAGAACCAAGATAGATGTTTTCAAAGGAGCTTTAACTATGGAATTTGATGATGAGATCATAAGTTTCAATATCTTTGAGGCTATGAGATATCCTAGTGACGTGAATTCATGTTTTTCTATTGATATTATTGATACTCTAGCTCAAAAGATGTTTGAATTGAATAGTGATGATGCTTTAGAGAACACCATAGTCGAAGGTTTAGGTTATGGGAAATACAAAGACATTGAAAGTGAATTGTCTATTTGTGATGAGCTTAAAGAGGATGTTTTATCTCTTAACTCATTACAAGAAGTTCCACCTAAGTATAATGCGTCGTATGTTTCTTTGCCGATTACTAATGATAAACTTTTACCTTCGATTGTGCAGGCACCTACTCTTGAGTTGAAACCTCTTCCGGATCACCTTAAATATGTATATTTTGGTGACAATGAAGAGTTACCGGTGATCATTGCCAACAACCTCACCGAGGTGCAAGAGGAGAAGCTTATTCGAGTGCTAAGAGAGCACAAGTCTTCCATTGGATGGACCATTGCCGATATCAAAGGAATCAGTCCTTCCACATGTATGCACCGAATACTTCTTGAAGAGGGGGCAAAACCAACAAGAGAAGCTCAACGTCGCTTGAACCATCCAATGATGGAAGTAGTCAAGAAAGAAATCCTGAAGTTGTTGGATGCCGGGATTATCTATCCCATATCCGATAGCAAATGGGTGAGCCCGATTCAAGTCGTTCCAAAGAAGTTCGGAATCACGGTGGTGAAAAATGAAGATAATGACTTGGTTCCAACTAGAATCCAGACCGGTTGGAGAGTTTGCATTGACTACCGAAAGCTCAACTCTACCACCCGAAAGGATCATTTCCCTTTACCATTCATTGATCAAATGCTTGAAAGGTTGGCTAGACGTGCTTACTATTGCTTTCTTGATGGTTTTTCAGGTTATAACCAGCTTGTAATAGCTCCGGAAGATCAAGAAAAGACGACGTTTACTTGTCCTTTTGGCACTTTTGCGTATAGACGTATGCCATTTTTCTTGTGCAATGCTCCAGCCACTTTTCAACGTTGTATGGTAAGCATATTCTCAGATTATGTGGAAAGCATCATAGAAGTGTTTATGGATGAATTTAGCGTGTATGGTGATTCTTTTGACAAATGTTTAGATAACCTTGCACTTATTCTTAAACGATGCGTAGAAACTAATCTTGTGCTTAATTGGGAAAAATGTCACTTTATGGTCACTCATGGGATTGTGTTAGGCCATGTCGTATCCTCTAAGGGGTTAGAGGTTGAAAAGGCTAAGATAGATTTGATTCGGAACTTACAATACCCCACAAATGTGAAGGAGGTTCGCTCTTTTCTTGGTCATGCAGGATTTTATAGGAGATTCATCAAGGATTTCTCCAAGATTGCAATGCCCCTGTGTAGACTTTTGCAAAAAGATGTGGCCTTTGATTGTGACAAGGAGTGCAAGGAAGCTTTTGATACCTTGAAAGAGTTGTTGACTACCGCACCAATTATCAAACCACCCGACTGGAGCAAGCCATTTGAGTTGATGTGCGATGCAAGTGATTACGCCGTTGGAGCCGTGTTGGGACAGCGAGATGGTAAAGTTCCATATGCCATTTATTATGCTTCTAGAACTCTCAACGGAGCGCAAATCAACTACTCCACAACTGAAAAGGAGCTTTTGGCCATAGTGTTTGCACTTGAGAAGTTTAGATACTATTTAGTGGGTACAAAGGTGGTTGTTTTCTCCGACCATGCTGCACTTCGATACTTGCTAAAAAAGAAGGATGCTAAGCCAAGGATCATAAGGTGGATACTCCTTCTTCAAGAGTTCAACATGCAAATCAAGGACAAGAAGGTCAGTGAGAATACCGTAGCGGATCATCTAAGAAGATTGGTTGTGTCCGAAGAAGCGATTCCTTTGCATGATAGCTTCCCGGATGAGCAACTCTTTGCGGTTGGTGGCACAACTCCATGGTACACTGACATTGTCAACTTCTTGGTGATGGGTCAAGTACCTAGTTCCATGTCTACATTCCAAAAAAACAAGCTCAAGAAGATTTCCAAGCAATATATATGGGATGAACCTTATTTGTGGAAGCATTGCTCCGATCAAATGATCCGCAGGTGCGTACTTGAATCCGAGTTCCAATCAATTCTGAATTTTTGTCACTCATATGCTTGTGGTGGCCATTTCGGATCCAAGAGGACAGCCCTCAAGGTTCTCGAAAGTGGTTTTTATTGGCCTACATTGTTTAAGGATGCATATTTGTTTTGTAAGGCTTGTGATAGGTGTCAAAGGACAGGCAACCTTGGTGCTAGAAACCAAATGCCGCAAACACCAATTCTCGTTGTTGAGATTTTTGATGTTTGGGGTATAGACTTTATGGGGCCTTTTGTGAATTCCAATGGGAAATTTTTTATACTTCTTGCTGTAGATTATGTTTCTAAGTGGGTGGAAGCTAAAGCCACTCCTACCAATGATTCTCATGTTGTTTGTGAGTTTATGAAGGAACATATCTTTTCTAGGTTTGGAACACCTCGAGTGGTGATTAGTGATGGAGGCTCGCACTTCAAGAGATCCTTTCACGCTCTCCTAAAGAAGTACAACATTTCTCATAAAGTTAGCACACCGTATCATCCACAAATGAGTGGTCAAGCTGAAATTTCCAACCGGGAGATTAAGACCATCTTAGAGAAGACGGTGAACGTTACAAGGAAGGATTGGAGTTATAGACTCAATGACGCTTTGTGGGCGTATAGGACAGCTTATAAGACACCCATCGGTATGTCTCCTTTTAGGATTGTCTATGGCAAACCTTGCCATCTTCCCATCGAACTTGAACACAAAGCTTATTGGGCTATCAAGGTATGTAATATGGAATTAGATGCAGCTGGTGAACTTAGGAAACTTCAACTCAATGAGTTAGAAGAGATACGAAATGATGCATATGAAAGTTCACGCATTTATAAAGAAAAGACCAAAGCTTTCCATGATAAGATGATTTCCCGAAAGAGTTTTGAAGTAGGGCAGAAAGTACTTTTATTCCATACTCGGCTTAAATTGTTTCCGGGTAAACTTAGGTCCAGATGGTTTGGACCATTTGTTGTTACTAATGTGTTTGCACATGGTGCAGTTGAAATTACTAGTCCCAAAACAGGGCTGGTTTCCAAGGTTAACGGCCATCGCTTGAAACCATACTACGAGCAGTTTGTGGCGGAGAATCAGGATATGATCACATTGAGTGATCCACTCCCTCTGGAGGAGTAATTGGAGCTGAACGTCGGGCTGACGACGTTAAACCAAGCGCTAAGTGGGAGGCAACCCACCGGTTTTGTATCTTTACCTTTATCTTTTTATTTTTCATTTGCGGAAAACCACTTTTCATTTTATCTTTTATTTTTCTTTGTTTTTGCATATCATTTGCGGAATTTCCCACCTTGAACTTTCTTTGGACGATTCAATTTTAAATTGAGGACAATGTAAAGTTTAAGTGTGGGGGAGCATTTATATGATTGTATAGTTTGTTTTATGCCTTTAGAATAAATAGAAAATAGAAAAATAGAAAAATAAAGAAAAAATTGTGCTTTTTGAACTCCGAAATCTAGAAATTTATGCCTTTAGGATGACACTATTAGTGGATGGAACCATTGTGATTGCAGGAGTTGAGGAACCCATTAATTAACAAAGACTAACATGGCTCAGAAATTATAAATTATATGTTAGTTGTTACCATATCTCGGAATATCACCATATCACATTCTATTTTTATTTTTTCATATTTATCTATTGTTCTCTAAGTGCTTTGGTGGGTCACTAAAAATCGAGTTGTTATTACTGCTAGGATGAAATAGAGTGATTGAGTTGCTAAGAAAAAAGAAAAAATAATAAGAAGAAGAAAAATAAAGAGACCGACCAATTAGACCAAACGGAATAAAAATGACACTTGGGAATAGCAGTATGTGTGAAACGTAGTCCCTGTCTCCGTCGCCTAAACAAGCGTGGAATGCAGGATCCAAGGCAACTATCACGTACTTGCTGACAATAAGCATGCGCTTGGATCCAAAAGATCTAATCATGCCGTCTAAAAAAAATAAAAAAATAATAATAATATTATTATTGTGTTGAATAAAGTCACTCCTGGTTCCCTTGTATATGCCAGTGAGTTGATGTAGAAATAAGTTTGTTGACCACTGGTTCCCTTGTATATGCCAGTGTGTTAACACTAGAATTGACAAGTAGCTCAATCCAATAGGATAGGTTCATCTTGGCGGTGACCTTCAGACAGATATGGGATACATCGATCACTTGTGAATCTTCGCCACATCTACCTCTTTATCCATCTTCTTAATCTTTTCATTGTGATTGTGGTTAGTCAGATTCCGAGTATTGTGGTTTGTTCAACTTTCTAAGAAAACTTTATGTACTTATATATGAACTGAATTTGCGCAAGGTATCTCCTCCTGTAGTCATTTTGGATTCGTTCATTGATTTGTCACAAATAGACGGAGTTGGAAATATAGGTTTTGTAGGAAGACCTCTTGTAAACCTTCACGAGACTAAAACTCATCCACTAGGGACACCTAGGGGTTCAAAGTCCTGTTATTCATGCTTAGAGTAACCGTAGCCTCGATGAGACGGAGTTGTATGTATATTTTAGAATTATTTTGTATGATTTTCTCGAGGACTAGCAAAGTCTAAGTGTTGGGGAATTTGATAGGTGTCTAGAACACCTATATATTTATCTATTGTTTATGCTTTCTTTGCTTAGTTTTCTTGTAAAATATGTATCTTATGTTTGCTTTTGGGTATTTAGGTACTTTGAAGTCACTTGGAACAAAAGAAGAAGCAAAGGCGCAAAAGTCTCATCTCATGTGCAAATGCTTTTGGGGACAAACTATTTCTCATTATTCGCTTCTATTTCTTGATTCCTGTCTGAAAAATATGTCGACTTTAGTGATGCAAGTTTTGTCTGAAAAGCATGACTGCTTTAGTGATGAATAGAAATTGAAGAGATGAAGTGGGTTTGAGAAGTAAGAGATGGTTGCTGTTGGTGGAGGAACTCGAAAGGAGGAAAAAGCATGCAATTGGGAGCATAGGGATGTAGGCGAGTGACATGGGATTCAATCTAAGTCATCATAAGGGTTGCCAGTTGGGTGGAATTTATCCTAATAATGGGTGCCTTATCTGGGTACCCCTTATCTACTCTCACTGGGGTGTTTTCATCCAAAATCATTCCTACATTGGCCTTGGATTTCAGAGAAGACTCTCTCAATCATTTCTCATCTGATTCAAAGGAAAACAGCTGCACCATTATGGTTGAGATTCACAGAGATAAATTAGATGCAATTGAATGGAAGAAGGAGGTTAACAAGAAGGGTTTCTATCAAAGCAACAAGGAGATCGTTGTCTGCTGATCTGTGGGTGTTTTCTCCATCGATTTTGGAGGACAGAACGAAGACGAATTAGTGGGAGATTGAGATGAGATTCAATGTCTCATAAGAGTGGTTTTGAATCTGCAGCTGTTGTAATCGATTGATGGCTTCGAAGATAAAATTGGGATGTGATATTGGAATGAGATTATGAACTGGAAAGTTTGGAGAGGGTTTGTCACTAATCTTGCTACAGATCGATAGGAGGTTGAAGATGGTAGAGAAATTGTGTTTGTGGTCATCTCCAAGGGTGTGTAATGATTTTATGTTTAAGAAGACAGGGTGTTGTTTCTGTGGGTAATGTACTGATATTACAGATGTAACAACATAGATAAAAAAACTCAGAGTTGGTATGGGTTTGTTCTGCTGGAAGGATGGGTATTGAGGAGATCTGAAGCTGGGTTTGAGTTGAACTTTGGAGGTCTCAGTGAAATTGGTAGAATCTGGTGATGTTGTTACAATGGACTTAGTGGATGGTCACAGTTGCAGGCATGGTGAATTGTTGGGTGCAACAAATCTGGTGGTGGTTGTACTGCGGATGAAGGTGGTTAATTGTAGTGGTAGAATGAGTGGGGTGTTGTGGTTGCAGGTTATGGAGGCAGTAAAGCTGTAGCTAAGAGAGCAGCTGGGAATAATGGTGTAGGTTGCTTGCAGTAACTCAGTGATGTCGCGTCTAGTTTGTGTGAACTTCAGGTGATGATATGAAGCAGTGGGTGGTGTTTTGCAGTAATGGCACGCATGTGCGCTGAAATAAGTGAACTACAAGGAAGATTTAAAGCTACAGATATGGGTTTAGGTGGAGTAGGTACAAGTGAAGCTGTAACCAAGAAGTTGTGCAGTGAATGGAGCTAAAACTGAGCAGCTGGAATTGGCTTGCAGTGAATGGCAGAAGAGAGTGCTTAAACTGAATATAATTAGTTGCAGGTGGTGGCGATTATATTGTGGATTGCATGGGATGAATGCTATGGTTTTACTGCGTGGTATGGAGAGCGGTGATACTGAATTGGAGTGCATCTGTGAAGCGAAGGAGTAGTTCAAGGGGAAATGGAAGAAGAGTTGGTGCTGATTAACAAGAAAACGGTACTGGTAGTTGGCATTGAAGTTCATGCCCTGTGAAATAAGAGATCTGGGAGTTGTTACAATGGGTATCTCAACTGAGATTCAATTTGTGATGGGAGCTGTAGGTTGCAGCTGGTAATGAAGGTTATTGAGATGCTGATATTGTTGTTGTCTTGGCTAGGGAATAAGGTTGAGGAGAAAATTGTCATTGAGGCAGTTGGATTTGTAGGCACTGGTGATACTGCAGTCAGTGGTGCTGTGAGGTGATACTGATGTTGCAGGTGGACATGAGACAGGAGCTGTGGTATATTACAGGTAACATAAAGTGTGCTGCAAAGCTGGTTCTGGTGGAGCAGCAGCTGGCTGATATGGCATGTGCGGTGTAGTTGGAGTTGGAGCTGAAGATGAGCATGGGAAGAAATGAAGCGCCAACATGGTTGGCTGAGAATCAATGCTGCTATTGCAGGTGAGAAAATGCAATGGACTAGGAGGTTGCAATCTGTGGTATTTGAATGAATCTAAATAGTGTGTAAGATACAGAGAGTGCAATACATGTTATTAGATTTGGTTGCTGCTGTGCAAATGGTGATCTGAGGCAATTTATCCGTCGCCAGATTCCGGCGACCGGCGGCCAAATTCCGGTAACTTTATGGGTTATCCGGTGACTACTTTCTGAGCATATTTACTACATGGGTTTCTCTTGTGTGGGCTTGGTGGACACAATATATGGGCTTTTGAGACTTAACCTAGTTTTGGAAGGGAGAAAAGGCTACAAAAGGGAAAGTTTTCTACAACTTTTCTTAGGACGTATTTTCTATTCTACTGGGAGTTTTGCAGAGAGCTGGAACTAGGGTTTGCTATTCTTTTATTTTCATCTTCATTATTTCATTTAATATATTTGATGATGAACTCCATTATTATGAGTAACTAAAACTCTCTTTGATTAAGGGCGATTTCGAAGCCCGAAATATGAATCTATATTTGATATGAAATAACTTGTTCACTTGCATTCATTTATGTTATTGATTGATTTTCTACTATTCTAATATTGTCTATGGATTATTTGTTAAGGGTTTAAGTTAGAAATTGAATCATTAATTCTTAATCTATTTGCTAGTTTAGATTTTCTTCGACCCGTAATTGTCTAGAGAAGATAAACACAAGTAGCTATATGTGGGTACTGATGATGGGACTTTGTTAAGTGTCCATAAGTAGAAATCAACACTAGTAGGTGATTCATGTTTTTGAGTTCATCACTAGGAGCAACCTTATCTCACAGAACTTAGAGCATTTGTTTAAGTCAAACCTAGTAAGCGTACCTCTAGGAAACTTGACAAGTAGGAACCGGTAGTCGAGCGCTTCCGTATCCGGTGAGCTAGGAGATAATAACGTAATAGTTGAGCGTACTAATTATTCTAGGGTTGTTAGTAACATGATAATGCAACGAACTTGGCTATATATCAATTTGGTTTGAATTTCGTGGTCTAGAATGAACCTTTAATCAATTACATCTCATCTTTGGTTACATTTTACAATTTTCAGATTTTCTACAACACAATTATCTTTGCTAAGAGTATTTGCATATCAACTTAGACTTCATTCCTCCCTTGGGACGATCCTACTTACATTATACTACTTGCTAGTTAAAGAGAAGTAGAGAAATTTATTTTTGCGAGATTCGACACCTCGTCACAGCTGTACTAATTACATCGCAGAAATATTCATACTTTCACACAGTTCACAGAAAGGAGACACAAGAAATAATTCACCATTTCAAGAAAGATAATGAAGGGCAAGTAAGGGAGTGGAGAAATAAGATTTCATTATCTTCCTTGAGGATATTCAAAGTAAACAAAATCAAAAGTTGAATTCTCAAAATTTCAAAAGTTATATTATTCGCAAGAAAGAAGAAGAAAAAGAAAGCAAAAAAGAAACTCAAGATTTGATGATTGTCTCGCCAGATTAACTATTCTTGCTCGCCAGATTCGTTATTCTTGCCAGAATTGTCAGCTTCATCAGTATTCTTCTCACCGCTTGTAGATACTTCTTTAGGAGGACTTCTCTCTTCTTTATCATCTTCTTGAGTGGTATTTTCTTCTTCAGTGAATTCTAATTCCTTATCCATGGGAAGAGGAATTTCATCATCATCAAATTTTAAAGGAGGAACAGATACAGGAGGGAGAGAATAGGAGAGTAGAATATCATTCACGAGAACTTCAGCACTGAGGTAAACCTTGCGAAGGAAACCTCTGTCACGATTCCTAATCTCTATATTTTTGAAGTACTCGAGATAATCAAGTCTTCTTTCTGCTTTATCGCGAGCTTCAATATAATTGGAAGTAAGAGTCTTGTTCTCTTTGCGAACTTTATCCAACTTATCAGTAAGATCAGCAATGGTAGAATGAAGACTTCTTTTAGATTCTGCGAGTAACAAAGGTGATAAAAGATCATTCAGTCAAAGATTTTGCGAGAAATATAACATAAAATTTGACAGAAAGGTCAACAAGAGAGGCATTCAATTGACTACCTTCTTTCTGCGAAGTTAAGTTTTGAATTAATGTAAAGAAACAGTTTTCCCATTGATTTATAGCGTCGTCAAATTTATCGCCAACCACACCCTTCAGACGAGATTTCATGTTTTCTTCTCTGGTGCGTAGATACGAGTTTTCCTTTGCTAGTAAAGAATGAGACTTCTTCAATTGAGAATATTGGTCTTGAAGCTCGCTGGCCTTCAAACTAAGAGTTAACCTACCTTTGATAAGTTTATCCTTCTCAGCAGCAAATGATTCAGTTACTTCCTTGAGTTCATATTTAAGGGAACGAAGAGATTGCTCTTGATTATCGCATATTCTTTGTAGATTACTCAATTGTTGTGAAGAAATCGCCATCAGGCTTGAAAATCTATGTTTCTCTTGGGATAAAGTTCTATTTTCATTTGATAAAGATTCTACCGCCAAGTTAGACTTGGTTAACGAATATGAAAGACGAGTAACCTCGTTACTTAATAAATTTTGACTTTGCGATAGTTGGTTATTCTCATTAGTAAGGTTATCTATTTGATCAATCGAATATGTGTAGAGATTATCTAATCTATTATACCGGTCCATCCAAGAATCTCTTTCAACACGAGATTCATCAGCAATAGATTCAAATTTAAGTCTCTCCATGAAACAAGTCCGATATGAAACTAATATATGAATCAAGAATTTAAAAAGGAAACTTGAGTACAGAGGATATAAAAACAAAACAAAAAAACAAAAGGGTAGTAGAGGCAGGAAAATTGTACCTTTCAGCTCGTCATTCTTTCTGCGAAGGTTCTCGCAGTTAAGAGAAGAGTTGCGAAGCATATGGTTCAGAGTATCACATTAAGAAGTTTTTACTTGAAGGCTTTTTCTCAGAGATTCAACTTCATTCTCTAAAGATGCTCATGAAGCAGTGTTATCAGAGCCAAAATATTTAAGCAAGGTCTCGCAAGCTTCATATTGGAGAGAGTCAGTAGAAGATTTTCTAGCATCATCTAAAATATTAGATAGAATTTTAAAAGCAATATCAACTCCAGCTAAGATTCCATTCGATGGAGGAAGAGATGGAGAGGGTGAAGTGGTAACAAGGGCAAGTTGATGATTTGAGTCATTTGCGATGGTTGTATTATCAGAAGGAGGAGTGTTGGGAAAAACAACAGTTGAAGGCAGTAAAGGGCTAGAAGGAACTTTAGTCACATCAATTTCAGGAGCTTGATTTGTCAATGAATCAAAAGAAGTAGAGTTGTTGGCATCGATGTTCTCGCAGACAAAAGGAAGAGGACCCAGTTGCGAGGGTGTGGGAGTAACTCTTGCAGATGCTAATGTGGGGATAGAGAAATCATCCTCAAGAGCTTTGAAATGACGAGATCTTTTGGGAGGATTAGCGATGTGCTCAACATTCTGCGAATAATAACTTAGATAAGAAACAGAGGAAACAATATTGTTATTAAGAAATAGGATGTGTTTCTTACCACCTTATCATTCGCAAAACTTCTCTTCTTCTTCTCAGTTGGTCTTTTGCGAGCATTAGGGTTTTGACCTGAAGATTGGGTGTTAGGGATAGTTCCACTGAAGAGAAAACATAATACGGGAGTTAATGAAGGATCAAATAGAGAAGATCGAAGAATATGAGTAAAAATTGAATCAAATAAAGGTTGTAATTAAAAAACATACCTTGATGATTCCATTAGAACAGTAGCAGGAGAATATGAGGAAGAAGAAAAGTTGCAGACGGAAGATAAAATAAACAGATGAAGAAGATAGAGAAGTAGAAGAAGAAAATTAGTTTTGAAGTTTAACTCTGCCTTTTATAGGAAAATGAGAATAACATGTTGAGTAAAGACGTGTCCGTAAAAAGATGAATTTACAACACGTGTAGGCGGTTAAAGCTGAATTAACGGAGCAATGTCGAGAACAAAATATGGGAAGAAGAGAAGCTGCGAGCACTTTGAAGAATTGAAGATTCTCATATCCTCTCCACTTTGCGAAGAAGACATGAGAAGAGGCAAGATGTAGGACCAGAATATCGCTATAATACTTCTCTGCGAGATTAACAACACTTCCCAGCGAGCATCACCGCAAGATCATCAACTACACTTTGAGAGTATCACAAAATAAGTCAAAAGAGCGACGTAATAAATGATTAGTGAAGAAAACTTGAGAAAAGCATGTTTATCCTGCGATGGTTACAAAAATGGAGAGAGGGAACATTGTAACTAATCGCGGTACAATCACAGAATCAACCCGAAATAAGAGGGAAACTTAGCTGTCATCCATTATGTAGCTACCCTATAAATATAGACCCAATGTGTCCAGAAAAGGATGATGTATTTTTGAGAGTTAAGAAAGTGTTGTGGAGAGAGAAATTTCAAGAGAATAGTTGTAATCTTGAATTCTTTCATTTCTTTAAACATTTCTGAAATAAAAATAATAAAGTGTCGTTTTTCATCTTCAATTATGAGTTGATTATAACAAAATCTTAACAAGGGTGTAGTATGGGAAATCCTGCAACTACAATGACGTCAGCAGTTCAAACACCATCAACAGTTTCTGTTCAATGACGTCAGCATCGTGTAACGACGTCAGAATATTTCGTTAACGTTTTAACGACGTTAGCATATTGAAGCACCGTTAGTTAACGCCTTCCGCTGCATCAGCATCACGTCACCTTGCAAACGTCAGCATGACCACAGCATCCGAACCTTCATCCTTCTGTCAACGGTGCAGTAGCAGGGAGTCGGCGGCCAAGCCCGGCGGCTGCAGCGAGCGGCAATCGCGGAGATTAATCGTGGGAACATTTAATCGACGATTTTACGTGGATGATTCAGTGTAGCAGGATGCAACATATTTTTGTAGTTCTGATTCAATGTAGCGCGATGCAGTCTAATTTCGTAGCCCTCGGATCATTCCACCCCATTCTGTTTGCCTAACGGATGTCTTTGCCCCATTGTAGGCTTAGCTTCTAGAGCATTCCAGCATGCATGTAAGGGCCAGTTATTCTAGAGCCATGCAGTCATCAAAGCTGGTCAGTTATCGAAAGTGGCATGCAGGACAGTCAATGCCAGTTATGGAAGGGAGACATGCAGTGCCAGTAAATACAAGAGACATGCAAGGACCAGCTGTTACAACAGTAATGCAGGGAAAATTATTGATATTCATGCCTGCAGCTAAAACGGTAATTTATGACATATAAATGGACAGTTCTGCAAGAAAAAAGGTAAGCAATTTTCATACCAAAAATACATGTGAGAAAATCCGATTCTGACTTGAGCATCGAGGGTTTTTTTGCAGGTACCCCCCCCTTTTTCTCCTTTCTCCAGAAATCAATTGAAGATTGAAGCAGCGATCGATTCCCAGCAAAAGCATCACGAAAATTTTGTGTTTGGGGTAGAAGAAATTTTACCTTACAAACAGCTGACTTAATCTTTTTCCCTATAAAATAAATAGCACTTAGAATGGAATTTATTGCTTCATATCAATTAATCACAGGAACAATAAACCAAAATCCAGATGTGCTTAAAAGTTACTCATACAAATAATGCATATCGATTAAACATACATGCCAAATGATAGTCCTCTCTACAGGGTAGGGTGCCACATTATGTTGGTCATATGAAAAGAAATTGACCACGTAGCTACCTTCAAAGTCCGCTCTGCTTATCAAAGTAGGTTAGTCTTTTGGGCATGAAATAGCAAACTCGAAATCATGGATCATGCAAGCAGCTAGTTGTGGGTATATATCATATAACATATAACTCCACACACTAAACTCAAATTTTAGCAAGAAGATATAATCTTATGTTACTTTTTCAGTAGTTGCATATGTGAAACCGATTAAAATGCAATACTTGCTTCTAAAGTTACTGAAAGAACACTACAAAGGTTGGAGATATTACCAGAATAAGTCCAATTATGTTTGTGGGCTGCTTATAAAAAACTGGCAATCTGCTCTGCCCTTTCTCCAGAATTAGATTCACCAACTCCCTGAACAATTTCACGTGTATAGTGCTTAGTATCACAAAGTATCCCACGTGACAAAATTAAATTCCTTTAGCACTGATGCATAATTACTCACCTATGAATCTTTGCATTAATATCAATTAAAAATGTCTAAGCTATATGAGTCATAGCATCTCCTGCTATTTTCATAGTAAACTCAAGTTATCCTGCTACAATGGTTGTTTCATCGCGAGTCAATTATCCGCCTTTCCCAGCCTGGGTACAGGTAAGAGAAGAGTAAACATTTAGCCTTTAACTGGAGTGTATTGTAAATACATAATCTTATCAAAGTGACATGAACAACTTTACCAAATACAAAAACAGAAACTTCACCAGATCTATCAAAAGAAAGTATTTACAATAAAGCTTTGACAAAACATTAAAAGCTGAAAAATTTGATAACTGCTGAAAAAAACACCCCTTCTGAACCACAAAGATATTGTAACCCCGATAACTTGTTTTGATGTTACAATAACAAGCCCGGGTTGGAACCCACACTTTTCCTTCTTCATACTCCTTTGTACAAGATATAGAGGACAAGATTCATAATGGTAAACATGGATGCATAACAACCAAGTTTTTTCCATTTTTTTTTCCATTTAAAGGTTAACTATTTCAATGCATATTAAATGGTGCACCGAGAAAGCTCACCTCATTACCATGCATATCAAGAAGCGTTTTCAGCCCAGCTCTGCGGAAAAGAGCAACGTGCATGTTTCCCAGCAAATAATCAAGTAGCTGATCGAGACTCACTAATAAAATTTGTTTACTCTGTCAATAAGGTTTTACTACTTATTAAAGGATCACAGACCAATCCACATATCCAACTTTTTTTTAAAGGCTAGTCTTTAGTAAGCGTGAACTCGATGCAGAGGACAGTTCAAATTCTTCAATTTCTTGTGAACCACAACTTGAAATAACTAAAGATCCAATGCCAATTCTCACATATAATCGTAAAAATACTCTCCTTCCTTCATAGAAAATAAGTATCATTACTCTTCACTGATGAAATTCTTGGTGGTTAGCATTTCTACTTTTTATATGCATTGGCATATCCAAGTACAAAATTTACATATTAGAACTTAGAATATCTAACTGAATCATTTAAACAGTACCTTGCTTAAATGTTTAAAAGACAAGCACACGCACAAAAGGTGGCACAATGGCCCCAATTTCCAAACCATATCTGGAGCAGATGGATTGGGGTATTATCTGCAAAATAACAAAGTTCAAAATCAACATATTAATATGTAGTCTTACCTTATGTGGTTGTCTATCAAATAAAATACATTAAGAAAGTTCCTTTGTTCAGTACGACATAATGTTAACTCACCAATCCAACCAAGAGGATCAATGTTACTGAGATCAATATGGCACCCCAAGTTGTAACCAAACCATCAAGAAAAACAGGGAGCGCCTACCGAAAAAGAAAAAAAAATCAGTTAACATGAAGAGAGTTCTGAACATTCATGCTAGGGGATAAAATTATCCTCGGATGAACAGAACAAAAAGAATTCAATATGTATACATAAAAAGAATATAAAGATGTTAATTACCTTAGTTCCATCAATACCCATTTCTCATTCTCATTAGAACATTTCAATTAGGTCTAAAAGTTCAATTCTCGGAGAATGCTCCAAATCTAAGAGATGAATAACCATGACCTAAACAGAAAAACATAAACCAATAGAGAAACAAAATCAGAATAAAAATTAAAAATAACAAATTTTTTATTTTAGAAAAGAGAGAAGAAGAATTAAAGCACTGTCAATGGTACACCTAATCATTTTTGTAAATCATGAGAGGAATCATCAATTTCCTACTGAAAACTCAGAATTGAGTAATGGAAATAAAAACCCAGAAAAGATAAACAAACACACAATCCAATTCAGCAAAACAAGCTCCTTAAATTATAAGAATTAAAACTCTATCATAGTTTATGGAAAAATCTTGCAAAATTTGTAAAACCCTAGATCCAAAAGAAATGGGTTAAGAAACAACTTCAAGCGCCAACATGAATCTGCAAAACCAAAACCCCTAAATATCAATGACGAGAAACAAATCTAGGTTACTTTTTACAGAAAGTCTAAGCTTGAATCTATAACTTTTAAGTACCAAATGAGAAATTAAAGTAAAACGAAAGAAAATTAGGGTTCTTACCGCCGCAAGATTTGGTTATACTACACCTAAATATGAACTAATCAGGAATGAAATTTCTTTATTTCAATCTTACGGCCCTAGATCTCTTCTTTGTGGAGATCGATACCTTCACTTGTATCTTCAGATCGTGAAAAATAAGAAGATTGGATTCAATATTTAAAAGTGTTAGTGATGGGGGAACAATCAAAAAAAGAAGAGATGCGGAGATTGAAGGGTTTTTATTTTTTCGCTCGACGAGTAGAAGAAAAAGAAACAACAAAGTGAAAAGAGGAGGAGGAGAGTCAAAGGAAGGGAGTACAATCTCATCTTTAGTGCCTTAGTCGAAAAATAAATAAAAATAAATCTTTATCTTAAAGATTATCTTTTGGATATGGTATAGGATATTTGGACGGTGATAAAATATTGTTGAATTCATTGGACGATAGAGATTTAGCATGGTATTGTCTTACGGATCATGACAATTGTACTTCTTTGTGCTTCTCCTTCGTTTTTCGATCACTACGAGCTCATGATGTAGATTTTGAAAAACATTTAGAGAATCATGAATTGATTTTTATTAACCGGAGGTCATAATGTAGAATCTAATCAACATTTTTAGATGTCATGAAGTAGTATCCAGTTAATCAACATTTTTAGTTATAGGTTCGAAGATTACTAGACTTCGAAGATTACTAGGGTTCGATCAGAGTTTCTCATTCGGATGAACTGAAGATGAAATTTATCAGATTTGAACATCCCAGATCAAAGATTAATAGAGTTAGACATAAGTTTCTCATTCGGAGGAAATGTAGAGGAAATTTATCAGATTTGAATATCCTAGGATCGAATATTACTAGAGTTGGACCCGATTTTCTCATTCGGGTGAATTGAAGATGAAATTTATCAGATTTGAACATTCCAGGTTCAAAGATTACTAGAGTTCGACCTAAGTTTCTCATTCGGGTGAACTAAAGATGAAATTTATCAGATTTGAACATCCCAGGTTCAAATATTACTAGAGTTAGACCTGGGTTTCTCTTTCGGATGGTATGTAGACGAAATATATCAGAATTGAACATCACCGGTTTAAATATTAACAGAGTTAGACCTGAGTTCCTCGCTTGGATGAACTGGAGACGAAATATATCATAATTGAACATCACGGGTTCAAATATTACCATAGTTAGACCTGAATTTACTTTCGGATGAACTGGAGACGAAATATATCAGAATTGAACATCACGGTTTCAAATATTACCAGAGTTAGACCTGAGTTTACCTTTCGGATGAACTGTAGACGAAATATATCAGATTTGAACATCACGGGTTAAAATATTACCAAAGTTAGACCTGAGTTTCCCTTTCAGATGAACTGGAGACGAAATATATCAGAATTGAACATCACGGTTTCAAATATTACCAAAGTTAGACCTGAGTTTCCCTTTCGGATGAACTGGAGACGAAATATATCAGAATTGAACATCACGGGTTCAAATATTACCACAGTTATACCTGAGTTTCCCTTCAGAACTTGAGAAGAAATATATCAGAATTGAACATCACGGGTTCAAAAATTACCAGAGTTAGACCTGAGTTTCCCTTTCAGATGAACTGGAGACGAAATATATCAGGACTGAATATCACGGGTTCAAATTTTACTAGAGATAGACCTGAGTTTCCCTTTCAGATGGACTGGAAAACGAAATATATCAGAATTGAACATCACGGGTTCAAATATTACCAGAGTTAGACCCGAGTTTCCCTTTCGGATGGACTGGAGAAGAAATATATCATAATTGAACATCACGGGTTCGAATATTACCAGAGTTAGACCTGAGTTTCGCTTTCTGATGGAGTGGAGACGAAATATATTAGAATTGAACATCACCGTCTCAAATATTACCAGAGTTAGACCTGAGCTTCGCTTTCGGATGGACTGGAGACGAAATATATCAGAATTAAACATCACTGGTTCAAATATTACCAGAGTTAGACCTGAGTTTCCCTTTCGGATGGACTGGAGATGAAATATATCAGAATTGAACATCACGGGTTCAAATATTGCTAATGTTAGACCTAAGTTTCCCTTTCGGATGGACTGGAGACTAAATATATTAGAATTGAATATCACGGGTTCAAATATTACTAGAGTTAGACATGAGTTTCCCTTTTTGATGGAATGAAGATGAAATATATATCAGAATTAAACAACATGGGTTCAAATATTACCAGAGTTAGACCTGAGTTTCCCTTTCGGATGGACTGGAGACGAAATACATCAGAATTGAATATTAAGGGTTCAAATATTACCAGATTTAGACCTAAGTTTCGTTTTCAGATGCACTGGAGATGAAATATATCAGAATTGAACATCAATGGTTCAAATATTACCAGAGTTAGACCTGAGTTTCGCTTTCGGATGAACTGGAGCTGAAATATATCAGAATTGAACATCACGGTATTAAATATTACCAAAGTTAAACCAGAGTTTCCCTTTCGGATGAACTGGAGATGAAATATATCATAATTGAACATCACGGGTTCAAATATTACCAGAGTTAGACCTGAGTTTCCCTTTGGATGAACTGGAGACAAAATATCAGAATTGAACATCACTAGTTCAAATATTACCAGAATTGTTAGATCACGGAGTTCAAATATTACTAGAGTTAGACACGAGTTTCCCTTGGATGAGACTTAAATATATCGGGAATTGAACATCACGGGTTCAAATATATCGAATTGAACATCATCATGGGTTCAAATATTACGAGTTAGACATGAGTTTCCCATTTCGGATGAACTTTCGGAGGGAGACGAAATATATCGAAATTGAACATCAAGGGTTCAAATATTACGAGAGTTAGACATGAGTTTCCCTTTCGGATATTTGCGAGAGAAATATTTCAATTAAACATCATGGGTTCGGAGTTAGACTCGAGTTTCGCTTTCGGATGGACTGGAGACGAAATATATCGAAATTGAACATCAAGGGTTCAAATATTACGAGAGTTAGACCTAAGAGTTGGAGATGAAATATATCGAGAATTTCACGGGTTCAAATATTACTAGAGTTAGGAGTTTGCTTTCGGATGAACGGGAGATGAAATATATCAGAATTGAACATCACGGGTTCAAATATTACCGAGAGTTAGAACACGAGTTTCCTTTCGGATGAACTCGGAGACGAAATATATCAGAATTGAACATCACGAGTTCAAATATTACCAGAGTTAGACCTAAGTTTCCCTTCGGATGAACTGGAGACGAAATATATCAGAATTGAACATCACTGGTTCAAATATTACCAGAGTTAGACCTGAGTTTCCCTTCGTATGAACTGGAGACGAATCATATCAGAATTGAACATCACAGGTTCAAATATTACCAGAACTAGACATGAGTTTCCCTTCGGATAAACTGGAGACGAAATATATCAGAATTGAACATCACGGGTTCAAATATTACCAAAGTTAAACCTGAGTTTCCCTTTCGGAAGAACTGGAGACGAAATATATCAGAATTGAACATTACTGGTTTAAATATTACCAGAGTTAGACATGAGTTTCCATTTCGGATGGACTGGAGACGAAATATATATATGAATTAAACATCATGGGTTCAAATATTACCAGAGTTAGACCTGAGTTTCGCTTTCGGATGGACTGGAGACGAAATATATCAGAATTGAACATCAAGGGTTCAAATATTACGAGAGTTAGACCTGAGTTTCGCTTTCGGATGCACTGAAGATGAAAGATATCAGAATTGAACATCACAGGTTCAAATATTACCAGAGTTAGACCTGAGTTTCCCTTTCGGAGGAACTGGCGACGAAATATATCAGAATTGAACATCACTGGTTCAAATATTACCAGAGTTAGACATGAGTTTCCCTTTCGGATGGACTGGAGACGAAATATATATCAGAATTAAACATCATGGGTTCAAATATTACCAGAGTTAGACCTAAGTTTCGCTTTCGGATGGACTGGAGACGAAATATATATCAGAATTGAACATCAAGGGTTCAAATATTACGAGAGTTAGACCTGAGTTTCGCTTTCGGATGCACTGGAGACGAAATATATCAGAATTGAACATCACAGGTTCAAATATTACCAGAGTTGGACATGAGTTTCGCTTTCGGATGAACTGGAGACGAAATATATCAGAATTGAACATCACGGGTTCAAATATTACCAGAGTTAGACCTGAGTTTCCCTTTCGGATGAACTGGAGACGAAATATATCAGAATTGAACATCACGAGTTCAAATATTACCAGAGTTAGACCTAAGTTTCCCTTCGGATGAACTGGAGACGAAATATATCAGAATTGAACATCACTAGTTCAAATATTACCAGAGCTAGACCTGAGTTTCCCTTCGTATGAACTGGAGACGAATCATATTAGAATTGAACATCACGGGTTCAAATATTACCAGAGCTAGACCTGAGTTTCCCTTCGGATGAATTGGAGACGAAATATATCAGAATTGAACATCACGGGTTCAAATATTACCAGAGTTAGACCTGAGTTTCCCTTTAGGATGGACTGGAGATGAAATATATATCCGAATTGAACATCACTGGTTCAAATATTACCAGAGTTAGACCTGAGTTTCCCTTTCGGATGGACTGGACACGAAATATATCAGAATTGAACATCACGGGTTCAAATATTACCATAGTTAGAACTGAGTTTCGCTTTCGGATGCACTGGAGACGAAATATATCAGAATTGAACATAACGGGTTAAAATATTACCAGAGTTAGACCTGAGTTTCGCTTTCGGATGAACTGGAGATGAAATATATCATAATTGAGCATCACGGGTTCAATTATTACCAGAGCTAGACATGAGTTTCCCTTCGGATAAACTGGAGACGAAATATATCAGAATTGAACATCACGGGTTCAAATATTACCAGAGTTAGACCTGAGTTTCCCTTTCGGAGGAACTGGAGACGAAATATATCAGAATTGAACATCACTGGTTCAAATATTACCAGAGTTAGACATGAGTTTCCCTTTCGGATGGATTGGAGACGAAATATATATCAGAATTAAACATCATGGGTTCAAATATTACCAGAGTTAGACCTAAGTTTCGCTTTCGGATGGACTGGAGACGAAATATATCAGAATTGAACATCAAGGGTTCAAATATTACGAGAGTTAGACCTGAGTTTCGCTTTCGGATGCACTGGAGACGAAATATATCAGAATTGAACATCACAGGTTCAAATATTACCAGAGTTAGACCTGAGTTTCCCTTTCGGATGAACTGGAGACGAAATATATCAGAATTGAACATCACGAGTTCAAATATTACCAAAGTTAGACCTGAGTTTCCCTTCGGATGAACTGGAGACGAAATATATCATAATTGAACATCACTAGTTCAAATATTACCAGAGTTAGACCTGAGTTTCCCTTCGTATGAACTGGAGACGAATCATATCAGAATTGAACATCACGGGTTCAAATATTACCTAGTTAGACTCGAGTTTCCCTTCGGATGAACTGGAGACGAAATATATCAGAATTGAACATCACGGGTTCAAATATTACCAGAGTTAGACCTGAGTTTCCCTTTCGGATGGACTGGAGATGAAATATATATCCGAATTGAACATCATTGGTTCAAATATTACCAGAGTTAGACCTGAGTTTCCCTTTCGGATGGACGGGAGACGAAATATATCAGAATTGAACATCACGGGTTCAAATATTACCAGAGTTAGAACTGAGTTTCGATTTCGAATGCAATGGATACGAAATATATCAGAATTTAACATAACGGGTTCAAATATTACCCGAGTTAGACCTGAGTTTCCCTTTCGGAGGAACTGGAGACGAAATATATTAGAATTGAACATCACTGGTTCAAATATTACCAGAGTTAGACATGAGTTTCCCTTTCGGATGGACTGGAGACGAAATATATATCAGAATTAAACATCATGGGTTCAAATATTACCAGAGTTAGACCTAAGTTTCTCTTTCGGATGGACTGGAGACGAAATATATCAGAATTGAACATCAAGGGTTCAAATATTACGAGAGTTAGACCTGAGTTTCTCTTTCGGATGCACTAGAGACGAAATATATCAGAATTGAACATCACGGGTTCAAATATTACCAGAGTTAGACCTGAGTTTCACTTTCGGATGAACTGGAGATGAAATATATCAGAATTGAACATCACGGGTTCAAATATTACCAGAGTTAGACCTGAGTTTCCCTTTCGGATGAACTGGAGACAAAATATATCAGAATTGAACATCACGAGTTCAAATATTACCAGAGTTAGACCTAAGTTTCCCTTCGGATGAACTGGAGACGAAATATATCATAATTGAACATCACATGGGTTCAAATATTACTAATTGAAGCTAGACCCGAGTTTCCCTTCGTATGAACTGGAGACGAATCATATCAGAATTGAACATCACGAGTTCAAATATTACCAGAGTTAGACCTGAGCTTCGCTTTCGGATGGACTGGAGACGAAATAAATATCAGAATTAAACATCATGGGTTCAAATATTACCAGAGTTAAACCTGAGTTTCTCTTTCGAATGGAATGGAGACGAAATATATCAGAATTGAACATCAAGGGTTCAAATATTACGAGAGTTAGACCTGAGTTTCGTTTTCGGATGCACTGGAGACGAAATATATCAGAATTGAACATCACGGGTTCAAATATTACCAGAGTTAGACCTGAGTTTCCCTTTCGGATGAACTGGAGACGAAATATATCAGAATTGAACATCACTGGTTCAAATATTACCAGAGTTAGACATGAGTTTCCCTTTCGGATGGACTGGAGACGAAATATATATCAGAATTAAACATCATGGGTTCAAATATTACCAGAGTTAGACCTGAGTTTCGCTTTCGGATGGACTGGAGACGAAATATATCATAATTGAACATCAAGGGTTCAAATATTACGAGAGTTAGACCTGAAGTTTCTCTTTCAGATGATGATGGAGACTGGAGAAGTATATCATAATTGAACATCACAGGTTCAAATATTACTAGAGTTAGACCTGAGTTTCGCTTTCGGATGAACTGGAGACGAAATATATCAGAATTGAACATCACAGGTTCAAATATTACTAGACAGAGTTAGACCTCGAGTTTCTCATTTCGGATGAACTGGAGAAAAATATATCGAATTGAACATCACGAGTTCAAATATTACTAGAGTTAGACTCGAGTTTCTCTTCGGATGAACTGGAGACGAAATATATCGAATTGAACATCACTAGTTCAAATATTACTAGAGTTAGACTGAGTTTCTCTTTCGGATGAACTGGAGACGAAATATATCGAATTGAACATCACGGGTTCAAATATTACTAGAGTTAGACTGAGTTTCTCTTTCGGATGATCGAATTGAACACGAAATATATCGAGTTAGACAATTGAACATCAGGTTCAAATATTACTAGAGTTAGACCTGAGTTTCTTTGGATGGATCGAGACGAAATATATCGAATTGAACATCACGAGGTTCAAATATTACAGAGTTAGACCTGAGTTTCTCTTTCGGATGAACTGGAGACGAAATATATATCGAAATTGAACATCACGGGTTCAAATATTACCGAGTTAGACTGAGTTTCCTTTCGGATGAACTGGAGATGAAATATATATCAGAATTGAACATCATGGGTTCAAATATTACCAGAGTTAGACCTGAGTTTCCCTTTGGATGAACTGGAGACAAAATATATCAGAATTGAACATCACGGGTTCAAATATTACCAGAGTTAGACGAAATATATATCTGAGTTTCGAGTTCTTTCCCGGATGAACTGGAGACGAAATATATCCGAATTGAACATCACGAGTTCAAATATTACTCAGAGTTAGACATGAGTTTCCCTTCGGATGAACATCACGAGTTCCGGAGACATGAGTTTCCCTTCGGAAATATATATATAATTGAACATCACGGTTCAAATATTACGAGAGTTAGACATGAGTTTCCCTTTCGGAGGAACTGGAGACGAAATATATCAGAATTGAACATCACTGGTTCAAATATTACCAGAGTTAGACATGAGTTTCCCTTTCGGATGGACTGGAGACAAAATATATCAGAATTGAACATCATGGGTTCAAATATTACCAGAGTTAGACCTGAGTTTCCCTTCGGATGAACTGGAGACGAAATATATCAGAATTGAACATCACGGGTTCAAATATTACCAGAGTTAGACATGAGTTTCCCTTCGGATGAACTGGAGACGAAATATATCAGAATTGAACATCACGGGTTCAAATATTACCAGAGTTAGACTTTGAGTTTCTCTTTCGGAGGAACTAGAGACGAAATATATCGAATTAAAATTGAACATCACTGGTTCAAATATTTACCAGAGTTAGACATGAGTTTCCCTTTCGGATGGACTGGAGACGAAATATATATCAGAATTAAACATCATGGGTTCAAATATTACCAGAGTTAGACCTGAGTTTCGCTTTCGGATGGACTGGAGATGAAATATATCAGAATTGAACATCAAGGGTTCAAATATTACGAGAGGTAGACCTGAGTTTCGTTTTCAGATGCACTGGAGACGAAATATATCATAATTGAACATTACGGGTTCAAATATTACCAGAGTTAGACCTGAGTTTCCCTTTCGGAGGAAATGGAGACGAAATATATATCAGAATTGAACATCACTGGTTCAAATATTACCAGAGTTAGACATGAGTTTCCCTTTCGGATGGATTGGAGACGAAATATATATCAGAATTAAACATCATAGGTTCAAATATTACCAGAGTTAGACCTGAGTTTCGCTTTCGGATGGACTGGAGACGAAATATATCAGAATTGAACATCAAGGGTTCAAATAATACGAGAGTTAGACCTGAGTTTCGCTTTCGGATGCATTGGAGACGAAATATATCAGAATTGAACATCACAGGTTCAAATATTACCAGAGTTAGAACTGAGTTTCGCTTTCGGATACACTGGAGACGAAATATATCAGAATTGAACATCACGAGTTCAAATATTTCCAGAGCTAGACATGAGTTTCCCTTCGGATAAACTGGAAACGAAATATATATCAGAATTGAACATCACGGGTTCAAATATTACCAGAGTTAGACCTGAGTTTCCCTTTCGGAGGAACTGGAGACGAAATATATCAGAATTGAACATCACTGGTTCAAATATTACCAGAGTTAGACATGAGTTTCCCTTTCGGATGGACTGGAGACGAAATATATATCAGAATTAAACATCATGGGTTCAAATATTACCAGAGTTAGACCTGAGTTTCCCTTCGTATGAACTGGAGACGAATCATATTAGAATTGAACATCACGGGTTCAAATATTACCAGAGCTAGACATGAGTTTCCCTTCGGATAAACTGGAGACGAAATATATCAGAATTGAACATCACGGGTTCAAATATTACCAGAGTTTGACCTGAGTTTCCCTTTCGGAGGAACTAGAGACGAAATATATCAGAATTGAACATCACTGGTTCAAATATTACCAGAGTTATACATGAGTTTCCCTTTCGGATGGACTGGAGACGAAATATATATCAGAATTAAACATCATGGGTTCAAATATTACCAGAGTTAGACCTGAGTTTCGCTTTCGGATGGACTGGAGACGAAATATATCAGAATTGAACATCAAGGGTTCAAATATTACGAGAGTTAGACCTGAGTTTCGTTTTCGGATGCACTGGAGACGAAATATATCAGAATTGAACATCACGGGTTCAAATATTACCAGAGTTAGTCCTGAGTTTCCCTTTCGGAGGAACTGGAGACGAAATATATCAGAATTGAACATCACTGGTTCAAATATTACCAGAGTTAGACATGAGTTTCCCTTTCGGATGGATTGGAGACGAAATATATATCAGAATTAAATATCATAGGTTCAAATATTACCAAAGTTAGACCTGAGTTTCGCTTTCGGATGGACTGGAGACGAAATATATCAGAATTGAACATCAAGGGTTCAAATATTACGAGAGTTAGACCTGAGTTTCGCTTTCAGATGCATTGGAGACGAAATATATCAGAATTGAACATCACGGGTTCAAATATTACTAGAGTTAGACCTGAGTTTCGCTTTCGGATGAACTGGAGACGAAATATATAAGAATTGAACATCACGGGTTCAAATATTACTAGAGTTAGACCTGAGTTTCCCTTTCGGATGAACTGGAGTCGAAATATATCAGAATTGAACATCACGAGTTCAAATATTACCAGAGTTATACCTGAGTTTCCTTTTGGATGAACTGGAGACGAAATATATCAGAATTGAACATCACTAGTTCAAATATTACTAGAGCTAGACCTGAGTTTCCCTTCGTATGAACTGGAGACGAATCATATCAGAATTGAACATCACGGGTTCAAATATTACCAGAGCTAGACCTGAGTTTCCCTTCGGATGAACTGGAGACGAAATATATATCAGAATTGAACATCACGGGTTCAAATATTACCAGAGTTAGACCTGAGTTTCCCTTTCGGATGGACTGGAGATGAAATATATATCCGAATTGAACATCACTGGTTCAAATATTACCAGAGTTAGACCTGAGTTTCCCTTTCGGATGGACTAGAGACGAAATATTTCAGAATTGAACATCACGGGTTCAAATATTACCAGAGTTAGAACTGAGTTTCGCTTTCGGATACACTGGAGACGAAATATATCAGAATTGAACATAACGGGTTCAAATATTACCAGAGTTAGACCTGAGTTTCGCTTTCGGATGAACTGGAGACGAAATATATCAGAATTGAACATCACAAGTTCAAATATTACCAGAGTTAGACCTAAGTTTCGCTTTCGGATGAACTGGAGATGAAATATATCAGAATTGAACATCACGGGTTCAAATATTACCAGAGTTAGACATGAGTTTCCCTTTCGGATGAACTGGAGATGAAATATATCAGAATTGAACATCACTGGTTCAAATATTACCAGAGTTAGACCTGAGTTTCCCATCGGATGAACTAGAGACGAAATATATCAGAATTGAACATCACGGGTTCAAATATTACCAGAGTTAGACCTGAGTTTCCTTTTCGGATGAACTGGAGACGAAATATATCAGAATTGAACATCACGGGTTCAAATATTACCAGAGTTAGACCCGAGTTTCGCTTTCGGATGAACTGGAGACGAAATATATCATAATTGAACATCAATGGTTCAAATATACCAGAATTAGACCTGAGTTTCCCTTTCGGATGAACTGGAGACGAAATATATCAGAATTGAACATCACGGGTTCAAATATTACCAGAGTTTGACCTGAGTTTCCCTTTCGGATGAACTGGAGACGAAATATAACAGAATTGAACATCACGGGTTCAAATATTACCATAGTTAGAATCTAATCAACATTTTTAGATGTCATGAAGTAGTATCCAGTTAATCAACCTTTTTAGTTATAGGTTCGAAGATTACTAGACTTCGAAGATTACTAGAGTTCGATCTGAGTTTCTCATTCGGATGAATTGAAGATGAAATTTATCAGGTTTGAACATCCTAGATCAAAGATTAATAGAGTTAGACTTAAGTTTCTCATTCGGAGGAACTGGAGAGGAAATTTATCAGATTTGAACATCCCAGGTTCAAAGATTACTAGAGTTAGACCCGAGTTTCCCGTTCGGATGAACTGGAGACGAAATATATCCGAATTGGACATCACAGGTTCAAAGATTGCCAGAGTTAGACCTGAATTTCTCGTTCGGATGATCTGAAGACAAAATAAATGTTACTGTGAAAATGACTATATTACCCTTATTGGAAAAAAGTGCAATAAATATAAAGGAGACTATGAAAATGACAATACTACCATTATCGGAAATAAGTAATGTAATTCTTACAGATTGTGAAATGACCATATTACCCTTATTGGAAAAAAGTTCTATAAATAATATGGAGACTGTGAAAATGACCATACTACCCTTATCGGAAATAAGTAAAGTAATTCTTACATACTGTGAAAATCACCATATTACCCTTCTTGGAAAAAAAGTGCAATAAATATTATGGAGACTGTGAAAATGACCATACTACCCTTATCGGAAATAAGTAAAGTAATTCTAACAGACTATGAAAATGACCAAATTACCCTTATTAGAAAAAAGTGCTATAAATATTATGGAGACTGTGAAAATGACCATACTACCCTTATCGAAAATAAGAAAAGTAATTCTTACAGACTGTGAAAATGACCATATTACCCTTATTGTAAAAAGTGCTATAAATATTATGGAGACTGTGAAAATGACCATACTACCCTTATTGGAAATAAGTAAAGTAATTCTTACAGACTGTGAAAATGACCATACTACCCTTATTGGAAAAAAGGGCTATAAATATTATGGAGAATGTGAAAATGACCATACCACCCTTATCGGAAATAAGTTAAGTAATTCTTACAGACTGTGAAAATGACCATACTACCCTTATTGGAAATAAGTAAAGTAATTCTTACAGACTGTGAAAATGACCACATTACCCTTATTGCAAAAAGTGCAATCAATATTTTGGAGACTGTGAAAATGACCATACTACCCTTATCGGAAATAAGTAAAGTAATTCTTATAGACTGTGAAAATGACCATATTACCCTTATTGGAAAAAAAAGTGCAATAAATATTATGGAGACTATGAAAATGACCATACTACCCTTATCAAAAATAAGTAAAGTAATTCTTACAGACTGTGAAAATGAACCCTGAACCTTATCGGAAATAAGTATGGTCATTTTCACAGTCTCCATAATATTTATTGCACTTTTTTGCAATAAAGGTAATATGGTCATTTTCACAGTCTGTAACATTTACTTTACTTATTTCCGATAAGAGTAGTATGGTCATTTTCACAGTCTCCATAATATTTATTGCACTTTTTCCAATAAGGGTAATATGGTCATTTTCACAGTACGTAAAAATTACTCTACTTATTTCCTATAAGGGTAGTATGGTTATTTTCACATTCTCCATAATATTTATTGCACTTTTTTCCAATAAGGGAAATATGATCATTTTCACAGTCTGTAAGGATTACTGTACTTATTTCCGATAAGGGTAGTATGGTCATTTTCATAGTTCCTAGAATATTTATTGCACTTTTTTCCAATAAGGGTAATATGGTCATTTTTACTATCTGTAACATTAACTTTACTTATTTCCGATAATGGTAGTATGGTCATTTTCACAGTCTCCATAATATTTATTGCATTTTTTTCCAATAAGGGTAATATGGTCATTTTCACAGTCTGTAAGAATTACTCTACTTATTTCCGATAAGGGTAGTATGATCATTTTCACAGTCTCCTTAATATTTATTGCACTTTTTTCCAATAAGGGTAATATGGTCATTTTCACAGTCTGTAACATTTATTTTACTTATTTCCGATAAGGGTAGTATGGTCATTTTCACAGTCTCCGTAATATTTATTGCACTTTTTTCCAATATGGGTAATATGGTCATTTTCACAGTCTGTAAGAATTATTTTACTTATTTTCGATAAGGGTAGTATGGTCATTTTTACAGTCTCCATAATATTTAATGCATTTTTTTCCAATAAGGGTAATATGGTCATTTTCACGGTATGTAAGAATTACTTTACTTATTTCCGATAAGGGTAGTATGGTCATTTTCACAGTCTCCATAATATTTATTGCACTTTTTTCCAATAAGGGTAATATGGTCATTTCACAGTTTGTAATATTTACTTTACTTATTTTCAACAAGGGTAGTTTGGTCATTTTCACAGTCTCCATAATATTTCTTGCACTATTTCTAATAAGGGTAATATGGTCATTTTCTCAGTCTGTAATATTTACTTTACTTATTTCACTTAATTGAGTAGTCTGGTCATTTTCACAGTCTCCATAATATTTGTTGCAATTATTTCCAATAAGGGTAATATGGTCTTTTTCAAAGTGTGTAATATTTACTTTACTTATTTTCGATAAGGGTAGTCTGGTCATTTTCACAGTCTCCATAAAAATTATTGCAGTCATTTCCAATAAGGGTAATATGGTCATTTTCACAATCCATAATATTTACTTTTTTTTCTTTTCAATAAGGGTATTCTGGTCATTTTTACAGTCTCCATAATATTTATTGGACTTATTTCCAGTAAGGATAATATGGTCATTTTCACGGTCTTCTGAATTTTTATTGCACATATTGCGATAAGGGTAGTATGGTCATTTTCACAGCGTTCGGAAGAAGCAGAAATTTTTGTTGTGGTTTTGTCGTGAAAATCGAGAGAGAAAAGGTTGGTATTTATCCAAGTCAAATGTCCTACAAAGTCATGACTTGTTGACTTGGTCTTGATCCTTTTTTCTAATATTAAGAAAAAAAAAAAAAACAAGGGGGGCCGATTTTCTCTCTGAGGCGATTGGCGATTCTGAAGATTTTTTGACGCAGATTGTGGTTTTCTTTGATCAAACCAGTTCTACTCAAATCTTTCTCTATCGCTTCTTGTCTCATCTTCTTCCCCTCTTCCTGAGCTTTCTTTTGACATCCTAAGCTTGGATTTTGCATCTCTAATACCTCTTTAGGGTTGCGCAATTAGGGTTTTTATATGGGTTGTTGATTATCCATGGTGGGAACAAGAGGTTCTTCCACTCCGGGCAGCATTCAGGGTAGTGAATCTTCAGAAGAAACATGCTTCCATTGCCCATTCTCTGGCTTCGATGGTTGCTCTGATGGTGTTCGTGGAAGAGGCTATACCAATGGCTCATTACTAACACATCTTCCTGACAAGCATTACCCCAATGATGAGTGCAAAACTGTTTGTCGTGGTAGAATCAGCAGCAATAGCAAAGTTTATAAAAACTGGGAAGATGTCTTGCGTATGTTGAAGATGTGGATATGTACAGATTGTATGCGTTTACAGGTTTGGAGGAGTTCTTGCAGGTCACATCAAGGGGATGTAACTAGAGGACCTTTCAACGGAGTTGGTGTTGATTTCCTGATTCATAACATCCCATGCCATGTCGATGCACCTGCCTGTGACAGTCCATCTCCCACTATTGCATCTGATCCCCTGCCTTGTTTGATCTTGGAACTTCTTGACACCGTACTTCGCCAACAAATCAAAACTGTGTCTAGTATACCAGCTAAATGTAAACTTTTCTTTGCTAGAACTTTCAACACGGCAATACAGAAAGTCATCCATAACCCCAAGGACATCACACTGTGGATTCAACTTCTGATCTTCCATGTTTGTGTACTCCATACCTACATCCCAACAAGTATCCAGGAAGAACAGTCAGGTAGTAGGAAGAAACTACAGATAGCACCTATCAATACAGCCTTGTCTATGTGGTCTGACAACCAAGGGTGTATAACGTTATTTCATCGAGTTCTGGAGGAGTATAAAGCCTGGCAGGAGGAGATGATGAAGATCAAGAAGAAAAAGTATGATAGCCAAGAGGCCAAGAACCTGCGACTTTGTCGTAATAATATGAGTAACGGCATGTACACTGCAGCTATCCGTACCCTAACATCTAGTGGGGTTGCTCCTGCCAATTCCGGAACCTTGGAAGAATTACGACAAACATCCACATGATGCATCACCGGAAATCCCTACTGAACCTCCATCACAAGCTGCGCTTACAGCCTCTAAGGAGTTAGTTTTGAGCAAACTCAAGAGCTTCCCTAAGGGAACCTCATGTGGCAGATATGGGTTGCGTGCTCAACACTTGATCGATGCGATTAGTGGCTCTACAGCTGCGGTTTCGGACGACTTGGTTACCTCCATCACATGCATTGTTAATATTTGTTTGGCCGGATTATGCCCTACAGAGTTGAGTGTTTTCATTGCTTCTGCACCACTCACACCTCTAGTAAAACCAGGTGGGGGGCTGCAGCCTATTGTTGTAGGCACTGTATGGAGACGTTTGGTATCGAAAATCGCAGCTGCTCATGTGTGTAAGGAGATAAAATCCTATTTGGGTGACTATCAGTTCGGTGTGGGGGATGCATGTGGTGGTGAGGCTATTCTTCACTCCGTCAATCGTATGCTGGAAGTTCACGGATGCTCCAATACACACACCATGTTGCTTGTCGATTTTTCCAATGCTTTCAACCTGGTAAGATGTACTTCCATGCTGAAAGAGGTAAGAAAACAATGTCCTTCGATCTCATATTGGGTGGAGTTTCGTTACTCAGCTCCTGAGATGTTGTATTACATGGATAAAACTTTAGTCTCTGCGCAAGGAGTGCAACAAGGGGATCCCCTTGGACATTTTTTGTTTGCTTTAACATTACATCCTCTCATACACAATATTGCTAGCCAATGCCATTTAGAACTCCAGGCTTGGTATTTGGATGACAGGACTTTGATTGGCGACACGCTCACGGTTGCTAAAGCCTTGGAGATAATCCAACAAGAAGGTCCGGCACTTGTCCTACATCTCAATGTGAACAAAACAAAGATTTATTGGCCTATGGTTGATGACAGAAGCATTTTGCCGGGGGTTTTCCCTGATGACATTAGCAGACCTTCTGACCGTGTAAAATTGTTGGGTGTCCCAGTGAGTATGAATGACCAATTCTGTAGAGAGTTTGTGGTTAAAAAAGTTCAGAAAACTACAGCCTTAATGGATGCTATCAAGAAACTTAAAGACCCACAGTGTGAGCTCCTTCTTCTACGCAATTTCATGGGGGGTTTCTAGGATTTATTTCTCAATGCGTACAGCCAAACCAGAACACTTGAGTGAAGCTCAACCTTTGTTTGATGAGTTTTTGTTGACATATCTTCAGCACCTGGTCACGGGAGATGGGCCTGGTTTTGGTAAGCTTCAACAAAGGTTAGTTACTTTACATATTCAACATGGTGGCACATGTGTCTATACTATGCAATATGGTTATGTTGTTTCTAGCTTGCAAACTTCTTTGCAACAGAATAACTTCCTGCGTCACTCATATGTGTCTGGTTTTAGTCCGAGTCTGGTACATGCTATTAGTGCTTACAACCAAGTTTGTGGTATTGCTGACTCACAACTTAGTATCCATCATACCGCCCCCCAATCTATGTGTTCTCTAGCGGTTAGATATTTTAATGCTGTGACGAAAGAGTTACCCCTTAACTTTAATTTGTCTGCACGTGACGCTGCTTGGTGGTAATGCAATAAGATTAAACATGCACAAGACTACTTGTTGGCTGTTCCAATTGAAGGTCTTGATCAGAAGATATGTCCTAGAAAATTCAGCGCGGTTATGTGTTACATACTGGGTATACCACTTTTTGAGGGGGGGGGGAGTACTTGTCCTTGTTGTGGAAGAGACATGGATATTTTTGGAGATCACGCTCTACATTGTGCCAATGAAGTTGGGCTTAAGTTTCGTCATGATTTGGTTCGTGACATAATCGCTGACATGTGTTATCGTGCATGTGTTCAGGCTAGAAAGGAAGTCAATTTGGGTCTCTTTTCTGATAACGGCTTGGAATTAAGACCTGCGGACATTCTAGTTTATAACTGGATTGATGGACGTGATGTGTGCATGGATGTGACAGGTGTCTCTCCCTTCACAGGTGATGGAGTACGTTCTTTTACCCCCGAACAAGCCATTGCTAATGCTATTGATCGCAAACGTGTTAAATATCTTGAAAAATGCACGGAGCATGGTTTAGGTTTAAGGGTCCTCGCCTTCACTACCTTAGGTGAGCTTGGTGATGACACTATCACTTTCCTAAAGAGGCTTCGTAATTATATGGCTAGTAATGATGCAAATGTCAAAGTTGGAGAGTTTCTTTTCCATAGGTTAGGTGTTGTCATCCAAAAAGCGGTTGGGGCTCAGCTTGTTGCTAGACTCCCTTCCAATTTCTTACCAACCAATGATGTATCTGATGATTTTATATGATTAATATAAGCCTATATTGGCGCCTTTTTAAAAAACAAAATTGATATTTAGAAATTAAATAAAATTGTTTTTTTATATAACTGTTGCGAAAGTAGTGACAATTAAAATTCTAAGAGTGATAAATTCAGGGTTGTTTTAGATGTGGTGAAATTTTTGGGTGGAAACATCATTTTAGATTATAATTGTGATTGTCTGGATAATTGTCAACAAATATAATTGTTACTAGTAAAAAAGTTAAATATTCAGATTCATTATCACGATTACAAAATTTAGTAACAGTTATAATTGTTGCAGGACTTATCACAGGTGTATCAGTGACTGAAAAATAAACTGTGATATGTTACACTGTGAGAAAATCCTGGAAATGGTGTAGTGGCTGCTGCGAAAACAAATTCTTGCATACTTTCTTTCTAAAATTACACCCAGTGCGACTACTACGACAATCTTTCGTACCCGTCTGCAACAATCACTACCAGTCTACCCATCTGGCTTGTCCAAGTTTTCTTGGTAATAACTGTGACTTTTCTTGGTAACAACAAGTCGTAACTGTAACTGTGACTTTTTTTTTTATGTCTGCAACAAGTCGTAAGGAAATAAATGTAACAAATTTAATTTCCTGGTAATAATTTTAAAAAATTAGGGTTTTTGTTATAGGGAAAGCTAAAGTGTTTATGGGGAAAGCTGACTTATGGTCAAACGAAGTTGATTATTGACAAACTAGGGCACAAATAAGAAAACCTAAATAACTCAACGATCTACCATCTGGATGCTTCAAAAAAAAAAAACTCTATGTTTTAGTTTTCCATTGATTTTAAGTCATCCCTAATCGATACAATTCATTTTCGGCCACAAACATTTTAGCATTCTCTAACAAAAATAATTTTAACTCAAATGGGAGTCAAGTAGAAACCAAAAAGGTACCAAAAAAAAATATGCATGGAATGCATTTGAGTATGTGTAATTAATCGAAGGTTGCTAGAGAGCGAAAGATCATTACGTCAATCATCAATTTTAATCCACCATCCATGTATGTGTGGCCATATGCCTTTGATGACATGATCATAATAATAATGTGGATTTAATCGTGTGATCACTTAACAAAAATTGAATATTGTTTTATAAATCAAGTTTATAGGGAATAAACCAATGGCGATTGATTTTGATTATAAGTTCATAAACTTATTTATTCCGGTACTCTAATGGTTTAATTGCATCTAGATCCAAATGGGTATTAATAGTATTGGCCCTTTTTTCAATATATTCGACAAAGATCGGACCATAAGAGAACCATCAATTCATGGAGGAGTTTGAATCATCACGAGAGAAAAAAATATATGCAAGAGGAAGATGAACAATGGACACACAGATTGGTATTCAACATGGAAGATTATTGAGATTTTTTATTTCTGCCCCAGTTATTTTTAGTCAATTTCGTTTGACCGAAAATCAGCTTTCCCCTTAAATACTTTAGCTTTCCTTATAACAAAAATCCAAACTAGATCAAATGCTCGCGGAAACATACGGATATGTGTATAATACACCGTTACACTTTTTTTTTTTTTTTTTGCTTTAACACACAGTTGCACCGCGTAAAATAACTTAGTAGAACACTCCATTTACGTTAGAACACTCCATTTACGTCAATGCTGGAATAAACACAACCAAAAAGCAGAGATGAAATCATCGCTGTAGCCTGAAATAGGGATGAAACTACCTGTTAAAACCTTGGAAGATATCGAGAACAATTATGTAATAGCATAATCAAAACATAAAACTAAAAGGAGATATCGAGAGAGAGAGAGAACCTGTACTCCAGCAAATTAATCAAGTCTTCCTTATCAGATGGATCTCCTTGCTGGTCATCTCTTTCAATAAAATCAACATACAGGTATCGAAGAAATGAGAGGGATTTGAGATCATAGGTTAAATACTCCTTCACTTGTGGGCAATTAAAGATGAGTAATTCTTGAAGGGAAGTCCATCCTCGTAAATCTGGAAGAAACTGAAGAACTGGGCAATCAATGAACTCCAAGTTCCGAAGAGAGCCATTGTAGAGATCAGAGCCAAGCAGAGTCCCCTTGTTGCCATTCTCATCATCATTTACCCGAAATCCTTGAAACTGATTGCACAATTTAATCTGAAGAACTTCAAGATTGCAATTGTTTTGGACTATGCTTATTGGGAAGTATATAAGCTCCTCGATATCCTCCAAAACAAGGGTTGTGAGAGATGTCTGGCTTCTCCCAACTGAGCACACTAACTTGTGGTCGACCTTGTTTAATTCCAAATACACCAGAGAAGGAAACAGATAAGGGATTTCTGTTAAACTTTTGCAGCCAATAATCCTGAGATCCTGAAGATTAGAAAACGAATAACTCAATTCTTTTAGATGGAACATATCAGTAAGATCGAGACTTATTAAAGAAGGAAATCCATCAATATCCAAACTCTTCAAAGACATTCCTGTAAGACCAAGAGACTTGAGACGTGGGAGCTGCCCGATAGCCGCTGGAAGTTGCTTAATTCTTTTGCAGTTTACAAGTGCCATAGCATTTAAATTCAGAAGAGTACTACCAGATGGAACACACATCCAGGTGGGAAGCTCCCACCCCATGAAGTTATAAATATTCAACTTTTTCAAACCAGTGGGAGGTTGAAGAGCTTCAAACACCTGAAAATTACACGACTTTTGGTCCCAGTTCATCCTCTCCCACTCTTCTTCTACTACTTCATCCCAACTTAGTACCAAATCACCCAAGATTCTGTTTTCCTTTCAAATTAGCTCTCTCAGCATCAATTGGGTCTTTAACGTTCTCAAGATTACCAATAAATAATATCTCAAGCAAGTTTAGGCTTGCTAACTCTTCAATACCATCATTACTACATTCAGGCTGGTCGATTACTTCTTCCCGCATCCGCACATTGTAAGTCAATCCTTGCAGGTTGACTAATTTCCTTATGCCCATTGGTGTTTCCAAGTTGCTGTAATAAAACGTTCTCAGTTTTATCCAATTCGTTACCTCTTTAGGAAGCTTACACACGAACAGATCCACATACTCAAGATTGTTGAGGTTAGTGGTGCAGGACTCAGGTAATTCGCTGATCTTAGTACCCTCTAGGTCAAGAGATCTCAACTGATGTAAATCTCCAAAATCTTTGGGTAATGCTTCTAGCAATGTGCAGTTTTTGAAACTAAATATGCACAAACTCCTAAGACCTGCCACATACTCGGGTAGCGTTTTTAATTTTTTACACGTATTGACATCTAATGTCTGCAAGTTGCTGAGACTAGTGACAGAATTAGGTAGTTTTTCAATGGGCGTAAAAGACATATCAAGAAATTTTAGAGATTCCAACCCAGTGACAGAGTCGGGAAAGGTAGTAAAGTTTTCGCAGTGATTGAGATCTAATCTTTGCAAACTGTGGAGCCTAGTAACAGAATCAGGTAATTCTTGAATATCTGAAAACGAAATGTCAAGGTGCCTTAGGTGGTTTAAAGATCCCACATCTTTAACAAGATTTTGAACAAGGCAACACCCACTTAATACCAACGTCTGCAAATTGTAAAGTCTACGAATGGAATAATCGCCAAATAGATTGCCGTCTAGAAACAAAGAGGAAATGTGGAAATACCTTAATTGCCTCAACTTAGAAGTCGTAAAGCTCATCCCCCAACAGTCTTTAGCCGGACGACCCAAATGGAGAATACGTAAGGGCTTATTTCTTGAGAATCTATGGAGGTTCAAATAATAATTTGGTACAAGAACGATAATCGTCCGCAGCTTTGCTTATGGTTTTGGGAAAAGTTGCTGATAGTTCTTTATCCATTATTAAGTTTAAGCGGCGAACTTCCGATTTTTTTTCCAACTGAGTTACCTTGACAGTCGAGCATTCATGATATCCAGCAACAACCTGGGAAAGATCATGGACAAGATCATGCATCTTGAATGTCATAACGTCACCTAACTCATTCTTTTTCACCCCTTCGAAAAATGAGCTCCACATTAAGCTTTCAAAGTATTCCTCTCCAATGTCCTCAAACGAGCAGTCATTTCCCATGTTCGAAGGCTGCAGGAATCCTTCCGCCATCCACAGCTGAATAAGAGTTTTCCTTTTTAACACCAAATCTTTGGGAAAGATTGAGCAGTAAGAGAAACAACGCCGCAAATGAGGTGACAAGTTATCATAACTCAATTTTAATATTGGTATGATTTTGCTATGACTTTCAGGCGTGTTCCACATATCATTTTCTCTAATTGATAACCAATTGCTCTCCTTATTTTTTGAGTGCATAAGGCTACCGAGAAATTTTGCTGCCAGTGGTAAACCACTACATTTATTAGCTATCTCTTTTCCAATGTTAATCATATTGGGAGTCTTCAGTGCTCCACCAGGAGAAAAGGCTTTTCTCTCCATTATAAACCAACATACATCTGCTTGTAGTTTTTCTAAGAAGTACGGAGAAATATCTCCCTTCACAACATTCGCAACCTGTCTTTTACGTGTAGTTGTTAATATCCTACTCCCTTGAGCTCCAACGATCAATGAAATTTGTAGTAATTTCTCCCATTGCTCAGCATCCTCGTTCCATAGATCATCAAGGACTAGCAAATACCTTTTCCCAGTCAACTGTTCACGAACTTTGCGCACCAGTACATCGAAATTTGATAAGTCACTGAATTTTTCCTGAGTTATGGACTCCATGATAAATGATAAAATCCTGTAAACATCAAATTCATCAGAAACGCAAACCCATATTTTTGGCTCAAAGTGTTGTTCTACCGAATCATCATTGTAAATGAGCTGAGCAAGTGTCGTCTTTCCAAGGCCTCCCATCCCCACTATAGATACGACAGGAACTTGGCTTATTACTGATGATGCACATGATGATGTCGGGATTGTTGTTAACATTTTTATTAGCTTATCTTTATCATCCTCCCTTCCTACAATTTGTGACTGGCTCTCAAAGGATGTGGTTTGTCGGCTTCGCCGCTCACTGGCACTGCTTTCCCCACGAGAAACAGTAGTACTGCTATGAATAATTTTCAACTGAAACTTGTCCATATCTCTGGTAATTTCGTCTAATTTTTTGTTAATCCTTTTGATTTTTCTGGACACTTTGAAACGGTAAGCAAGTGGGTTGGTAGATGAAACGAAATTGAGTACCTTGTGCTTCAAGTCGTCCTCTCTTTGACACCGCCGCATGGTTTCATAAGAGAACTCGTCCATCAGATCATCGGCATCATAAGCGATGTCCTTGAGCCTTCTCAACCAAAGTCTTACAGCTTCATCCCTCATTTGTTTTCTCTCAGCATCAGCCATCACAGCAAGAATCATCTCTAAGGTTCCTTGAAGCTTTCTTAACTCATCTTTGACACCCCAAGCCGAACCGATCTCTTGAGCAACAAGTACTAAATTCTTTAGTATTTCTGTTACACCATTAGTAAGAATTCCTTCAATGGCCATTTCAAGGTATTTGTACTTGGTATCAAAAGAAGATTAAGAAATCAAGAGAGAAGATATGATACTTCAAACTGATGTCTAATGGTGTAGTTGCTACGCAACACGAAATATAATATAAATATAAATATCTGGCAGCATAGTCAAAATTGAGCTAACGGCGTACATTCATTCAGATTTGGGTCTCCAAGTTGAAAATTGTTTAGTCAATAAACAGCTACTACTTGTTGTGTCTGCCATGTTCGTGTATTCAGATTGAACGTTATTAGACAGTGACCTGATTTGTCGATCAAAAAACAAAAAAGTAATTTGGTCCAAAGTTTGATGCCTTAAAACAACTGCAGTGGTGCGAGTATAACTAAAGACCAAAGAGAGAAAAAAGGACCAAAATTTGAGTTTAGTCCGTGTTGGTGGAAGACTAAATTTGGTGGAGCGTGCATTATAAGTTCGCCCGATGGAGCGAGATCTTGTTCATGCAATTGAAAAAAAAATAAAAAATTATGGGGCGGAGGTATAAAGTCCGCCCCACTCAAGAGAAACAAAAACAAATAATGGGGCGAAGGTATGAACACTCGCCCCATCATAAAGGAAAAAAAAATGGGGCGGAGATATAGTTAACGCCTGGTGTGTGGCGTTAACTATACGTTCGTCTGGTGTGAGGCGTTAACTATACGTTCGCTCGACTATAAATTTAGGTTTGGTTTTGGTCCCTGACTAAATATAGTTTGGGATTTGGTTTTGGTCCGGATTTTAGTCGATAGTATGTCCCGCTATGTCACGTATTTTGACCAAATTTTTAGTTATACTCGCCCACTGTGGTCGACCAAAACCAAATATTTGGTCGAGATTTCAAACGCTACGGAGAGGAGTAAAGAGCAAATACCAAAGTAAAACCAAAAACGAAACTATATTTGGTCTTTAGTTTGGTTTTGGTCTGGCATAATTTAAGACTACACCCGGCGTGAGGCGCAAATATTAGTTGTGTTTTGATGGGGGCGTAATTTTAATTTGCGCTTGGTAGTCAGACACAAATATTAGTTGCGTCTGTTTGAAACGTAACTTTAATCTACGCCCGATAGGACGTAGTTTACATTTGCGCCTGGTACCAGGCAGTACGTTTAAATTGCGCCTCATCCAGACGCAGTTTAAAGTCCCGTCTGACCAGGCATGATTTTAAAGTCCACCTGACTACGGACGCAATTATTAGTTCCGCCTATTACTACATGGGGCGTTATTTAAATCTACGCCCCATCCTTCCACTAATTTCATATTTTTTTCCAAATTTCAAATTTTTTCGAGTACCGTTGGGAAAAAGTAGCACTACAACAAACAACATTAAAACATAACATCTATGATCACCATTATCATCCTTCCAAAGAGAAAACTACCCTACTAATACATAAATTGCATATATAATTCCAGGAATGTATCCTAATATCGTCAACAACAAACAAATCCAGAATTCCACCTGCCACAAACCAAACCAAAAAAAAAAACACATTAATCTCATCATATATATATGCTTGGAAATGGAAATTTAAGAAGGAAAGGGTTTGAAAACTTACTCCACAGCCATAACGGAGGAAGACACCAACTGGTGGTAAAAGTATTGCCAATAGCATCTCTACAAATGTTTCTGAACCCATATTTTCAATCAAATTATAAGATCTATCTAGATAAAGAAAAGAGAGAAGAAAGTTAATGAAGGAATGGGAAGATGAGAGAATGGGGTGATGAACCGAGATGAAGTTTGTAATGAAGAAAAGAGAGAAGCGCCCCATCAGGCGTAATTCCAAGTCACGCCCCGTCAGGCGTAGTTCCAAATTGCGTCCTATCAGGCATACTGTCTGATTTGCGTCCCACCAGGCGTATTTTGTATTTACGTCCCGTCGGGCGTAGTTTTTGATTACGTCTCTCCATAGGGCGGTTTTATATATTACGCTCCATACCAAACGCAAATTTAGACTCCGCCCGATATCAGGCGTAAATTAAAGTTACGTCCAACCCAAACGCATTTTATACCTACGCCCCATGTCAGACGAACCTTTGTAACTCCGCTCCACCAAATTTACTCCTCCACCGTAGCGTCCCACCACGGACTAAACTTATTTCTTTTATTATTTTTTTGGTTTTTAGTTTTTAGTTTTACTCGTCCCACTATAGTTGCTCTTAGGAACTATACTTGACACATTTTATTTCTCTAACGGGTAACAGTGTGAATCCTAGGCGTGCCAAATAAAAATAAAAATGGTGTATATAAATATGAAGTGCGAAATGATTTTTTAGCCCAACAGAGTGAATACTAGGCATACCGAACAAATTGTACCAACATTTCCCTTTTTCTAGGGACCATTCTTTAGGACTGCTTCGTGAACTACTCCAAAGCCGTTCACATATACTAGTATGTAACCCGTGCTACGTACCGGGGCTGGTGGGAGTGTGTGGTGGGGCTTCGCCCCACTCCCGTAGTCCACATACATTAATTAGTAAAAAAATTTTACTTAATAGAAAAAATTGGTGCCATTTGGTAATCAATATACTGTAGGAATATCGATTATAAAAATAATTATTTTCCTTATAATTTTCTTAAGACACATTCGTATGGAAAGTATTACCAAGTACTTATCATTATAAATTTTTATCTTATTCTGCAAGTGATTATGATTAGCAAATTATGGTTTGCTGGCTATTATGCAAAATTGTATTTGCGCAAGAAAACAACAAATAATAATATGATTTATAATTCTCAGATGTCACATCTAAAGCAATTAAGCAAAGCACATCAACTGAAAAATAAAAAATCATTAAAGAGAAGGATCCGCTCACATGGTAATTCTCACACTATCTTGCAATTTCCGCACCAATTTATTTATAGAATCCAAATGAGAATATGTTCACATGGTAAAACTAACATTTCGATAATATGTTCCACCTACAAAGTTTTACATGAATACCAAAAATACGCACAATATGGATATATAACAGTACCATCTATCAATTTCAAAATTAACCGTTGATGATTGTCAAAAATTAAATCGGTAGATGGTGGAATTTAAAATATCGAAATGTAATAATTTTTGGTAGGAATATATTCTTATAAACTGAGCACAATGCGAGCCATTTTACACCGTTGTCCATTACTTCGAGAATTAGCTGTTGAAAACAAACGTCTGAAATTTAGCTTAAAATGCATTGTTGTTTGTGTTTTCTTAGAAAAATTGGTGCAAAAATAGGTAATGCCGAAATTATGAGTAAGTGTAAGAATTTTAATTTGGATGTGTTTAATAGGGTTAGAGTTGAGTACTCTTGTTTTATAATAAAATGAACTCAATATCGTTGATTTAGTTTATGGGTTCCAGTGAATATTGCGAGCAACAAATAAACCGGTATCCTTGAAATCAAAATTGCATAAAAACTCCAACATAACCAACTACAATAGGGAAAAGTTATAGATGGATCAAAAATAAGCCAAATAATAGTATTCAAGTCCCACCCTAAAAGCAATTCAGAAACTGGAAGTCCTGAATCTTGCAAATAATGCGAAAAATCTTGTAATGATATTCAAGCCTTGAAAATCTGAAGCTGAGGACCTTCATCTGTATATGGAATGAAAAACTGATTGAGTGGGCTTGGTTTCATTCCATCTATTTCAGTTCAAAGTTGTTTCAGTCCTTTAATATTTCCCCTCTGAGTTTCGTTTGAAAAAAAGGACACGTGGTAGCTCAAAGCCTCAAACCTGCCAATAAGACCTCAATTCGGCTGCATTTCAATTGAAAAAAACCGTTGCTTTTACCTCTTCAGCTAACCCAGACATGGAGAGCCGTCACAGTTCCTGTAAAATTAAGCATCGAAGATGGCAAACCCATTAGAGTTTATAATTCACAGTAGTAGTATGATTACATGACAAAAATTCTAGCATAATGTTTTCCGGTACACAACTGTAATTCCAATTAACTAAATGTCAATATACTAAAAATATATATATATCAAGTAAGAAGAAAGACATAACACAAAAAATCGAAGGAAAAAAAATGTCCTTGGACCATATGGTCTAGGGACAGTGCCGGACCATATGGTCTGTGAACAGTTTATGCTAATATTATTGAGCATCCAACAACGTGAATTGTACCAACACCTCCCAAGTCCTAGTGGTACAGGTACATGATTTACTTTCTTTCTTCATATTGGGGGTCATGGGTTCAAGGCTTGGTACCAAGAAGAGAAATAAAAAAACACCATGAATTGAAAACTCAACTGAACACTCTGCTTGATCAAATAATAAATAAATAATTCAATGCACCGTTGCAAAATAAATAAAATAAAATAAAATAGTGTGTTCCATTTCAGTTTCATATTATCTATCTTGATTGCAGGTATTTGTTGCATGTCTGAAATATAGAAATATGGTAATAAACTTGTGGCACAAATTATTTGAAAGTACAAAAATACAGATATTACCCGGAAAGGGACATATGAATTAATATGTCTCGGAAAGGGACATATGAATTAATATGTCTCGGAAAGAAGCCTATCTGTCCTAATGTCATGGTTCCCGTATATATCGACCATAACCCGTCTTTCCCAAGCCTAGTGCAATCTACGAATTTAAATTGCAAAGATTCGTCACCATGAATTTCATTCTTAGAGATAATAGATGATGTTAGAGCATTGCTCTGTTGAACCCACCAAGCGTTGGTATGTCAAGTTTGGTTGTCATATTTTAGTGAACCAAAACTCATTTGAGAGTCACTTGATTTAAATGTACTAGAGTCAACTTGTATAGGTTATCTTGAAAGTATTAGGGTGAGACATTACAAGTATTGTGAAGACTTGAAGAAGTGAAGAAGTGCGGAGCTACAACGACAACATCATCCTTCCACTTGAGGTTAGTGATATTTGACTTGAACTGTTTCATTCCCTATCGTATCTTTCAAGTCGTGCATATTGAAAACATAAAATCGCGAAGCATGAACACTCTAGATAGACATAGTATTAAGGAATACAATATGAAGTTTCTTGCTTAACCATTAAACTTTGTATATAAGACATCGACATAATCGTATTAATACTATTGTGTTTATGTATGGGTATGAGGTGAGGATTTTATCCTAGGGAACAATGTTTACATGTGTTCTAAGGAAGTAAGTTCATGATATGTGTTGTGAACCGAAAAGGAAATCGGCAGGTGTTATTGGGGCTGTTCTTCATTGCATATCTTATGAACAACCAATATGTGTGATTAGTATAACCGATCATGACTTTTTTGTGTTCTTGGTAAAACTATTCAAATGAGGCATGACTTATGTATTGGTATGACATTTATTTGTTAAACCGATCTTAAGTAATCACCTGGGGTATGATCGGGTTGTGTATGTCTGAACTTATTACTGGGAAGAGGGGAACCGATCCTACTAAGAGGTGAAGTGCATCACAAGGGGAACCGATCCTTGTATGAGGTGCATCAAGGTTTATGGAAGAAAGGGGAACCGATCCTATGAACATGTGCAACAAGTTTTTGGGAAGGGGGAACCGATCCTATCGACATGTGCAGTGCATACAAGTTAGATACCAAATATATGTGGGGAACCGATCATAGTACCTAGTCAGCTGTATCTTTGGTAAGCTAGTGTAACTATGCACAATACTCACATGGAGGTAGAACAGAAACTTGTTTTGGTAGAACTGTAGGCCCATGAGTTGTGATTGAGTGGAACATGATCAATCACATAGTTCTTGAAAGTCAGATGAAATAATTCTAAATTTGTTTGGAAGTGTGGTAAATCGGTTTCAAGTGAGCAAGCATGGTAAAGACTTGCAAGACTAGGATGTCTTCACTCTTTGAACACGGTGCATTAATGCTTATTCTATTTTGTTCAAAGATATTCCTTAACGGCTAAGAAGGAAGTAAATCCCAAGATCGAATTTAAATAAGTTAAGAATCTTTTTAATTAAGGGTTTTTAATTATATATGGAAAATAAGAATTAGTAATGTGCATTTGCTAATTAAAGATTTTCCAAGGAGATTTCGATCATTATTTTTGGACAACGCATTCACAGGAATTATGAAAACCGAATTTGGTGGAGTAATGAAAAATATCTTGAGAATATTTTTGGTTTTGGAAATTCCTTGGAGTCCAAACTTCCATGTCTATAAATACTTTGAGTTTGCATTTCTAGCAAACTAATCCTGCGTAACCTAGACTTACTCTTTTGTCTTTGTTATTGGTGAAGCCGCCTATTGGAGAGGAGAGTAATCTAATTAGGTGAAATCTCTTACGGCCGCTCAATTTAAATTCTTCTTTGGGATTGAGAAGCTCTAGCACGACCCGTTGGTGGGAAACTAGATATTGCGGTTTATCTTTTGTTTTCGTATTGATTTGATTAATTAACGGAGGTTGAACTTTGATTGCACCTAGTTTTTTTATGCTTGAGAATCTTCTCTTCTGATATAAGATTCACTCAAACTAGTTCAAGTTTTCGATAGGGATCTTTAGGCTGTTGTTAGATTTAAAGACGATCTTGTGATAATCCATTGTTAACAGACTCCGTTCTGTGTGTGATTGATCACAAGAGATTCAAGTGATTGTGTGCAGGTGTTTATTGAAGATCTAAGAAGATTTGAAGACAAAAAAGATATTGAAGATTTCTTACTTGGTGTTTTTATAATCTTTGGTGTGCACAATACTTGTTTGGGAAAAAGAGGATCCAATTAATAATCGGTTTATCCTTTTGGTAGATTGGATTGATTAATTGAGGAAGATCGGCATCAACACATATCACTCGGTTGAAGAGTATTGTTGGATTAATCTTAACAATTGCTTTTGGGCATTTGAACATAAGATAGATCTTGGAACCATGCAAAGGAGTTTATGTTAAGATAAACTAGGGAACCTTTGCGCAACTCATATCACTTGCTTGAAGAGAGTTGATGTCAAATAGATTTGTTGTTCCTTTACTGTTTGGAAAATGAACCAAAGGAATTGGTCCAAGTACGTGACTTATTTACAGGTTGGAGGCATGGGAATACAAACAGAACTAAGTGAACTATAGGTTTAGTTGCTTGGTCTCAACTATACGAAGTTTTCTTATTTTGTATAGCGGCTTAATCCTGAGAGTATTCAATTCTGGACTAGGTCCCGGAGGTTTTCTGCATTTGCGGTTTCCACGTTAACAAAATCTTGATGTGTCATTTACTTTATATTTCCGCATTATAATTGTTTTATTATAATTAAAGTAAATTGCACAAACTTTAATTCCTATTTACTTGATACGTGAATCCTATTGAGTTTGGTTAAGTCCGAACCTTTGTATCAAGTAAACACACTTTGTTGTTGTATTGTATTGATCTCGTATCCATAGACGATCACACAAAGTGTGAACCGATTTGTTGTATTGTCTAGACTCAGTCTATAGACAATCACTTTCGGGGAAAGGACTTATAGGAAGAAAAACTTATAGCTTGAGGTATATTTGAGGTACCCTCGCCTTTCCATATAAACAATAGATTAACTTACAATAACAAAAATACTTCCACGTTCTTTATTCTGCGCGCTCAACATTTGTTAGATGTTGTTTCATCAAAAAGAAGAGAGGCATCATAGAGATGTGAATAAGAAAACTAATGCATGGGTTTGTATTATGTGCCAGATTAGTCGGTATATGAGTACTATGACCCATACTTAGGCATCAAATGGAGACATATAAGAACTTGATCAATAAAGTTCCCCATTGTCAAGCAACTTGATCTATAAAATTTCCAGTGTCCACAATTGAGTGTACGATCATTAACAGAAACTTGTACATTTGTATATTTTTCAATTTAAGGAAGAAGAAAAATAGCACATATCAGCTGGAAGTTACCCCATGCATGATTCAAGTAAAGACACTTCCCCCATATACATGTTGTATCAATGAAAGGTCCACATTGAAAATCCTATTTCACCTAGCTTTATCTTGTCTCTCTGTAACTCGTCATAAGCCATGAAATAACATAGTGTGGCTTTGGTTATGTTATAGCTGACGTATATATATAATTAATATCATAATAATGATTGTGCCAAAATCATGCAAGTAAAATGTCAGACACGTCCGACAATACTGTTCACAACACTTTTAGTCTGATACTAATGCCCTTTTGGAAGATAATATAACATTTTTTAAAATCAAACTCAAGTGACATGTTACCAACTTTATCAAGAAAAAAAGATCTTCCACGGTGAACTACTTAGCAACGATATTATGTATAACCAAACCTGCACTAAAACTACATATATATGCTAAAAATTAAACAAATCTGTAGAAAACTCAATAATATTCGACTTACAATTTAGAAGCGGGAACATAAGATGCAAGGCTTGCGTTTGCACAGGTATCCCAACTTCAGAGGAGAACTACATATATACTACCTTATGTTGTCGAGCAAAAATATTAACCTTTTAGCTCTCCATTAATATCTTCTACCTATAATCAAGCTCATATACATGTAATTCTAATAAAACTTGAGAAACATAACATTACAATTGAACTTGGTTGCATATACTTACACTATGTACCCTTAAGGAACTGTATAGTTAATCCCAAGCATTCCAATTGTTTGATTTCAGTATTTTCCTACGGTAAAATATTTTAGAATGACAAAGCATCATCTTGCAAACACATCGTCTAAAAATAACCTGCCTACAGAAAGAACACAATAATTTTTTTTTATAGTAATATGTAATCTCATGTAAAATAAGTCATCTTTCCAGGAGTTTTGTTGGATATCCTTTTCTCCTTATTTGAATTTATGGTACAGTAGGTGCCCCTTTATGGATTATATTTCACAGCTCATTTTTTTTAATGATTATCATGCATTTCACACTTAAAAGATCACTTGTAATGAATAAAAATATACATCTACGTCAGTACGAAAAATAGATAAAGCTGATCATACATGTTGGTTTCTTCGGGTTGAGTAATAGTCAAAACTACAACAATTTGATAATGCAGTTAAACAAAAAAAATAGAGAGTTTAGTCAAAGATTAGATAAAGGTATAGCATTCAAGAACTCCACCTGCGGTTATTATACTCTTTCTATGCTCGAGAAAAAACATTTTCAAACTGATTGGAAACACCATTGACAGGAATCCTTTAGTAATATAATCCAAGGAGTCATCCGTAGTGGTATTTAAGCAAGTTCCTCCAAAAATAGCCGACATATTTTTGAGTTTTTTACAAATGTATCCACCCTAACTTTTATTTCATCTCCTATTTATTTCCAAATACACACAACTGCAGAAACTTGGCGAAGCCTATTTTTTCTTATTAAGCCCTTACTTGCTATAAGGAAGGCCAATTTAGTTAGTGGATATCGTTATGTGTATGTAGAAATTATCTACATGCATTTATTTTTTTCTTAACAATATATTACCAAGGTTGACATTACCATATATATCATGAATTAGTGAGCCGAAAATCCATGAAATCAGCGATCCATTAACCAGAAACAGTTTATAGGTTTGTTGTTTTTTAGTTAACTCCAAATCCTTCTAGGATTGTAGTTGATTGAATTCGGTTTGGAATTGACTTGTAATAAGAGAGCAATAGTATTTGAATGCATTAAGCGGGAATGAAAGTTGTCTACTTCAAAGAAGTTTTAATGAACATAAAGTTGGTGAGAGTTCGCTCAATGATATGAAAACTAAAATTATAGGATGGGGAGGCTGATTATGTTGGAGTAGATTGACAGATGATAAAATCCAACATAAACCATCCAAAAAGTGGTTTCTAAATTATTGTATTCTAAATTACTGTATGAGATAGCAATTACTGTATTCTAAATTCATTTTTAATAGAAAAACTAATTAATTTATTCAAAAAATTGTAGCGGCACTTTTACTACACGGAACCGCAAAAGGTACTTTAACTGAAAAGTCGTAGACTTATCCGAGGAGTGTTCCTAAGAGGGAAACATTTGGATAGGTATATGTGTAACAATAAAGGATCCCCCAATAAGGATAATAAAATAATTATATCAACATAAATATGAAGTAATGATTTCAAATTTTAAAACAACTTAAATGTTAAAATAGCTTAAGATGGAATATACATAACACTGGTAAAGAATGAGGAAAAGACAACTCATTCATTGGGTCCCTCCATGGCTTGTTTCTGTCTTCATCCAAACATATATACCTTGAGTAAATTCAATATATATATGCACCATATCAACCTTTTGTTGTATCTTGAATGATAGAAACAAAGACAATTACTGACCAAGTAAAATTTATTTCATGCCATCAGGAATCCTAAAGACTCATTGAAATCCAGAAGCCGATGTGTAGTTGAATCAATAAAGAAACAAAATCAGTAATGTGAAATATGGAGATAACCAACTGAATACATCTTGAGTTTATGCTTCCCTGAGAAACATAAACGGATTTAGAAATATTAAATGGTTGAGTGAGTAATGAAGTAAGGATGATGAGAACATCATCATACGTCTGTACAACTGAAACTTGGAAAGAGACAACTCGAACTCCAACCTACTTTGACAACATGACTTACTTTAATTTCTTGCTCATAATGCATATCATGGACTTTGGAATATTACTGGACGCCATCTTTGGTTGTTGATTACCTTTTAACAGCGTATCTCCTTCTAGCATGAGTACCCAAATCTTGCAACTATCACTTTGTGGCATATTCAGAAAACCAAATGCAAAACAACTTTTAGATAATCTTATCCCTAATACTACCTTCTAATTTTCATAAACTTAAGTAATTTTGCAGCCTCGAATGCCAACCACATCGAAATTATAGCCACTTTCAATCCAAGTACTCCTCACTTGCGTACTCACTACAAATAGCATTAAATTAAGGATTGTTTAACATATTAGTTCATAATATATAACACTCACACTAAATATCTAAGAATATCGTTATATGATTAGAATCATAACTATCTTAATTTTACAGAAAATCAAAAGGAAATATTAAGTACCAAGAATCATGCAATTTATAACTCAAATTAATTTTATACGTAGAGGCCTGACCTTTGTGTATCAATATTGGTAAAGGGGCGGCAAGTGTGATATAAATGTCCCTCTTACTGGTTAGGGGGTGTCCTATAGGGGATGTAGTTTGACTAAATTACCCTTTTCACCTCAAATGGTCTAATTTACCCTTGTTTTTTTGATTGAAAAGACTGAATTGTCCTCCATCCTATAAACCTAATTATGAGAAGAATCAAAATCAACTTTTATTTTTGTTTCATCTTCTCCACTTCCATTATAACTGTAAGCACCACCTCCATTAAAGTTCGAAAATTCATCGTCTTCGATTAATCGGCGATTCGCAAAATTGATAATCGTTGATTGAAGTCTACATTATAGATGACGAATAAGAAGAAAGTTGACGAAGATTGTAGCGATTCCAATCAAGCAAATGTTCTATTAGGTGAAGAACAAAAATCTCAACTCCAAACCCCTCCACCGGATAAATTAGGTGTCATGACGTACATGAGGTATGTTTTGCGGAACCCATTTTTTAATTTGTTCGTTTTAATTTCAATTTCTATCAAAAATTAGGGTTTTAGGTGAAAAATCAAGTTTTGATATCCTGGGTTTTGGTTAGTTACGGTTGCAATTAGTGAAATTTTGAACCGTATATGAAGCTTTTGATGCTCGTACGGTTTGTAACAATTGAAATTTTATGAAATACCAACCTATGTTCTTGGGTTTCAGTTTTTTTTTTTCCAGTTACGGTTGCTAATGTCACGGAGTTACGAACCGATTTTTTCTCTGCATGTTAAATTTTTTCTTACGGTGCTTATGTGTATGTTAGTTACCAACCATGTATTAGGTACGGTGCCTATTGCATGTTAGTTACCAACCGTATATTATCCTGTGTTTGAAAACTTTTGGTGAAGTTTAGTTACGGTTGATAACGATAATAAAGTTACCAACCGATTTTATATACGGCGTGTTTAAGTGTTAGGTTACGAACCGTATCTATGATACGATTTGACACGATTGTAAAGTTACAAACCGTATATTGTTTTGGTCACATTTTTGTTGGTTTGTTTGTAACACATTGTTTGTTCAACCCTTAGGAATTCATTCAAATTATTACTTGTGTAGGAATCTTGATAGGGTGAAGAAAAAGAGAGGGAATAACTTAACTCCGATTGATCATACACCCACCCCTCGAGGTGACAAGCATTTAGGGGTAGATCATAGAGGTGTCCCCAAGAATGCGAAGAAGAAGAAGAATCAATTTGAGAATAGGCTTAGAGAACCATTTGTCGGTAACTCTGATGTTGAATTTGAAGGAGCTGAACCTAATGTTCAAGAAATTGAAGAGGTAGGAGTTGAAAAGAACCTTGAAGAGGAGGATGAAGAAGGAAATGGTGAAGATGAGGAAGAGGAAGGAGATAATGAAGATGAAGATGAGGAGAGGAACCAAATTATGAAGATGAGGAAGAGGAATCAAATGATGAATAAGGAGTACAAAACAAGGGGAAAGAAATTGTTGTAGCTACAACTCCAGCTCCAGCAAAACCAAGGAAAGAAAAGAAGCCGAGAAAGGAACTGCACCAAAAGGGTTGCATATTCCTAAAGGAAAAGACTTGTTGTTCCCAAGGAAGAAGAATAAAAGACCTTGGGGAGAGGCACCAGATAAGTCCTCAATCTTATTTGGTTATACAAATTCCTGGGCCGCAAAAGTCTGTGAGACTAGGGTATGTTTCTCTTAACACATTGTTTTGTCTTAAGTTATTCTATATGTTTATTTATTATTTTTATGTATATTTCATTAATCTCAGCTTAACAAACACTAGTGGATAATGGGCTATCAGAGACACAATGAAACGACACAAACTAAGAATCGCGATCTAGCAACATACGTAATGTGCCGTTGATTAAAGTCAAATTGTCGTTGTCTTTTGATTTTTGTTGACTTAAACAACGATGCTTTGTATATGGTCGCTGACTAAAGTCAAGACGTGGTAGTAGTAGGAATTTAGTTGACTTAGGCAACGACATACTAATGGTATTATTTTTCTGGTCAGATTATTTTACGTTTGTGGTCAAAAGTTATCTTTTTCTCTTTTCTTTCATTCTTTCTTTTTTATTTTTCTCTTTCTTCACAGCCGCCTCCTCTCTCCGAAGAAAAACTTGTATTTTCTATTCACTCACCAGATCCATTTCACGGCACTGACTAGGAAGAAAATCTCCACCATGAAAACTCTTTCCTAATTGAGGTAAAGCCAAATTTTCTTCTGCTCTTTTTCTGAATTTATTTCACTTTCTCTCAGTTGATTTTAGATCTGAACTTTCTTTTCGGTTTTACTTCATAGATGTTGTTGTTGCTACTGCTTGAAGGAAATCCATGATATAGCAAACCCTATCTCTGGATTAGTAATTGGGTGACTACCCTTTTGGGTAATTATTTGGCTCATCCGTCTCATCATCTTCAATCTCAGAAATGTAATTTTTAATATTAGGGGTTAGGGTAAATTTAAGCTCTTGATTTATTTTTTTTGTAATAGTTTTGATTTAAGTGTTGTTTTCCCTGAATTGGTTTCCAGGTTACTTCAACTAATTCCTGATTGAAGCTCTTGATTTTTCAGTTTGTAGATCCTTTGTATTCACTAATGATTTTAATTGGGTTTTTATTTGTTTCTTGATTGAAGCTCTTGATTCTTAACTTTGTAGATCGTTTGTATCCACTAATGATTTTAATTGGGTTTTTATTTTTTGATCTATAGATACGTAGAAGGATTATTTGAAGCAACTTAAAGTTTTTTCAATGGTGAGAAGAACTAAAATCGTTTATTTTAGTGACGTTTGTATTTGATACTTAATTGTGTTCTTATTGATTCCATGACTTGTGTTAATGTAGCTCTAAAGTATCTGGAAAGGGAGGAAACCAATACTACCAGAATTTTGGTTTGGTATATATCTCTCTGTCTTTATATGGGAATGTGAGTTGAACATGCTATTTTTTTTTCTTCAGAGTATCAAGTGTTTGATGTAAGGCTTAAATGAAAACTATATATTTTATCTATCAACGTGAGTTGTATGGTGTAACTAAGTCAAGAATTTGCATTCTCTGAGTCTCTTTGTGTTGTACTACAAGCTTGTTCTATGATCCATTTTTGCAAGGGGAAAAAAACCTTGTGTTATCGGTTATGTAGTTAAATCTCTAATTGACTAAGTACATAACCGTTGAAACCTTGTTAGTGCTCATAATTGGCAATTTCTAGTATGACATTAACTTATATAGTACATGGCTAGTCTTGGATTTACTCAGATGGGCCTTCTTATGTGCTACGCGTTTTTGAAAGTATGCTTTAGGACCAAGGGGGTAGTTTCTAGTAACTTACCCCATTACTTGCATTTTAAGACTGAGTTTTCTTATGTGCTACATGTTAGGCTTATAATATAAAATTAGGTTTTGGGTTTTGTATCTTAACATGCAATAGTTGTATGATGTATATTTGGATTGGTTTTGATTTTAGTATGTGTGTATATAGTTTTTTTTTGAATTGTTGGATTGGATTTTTTGTATTACGCTAATGCAGCATCGGGGATTACTGTGCATGACAATTGCAAACAAATGTTTTTGGAACTGAAGGCCAAAAGGACTTCCCGTTCTGTTGTGTACAAAATTGAAGACAAGGATAAGCAAAAGCAAATTATTGTGGAGAAACTTGGTGAGCCAGCTGAAATATATGGAGATTTCACTTCCAACCTTCCTGCCGATGAGTGCCGATATGCTATATATGATTTTGATTTCGTAACTGCAGAGAATTGACAAAAGATTAAGATTTTCTTCATCCATTACCATTAGTAACTTTTACTTGTGTATTTTTCGTTGTATGATAGGAATTCGGGTCAGGTTTAGAACTGTGATTAACCTTTATCTCATGTTTTATATTTTGAAGGTCTCCTGATATATCAAGGGTGAGGACCTAGATGATTTATGTGAGTTCAAAGGAGAGGTTCAAGAGAGAGCTTGACGGAATTCAGGTAGAGTTGCAAGCAACTGATCCTACTGAGATGGATCTTGATTATATTAGAAGCCGAGTTGTTTAATTATATGATGATTTCTGAACCATGGGCATTGAATTTTTGCCTTCCAATGCATTTGATTTTACTTAAATGAAATCTTTATATTCTATGCATGTGCTAATGAATAATTAGAAGTTATCCAAAAATTTTGTTTTCACATGTATTGTTGAGGAAGATAACCGGAAGATCCTTAGAGATGGCATGTTAAATTTAATATGTTTAGTGAGTATTGAGGTTGAAAAATCTACTAGCTTGCCTAGAGAAAAAAAAATCGGCTTCTCAAGGTTAGATGCTAGAAATGGTGGTCTGTACTATTGGTACCTGTATTTTGGTTTATGCTTTGGTGTTGGTTAGTTTTGTATATTTCAATAAAAATCTTTTTTTTTTTGGTTCAATTTTAATTTTCTGTTGAAGGCTTCATTTTGATAACTCATTTTGTTGTTTGTTGTATGTAGACTCATAAATAAAGCTTGGGTTGGTCTTGGACATGCTCTTGAAGGTAGCATCGAGAATAAGATTCATGGGTAAATTCTCTAAATCCACTTTCTCATTACTCGATTTTGTATGTTTGGTATATGATAACTACATGCTAGACTGTTTACTGATTTAACGTGTTCTCTAGATATCAAAGATGCTTATGATATTATTCAACTGACTGATGGTTTATGCTTTCATAGGTTATCGCTGAGTCCATTTGATCAAAGCTTATTGGATTTGTGACTTCAAGAACAAAGCTTTATAATATATGTAAGGTGTGTAATTATATCAAACAAGCAGATGGTTATTTCGCAATGCTATGTTTCATATATTGGTTCTTACCTCCACTTGTATGTGTATTGCAGATTGATGATGCAATTGATCTTCTGATCCTAAGGGGTAGCTATGAACCAAAGGAAGAAGTTGGGGATTTGGATGAGATAATTCTTAGCATATACTAGGTATAACTTTGTATATACTCTACGTTTATATATGGTTATACGATTTAATTGCTCTGATTTTTGTATTATGCTGTCATGGTTATTAAGTAGACACTGGATACTAGAAGAGAAAGATGAGACTGCTCGAACTTGTAAAACTTTTTACACTCAATTGGTTTGCTTAGTTCAGTTCACAGTCTTATTGATGTCAATCCAAAAATGTAATAAGGGGTATGTTTAATTCAGTTCACTGTCTTGTCTCATATCCCACCATTTTCCTTGAAAGTATTGCGAAGAGTGGTGGAGCAACAAATCAACATAAGAAACTGATAATTGATATTGTACCCCTTAATATTAGGAGTTTCCTGCATCACAGTAATGACATGGTTCTGATATTATCTAGATTGCTTAAAGCTGAATGCCTGGATTTTGAAAATTATTTTGAGTTTATATTTTGATGGTAGTTCCTTTGTACTTTTTTCGTTGTCGTTACAATGATGTTGTCAATAAAGAGCCTTGTCTAACTTCCAAACTGATAGGTAGTTGAATGGACGCACCACCTAGTTTAAAGAGGCATTAAAGTCTATCACTGCAGAGCAGAAGTATCCTTATGATTCCAAGCATCGCCACTGTAAGGTCATCTCTATCTCTCTCCCTCTCTCGTATATATATATTGACAAGTAGTTATTTCAATGTTGTATATAGATGGATATCAAACTTTAGGTATAACATGATAATTGGTCAATCATATGCACCTTGTTATGTGTTTCCTGGCCATTGAGTATACTTTGGAGTAATCCCAATTATTGCGGAAAAAAGTTTCCCTCTGGATGCAAAAATATTGCTTGGGATGCAGAGTAATCCCAATTATTTGAATGCAAGAGTGAAAACTTCCAGCACTTTATGAAGGTTGAGTTGTCTCATTCGAGGTGGAACTTAAACTGATGGAAATTTTCTACCACAACATTCATATTGTATTGTGTATATAATTTGAATGTGCTTGTTAGATTTATGCTAAAAGGTTCATGTATGTATTATTTTAGTATCTACTGTCTGTCATTAAGTGCCTGGCCAACACTATTGATAGTTTGTGCAATACCTGGTTTGTAGTTGTTTTGAGAACTTTGACAGAGATTACTTCTTTTTGAATTGTAACAAATACAATAATTTTTTTTTATGTAAATTCTTAAAACCACAAAACAGAAAAATCCAAGAAGGGCAAATAAAAGCAAGTCCTTTTGAATGGCAAACCCACTACTTAAGAGAGTGGCTTTTGTAGAGAGTTCATCAAAAGTGTCCAAAGGGAATAAAAGCAATATCTCGCCTTTTTTTGCTGGTTTGTAGTTGTCTGTATGAAACCTGAGAACTTGGCCCACCCAAAGATGACTTGTAGTGTTGAATTCAGATGTGATTACTTCTTTTTTGAACTGTAATAATCATATAAGATATACAATAATTTTGTATTTAAATGCCCATTTGGATTTATGAATAAGGATGTATTTTTTCAGGGTAATTTGAGTTTAATTTCATATTTATTTCATCCATGCAGTCAGTCAGATCTGATCTGATTTTCTTGAATTCAATGCCATATAAAAATTAGTCCATACCTTCTTTCAAAATTCAGCTAATTTTTTTTATATTATAAAATTGGATCTACGACATACACTAGGTATTTTATGTAGCGACAACTTGAAAGTATCGTAATTGAAATTGATTATTAGTCAAATTGAAAGTGTCGTTCCAGAAAAAGACACTGAATATACGGCACTTTTAGAGGCATCTCCAAAGTGCCGTATATAGACCTAATACGACACTTTTCAATTATCTTAAAACGACCTTTTTCCACTAGTGAAAATATGTTTGTATTGTTTTTAAGGATCATGAAAGGGCAATCAAATTGGTCAAGCATCAAAGATCTAGTTAGTGGCCTTTAGGTGAAGAATGTGGCGATGTTCGTACTCTAGTGACAAGTTCGGGATTAGGGCCTGGAATTCTGAATACCCAATCGGAGTATGATAGTATAATGGTATCAGCCTTCAGGGAACAATATTGGCCAGAAACCGATACTTTTCACTTCCCATTTGGAGAGATGACAATAATACCGGACGATGTGAAGAAAATTTTTGATTTGGAAGTTGAAGGAAAATCTGTGTATGAAGGTTTTAATAACAACATGTCTTGGACTGATCTTTACATCCTTGTTGAAGAAACACTTGGGTGGGGTAAAGACGAGACCGAGATGGAGTTTATGTTGGCTGGTGGTTATGACCCTTCGGAACCAAACAAGATTAACAAGGTAAAGAAGTTTTTGTTGAAAAATTTGAGGACGAAGTTTGGAGACACCCTCAAAAAGCAATTGGCAGGTGAGGTGATAGATGACACAAGGGCTAGGCGTATAGCCACAACATATTTGTTGTATTCTATTGGGAATGTATTCATGCCCGATAACTCGGGAAATAGGGTGAATGTCCATTACCTACAATTGTTGAAGGATTTGAAGAAGACCAGAAAGTATTCGTAGGGCACCGCCATGATTGCATATCTACTTGAAAGTCTAAGAAAGGCCTCGAGGGCTGGAGCTACTGAAATTGCTGGGAATGTTGCGCTTCTAATGGTAAGTTTGGTTACATTTTCAAATATATGTATTTTATGATTGTTTGTTATATTTATCTTTTGTATTCATGTCCCAACTGCTTAAATTGTTTTATATTTTCCTAGGCATGGGTGTATGACCACTTTCCGAGCTTGAGACCTCCTAATGAATGGGAAGAAGATGATGATATACCTACAGGAAAGAAGTTTATGTTCACTGGTAGACAAAAAAGGAACAAAGAAAAGAGGCTCATTCAAGTGAGGCAGGAAATAGATGCTTTCAGTGTTGAAGATGTTATCTTTGACCCTTATTTGAGGATTCAAAATGGAGTTGATGTTCGTCAGTTCACACATATCTCAGGCTACAACGGACCATTGTATCATGCCACATGTTATGTTATGACCAATCCTCATCGAATTCTACGCCAAATTGCTCATATTCAAGAAAAGGTCGTTAAGGAAAACTTCAAATTATCCAAGGATGAATCCGAGACAAGAGGCCCCACCATTGTACTCAACTACCACCCAACTCCGACGGTTGATGCTTGGAACAACCTCCATCAAGCAAGATACCAACTCGCAGCGGGAGAGGCAACGGCTTGTAACAACACGAAAGAAGTTGTTGATGGTTACATAGATTGGTATTATTATTTTGGTCATCCATATGTGATTAATAATGAACCGGAGGCCCATCCACTTATTAGAAAGGAAATAGAAAAAAGGAAGGTTTCCGAGGAGAGCAAAGAGACTATTTGGTATGACTTGGAAGAAACTATATTTCATGATGGTACGTAACTTTGTTATCCTCATGACTTGGAATTTAGTTCTAATTTATATTTCTTGGGTTATAGAATAATCTCTTAAGACTCTTTTTAATGTGTTAATAGAAAGAGCGAGGAGAACATTTGGCAAATAGTATGACTTCATGCATCCGTGCTAATGGTATGATTAACGCTCCTCAACAAATGACCTTACAAGAGCAAATAAGGAACATGCATGATCCAACCAGGAAATAATTGTATGAGGGGTTGGTCCCCAAAGAAAGAGGCTTAAAGAGGGGTAGAAAGTCCATTGGAGGTGCGAGTACTAGCCATAGTCAGTCGTCATCTAGCAGCGAAGAGACGCCTTTGGAAGAGGATGTGCATGGTGTGGGTACTAGTCAAAGAGGTGGTCGTGGTCGCGGTGGTCACCATGATGGCCCTCGCACTCGTGGTGGTGGTACTAACAACAAAAGAGGTCGTGGTCCTCGTGGTTAATTATGGTTATGTGACATTTGATAGCAGGACAACTTCTTATTTCTTAGCTTTGTGTGGTTGTTTTTAGTTTATGGATATTTTCAAGAACTATTGGTTGTGTGGTTAGCTTTTAGATTATGGATATTATCACGAACATGTTATGAATTGTGTGGTTATGGATTTTAGCTTATGAATTAGTTGGAATGAATTAACATGTTATCAACTGTGTGGTTAGTTACTAGGAATGAATTAAAATTGAGATTTTTTGAAGTTATTCTATGTGTTACGGTTGGTAACAAAAGGAAAATTAAAAAACGTATGATAGTTACGATTGGTAACAACAAATACTTAAGAAACCGTATGCTAGTTACGGTTTGTATTGAAGCAAATTTACAAATCGTACATTACTATGTAACTTTCAGAGTGATAGTTAGGGTTGGTAACGATAACTCTAATGAACCGTATGATAGTTAAGGGTTGTATTGAAGCAATTTTACAAACCGTACATTACTCTGTAACTTCCAGAGTTATAAATCGTAATTGTGCTTCGGTAAGGAATCGTAACTCTAGTATATGTAATTTCTACAGAGTTACGGTTGGTAAATATACAATCATTACAAACCGTAACTCTGTTGAAAAATCAATTATCTAGGAAGGTTGTGAACAAAATACTTCATATATTATCTAATCAAATAGACATGATATTGTCACTTGAAAACATTTAGTCAAAATACCAAAATACAAATTATAAAATGGGCTTCACCAAGACTTGAAAACATTTAAGCATCCTCTTCATCATCGGTCATAACTACGAATTGCTTCGGCATAGACAACATTATGGCCTTCCATAATTCAATCCTTTTCTCAAATCGATTGCACCAAGTCTTGGGGAGTTAAACGTCACAACCAAATTCCCTCCACAATGGAGGTAATGGACTTCCTTCATGCAATTGGAGGCCGATGTAATGAATTCCTTCCACGTTCCCCATGACAACAGTTTTTTTTATTGACAAGTCTTCGTCAAACGGTATTCTTGTTGGTGCAAACGTAGTACTCATATCTCTGGAGATTAAATGAATGACGCAATTGAATGCGTTGGAGAGTAGTTGGCCACATATAGGCATGCGCATCCAATATTGTCTTGTCAAAAATATATTACCGGTTAACCGCCTTTCCATTTCCTTGAAGCTCTCATTTAACACCTCATTGTTTTCGTTTCTTTCAACTCTCATCATCGGCTTATAGAAGTCGCGGTGAGCACGTAGTTCCATTAAGAATTTTTGCCTTACGTAAGTAACTTGGTCACAATCCCACCCTATCGCGTCTTCAAAGGGTCCAAGTTGATCCACGGAGACGTGGTAACCACAATTCCCATCACCATCAACATCCTCCGTAGCCTTGATATAACCACGAATATAGTCGGGGAAAAAACGAAGGTAATATTCATAGAGAATGTATTGGTTCCGGCTATATCGACCATTCTTGTCTCTAGGTGGTGGTTTAGGTACTCCTTTTAGATGAATCGTATCCTTCTCCTTATCCTTTTCAACCATCAGACTCTTTCCATTGTTCCTTGCTAATTGTTTAACACCAACTTTACCAATAAGTCTTTTTATTGAACTATCTTGGGAGGAAACCTCGAGTCCGATATAGGAACCTTGACCTTTAACTCCATCATCTTTTTTTCCACTTTCTTTACGACCATTTCCTTGAACAACAAATTTGCTTCTTTCTTGTTGTTTAGAGCGAAATATCGGACCTTTTTCTTTAACATCAATTTTGCTTGTTGCACTTTCTTGAGTAGGAAGCTCGATACATTTTTGTTGTACATTTCGACAGCTTGGTTATCCTTTATCCGCTTGACCTCTTTTTCGTTTGTTTCTACCTTGAACATCATCCTCTTCGAGCTCATCCTCTGCTTCATATTCCTTTCTCAACCATTCATAACCACAAGGATCTCTTTTCTTTGATTCTTCCGCCAATTCTTTTGCTTTTTTATTTCCAACGTACCTCTTTTTTTTTGGTAGGAGGCCTCCCCTTTCCCATCCCCTTTGGTGGTTCCTTGATATCATACCTAAATTGTGGATATACGAAATCTCTCAAGTTACTCAACCATATTTGCCTTTGGCCTTGGCTTAGTGTAGCATATTTCTCGGCTAGAGCTTTTCCAATCTCGGTATCGGCAAACGTTCCTCCAAATTGTGGATCAAAAATTGTTTCACGGAATGTTAATTGTTTCCAAAAGGGATCAACATCTTGAATCGGGATCACTTTGTCTTGATATGTGGCTATAACATGCCGAGATGGGAGTCCCAAACTTGTCATGTTTGGACAAACACACTCTTCTTCATAATCCTCCAATTCATAATGTTGTACTTCATACATTATCTTCTCAATTTCTTTGTGCGAAACTTGATGTGTAATTCCCCTTAGCCACTCATTGTCTATCCATTTAGTGTGTTATTTACTTCGGCTTTTTTCAAAAGACTCCATAGCTCTATCGTGATCACGGAGGAAATACGAATGCATGGTTTCAAATAACGTAACTAACCCACCATTACAACTATGAAGTTTTTTCTTCAACCGGTTGTGAGATGACTCCGCCACTACACCAAAACCAGGATTTTCTCACAGTGTAACCTGTCACAGTTTATTTTTCAGTCACTGATATACCTGTGATAAGTCCTGCAACAATTATAACTGTTGCTAAATTTTGTAATCGTGATAATGAATCTGAATATTTAACTTTTTTACTAGTCACAATTATATTTGTTGACAATTATCTAGACAATCACAATTATAATCTGAAATGATGTTTCCACCCAAAAATTCCACCACATCTAAAACAACCCCGAATTAATCACTCTTACAATTTTGGTTGTCACTACTTTCGCAACAGATATACAAAATAACTATTTTATTTAATTTCTAAATATCAATTTATTCTATTTTTTTTTTTTTTCTTAATATTAGAAAAAAGGATCAAGACCAAATCAACAAGCCATGACTTTGTAGGACATTTGACATGGACAAATACCAACCTTTTCTCTCGATTTTCTCGACAAAAGCACAACAAAAAGATCAGCTTCTTCCGAAGACTGTGAAAATGACCAAACTACCCTTATCGGAATAAGTGCAATAAAAAAATTGAAGACTGTGAAAATGACCATATTATCCTTATTGGACATAAGTGCAATAAATATTATGGAGACTGTGAAAATGACCAGAATACCCTTATTGAAAATCACTAAAGTAAATATTACGGACGGTGAAAATGACCATATTACCCTTATGGGAAAAAATTACAATAAATATTATGGAGACAGTGAAAATGACCATACTACCCTTATCGAAAATAAGTAAAGTAAATACTTTGAAAGTGACCATATTACCCTTATTGAAAAAAAAAAGTGCAATAAATATTATGGAGATTGTGAAAATGACCATACTACCCTTATCGAAAATAAGTAAAGTAATTCTTACAGACTGTGAAAATGACCATATTACCCTTATTAGAAAAAAAGTGCAATAAATATTATGGAGACTGTGAAAATGACCATACTACCCTTATCGAAAATAATTAAGTAAATGTTACAGGCTTTGAAAATGACCATATTGCCCTTATTGGAAAAAAAGTGCAATAAATATCATGACTATGAAAATGAGCATACTACCCTTATCCAAAATAAGTAAAGTAAATACTTTGAAAATGACCATATTACCCTTATTGGAAGAAAAAAAAGTGCAATAAATATTATGGAGACTACGGAAATAACCATACTACCCTTATCGAAAATAAGTAAACGAAATATTACAGACTGTGAAAATGGCCATATTACCCTTATTGGAAAAAAGTGCAATAAATGTTATGGAGACTGTGAAAATGACCATACTACCCTTACCGGAAATAAGTAAAGTAATTCTTACAGACTGTGAAAATAACCATATTATCCTTATTGAAAAAAGTGCAATAAATATTATGGAGACTGTGAAAATGACCATACTACCCTTATCGGAATTAAGTAAAGTAATTCTTATAGACTGTGAAAATGACCAAGTTACCCTTTGGAAAAAAGTGCAATAAGTATTATGGAGACTGTAAAAATGACCATACTACCCTTATCAGAAATATGTAAAGTAATTCTTACAGACTGTAAAAATGACCATATTACCCTTATGAGAAAAAAGTGCAATAAATATTATGGAGACTGTGAAAATGACCAAACTACCCTTATCGAAAATAAGTAAAGTAAATACTTTGAAAATGACCATATTACCCTTATTGAAAAAAAGTGCAATAAATATTATGGAGACTGTGAAAATGAAAATGACCATACTACCCTTATCAAAAATAAGTAAAGTAATTCTTACAGACTGTGAAAATGACCATATTACTCTTATTGGAAAAAGTGCAATAAATATTATGGAGACTGTGAAAATGACCATACTACCCTTATCGAAAATAATTAAGTAAAGTAAATACTTTGAAAATGACCATATTACCCTTATTGAAAAAAAAGTGCAATAAATATTATGGAGACTGTGAAAATGACCATACTACCCTTATCAAAAATAAGTAAAGTAATTCTTACAGACTATGAAAATGACCATATTATCCTTATTGGAAAAAGTGCAATAAATATTATGGAGACTGTGAAAATGACCATACTACCCTTATCGAAAATAATTAAGTAAATGTTACAGACTTTGAAAATGATCATATTGCCCTTATTGGAAAAAAAGTGCAATAAATATTATGGAGACTATGAAAATGACCATACTACCCTTATCGAAAATAAGTAAAGTAAATACTTTGAAAATGACCATATTACCCTTATTGGAAAAAAAAAGTGCAATAAATATTATGGAGACTGTGAAAATGACCATACTACCCTTATCGAAAATAAGTAAAGGAAATGTTACAGAATGTGAAAATGACCATATTACCCTTATTGAAAAAAAGTGCAATAAATGTTATGGAGACTGTGAAAATGACCATACTACCCTTACCAGAAATAAGTAAAGTAATTCTTACAAACTGTGAAAATGACCATATTACCCTTATTGAAAAAAAGTGCAATAAATATTTTGGAGACTGTGAAAATGACCATACTACACATATCGGAATTAAGTAAAGTAATTCTTATAGACTGTGAAAATGACCATGTTACCCTTTGAAAAAAGTGCAATAAGTATTATGGAGACTGTGAAAATGACCATACTACCCTTATCGAAAATAAGTAACTGTAAAAATGACCATATTACCTTATGAAAAGTGCAATAAATATTATATTACCCTTATTGAAAATAAAAAAAATTGAAAATGACCATATTACCCTTATTGAAAAAAAAGTGCAATGAATATTATGGAGACTGTGAAAATGACCATACTACCCTTATCGGAAATAATTAAAATAATTCTTACAGACTGTGAAAATGACCATATTATCCTTATTGGAAAAAGTATAATAAATATTATGGAGAATGTGAAAATAACCATAATACCCTTATCGGAAATAAATAAAGTAATTCTTGCTGACTGTGAAAATGAACATGTTACCCTTATTGGAAAAAAGTGCAACAAGTATTATGGAGACTTGTGAAAATGACTAGTCAGGGTAATATGGTCATTTTCACAGTCTGTAACATTTAGTTTACTTATTTTCGATAAGGGTAGTATGGTCATTTTCACAGTCTCCGTAATATTTATTGCACTTTTTTCCAATAAGGGCAATATGGTCATTTTCACAGTATGTAACATTTACTTTACTTATTTTCGATAAGGGTAGTATGGTCATTTTCACAGTCTCCATAACATTTATTGCACTTTTTTCCAATAAGGGTAATATGGTCATTTTCACAGTCTGTAAGAATTACTTTACTTATTTTTGATATGGGTAGTATGGTCATTTTCACAGTCTCCATAATATTTATTGCACTTTTTTCAAATAAGGGTAATATTGTAATTTTCACAGTCTGTAAGAATTACTTTACTTATTTTTGATAAGGGTAGTATGGTCATTTTCACAGTCTCCATAATATTTATTGCACTTTTTTCCAATAAGGGTAATATGGTCATTTTCACAGTCAGTAAGAATTACTTTACTTATTTTCGATAAGGGTAGTATGGTCATTTTCACAGTCTCCATAATATTTATTGCACTTTTTTTTCAATAAGGGTAATATGGTCACTTTCAAAGTATTTACTTTACTTATTTTCGATAAGGGTAGTATGGTCATCTTCACAGTCTCCGTAAAATTTATTGCACTTTTTTCCAATAAGGGTAATATGGTCATTTTCACAGTCTGTAAGAATTACTTTACTTATTTTTGATAAGGGTAGTATGGTCATTTTCACAGTCTCCATACTATTTATCGCATTTTTTTTCAATAAGGGTAATATGGTCATTTTCAAAGTATTTACTTTACTTATTTCCGATAAGGGTAGTATGGTCATTTTCATAGTCTCCATAATATTTATTGCGCTTTTTTCCAATAAGGGCAATATGGTCATTTTCACGATCTGTAACATTTACTTTACTTATTTTCGATAAGGGTAGTATGGTCATTTTCACAGTCTCCATAATATTTATTGCACTTTTTTTTCCAATAAGGGTAATATGGTCATTTTCACAGGCTGTAAGAATTACTTTACTTATTTTTGATAAGGGTAGTATGGTCATTTTCATAGTCTCCATACTATTTATTGCATTTTTTCAATAAGGGTAATATGGTCATTTTCAAAGTATTTACTTTATTTATGGAGATAAGGGTAGTTTGGTCATTTTCACAGTCTCCATAATATTTATTGCATTTTTTTCCAATAAGGGCAATATGGTCATTTTCAATTCTGATATATTTCGTCTTCAATTCATCCAAAAGAGAAACTAAGGTCCAACTCTAGTAATCTTTGAACCCGTGATGTTCAATTCCGATATATTTCGTCTTCAATTCATCCAAAAGAGAAACTAAGGTCCAACTCTAGTAATCTTTGAACCCGTGATGTTCAATTCTGATATATTTCGTCTCCAGTTAATCCGAATCAGAAACTCATGTCTAACTCTAGTAATCTTTGAACCCGTGATGTTCAATTCTGATATATTTCGTCTTCAATTCATCCAAAAGAGAAACTAAGGTCCAACTCTAGTAATCTTTGAACCCGTGATGTTCAATTCTGATATATTTCGTCTTCAATTCATCCAAAAGAGAAACTAAGGTCCAACTCTAGTAATCTTTGAACCCGTGATGTTCAATTCTGATATATTTCGTCTACAGTTTATCCAAATCAGAAACATAGGTCTAACTCTAGTAATCTTTGAATCTGTGATGCTCAATTCGGATATATTTCGTCTCCAGTTCATCCGAACGAGGAACTCATGTCAAATTCTAGTGATATTTGAACATGTGATGTTCAATTCTGATATATATTTCGTCTCCAGTTCACCCGAACGAGAAACTCTGGTCTAACTCTAGTAATATTTGAACCTGTGATGTTCAATTCTGAAATATTTCGACTCCAGTTCATCCGAACGAGAAACTTAGGTCTAATTCTAGTAATCTTTGATCCTGTGATGCTCAATTCTGATATATTTCCTCTCTAGTTCATCCGAACGAGAAACTCAAGTCTAATTCTAGTAATCTTTGAACCTGTGATGCTTATTTCTAATATATTTCGTCTCAAGTTTTTTCGAAAGAGGAACTCATGTCAAATTCTAGTGATATTTGAACATGTGATGTTCAATTCAGATATATTTCGTCTCTAGTTCACCCGAACGAGAAACTCTGGTCAAACTCTAGTTATCTTTGAACCTGTGATGTTCAATTCTGATATATTTCGACTCCAGTTCATCCGAACGAGAAACTCAGGTATAATTCTAGTTATCTTTGAACCTGTGATGCTCAATTCTGATATATTTCGTCTCTAGTTCATCCGAACGAGAAACTCAGGTCTAATTCTAGTAATCTTTGAACCTGTGATGCTTATTTCTGATATATTTCTTCTTAAGTTTTTCCGAACGAGAACTCATGTCAAATTCTAGTGATATTTGAACATGTGATGTTCAATTCAGATATATTTCATCTCCAGTTCACCCGAACGAGAAACTCTGGTCAAACTCTAGTTATCTTTGAACCTCTGATGTTCAATTCTGATATATTTCGACTCCAGTTCATCCGAATGAGAAACTCAGGTCTAATTCTAGTTATCTTTGAACTTGTGATGCACAATTCTGATATATTTCATCTCCAGTTCATCCGAACGAGGAACTCAGGTCTAATTCTTGTAATCTTTGAACATGTGATGCTAAATTATGATATATTTCGTCTCCAGTTCATCTGAACGAGGAACTCAGGTCTAACTCTGGTAATCTTTGAACCTATGATGCTCAATTCTGATATATTTCGACTCCAGTTCATCCGAACGAGAAACTCAAGTCTAATTCTAGTAATCTTTGAACCTGTGATGCTCAATTCAGATATATTTCATCTCCAGTTCATCCGAACGAGGTACTCATGTCAAATTCTAGTGATATTTGAACATGTGATGTTCAATTCTGATATATTTCGTCTCCAGTTCACCCGAACGAGAAACTCTGGTCTAACTCTAGTAATCTTTGAACCTGTGATGTTCAATTCTGATATATTTCTTCTCCAGTTCATCCGAACGAGAAACTCAGGTCTAACTCTAGTGATCTTTGAATCTGTGATGTTCAATTCTAATATACTTCGTCTCCAGTTCATCTGGACGAGAAACTCAGGTCTAACTCTAGTGATCTTTGAACCTGTGATGTTCAATTCTGATATATTTCGTCTTCAGTTTATCCGAACGAGAACTCAGGTATAACTCTAGTAATTTTAAACCTGTGATGTTCAATTCATATATATTTCGTCTCCAGTTCATCCGAAAGAGAAACTCAGGTCTAACTCTAGTAATTTTTGAACCCAGGATGTTTAATTCTGATATATTTCGTATTCAGTTCATCCGAACCCGAAACTCGGGTCTAACTCTAGTAATCTTTGAACCTAGGAGGTTTAATTCTGATATATTTCTCCTTCACTTCATCCGAACGAGAAACTCAGGTCCAACTCTAGTGATCTTTGAACCTGTGATGTTTAATTCTGATATATTTCGTCTCCAGTTCATCCGAACGAGAAACTCGTGTCTAACTCTAGTATTCTTTGAACCTGGGATGTTCAAATTTGATAAATTTCAGCTTCAATTCATCCGAATGAGGGTCAATCTTTCAACTCAAGTCATGTTTTCTTAAAACCATCAAATTAACCAGGCATGGCTAGTAAAAAACCCCGCCCGACTTGGATGGCTGTCTAAACAAGCCGGGCTAGGGTTGGAAAAATGCTGGTTTGTGTGAAAAGGGGTTAGACCGGCCCCTCCCGTAAAACTGTGGGTACAACCTGTAACCCGCGCCCGGCTTGCTGGGTACAATATTTTCTATCGTCAGATTATATAGGATTAATCTCATTCGTTCGTTTAGGATATAAAACCAACAAACCCTAGAGAAGATTTCATTTCTTTCTCTTTCTCCTCGCCTATTTTTCTCCATTGTCTCTTCCTCTTCTTCTCATCCATTCACTCACAACTTCAATCTCTTTCAATTTCTCAGAAAAAACCTAAAATTCCCCGATTTCAAATCCGCTTCATCTTATTCATCCTTCACTTTCATTAGAAATTTTTTGACATCATCAGATCTGAGAAGTGCATCAAATCTAAGAAGAGATTTTAAGTAACCTAAATCAGTTCTATTTTGCTTTAAAAACCCCTAAATCGAGCACAAATTAAACGTAATCTTATTACAAGAAAAATCAACACCCATTTCACAGATTTTGGGTAACCTAAGCTCAGGTATAAAAACCTATTTCATATCCTTTGGTTGTTGTGATTTTGTAAACCCTAGAAATGGATTTTAACTCTTTATGTTAAATTTGCAGAAGAAGATTCACTGGAAGATTCAAGTACACCGTGGGAAGTATAAACCCTAACTCTATTTCTCATTTTTTGTTTATGTATAATGTCTTTACTAATTTTGTGAACCCATTTTATCCAAAGTAATAAATCTTCTAAATCCTAACTTTTTGATTTTCATATTTCTGTAGATATGTTGATATGTGCTTCCTGTGATACAAATGATGTTGAGTTTTTTTTGGTTCCAAGGCTAATTATGTGTGATTTTAGGGGTTATTATGTTTAATCTGTTGATTTAGTTTTTTACTTTTATTTTCACTACCATGTGTTTGATTATTCTTGTCTAACTTTCTCGATCTTCTTCACATCTAGAAGAACCAGATCTCTAATTCATTAATTTCTCTCTTTTGGTTTCACAAGAACTAGATTTCAAGGCTCAATTGTTGTTTTATAGGTATATTTTCTTGCATCTAGGGTTTTGATTTTGCACAATTTTGGATTTTAAGTTTAATTTTATGATATAATTATATACTATATATTTAGCTGTGTGGAACAAATGATGGCAGGGAAATCATCAGGAGATGATATACTTTACAGTATAAGTCCACCATTATAGTCCACCAAGGAGAGGCTGTGGATATGGTGGAAGGAAAGAGTCGAATATGAATTGCATGTACTTTCTTTTTTTAACGTATTGGTTAATTGTGGATCCTTGATGATTTTGTGTGTTTACTAATGGTTTTTAAATGTTTGCAGGACTGAAGATCTTCATGTTCCATTTGAAAGATCTGGACAAGTGAAGGATGAGGGATGTATATTTGCCTTAAGATTTTTACTCAGGGTGAGCTTTTCTTGTGTGAGTTTTCAGGTGTCAAATAGTATTTGATCGTGCTTTGATTGTGCCGATGTTTGCTTTTGATCAACTTGTTAATTGTATAGTTGTTCTGTATGCTTGTGAGAGATCGATTTGTATATGTGCCTGACATTGATGTTCTAGTGTTTTCTCTCAGTGGGTAGACTTTGTCAAGGAAAATTAGTCCCTTGACCATATTAAGATTTAGTCATTGTCGGATATTAGGTCCTCCAAATGTATATGTTCTTGATAGTTATGTTGTGTAACTTAGGGTATATCATTTAGCTCTATCAATAGAGTTGAAATAAGTAGTCTAAGATATTCTGCTTTTGTTATACAAGGTCAACTGAATTTGGTGATTCTGGACTTTATGGTTAATAATTACAGTAATGTGTATGAAGATTAACTGGACGCACTACTCACAGAATAATCAACAAGTACAAAGAAATATATATATTTTAAGTAAAGACTGCATTAACTACTTTGGTTTTTTAAATTTAAGTTTGGATAACCAGTTGAACACATTGTATTAATTGTCTGAGTTGAATCCAAAATATAATTGTTTTTGTTGTGAAGGAAGTGTATGTTACACAATCCTTGTTGGTATTCTTAGTTACTTGCTTTGATTTTTAACTTTGGTATGTGTTCTCTATTTATTGTGTTATGCAAATAACTGGAGATGGTGGAGGTGGTAATTTTAAGTAGAAAGGAACAAGTATTGGAGATGGTGGTGATGGTTACTTGTAGTTAAGTGAAGTGGGAATACTGGAGATGGTGACTTGTGGTGATGAATTGAAGCTAAAGTAGTATAGGTTGAATAATGGAGATGGTGGTGGCAGTGAATTTTAGTAGCATGGTGTTTTTTTTTTTTTGTTAACAGTCTCCTGTCTTTGTTCCTTGATACACAAACATTTCTTTCAATTCTTGCAATCTTTTCTAGTTGTTAGTAACCTTCACGGTTTGAGTATCCAATGATGGTTCTTAGAATTTTAAAGTTAAAATGATGTCACATGTTAATGTATATGATGGGTATTTGATATGGTGGTGGTGGTGGTGTTGGCTTGAGGGTTACAAGGTATTCCTTATAATATACCCTAGTAGGTGTGGGCTTGTCTGTGGGGATATTAGAAAACTTGAATATGGAGTCCAAATAGTATCCGTCAGGTAAATGTCTCCCAGTTTTTTGTATGCGATTGAAAAATGTTTGTTTGATTACTTATAAAACATATCAATAATGTTGACTTCTTATTAATCATACCATTCATGTATAAATATGTATTCGTCTAAGTAGTGTTGCTCTGCTTGTTTCCTTTCATACTCTTTGCTGGGATGGTCATAGTTTTGATTAATGGTCTAGAATTTCGTGAATTGATAGATTTTTTCTAAAGCTTGTTACATGGTATGAAGTAAAAAAAAAATCATATCATTCATTTGTACATTGTTGTTCTCTTGTAACTTGTTGTCACATTGTTATCTGCAGTTTTCTTTATTAAAGTTGGGTTTGTTTCTGTGTGGTTGCAGCTCGTGAGTGTTGGCCTGATACTTCACATGGAAAAGGGTGGTCTTTGGAGCAGTTGTAGTGTGAAGTATGTGTGGAATAGGTATGAAGAGATTAGAGAACTTTATCCATCTTTTGAAGTTATGGTGAGGTTAGGGATTGCATGGTGAAGTATGTTCGATGCCTTCACTTTAATTTTAACTGGTGTATGCCATTTTTTTTTCTTATTGTTGTGAATGAAGAGATTAGAGAATATATGAATGTAGATGGTTTGCAGACTGAGAATATATGAATTGTGCATTGAAGAACAGGTTACAAGCCTGTATTTCAGGTTTCATTGTATTGCAGGCCTGTGTTTCAGGATAAATTGTGTTGCAGGCCTGTAAACTGGAAGGCCAGGTCCATGAGAATGACCTGGACTATCCATTTTTTTAATTGTAATTGAAAGAATTGTCACAGATTTAACTGTGACCAAAACTGTGAAGAAAAACAACACGTGTCATCGTCTTAATACTGTTACAAATGAGAGTAACAATTTAAATGTTACAGTAATAGTGACAAAAAGATGACAGGTGTCCATAGAGAATTTGTTGCAAAAAGTATGCAACACTTATATGTGTTATTGTAATTGTTAGAAAAAGTGACACATGGCAAAATCAAATCGTTTCCTACGTGGCGGGGTAAGACACATGTCATCACCTAATTGTTGCAAAAATAAAATAACAATTAAATCTGTTATAATTACTGTGACAAATGAGCCACGTGTCTCTATTCTAAAATTATGTTAATTGTTACTATTAGATAATGTAACAGTTTATAACTGTGATTTTAACCAAAGTTTGTCACAGTTAAAACTGTTGCAAAAAAAAATAACAAAAAATATCACAGCGTTTCTGTAACGGCGTATATGTGTTACAAAAATTTTTAGTAACGGATATACCATGTGACAAAATCCGGGATTTGGTGTAGTGCGCCGTACTTGTAGCTTGGTTGTCATAGTGCCTATATTGGTTAGTGAACGCCGATACGAACTTCTCTTTGTGAGGATCCAACCAATTATCAAACAAATACTTCACAACACTTGGATAACCTCTTTTCCAATGAGCCACTAACATACGAGCTCTATCCTCATATTCATCCACGGTGATAGAATAGGACAAGGCTCTCCACTCAGTTTTGAAACTTTCCCATTTTAGTTCCGCCAACTTGTCATCGTTATTAAATTTCTCTTTGGCCTCATCTTGTTTATGTAACGGTAGTTCCTTTATTCTATCCATTTCGCTTTTTCGGGTTGGACGGACAAGGCGCATGCACTTAGTTTCAATACTTTTCCACAAGTGGAACGTGCAAAGAAGGTTATGAGATTCCGGGAAAACCCTCCTTATTGCATTCAACAAAGCTTGCTCCTTGTCGGTAATAATCACATTTGGAGTATATCCCTCTACGTAGAATAACTTCACTTGTTCTAGTGCCCACACATAGCTTTCTTCGAGCTCATCTTTCAAGAATCAAAAACCAACACTAAAAGGAGCATTGGTAGAAGTTTTCCCGAAAATGTTCAACAACAGCATCTCAAACTTGTTCGTTTTGTATGTGCAATCCATTAGAAGCACTTGATGAGAGCACCGTGCCAACTTCACAAACTCAGGATTAGCCAATAAAAGATGTCTTATTCATCCTTTCTCGTCATCATCGTGGAAAACCGAGTAATTATGCAACTCCCCCAAATTCCTTAATTGTTGCATTTCGTTTCTTTGTTCCCATTTCTTAGCCTTCACTTTTTTTCTTGCATTGTAGATGTTATCCAAAGTAGAAGAATTTTGTGGGTTTATTTCCTTTAAGTGAGCGAGGATATCAACAAGCTTCATACGAATTTGTGAAAGTGATTTTACGATCTTCTCTTCTTCTTCGGTAAGGCGTCCAACATAAGCGTGTGATAGCAAATTCTCCGGTATATGGTGGTTATGACTACCACATACAACTTTCTCCAAAAACCACCTTTTTGCCGCGTTCTTTTTAAACTGAAGCTTGAAGGGGCATCGGGTATTCTTACTGAAAGTAGTATTCTTCCTCTTTTTCTTTGCTACTTGCAAGGTATCCGTTTTTGCGTGACTTCTATGTTGTCCACTACACTCGCAAACCATTTGAAAGGCACTATCACTAGTGGTACCATTAAAAACTATGATACACATAATCAACTTTCCTCGTTCTCTAGCCCACTTCTTTGCATCGTATTTCTCCTTCCATGTCTCCTCGGTTAAATAGTGAGAGCTAGAATCCGGTGTGAGAAGTTCTTTTGCTAAAGGTTGGTCATCCATTATAGGAGGTAAATAAACGACCTGGACAAAAAGAATAGTGAATCTTTGGTTAGTCTAAACGAGGCAATAAAACGAAAACATATATAAATATACAGTTGGTAAAGAAAGACAATAAACAAACCGTAAAAGAGTTACGGTTAGTAACTATCATCCTCCAACATACCGTAAGTAAATAAAAAAGAATAGTGAAACACCGTTAAATATACGGTTGGTAACTAAAAGTCACTAATACACCGTAATATGGTGTCGGTTGGTCATGATTTATAATTAGTAACCGTAACTAGTGCAGTAAATACTCACATGCACAAGATAACTTACGGTTGGTAAGTACTGCACGTACTAAGCAATCGTAACTGCAGTACGGTTGGTAATCCAACAAATATTAACCAACCGTAACTGGTATAATTTCTGGGTTTTCCCCAAAATTCAACCAGTTACGGTTGGTAACTATATATTTATGTACCGTAACATGTAGTTACGGTTGGTATTATGCTAAATTCCAACTGTATGTTCATCTGAAAATTTTAAAATTTTGATCTTTTTACGTAATTTAGAGAATTTTGAGCAACAATAAGCTAATGAGAACTAGTTTAGAAGTATACCTGGTCATTTTCAGTGCTTGGTGCTTCACTTTGTTGGATAATTTCTTCAATTGGTTGATATTGACCTTCACTTTGGTCTAAAACATCTCTACCATCTAAAAAATACTCCATATCAGGATCTCCATCAAGAGGTATATAGTACTTGTTTTCTTCATCATATAGAGATTCATCCACCTCAAATTTTCCACTGGAATCACTCATTTTGGTGGAGTGAATCAAAATCTAGGGTTTCACAAATATCACATAAGTTTTCTTCTCCTCAATTTTTTTTTATAACTCTAAAAATCTGATTTTAGAGTTCTAATAAGTGAAAATTAATTATCAACACTAATCTTGATTATCAATACTAAACTTGATTATTAACAATAAGGGCTAATTAGTCATTTCCATATTTTCATTGATAAGGGGCACTTGAATTTACTTCTAATGACCTTTTTTGTCTTATTAGTTTGCCGCCCCTCTGCCATTTCTTTTCGCCCCTTTACCAAGCTTGTTGTGTATACATACTCTTTCTGCAAACCATGGCAGTTTAAAGATTCATGTGGAAGGGTGGTGAAATACTAACTGAATTGGGTTAATATGCATTTTTCTAATCATAAAGGCTTTAAAGGCAATATTATTAGACAAAAGCACACTAACTAAATGCAGTTATGTTATGTGGTGGTCGTTGTAGAAGCGAGGCCATGATGGGGATGAAAAACCAGCATAAGTATATGCTTGAATTCAAAGATGACGTTCCCTACTTAAGTAAGAGAAAGACTAACATAAGTATACGAAGTTAAGGTGAAACCATAAAAAATATTTAAACAGTGCGTAGCACACAAAAATCTCATAGCCAGTGACACTGGAAAGATTGACTGGCATTTGGAAGGTCAATGTACACACTGATCCAAGGAAAACCAAAGGGAAAAAAGTCATCAAATGGATGGAAATATTATTAAGGTATATATACAACTATTAGTGTAAGAACAACTTACTTGTATAATGGAAACACACACGTACATCTCCATTGTCTTTCATTCGATCAATTAAGCAGACGACAAAGCTAAGATCAACTTAATAGGATGCCATCCATGGCATTTAACTATTTTAAACAATGTAACAACCCAACATAATACATGACTAATTAAATTGAAGATAAAATAATCATTTTCATTCACAGTGCCAAATTTTACAGACCCAACAAAAGTACAAATATTTTCATGAGTAGACCACTAATATATCCATTTCACCATAGATCAAGTAAAGACTTTTGGTTTTTATCAAGCCACTAATATATCCACTCCATTAGGAGTTGACCACTGCTATATCCATTTCATCAAGATACTGCTATATCCATTTCATGTGAAGTAAGAAACTATACGTACGGATATGTACAGTAAGAGTCTATGGGTATGTCTTGTTTGGTGTTGTATCTCTTTGTCGATTGACAAATAGACCTCTACGAGTTCACATATACAGAGAGATTTTCCCATGAGTGGCTACAAAAATTGTTGCTTCAGATACGTTCATGGTGGATGCATCTTAGTTTTGCACACTTTATTTTTCCAATGGTGCAAAGATCCATATTATCTCTCCAAAAGGGAGCATCAAAAATTTACCCAGTTCACATCACCAGTCAGGAAATGGGACGAATATTAAATATTAAATAGTATGGAAATAAAACTTACATTGTTCCATAGTATGATGCGAGAACAGTGCATTACCTTACCATGGAAATTCCATATGCGAGATACAACTGCAGAAAGTCTTAGCATTTCCCCATGTAGACTGAAAATATAGTCAAGTTAGCTAAGTGCATGGTGTATTGTATAATGAGACTAACCTAGTCCTGTCTCTAAAGAAACATGAGATGGTTCCTGCAACTGAACCAACAAAAATAAACACTACCATTACAAAGAAGAAATACATTTTATACCATTTTTTGTTTTTGTTTTTTTTTGTAAAACCAAAATCACCTCATCAGTTGTAATTTGTTCAAACTGGCTATCATCCAATGTAGAGTAAACGAGGAGTACTATTTTCATTCATTTTATAGCAAACCCTACAGGTAGTATATATTCTGCAAAATTTGAAATGTTAAGTTAAGATTGTCCATGGTTTAGGATGTGCTAAGGATTTTATACGCACCAAGTACTTTTGGAACTCCACCTAAAGGATCCTTTTCCTTCTAGTTCTCATGGGTTTCTCCCTAAAACATACATGAAAGTTCTCAGGCTGCCTAATTTGAGAATAATTTATTACATCAACGTCGTGACAACTGGAATAAGGAATACACAATTGAAAGCATCAAAAACACAATAACATCAAATTATCAACAAAAAAATAAACAACTTCACTCTCAAGATAACCAATTTAGCAACAAAAAAAATCCCCAAAGAGGATCAATAATATATATTGTCCAAGGATATTACACTGCTCATATAAACGCAATGGGTCCTTGATAATGCTTCACTGCTGGACAACCCAACAACTATAGGAGAGCCTTAGAGATTCTTGAGATAGAGAAACACATGCAAGTAAGAGCATATCATGGTTTTTTGAGCTCCAAATATAGAAACTGGAAAATAGGCTTTTTAAATATTAAACGTGCAAGAGTGGTACACCTAAAAACGAATAGAACCTTAAGTTTTGGTGGGGCAATCACCAAAAAGGCTAGCTTCTTCGGCCATTTACTTTATTTACAATATCTCTTGAATATATCCCGGAAATCGTCTTTTCAAAATTCTGTTCACGTAAATCCAACAGTCAATTTTCAATAAGAAAAAAGCTCCACACATAACCTATTTGCCAACGTAAATCATAAGAACCCATACACGACATCTGGAAAATCAAAACCCAAGAAAAAATCCTAAAATAGAAAAATAACAAAAGGAAATTGAGGGAAAAAAAAGCATTAGAGAACAGAGATCACGTACCTATCGGGACAATGATCACACAACCTGCAACAAAAGATCGTTTATGAAATTAATCAAACAAAAAAATAATAGCCTAAAAATGGATCAAACAGAAAAATAGTCTGAAAAACAAACAGTATGGAAACGGGAAAAAGAAAAAGAAGCAGCAAATGTTATAAGAAGAGGTTGAAGAGAAATTTGAAAGTTTCTGAAATTAGATCTATAAATATCCATTGAGTATTATTTTATTTAAGGAAATACACCAGAAGTGCATTACTTTTCCCGTAGCTATTTTTGTTGGAACACAAACCTATTATTGAAAATATACAGTATACTTATTAATTTTTGGTAACCCGTATATATGGAAAAATAAAATAAAATAAAATAAGGTTAAAGCTATAATTAAGGTTAAAATATCAATAAATTTGAAAAAGTATTTTTAGCAGTTATTGTATTTATTAGGGAACATATATCGAAAACATAAATATGTGCAAAGAATATTTGTTTTTTAAGGAAAAAAAACATACAAAAAGGTGAAAACTATAATTAATGGAAAATATTCACCAGAAAATTATTGAAAAAAATTTAGTAAAAATATTATTCCCAAACCACACCTAAAAAAATTATGGAAACTAATAAGACTTAAAATATCCGGGTTTTTTTTTTTGTTTTTTTTTTTTAAATCCTGATTTAGCATTATACATCAAAATAGGGAAATAATCATATTTCCCTTAATTTTTTTAGAGTAATATTATATATTAAAATTTAAAGAAAAATTATACAAAGCTTTTGGCCGGAAGCCTAGCAACAAGCTGTGCTCCAACGCCTTTTTGGATAAAAGCGGTGTAAGAATCCTGATTAAATTTGGGACATTGGATCGAATAAATTCGATATAAAATTAACGGCCACGAAATGTAGGGGGTATAAGTTGCTTTTCTACCAATCAGGAGCGAGGGTTTTGTTCACCGGCCAATGGGAGGGGAGGTTACCGCAACTCTCGATGTGGTGTGAGATATGGCGCGGGTTTTTTAGGTTGTTGATATATCGAAAGTAGAAATATGTGCATAGAATATTTGTTTATTAAGGAAAAAAAACATAAGAAAAGGTGAAAAGTATAATTAATGGAAAATATTCACCCGAAAGTTATTGAAAAAAATTTAGTAAGAATATTATTCCCAAACCACACCTAAAAAAATTATGGAAATTAATAAGACCTAAAATATCCGGGTTTTTTGTTTTGTTTTATTTTGTCTTTTTTTTTATATCCTGATTTAGCATTAAAAATCAAAAAAGGGAAATAATCAGATTTCCCCAAAGGTTTTCCGTTTTTTTTTTAATTAAATTCATGTAAAAGTGGTGTACGAATCCTGATTAAATTTGGGCAGTGGATCGAATAAATTTGATATAAAATTAACGACCACGCAATGTAGGGGATATAAGTTGCTTTTCAACCAATCAGGAGCGAGGGTTTTGTTCACCGGCCAATGGGAGGGGAGGTTACCGCAACTCTCGACGTGGTGTGAGAGATGGCGTGGGGTTTTAGGTTGTTGATATATCGAAAGCATAAATATGTGCAAAGAATATTTGTTTTTTAAGGAAAAAAAACATATGAAAAGGTGAAAACTATAATTAATGGAAAATATTCACCCGAAAATTATTGAAAAAAATTTAGTAAAAATATTATTCCCAAACCACACCTAAAAAAATTATGAAAACTAATAAGACCTAAAATATCCGGTTTTTTTTTTTTTTTTTTTTAAATCCTGATTTAGCATTAAAAATCAAAACAGGGAAGTAATCAGATTTCCCCAAATGTTTTCCGTTTTTTTTTTAGTTAAATTCATGTAAAAGTGGTGTAAGAATCCTGATTAAATTTGGGACATTGGATCGAATAAATTCGATATAAAATTAATGGCCACGAAATGTAGGGGGCATAAGCTGCTTTTCGACCAATCAGGAGCGAGGGTTTTGTCCACCGGCCAATGGGAGGGGAGGTTATCGCACCTCTCAACGTGGTGTGAGAGATGGCGTGGGGTTTTTAGGTTGTTGATATATCGAAAGCATAAATATGTGCAAAGAATATTTGCTTTTTAAGGAAAAAAAACATAAGAAAAGGTGAAAACTATAATTAATGGAAAATATTCACCCGAAAAGTATTGAAAAAAATTTAGTAAAAATATTATTCCCAAACCACACCTAAAAAAATTATGGAAACTAATAAGACCTAAAATATCCGTTTTTTTTTTTTTTTAAATCCTGATTTAGCATTAAAAATCAAAATAGGGAAATAATCAGATTTCCCCACAGGTTTTCCGTTTTTTTTTAAAATTAAATTCATGTAAAAGTGGTGTAAAAATCCTGATTAAATTTGGGACATTGGATCGAATAAATTCGATATAAAATTAACGGCCACAAAATATAGGGGGTATAAGTTGCTTTTCGACCAATCAGGAGCAAGGGTTTTGTTCACTGGCCAATGGGATGGGAGGTTAACGCACCTCTCGACGTGGTGTGAGAGATGGCGTGGGGTTTTTAGGTTGTTGATATATCGAAAGCATAAATATGTGCAAAGAATATTTTCATTTTAAGGAAAAAAAACATAAGAAAAGGTGAAAACTATAATTAATGGAAAATATTCACCTGAAAATTATTGAAACAAATTTAGTATAAATATTATTCCCAAACCACACCCAAAAAAATTATGGAAACTAATAAGACCTAAAATATCCGGGTTTTTTTTTTGTATTTTTTTAAAAAAAAATCCTGATTTAGCATTAAAAATCAAAATAGGGAAATAATCAGATTTCCCCAAAGGTTTTCCGTTTTTTTTTTAAATTCATGTAAAAGTGGTGTTAGAATCTTGATTAAATTTGGGACATTGGATCGAATAAATTCGATATAAAATTAACGGCCACGTAATGTAGGGGGTATAAGTTGTTTTTCGACCAATTAGTAGCGAGGGTTTTGTTCACCGGCCAATGAGAGGGGAGGTTACCGTAACTCTCGACGTGGTGTGAGAGATGGCGTGAGTTTTTTAGGTTGTTGATGTGTCGGCAACGCTTCCCCAATTAAATGATTTCGTTTAAGTTTTTAAACTTTTAAACGAAATTACCCTTATGGAAATATTAAGTGTGATTTTCGATTCATTAAATCATTTTCGTTAATGTTTTAGGAAAGCTAAAACATCTAGGAGAAAGCTGACTTTTAGTCACCGAGAGATGACCTAGTGTCAATTAGAGGGTAAATAGAAAAACAGTTATGTGAAGAGATATTCTTCTTTTCAAACTGTAACGAGACAACCATCGTCCCCAACTCCAGGCAAGCAGTGACATCTTTCCTCTAAATATTAGTTGTATCCATTTGACATGTAAAAAAATGAGTTTTGTTCCAAGTAAAACAAATTGATAAACTATTTTTATTATAAAAAATCCATTTTCAACCGTACATTGATTCGACCAATCTCATATATGATTTAAACAATCCAACTACTTCTGTTTTTCTAATTTTTCGTGCAGACTCCGTTGTGTTTTTCGGGAAGCCTTTTTGAGAGCATATTCTGTTTAACCTTCAAAGATCATCCTTTCTGATTGAATTTCTAGCCTATTCTATCATTTTTCTTGAATAAAAAGCCGATGTTACACTTCAGTAGTGTTATTATTGTTGGGTTCTTTTGCTAGTTACATATCAAGAGATTCATTAAGTTCTGTTAATGAAAAATCAATAGTATTATCAAAATAATCTCTTCATACTTTCATAGCATCAGCGCGTGTATCATTCATGGTTAGCGTTTTCTCCTCTATTCTTCTTTTGATAGTGTATATTAATCTGATCAGTAATACTATTAACATTCGAAACAAAAGAAGACTAATTAAAAAATGTGGATTCTAATATTATGTCAAGAACTCTAAAATAAAAAGATTATGTCAAAAATTAGGTCAGTTTTATTTCGAACATCATGTTGTTATTCCAGTCATAGAAAACGAAAAGGTAAAAAAGCTAAACAAATAACAAAAAGGTAAAAAAACTAAACGATTATCGAGAATTTGAGATATAAGAGGAGTCTTTGTTTCCACCCATCTTAATCCTTTGTCAATTTCATTTGACCAAAAGTTATTTTTCCCCAATTCGTTTTAGTTTTTTTTTTTTTATACTAGATAGAGGGTTTTATTGAATTAATTCAAGAAAGCATAATCTTCCTCTATCCATCTGTTGATGTCAGGAGGGAAGTTTGAAACAAAAGAATAAGACAAAGCTTCAAGTCTTGCTTTTCTTGCAAGCTCATGAGCTACACTATTACTGCATCTATTAATGTACTTGCAAAACCAAGAAATATTCCTAAAAAATTTGACTTTAACTGCAGAAACCAGATGCTGATTAAACCAATGGACTTTAGAGTCTTCACAAATGATGGAATTCACCACATTGGCACCTACTGGATTACCTGCATGATTACGCACAATTAGTCCAATACTTCCTTTTCCAGTTTTAGGGATATAATAAGCATCAATATTAAGCTTGAGAAAACCCTCTTTTGGAGGTATCCAGTCCTTGATAAGAGAACTGCAGTTGCTGATGACATTATCATTATTAGTACTAGGAGAAAATTGTTTTAAAAGGAACTGGATTCTAGAGATAGTGCTACTTATATTTGGAAGTGTATCCTGAAAGATAAAATTGCATCTGTCTTTCCATATATACCAAACAGTACTCATAAGCTTGATGATATATTTTTCATGCTCATAAGGAGAGTTTGCAACAGTGGTAAACCAAGAGATAACCCAAGTTTGCAAAGAGTTAAAGTTCTGAGAAACAGAAAAAATATCTACATTCAAAGAATTCCATATGGTTCTAGCATAATCACATTCCATTAACAGATGTTCAATAGTTTCATAACTGCTATTGCACAATTTACAGTGGGGTTCTATATCAGAAATATACCTAGCAAGTTTATGTCTCACAGGGAGAATATTTTTCAGACATTTCCAAACAAAAAGTTGAACCCTATGTGGAACTTTATAGTGCCACAGTTTCTTCCAAACTTCAGTAGAAATGTTATCACCAGTGATTACATTGGAAACAATGCTAGTACAAAGAGTGTTATAAGCACTCTTCACTGAAAATTTCCCTTGTCTATCAGGCTTCCAGACTAGATAATCTTCTCCAGAAATGGGAATGTTCATGTTAAGAATGACAGTAGAAGTCTCTTGATTGAAAAGAGAGAAAATGAGTTGTTGGTTCCAAGTTATAGTACCAGGCATGAATAAATCACAAACTAAAGTATAATTTGAAAGGCTAGAAAGTCCTAAAATTGGGACAAGTGGGCTATTGAAACCAATAATCCAATTGTCTAGCCAAATGTTAATCTTAGTTCCACTTTGAACAATCCATATTGAGTGTTTCTGAACAACTTCTAAACCAGAGTAAAATCCTTTCCATAACCAAGAAGAATCATCCTTAAGCTTATCAAGATGAAGTAAACTACCATTTCTACCATACTTAGCTCTAACAATTTGCATACAGAGAGACTCATTATCATTACAAGCTTTCCAGGCCAACTTATCTAACATAGCAGTGTTAAAATGTTCAAGATTTCTAAAACCCAAACCACCTAAGGCTTTGGGTATACTTAGGTTGCTTCAACCTATTAAACAGAGCCCTTTATTATCACTATGACCCCACCAAAAATGCTTTTGGATTGAATCCATTTGTTCAGTCAAAGTTTTGGGAATTATAAAGCATCCCATTTGATAAGTTGGCAAGGTATTAAGAACATATTTAACCATGGTGGTTCTTGCAGAATGGTTCATGGTTTTACCCTTCCAAGTTTTAAGTTTGGTACCAAAAGATTGTACCAGGGGTTTAAAGGCTTTGGTCTTATTTCTTCCTATTAAAAGGGTAACTCCAAGATATTTATCAGAATCCTTCATTTATGTCATTTTGAGTTCTCTAGCAAGAGATTCTCTACAACTAGGACTAATATTGTGACTGAAATAGACACTAGATTTATCCAAGTTAAGAATTTGTCCAGAGACACTGCCAAAATAATCAAGAACATTCATAACACCTTCAATATTGTGCATGTCAGCTTTTGTGAAAATGAGAATATCATCAGCAAACATAAGATGGGTAATACCTGGAGCATTCCTAGTTGCTTTAACTCCTGAAATTTGATGGTTAGTTTCAGCATTTAATAGCAATCTAGAAAGAAATTCCATATAAACAATGAAAAGGTATGGTGAAAGGGGGTCACCTTGTCTAATCCCTCTAGAGGGATTAAAACCATGAGTAGGAGTACCATTCATAAGGACTAAAATATAATAGGTTGAGATACATTGATTTATAAAGTTACAAAAAATTTCATCAAAACCAAAACTCCTTAGAATTCCTAGCAAGAAAGGCCACTCAATTCTATCAAAAGATTTTGAGAGATATAGTTTTAAAGCCATAGTACCACTGTGTCCTTCCTTATGTTTCATGGTGTGGATCATTTCATGAGCAATAATGATGTTGTCATGAATATCTCTCCCTGGGACAAAGGCAGCTTGATAAGGGGATATAAGATGTTTTAAATGGGGTTTAATCCTATCAGCAAGAATCTTAGATATGACTTTATAGATAGTATTACATAAACCAATAGGTCTAAAATCAACTGGTTTAGTAGCACTATCAGTTTTAGGAATTAAACTTAGATAAGTTTTATTGAAAGAAGTAGGCATAAATCCAGTATCAAAAAAACTTTGGACAGCTTTAACAACATCATGTCCAACAATATCCCAATTATAATTGTAAAAACCTGGTTGAAAACCATCAGGACCAGGAGACCCCCAAGCATTCATATTCTTAAAAGTTTGCAAAATATCTTCACTGGAAGGAGTTCTAGTTAAATGAGAGTTATCTTGTGTGGAAATAATAGTGGGAATAATATCAAAAGTAATATCAGTAAACCTAGGATTAGAATTTCTACTTACCTGTTCAAAGTGTGAAACAAGCATGTTGGCAATCTCCTCATTATCATTAATCCAAGAACCCTCATTATCACATAAATAATCAATATTTTTCCTAAACATTCTTCTATAGCAAGGGTGTGAAAATACTTGGAATTATGGTCCATATCTGTGATGAAAGTATCTCCAGATTTCTGTTTATAGAACTCAGTTTTAATGTTGAACCATTCATCAAGTTTTCTAGTGAGATGAACAATGTTATCATGTTGGGATTCAGAATAATGAGCATTTTGGGAAGCCTCAAGCTGAGTTTGAAGATTATTAATATTTCTATCAATATCTCCAAACTCAATCTTGTTCCAGAGAGAGAGTTTTTTCCTAGTACTTTGTTGCTTAGAAACAAGCTGAAAACCTGCAGAACCCAAAACATCAGTATTCCAAGCTATAGCAAGTTGATTTTTAAAGCCATGGTGTTTCATCCACATAGCAAAAAATTTGAAAGGTCTCCAAGAGTTTCTACTTAGATAGTGTGGAATAAGTAAGATGGGGCAATGATCAGAACCAGCTTGAACAAGATGTTGAAGTTTAGCATAAGGAAAAGAGGTACACCAATAGCTATTTCCTATAGCCATATCAATCCTAGATTTTCTACTACCTGTACCAAAGCTATTGCTTGTCCAAGTATAATGTTTGCCACTGTAACCTATATCCATAAGACCACAATTATTCATTTTATCTTGAACATATCTATCTACCATAGTGAAATTAGCATCCTCAGAGAGATCATGCATATGAAAATTCAGGTCTCCTATTACTATCCAAGGTTGTCTTATGTTTTCACTAATCCTTGTAAGATAGTCCCATTGGTATTTCTTTTTATCAAAATAAGTAGAGCCATACATGAAGGTAATAAGAACATTAGGTTGTTGATGGTGGATTTTAGTTTAGGGCTAAAATTGTAAAACCTAAAATTATGCGCTAACGTCCTGCAAAGGATAAAGCCTTCAGGCGATGAATACTTCTCGCCATATTAATTCATTGGAGCATGTGAAACCATCCCTGAGAATTAAAACATACCCAGAACGGAGCATGTGGCAACCATCCCGACGGAGCATGTGGCAACCATCCCCGGTTTGGCAACCATCCCGGTTTAGTAGGTATACAACATTACTATTAATGCTTTAATTAAAGCCTTGTGTTCGACGTGCAAACACCCATAGGATACCTGACGGTAGGTTATACTAGCCCCGTTGAACGCATGCAAGACTATCCATGTTAGTCTCACTTGCTGAAAACAAACTCAAAAATATATCTCACCCGTCCAACTTCGCAAGCATAGATGGAGGGTGTAGATATAGATTCAGGGGGTCCTGAGCATGCTACCATGATCACCTCGAACCCACCTTCATGCATGACCGAACGGTCAAGACCAACTACGGTTGGTCCTTCCAAAACGTGCGCTCAAAGTGAGCATGACGCACGGCTAGGGTTTCTTTTAATCGTGAGCGTCTAACTTCACCGGCATAGTTGGACGACTAAGATTATACCCTAAAACAAGTAGTGAAGTGATGGTACACCATTGGCGGGCCCACTTTCTACCTACATGACCGACTCCCATAGGCAGGCCGTGGTGCAAGAAACGATTGCCCAAACAAGGCTAGATTAACGCCTTATGCAGGTTGAGAAGATCCAAAAAGATCACGACCATCCGAATTCGCCAGCATAGTTGGATGGCTTAGATCGTGCCTATGGTCGCAAACCAAGCATGCGCATGCTCGCCACCGACCCACCTCCCTGCTGGTGCAAACGGCTTCTCTATGGGAGTCACCAACGTTGAGATACGGTGGCACAAAGAAGGCATGCGAGGCCACTTCTAATCTCGACCATCCATCATCGCAGGCTAGAACGAGCGACCCAGATCGCTCCGATGGACGTCCTGCAGGCATGAACGTGTAGAATGGCGTCCCGCCTACCTACTAGGCCAATCGGCCACTCCATGCACGCCTCCCAAGGCATAAAACCGTTAGGGTGAAAGAGGAAGCTCGCAAGCCTTCCAAACCCTAATCCAACGGTTATTCCTCCATCAATCTCGTCCGTCCAAGTTCGCATGCTTGGATGAATAGCCTAGGAAGGGAATTAGGTGGCAAACAAGGTATCACCGTGATCACCATCCTCCACACTTCCCCATGGCATAACCGGACAAGGTGGGTCCCGCTCATGCGACCTCCGAACAACGCCTGAACATAGCTAGTTGAGTCACTTCAACTTGCAATCTTTTCATCAAGGTTGTAGGCTTCAAATATGTTAAACATATTTAATGCACCGCATGCATACAATATGCGCCTACAAACAACACGATACTTCACAAGTATCAATTTCCTTCCTGGGTTTTGCTTTCGAGCTATTTTCTCCTCCCGAACGAGCTTAAAACCTAAATATTCCCGCGTTGGGAGATAGGAAATTCTTTTCCGTATGGAATGGAGGGGCGGATCATCAAAATCCGAGTCCGTACTAGAATTCTACAACGATTCTAGTAAGGAGCGCTAATTAGGGTTTCTGGTGCAACGATCAACGGTTGCCCCTCCTCTCAAGATGCAAAATCTCGACCATCGAAGGTCACCAAGCTAGCAAGCTTCCCGAGCCTGACTTTCCAAGCTACAACAACATGCTACATGTTCTCCAAAACACTCGAGACATCAATCATGTCACAAACTGTGGGATACATACTGGGGTATTGGTCTGGCGGTTTACAGCGTGCAGCGCACAACGCGCCATCACAAGAACGTGTCAGGAAGACATGGGCGGTTAAGTCAAGATGGGAGAAGTGGGAAGTTCTGATCGTGTGACACTCACACACAATTCCACTTCCTCCACTTCCCACGAGAGACGTGAAGAAGGCTTAATGACTTGTATAAATAGGTTCTCCTCCCTATTTCCAAGAACACAAGTCCAGACAACAGAAAAACCAAGTGTTAATACCATCGTATTCAACACCCAGAGCCTGCCTGCAACATTTGCTAGCCTGCTCAACCTTCTGTTAACAAGTCATCAAATAGCCTTCACCTTCATACTCTCAAAACCTTCTTCGCTTCCCTCCCTAAGATCAACCTCACATCCTTCACCTGTGACCGAAACAAATCTGGAACGGCCGTGTCTTCGGTTTAGGCCAGAATTGTATAGATTATCTCTCGAATCAAAGTGCTCATCGTGCAGCACATTTGTTGAAGGTTTAAACTCACTTCTCATCCACACACACCCAAAATTACCTAAACCGGCAGAAGTAGTTTTCTCCCACAAACAATTGGCGACCACAGTGGGAGGTTAATCTCTCGGTTGTGAAGTCGATTTCTTCAATACCAATTCAATTTCTCTGATTTCAAGAATGGTGGATCTTAGGTCTGGGGCAGCAACCAACGATGGATTTAGCACCGACAACACTTCTAGTGGCGCTGATATCCCAATTACTGGTGTTACAGTGCAACCCGCCAGTGCAACCAATGTGTCTCGTGGAATCGCGTCTTATATCATCAGTACCAGTGGAGCAGGAGCAGACATTCCAGCAGGCGTGACACCTCCCATTACAAGAGCCAGAGTGGCTGCAAATCCAGGCATCTCCTCAAGCATGACACTTCCGTCCGTCACCAGAACGACTGTTACTCCCCCTTCAGGACGAGGATCTGGAGGACCCAGAGGAGGAAAACCTCCTATCACCATGGTGGACTTGATGGAGAGACAAGAAACCCTCACTAAAGCTCAGGAAGACATGGCAACCACTCAGAAGGAGGTACTCACTTTCCTTAAAACATTAACCGATCGATTACCACAAGAGTCGAGACATCCTCAAGGGACAACAAGAAATACGTTCAGCACACCTGGAGCAGGTGCCTCAGTTACGCAAGCCTACCTGAAAAAAGAGTCTTATGATGCTGACCACGCAAGAGAAAGGGATGAGAGTCTCAGGTAAAGGAGCCGATCGTCCAACTTTATTACACGTGAAGATCTGGAGAGACTCCTCCAAAATCGTGGCAAAGAAAATCCGATGGACGCGCATCGACACCAGCCTCCATATCCACAAGACGTGCAACGGATTCCTCTTCCCAGGGGATACACCTCCCTTCAATTCACCCTTTACGATGGTACCGGTAATGCTCGTGAACACGTCTCTCGATTTTTAGAATCCTTAGGAGAACACGAATACAATCACGTTCTCCGCCTGAAGGAATTCTCCAAATCACTTACGGGGAGAGCCTATACGTGGTACAACAACATCGCACCCGACAGCATATCCAATTGGAGTGAGATGGTCAGTGCGTTTTACAAGAAGTACTTCTTTGTATCTGAGCAAGTTACTTTCTCAGGCCTGGGGATAATCTCCCAACGGAACAACGAACATTCAAATGATTTTGTCAAGAGGTTCAGAACACAAGCGTTGGACTTCCATGAACCAAATGTCACAGAACGACAGCTAGTGGAATTATGCATCAACGGAATGATACCCATATATCGCGCCCTGCTGGAAAACTTGGGATTCCAGACGTTCTCATAGCTCCATGAAGCTGCCAAATGTTCAGCCACTACCGCCCCAACATTATTGGAAAGAACCAGGATCGTTCAGAGCGACGATTCACGAGATAATCGGGGAAACAGGCGCCTCATCAACAAGCAGTATAATACTGGCCCTTCTGTCAGTGTAGTAAGCGAAGGGGGAAAGATAAAAGCTACAACGGTGGCAGAACAACATCCCCTGGAGCCAACAAGGCATTCAACATACCCTGGAAAGGTACTGCAGCGGCACTGACCTGCATAGATCTAATCAAGGAAGCGACGTCAGACGTGAACGATCCTGCCACAGAGATTACTACACTGGGGACTGATCGTCACAATGATCCTATTAATGTCAATATTCACATCATGAGCCAGAGGCCGGTGGATCAGGGAGAAGTTTCTCTAGTAAAAATTTTATGCGAACTTTTACACCTCTCAAAGAATCATCAGGCGGAGACGTTTGTTACAATGAACCAGATAGCCCTAGAGGTGCACCTGACTCCTTCACGACCAGAGGCCTCCATCACATCAGAGACATCTGCGAATAATATTACATTTACAAAAGACGACGTGATGGTGGAAGAATGTCACAATAGGACCCTACACGTTACTGCACGCATCAAGGGTTCAGAGTTCAGGAGGGCCCTCATCGACACATGAGAGTCTTCGAATGTGATTACCCTCAAGACTCTCAGGACAGCCAAGGTCCGCCCATACAAGATAATACGACAGTCTACCACAATGACATACTTTGAAGGAAACCAGACCAGCACATATGGGGTCATCCCTTCAACATATCACCAGTGCCTGAAGACCATGCTGGATAAAGAAGTTGTTTATATTCTTGCATCACTGTCTCATTACGCACCGATGTATGGAGTGGATTTATTTGAACCAAGAGAAGCTCTGCGGGAAGAAAAAGACAAAGTTCATTGCATACCATTCCTTGTGAGGATGTCAATCCAGGAGGAGGACCGAATTGCATCCTTGAGGGCTATTCCTCACAACAAATCTTTGCTAATAAGGCACTCTTCTTCATCTGGTGAATCAGCGACCCACATTCACACCAAGAGGGAGACTGATGTACATTCTCCCTTCCCACTGGAATGCTGCAACAACGAAGGGCCACAAGAAGAAGTGCTAGACGTTCCACAACATCTGCAAGATGTCAAACAACATCCGAGGAAATTCAGGCGCGAGATCAGGTGTGGCATGAATTCCAGAGACTTGAACCGCCTCGAGGACGACTTTCCTCTTCCTAACATCGACATGTTAGTAAACGTCACCACCAACGGACACGGAATGTTCTCATTCATGGATGGTTACAGCGGCTACAACCAGATAAGGATGTACGAGCATGACGCAAGTAAGATAGCTTTTCAAACTTCTCTCGGAAATTTTTAGTATGATATACTGCCATTTGGTTAAAGAATGCCAGTACAATATCAACGCTTTATGGCGGAAATCTTCCACTGGAGTCGATACCTCAAGGGAGAAGCCTCAAGAAGATAATGATGTCCACACGTCATGTCGAACAAGATCTAGTCACTCTATCATACAATGGTGCATGCCTAACATGCTATATTGGAGAATATGCACTTTTAGTCATCCTCTAGAATTCGTGAAGCTATTGAACACTCATCAACGACAGCATCCACCCTGCTGGAAAGAACCAGGCCTGCCAGTAATGAGGAGCCTCATGATGTTTGTGGAAGCATACATCCCACCAGCAGGCAATACAATCTTCATCCTTCCATAAGCAGTTTAGTTGAAGAAGCAAGAGGAAATCCACTGAGATGCAACGTCCTGCGCGTCCAACATCACCAACTCCAACTCCAACCCCAGCACCCTATACACAACTGCCGTAATGGTGAAACACGTCCAAGATATTCCATATCTGGATCGACGGTAACTGCATCAGTGAGATATGCTTTTAGAATTTGTCTCCCATAGAAGAAGTAGTTGTGTTACCAAAGGAGTGTGACTGGGAGCACTGCCCATCTCAAAGACATCCTCATGAACCTAGCATGGAAACACCTATCAAGTCGAAAGCTCTGGATACTCGTGGGCAAGGGACTGTCTTCCCCTTCTCTATTTCATGAAAAAATGTCAAGAAAGCCATCGGTTCTAGTTTGGCTCCACTACTATACGAAGACTGTCAAGTCCATACCCGCAACTATCACGCCTCTCCCTGCCATTCTCTTCTGATGCTGCCAAAAACTGTTGTTTCTGATAACATCCAAAGCTTCACCGTATCAACGAACACCGCGTACAAAGACCCATTGGGCATGCAAGATAGATCCACTTAGATCACACTTGGGGACTGAGGCTCGGTATGAGATTCCTTCGCCATCAGTCAAGGAATTATCCAAGAGAGGGTCAGTCATAAGCATGCTTCAACGCCCACCAGGAGCTGCCTGCATGTTAGCTTCAGTCTGCTTCAACATTACCGCTAGGATCTACCTCCATGTTCGCTTCATAATCCGTCTCTAACTCTCCGAGACGCTCCAGAATCTGCTTCAACGCTCTACAGGACCTGATCACTCTAGAAGTTACTTCAACACGTTTATGTTTGAGCAAAACAAGCGCGCATTGGGTCCCATGTTCGAGCAGTCACCAAAGCTAGTGTCGATTCAAGGAAGCAAGAATGGAATTTGGTCAACGTAGCAGGTTCAGCGTTTGGTCGAAGTAATAAGGATGACACTCGAATGTTCAACCGAAGCAGGCACAGCAAGCCGACGTTCGATCAAGCAGGCGCATGATGAGTCCCACGGTTAAGAGAATTAGGCGGGCCCACATGCATATCAAGAAATCATAGGACATGGACAAAGTTTGAAAACGTGCGCATGATGGACCCATATTCGATCGAAGCATACACAACTTCCCATGTTTGAAGCAAACATGCCCATATCAGGTTCCACGTTCGATCACGCAGGCGCAGTAGACCCATGAAAGAAGCAAGTGCAACAGTCCGTCGATTAGGCACACCCCCACGATTGAGCATGTGCAGTAGTCCCTCGATCAAAGCAGGCACAACAAGTTCGACTGAAACAAGCAAGACCTACATCATGCTAGGGGAACGCTCACCTGCACGCCTTTTGAACGTGACATCCTCTGAGGACAGGATAACCCGTCTCTCCTGGTAACATCTAACTTTGTCTCAAAAGTTTATCTTTATTTGTCACCATCTCATGCCTACCCCGCAATGATGTAACCATTGTGCGCTAGGAAGGGGACTTAATGTTGATGGTGGATTTTAGTTTAGGGCTAAAATTGTAAAACCTAAAATTATGCGCTAACGTCCTGCAAAGGATAAAGCATTCAGGCGATGAATACTTCTCGCCATATTAATTCATTGGAGCATGTGCAACCATCCCTGAGAATTAAAACATACCCAGAACGGAGCATGTGGCAACCATCCCGACGGAGCATGTGGCAACCATCCCGGTTTTTTGTAGGTATACAACATTACTATTAATGCTTTAATTAAAGCCTTGTGTTCGACGTGCAAACACCCATAGGCTACTTGACGGTAGGTTATACTAGCCTCGTTGAACGCATGCAAGACTATCCATGTTAGTCTCACTTGCTGAAAACAAACTCAAAAATATATCTCACCCGTCCAACTTCGCAAGCATAGATGGAGGGTGTAGATATAGATTCAGGGGGTCCTGAGCATGCTACCATGATCACCTCGAACCCACCTTCATGCATGACCGAACGGTCAATACCAACTACGGTTGGTCCTTCCAAAACGTGCGCTCAAAGTGAGCATGACGCACGGCTAGGGTTTCTTTTAATCGTGAGCGTCCAACTTCGCCGGCATAGTTGGACGGCTAAGATTATACCCTAAAACAAGTAGTGAAGTGATGGTACACAATTGGCGGGCCCACTTTCTACCTACATGACCGACTCCCATAGGCAGGCCGTGGTGCAAGAAACGATTGCCCAAACAAGGCTAGATTAACGCCTTATGCAGGTTGAGAAGATCCAAAACGATCACGACCATCCGACTTCGCCGGCATAGTTGGATGGCTTAGATCGTGCCTATGGTCGCAAACCAAGCATGCACATGCTCGCCACCGACCCACCTCCCTGCTGGTGCAAACGGCTTCTCTATGGGAGTCACCAACGTTGAGATACGGTGGCACAAAGAAGGCATGCGAGGCCACTTCTAATCTCGACCATCCATCATCGCAGGCTAGAACGGGCGACCCAGATCGCTCCGATGGACGTCCTGCAGGCATGAACGTGTAGAATGGCGTCCCGCCTACCTACTAGGCCAATCGGACACTCCATGCACGCCTCCCAAGGCATAAAACCGTTAGGGTGAAAGAGGAAGCTCGCAAGCCTTCCAAACCCTAATCCAACGGTTATTCCTCCATCAATCTCGTCCGTCCAAGTTTGCATGCTTGGATGAATAGCCTAGGAAGGGAATTAGGTGGAAAACAAGGTATCACCGTGATCACCATCCTCCACACTTCCCCATGGCATAACCGGCCAAGGTGGGTCCCACTCATGCGACCTCCGAACAACACCTGAACATAGCTAGTTGAGTCACTTCAACTTGCAATCTTTTCATCAAGGTTGTAGGCTTCAAATATGTTAAACATATTTAATGCACCGCATGCATACAATATGCGCCTACAAACAACGCCATACTTCACAAGTTCAATTTCCTTCCTGGGTTTTTCTTTCGAGCTGTTTTCTCCTCCCGAACGAGCTTAAAACCTAAATATTCCCTCGTTGGGAGATAGGAAATTCTTTTCCGTATGGAATGGATGGTCGGATCATCAAAATCCGAGTCCGTACTAGAATTCTACAACGATTCTAGTAAGGAGCGCTAATTAGGGTTTCTGGTGCAACGATCAACGGTTGCCCCTCCTCTCAAGATGCAAAATCTCGACCGTCGAAGGTCACCAAGCTAGAAAGCTTCCCGAGCCTGACTTGCCAAGCTACAACAACATGCTACATGTTCTCCAAAACACTCGAGACATCAATCATGTCACAAACTGGGGGATACATACTGGGGTATTGGTCTGGCGGTTTACAGTGTGCAGTGCACAACGCGCCATCACAAGAACGTGTCAGGAAGACATGGGCGGTTAAGTCAAGATGGGAGAAGTGGTCAGCTCTGATCGTGTGACACTCACACACAACTCCACTTCCTCCACTTCCCACGAGAGACGTGAAGAAGGCTTAATGACTTGTATAAATAGGTTCTCCTCCCTATTTCCAAGAACACAAGTCCAGACAACAGAAAAAACCAAGTGTTAATACCATCGTATTCAACACCCAGAGCATGCCTGCAACATTTGCTAGCCTGCTCAACCTTCTGTTAACAAGTCATCAAATAGCCTTCACCTTCATACTCTCAACACCTTCTTCGCTTCCCTCCCTAAGATCAACCTCACATCCTTCACCTGTGACCGAAACAAATCTGGAACGGCCGTGTCTTGGTTTAGGCCAGAATTGTATAGATTATCTCTCGAATCAAAGTGCTCATCGTGCAGCACATTTGTTGAAGGTTTAAACTCACTTCTCATTCACACACACCCAAAATTACCTAAACCAGCAGAAGTAGTTTTCTCCCACAAACACAGGTTTACTAGGATTTAACTTGGTGACTACATGTATCATGTCATTAGAGACATCTTGAATTTCACAGTTAATGCCATCTTTCCACATAAATAAGATTCCCCCAGCTGGACCAATTCTATCAATTTTGACATAATTACAGTAGTTTAAAGAGTTGGCTATGGAAATCATTCTTTCACTATCAATCTTGGTCTCATGAAGAAACAAAAAATCAGGTGATTGCTTCTTGACTAAAACAAAGAGTTGGTCTTTAGTAAACTTTTTGGCTAAACCTTGGACATTCCATGCTAAGATTTTCATTTTTCCATTCAAAAAAAAATCAAAATAATCAAATATAAATTGCAAAGGAAAGGTGGAAAATATAGTTACCAGAGATGCAGGTTCCTCAGCCATTTCATGGGAGTACTCTCTAGCAGGTGGTTCTCTTTCTTCAGCCAAATCATGCTCCATGCCATCAAAATGTTCCAATCTATCAGCAGAACTAGTTTTTAGACCAATGATGTTTTTATGAATATCATGAGACTGCAGAACAAGGGTAAGGCTAGCTCTGGATCTCATGTTGTCTTCATTATCATCATTTCTTGACCTTTTTGACTTTCTTTCCTCTTCTTGATTCTCATCTTGTTCTATCTGCCTCTGACTAGCTTCACAGACTCTTTGCAGCAACATGTCTATATCCTCAGTTATTTCCACATTATAAGCTCTTGTCAGATTATGGCAATAAGAGACATATTCTTCATTAGTATAACTTCTGATTTTTAAATCTAAAGTTGTGTTTTCACACTCCTCATCATTGTGGTCTATAGTGTAACATTCTTTACACAGAAAATGTGGCTGCCTCTCCCAATGATATCTAATCCAAGTAACATCTCCAGATGTTGTATTCCACCATCCACCCCTATGCATTGGCTTCTTAAGATAAATTTTAACTCTTGCGGTAATCATTTAGCCATAACCTGGTCTGTAATTTTCTAGATTAGTTCTAATTTTTGGACCTAATTCAATTAGGGCTTCATCAATTACCTGAACTGAATGATGTTCAAGGAGAATGTTTTTGAATTGGACATTCCATTCTTGATCAGTAAAGACTTGATCTTTCACAGCAACGCTTGGATCGTATTTTTTGAGATTAAGATGATACTTTTTAACATTCCAGGGACCCTTCTTAAGAACAGCTTCAACAACTTCATTAGATGTAAACTTGAAAAGAAAAATATTTTTATCTAGAGCACGCATATTAAGAATCCGATATTGCTTCCATAGTTATGTCACTTCTTTTCTTATTTCATCTGTCTCAAAAGTATCTTTGGTAAAAAGTTTGCCAATGAGAGTGTTGTTCAAATCTTCAATAGCTGCAGATATAGCTACATTAGAGCCAACAGATCTTCTAACTTGTCTAGTATTGAGATCACGGAGCTTAGTAGCTTGCAATCTTGAGGTGATAAGAGAAACTTGAGAGCTTGAAGATGATGCCATGTTTCTGAAAAACCTGTCTTGGATTATAATATTGGAGAAGATGAGAAGAACAATGTTCAATTCCTTTGTATTATAATTGGGAAAATCGAATATATTATAACCAAAATTAGTTATATGGGTATAACTATTTTGAGATATTTTGGGGATAGATATCTTTTTCTGAGCTGTAAAGGAAAATTTTGAATTGAATGCACAAAGAGTCAACTGAGATGTTTTCAAAAACAAACTACATATCCACTTATTACGCTGAGTTATAGGGGGAAACTTTGATTTATGAATTTTCAAATTCTCAAACTGAATCGGATTGTTTAACCTATTGAATCTTAACTCATTGAAATCATTGTGATCATAAACATAATCCAAACTAAAATACTGGTTCATACTGATAAAAACCATCTCTTGATTGATGGCCTGCAATACTGCTTCTGGATATGAAAATAAAACTGTTGTTAGCTGCAACAATAAAGTTGACAGAAAGAGATACATCCAAACTAGAGTCCAAAAATGGATGCCTGCCATGGAAAGAGGCTCTGCAAAAAAATTAGAAAACCATTAGAAGAAAAGACCAGAAGGAGAAAAAGAAGTAATCAGAAAGAAAAGTCTTTAGAAAGGTAGTTTAGTACGGCATCATTCAAAAAATAAAGAACTTCAAATAGATGATTATCATCTATTCTCTTTAGAAAATGAAAAAGAAGTAACGAGAAATTAAAATTTGATTAGAATCAAACAAGAATTATGAAGGAAATCATATCAAAAAAGGTTAATAAAATCAAAATTTTGTCACCGATTTATCAAGTGAGTCAAACCAGCTATCACCCGATCCTCAGAGCTCTCAACCTCTCTCTTCCCTTCTCAAGCAGTAACTATTGTTCTTCGTTTTAGCTTCCCCTATAATAAACATATGGGATGAGTTTGTGAGTGGGATGTTATTAGGGAAATTTGATAAAATGTCCCCAATGAAAATAAGTGTTACCAATCTATCCCGATATTTCAAATTTTTCAAAAGTGCCCTTTTTGTTCCTTTTTCTGTCAAAATCCATTAACGTTGGTCAATGTTGGTTTACCGGGTCAATATTACCATCGAAATTACATTTGTATCCTACCATATGTATATGACAGTTATGTTGTAGTCGGTGTGAGATGCACGTGCGATTAATATTGGATCGGCTTAACTCAGTGGATCACACCTGATTCCACTAACTCAAAGAAGGGGTTTAGAAGTCTTTTTTCTCGTGCCAGCTAGAGGTTAACACCTATTCACATCCGTTTACCATTTTTTGAATAAAACGATCAAACAAAGGGCACTTTCGAAAAGTTATAAAAAACGGGAGTAGATTGATCTACTATATTTCAAAGTAAAGATGCTTTATCATAATCACCTAACGATTATAATGCGGAAAACAAAATGAAGATGTGTGTTTCGGATTCTATGAATATTAAAAGAATATATATCTACACAAGATATCGATCTGATTACTGATTTAATTCTATCTCCTGATTTGATATAATATTTGTTTGTAGATTACTTAGTTTCAGGTTTAGTTGATGATTATCGAGTTATCTCTAGGTCGGTAATCAAATCTCTCGACCTGTGATCTTTACTGTTTTAGAAGAAATCATGGCCGAAACAAAATAGCGGACGACACCCTAGATCAGTCAACACATTTTCTGTTTAAGCATTTCGAATGAATCGACAGCTTGGAACTTTGATGCACAAGTTCTAAATATTCATGTTGCTTCTTTTAACTATGTTGACCAGTCAAACTTATGGGTCAGACATGATCGAAGACCTAATTGGGCGAACATAGCATTGGAAATAATTTCAAGGAAAAAAATATTTTCATATTCAATAGTGTTCTTCACCAAATGGACGAACTACCTGCATTATTCATGGTCGCTATTAACCAAATTTTGAAGAAATTTTACACATTACTGAACACAAAACAAAAATTAAAAAAAGTGAAGTAAAATCACTTGAGACTTCGTATAGATCCCATTTATTCATTTTTCTTTTATCTACTCGCCAAATAAGGCGTTTCTCACAATCTTTTTCGAACCATCTATAAAACCATAATGATGGAGTACTTTCATTATCAATCTGGATCGCTTTTCCTTAGTTTTAATAACAAAGGGAAGGATGGTTCGGGTGGCAGAGTTTCTTGGTCGTATGACGGAAAGTGCATGGAAACGCATCAAAGATAAGAAAGATGTAAAAATATGAATAATGGGTCCTTACTCATTCAATCTCGGTCATATTTTACTCTAACCATTTTCATCTTTTGTGACAACCCGATTTACGGGCCTGGATTTCGACCCAAATCCAAAACCAAAATCCGAAATTCTACTTTTAATAACAAGCCTAGACTTCCACACTTGGTCCAAGTCTAAACAACTAATTCTTTGTCTAATCTTTATTTATGTTCAATTCAGAAATTCTGTCGCAGCGGATACATAAAAATTCTTTCAGAAACATCTAACCGTTAACTTGTTGTGATTTTTAACCCACATGAACACTAAAGAACTATAATTTACTATAAAATTTAATTTCATCGTTAAACATTCCATATTTAATCCAAAAGAATCGCATGTTTAAGGAAGAATCATAAAACAAAAATAAACATCAATTAACTCCAAGAATTTTACTGAACCCATTTCAAATCCAAAAATTATTATGATTATATATTCTGAATTCTAACGGAGTATAGTTCCATTAAAAAAATTTATATAATTTTTAGATTATCTTAAGGACCTTTTGACCATAGTCAAACACATAGTTGACCAGAACTGCAGAAACGAAAAACATGGATAGTCCATGTTATAAAAATCGTATAAAATCACTCACAACTCCAAATCAGGTTTAGTTTAACATTTTGAAAATTAAAAAGAATGCTATTCAAGTTTACAGAGACACCAAAGACTAAAACACGCCATATTATAGTATTAAAATAGGAAAACTTCAACATAGTTGAATCTGTCAGATAATATCTGAATTTCTTATATTAATAAACAATTGTCTTAAAAATACTTCCAGGAATCAGAAAATTCTAATATTTTAAAAACTTTATAAACCGTGAGTTTTACGCATACCATAAAATATTCAGTCATAAATATCTTGTAAAATAATTATCATTAATAGTCAAACTGACATGACTCAGAAATTTTCGTTTATCTAATCAAATAAAATCTTCTTAATAACACATTGTTCCATTAGTTATACATTAAACCAATAATCTCCAAGGTATTAATAATAAATAAATCATCTAAAAGAGAGTTTGATGATATTTTATTACAATTTTTCAATCATAATATGCAAACTACTAATTAAAACACCAAAACCGATCTCTATGCTTTTCCTCCATTAGCTCCTTGTGGTGTCATAAAATCTGGAATTTTTGTCATGAAACGACGTGAGTTGTGACACCCAGTAGGAAAAGAAGCAACAAAACATTTTATTCAAACATTTTTTTCAATTTCTTTCTAAAACAACTAGCATGATTAATAACACCGTAAACACATAGAAACATCACATCCATAACAACAATAAATTCAATTAATCCGCTCACCCCAGGGAGCCCCGCGTGGTTTTAGGAAACAAAACTGTTCCCAAGGATATCTCGTATCCCGTTATAAATAAAAAAAAATTTAGAATCACAATCTATGGACCGCAGCCCGATAATCATCATCAATAGCATCATAAAAACTTGTAAATATGAATTTAATTATCAAAACCAGAAATAAAGAGAGATTTTGGTTGTGTTGCGCCTACCTAAATTGCTATCCAAACTAAGAGGCGAACAAAAGAGACGTAACAACTATCTCCGTTGCTTGGACAAATCTTCTAAACACCTTACGGAAGTAATGAGATACATGCACAGTAACTAGGCTTTCTTTGTTGGTTAACGAATTTCTACCTCTCCCTTTATTTTCTTTCTCATTAGGTGCAGAGAAAAATGAAACTAAGAATATCAACACTAGCCTTAATTATTAGGAAAATTCTTATACGATGGAATCAAGTCCAACCACTATTCAACCAACATAATGTCCCCCCCCATTTTGAAAGGAAATTTTAAAATTCATGCTTAGAATTGAAGGGAATAAATTCATTATTTTATTTTTAAAGGAAGTTATATTATTATATTGGTTGTATACGTTTCGTTTTTTTCTTTTTTTCCTTTGTCTATAATGTGATGGTAGACATCAAAAAGTTTAAACACTAAAGAATATATATTAAATTAAGAATGTGGTGGCAGACATCAAAAAAAATTTAAGCACCAAAGAATATATTAACTTAAGAATGTGTCGGTGGAACAAGATTCTGTTCAGGTTAAGTTAATTTAGGAAAAAGAATATGGTGGCCTACATAAAACAAAATAAAATAATATTTAGCCAAACAATCCGCGTGTTGTAAATAAAAATTCAAAAAAAAGAAACAATAATTTCCGCCTTGTCCTGCGTAATTCACTCAATTCCTGTAAACGGTCGGTCTCCCACTAATTTTGTTTCTTCAATTCAATCTCGCTAATCCAAAGATAATAAAATCCCCGGTTGTACCCAATTAATTAACCTAGTCCTTGTTTACTAGTTAAAAAGAAAGTAATTTAACATGTCAGAGAAATATAGCGCCAGAGGCGGTTGGACTTCTAGCAAGAATTCAAAGAGTCATGCACAGTAATGTCATGACTCCTGATTCGAGAGAGTTTGTGTTTAAGAGGATAGGGTTTGCGATTCAAAAAGGGCATGCGGCGCAGCTTGTTGCTCGCTTGCTTGCTATGTAATAATTCGTGAAAAAAATTAAAGTAATATGAATCTACGACCTTAATTGAAAAATATTTTTTTTTTACTAAAACGTCCTTGAAGCTAAAATGACTATTTTACCCTTGTGCATACAAAACTATCCTTAATATTGGACGGATACTTTGACCATTAATTATTATTTTCATCTAAATAATCAACATATAACTTGCTAGCCACGAGCTTAGGAATTTAAATAACCAAAATACTCTCTTCATAAAAGTCATGCCTTACAACTCTATCCCCCTTAAATGAAATTTCGTCACGAAATTTAGAGGTTACCTTGGAAAAGCTCAGGATATTTGCTCCGCATCTCGGACTCTAATTCCCACGTTGATTCCTCGACCTGGCGATGCTGCCACTGTACCTTAACCATAGGGATGGTCTTCGTGCGAAGCACATGTTCCTTAAAGTCCAAAATTCGAACCGGTCTCTCCATGTACGTAGCATCCTCTTGAATCTCCAAATCTTCCCAAGCAATGATATGCGAAGGATCAATGACAGAAGACGGATCTCTCTCATACTTCCGCAACATTGACACGTGGAAAGTGTCGTGAACATGCCCAATTCGCTGAGGTAATTCCAACTGATAAGCTGCTGCACCAACACGCCGAATAATTTGAAAAGGTCCAATGTAACGTGATGATAACTTTCCTTTCTTGTCAAAACGCTTAACACCTCTGTTCATGCTCACTTTGAGTAACACCAAGTCACCCTCAGTAAACTCTAAAGGTCGACTCTTGTATGTATAACTCTTTTGACGACTTTGAGCTGTCATTAACCTTTGCCGGATTAACTGAACCTTCTCAGTCGTCTCTCGTACCAAATCAGGTCCAAAAATGTTATTGTAGGACCAGAATATCGCTACAACGCTATTCCTGCGATATTAACAACGCTTCTGCGAGCGTCACTGCCAATTCTTTAACAACGTTTCACGAGCGTCACAGAATATCCAAAAGAAACCGACGATGGAAGGAATAAAAAAAAAATGTTGATCTTGCGATGGTCATCATTCTTGCGATAGAGAATATTGTAGCGATCGCGATGAGATCACAGAATAGATCCGAAATAGGAGGAAAACTTAGCTGTCATCCATTATGTAAATCCCTATATAAAGGGCTCGATAGATCCAGAAAATGATGATGTATTTTTGAGAGTTGAAAGAGTCTTTAGGAGAGAGAAACTTCAAAAGAATATTTGTAATCTTGATTTCTTCCAATTCTGTAAACATTTCTGAAATTTGAATAGTAAAGTGTCGCTTAAATCTTTGAAGTTTAATTGATTTCCAATAGATTTCTATAGAATCTTAACAAGGGTGTAGTGTGGGAATTCCTGCAACTACATTTTGGCACCCAGAAACAGGGAGAATCAAGCTAAGAAATCTCTAATTATAACTTGAAGATTTGAAGAAATTGTTAGAGTTGAAGAAATGGCTAGAAGAAGAAGAAATACATCAAAACCACCAACAACTGTGAGGAGAAGTAAAAGACTTGCAGGTGAGGGAACAGGTGAATTGGAATAATATTTAAGGATAAGATCAGGAAGAAATAGAATAAGAAATGAAGAAGAAAGTTCAATTCAACAGCCGAATCAACAAACACAAACACAAGATATGAATGTGGATTATGATAGAGTGAGTGTGCATACTTGGAGGTCGGATTCGATGGAAGAAGCAGAAAATCGACAATCAAGAAATGAAGAAGGAGAAGGAAATCAAGAAATAGGTGGAGGATTAATTCATGAAGGACGTGAAAATGAAATAGTAGATGATTTGAGACAAAGAATACAGGAAGGAAGAAGATTAGAGGCAGAAGAGCGTGCGAATTTAACAAGAAAAAATCATGAGCTAAGAATGGAGAATTTGAGGTTACAAAGAAGGAGATCAAGAAGTACTGTTAGATCAAATTCAAGGTCACTCAGAGAAGAACCAAGGAAAAATTCCCCTATAAGAAATGTTAGAGAAAGTACTTGAGGAGAAGTGCAAAATAGAGAAGAAGAGATAATTGGTGATCGCTATAATCCGTGTGAAAATAGAAATCAAGAGGGAAGAAACAACCAAATTGAAGAAGAAAATTCAGAAGAAGGTAGGAGGATATTACATGGGCGAGAGAATCAAAGAAATCAAAAAATGATTGAAGAAGAAATTGAGAGACATTACGCTGAACAAGCACGCCTAGCCCGCGAGAGGGAAAGATTAAGGGCATAAGTAGAAGAACATGAATTTCGAGAAGCGGTGCGACAAAATAATCATGAAAATCGAGAAAGGAGACGTACGCAAAATCGCTACAATGGTAATATTCAGGAGGAGTATGATAGGATACAAAGGAGAATAGAGAGACAATGAAGAGAAATGAGGAGAAATGAAGAAATCCGCAGAGAAGAAGATAGGCAGTTACGATATCAAGAGGAAGATGAAAGAGAAAATCGCAGAGAAAGACGAGATGATGATGAAGAAGATGATACACAAAATCTCGCAAGACAAGAAAGGCAAGAACGCAGAAGAAGGGAAACAACATTAAAGAGGCCAATGGAACAAAACTCAGCTGAGAATGAGCAAATATTGAGAGAATTAGCAGAAATGCGAGGAATGATAAACAATAGAAGAGAAGTAGGTAGAAGGAAACTTGATGAAGCTATTGAAGAAGCTGCGAGAACTCCATTTACTCAAGAAGTACAGTTAAGAGGGATACCTCCAAAATGCAATTTACCAGCATTAACCAGCATTTTTGATGGAACTACTTGTGTTGTTCAACACGTCAAAGCTTATGTTAGATGTATGCTACAATGGGAGAATCATGATGTTGTGCTATGCAAATATTTTGCATCCATCTTAACTGGCGAGGCGTTGAAATGGTTCGAGGGATTACCAAAAAATACCATAACTTCTTTTGATCATTTACAAGCTACATTTTTAGGAGCGTATATTAGCAACAATTCATCGCGGCCGGGTATTGAAGATGTGTTTGGGTTAAAACAGAGAATTAGCGAGAGTCTGAAGCACTTAACCATAAGATGAAAATCAATGTGCAGTGAGATGGCAGGAAGAGTTGACGAGAGATATCTTATCTTGTCTTTTATCAATGCAATGTTCGTGACCAATCTATTGTACATACAAATTTTCAGAGTCAAGAATACAATCACTATGACTGAATTGCGAGAACTACAGGAATAATACATTGCTTTGGAGGAGAAACAAAATGAGATGGAATCATACCCAATCGCGAATACCAGCTCGCTAGCGGCAAATGGAAGTTTGCTCCCTAAAATGATAAATAATGTAGCGAGCACCTCGCAGGCACAACAAGAGAAAGTAGTAATTGATAACCAACAAAAATTGGTAGCGATGGGCAGTCGAGATCAAGAAGAATATGAAAGAGAAAAGAATTACTACAATCGCGGTGGAAATAATAAGATTCAAAGGCTTGATCAACCGCAAGAAACTTATGGTGGATAGAGGCAAAACAATTTCAGAAATCAAGGGAATCAGAAGATCATATGGGAAGAAATTAAGATACCACCTCTTAATGCTAGTATAGAAAAAATTTGGGAAGCTATCATTCTGATGGAAAATATACCATCACCATGGAACATGGGAAAATAACCACATCCAAGCAATCGAAGTCAAGAATTTTGTCCTTACCATCACTTTCATGGCCATTCAATAAATGATTGTAGGAATGTAAAGAGGATAATTTTGAGGATGATTGATCAGGGGAAGTTAAATCACTTTCTAGTAGGACATCCACAACCTCATCAATTACCTCCAGCACCAGAAACTCGCATAGTGAATGTTGTAAAAGGAGCAGAAACATTCGTGATAGAAGTGGGGGCTAAAGTAAAGAATTTTTTTTGTAACTCCATTGTGCATTCATACAGAACTGTGGAAGATTTCCATGATAATTTTTTAAGTAGAGTCTTCACGAGAAATACAGATGGAAGAGAGATAATGAATATAGTGAGAGCTTCGCCATTAGAAGAATGGCAGAAACAAACTCTATCTTTCACCGCGCAAGATATACCAGAGCTTGGCGAACAACATGACAACCCATTGGTGGTACGATTAGAGATAAAACCAAAGCAAATGCAAGAAGAAGATGAACAAAATGATGGTAAAATTGAAGACTCTAGGGCCACCAATAGAGTTTTAATAGATACCGGGAGTTCAGTTGATATCTTATTCTATCATACCTATAGAACCATGGGAGGAAGAGATGAGGATTTGATACCATCAACGTATTAAATCTATGGATTTAACAGTACAGCTAACAAACCAAAGGGGGAAATTAAAATGCAAATACCGTTAAAAGGAATATCTTCGAAAATCTTATTATGTGTTGTGGACATCGAATCAACTTACAATGCTTTGATAGGACGACCTTGGTTGCATGGGATATTGGGTGTAGCATCTACTTATCACCAGTGTATCAAATTTCCTCATCCTAAAGGTGTTGGAGTTATTAAAGGAGATTGGGGAGAAAGCAAGAAATGTTATGAAATTGATATGAAGTCTTGCGCAGAAAGAGCTGAAAAGAATAACAGTTGGAAGTACAAAATCAAACAACAATAGAGATGTGAAAGGTTAATGATTGATACAATAGAGCGGAAAGAGGATGTGAAAGCTGATGACGAGCGTCTCGCAGAAAAATAAACAACAGTAAAACGTAGCAGAAAAGCAGAATCAGAAAATAGTAAGTAGAGAGGTAAAATGATAAACTTTAGAGATCTCTATGAATGATTTGTTTGAAGAATATGTAATTGAACAGAATATTCTGCTTGAAAGAATCGCAAGATTTTACAAAAAGAAAGAAGATCAAAATTATGAAATTCCATCAGAGTTACAATACTCGCGAGAAGCGCGAAAGAAATTTCGCAGAGATTAAAGAATGGGATGAACCTTCATGGCGTGCACCCTAGTTCGCGAATAAAATTTCGCAAGAGGCAAATGTAAGACCTAATAGAGCGTCATAGGAGGGGGTATCTCTCGACATGATTCAGGGGTAAGGTTATACCGCTGCTGGATCCTGAGTCATGCAGATGTTGGGGTTAAAGAAAACCTATCCGGGAGAGAGATCTTGGATTTCCAATTATATATGGTTATACCCTGGTTGGACGACCGAGAATCTCTTCCAAGAAGTGAAAAGTATGACCAAGGCGCCGAGGTACACGGTTGAGCCAAGGGTGCCAAGGGCGTACGAAACTCCCTTGCCATTCTTGGTAAGTCTTGGCTACGATGCACTTGGCCGAAGAAAACCCCACTTAGGGTGCAGTCTTGTAACTATAAGCCATATAGGCATAAAGGACAAGAGGCTGCGAAAACAGCTGGTTGTTGGTAAACCTGGATGGGAGGAGCTAGTCTTGTATGGCCGATGTGCCCTCCTTGAAGGGGCAACCAGGGGAGAGATAAGGGCGGCACCCTCCATTAGGGAGCTGATAAGTGTCTTAAGACGGCAATATCATGGGGCTTTATGATCGCAAGAACATTTAGGCCTATCATATTGTCGCGTGACGTAAATGATATAGAGGCAACAAGCCACAAGAGAAATGTTAAGATGAGATCAATGGGTTTTTGCATGAAAGTGTAAAGACGTCCTGCGATTTCATCGCAAGATGGCAATGTCATGAGGCTTTGATCCTGTGAAGGAGCTTAGACTTGTCATATTGTCGCAATACAATCAAAAGAATACAGATAAGGCAAGATCAATGGGTCAATACATGCAAATGTAAAGACGTCCTGCGAGTTTGTCGCAGAAAGAAAGAGCGTGGTAAAATAAGACCTTTAATTAGGAAGGCGTAATAAGACCACAAGATTACTGCGATAATACTCGCAGATGTTATGAGAATTGCGATTTCGCGTAGTTATTGCTGGCGATAAGATCGCCAATATTAAGGCAAATTTTATTTACCACTAATATCTAATCTTTAATCAATTTTTTATATTGCAGATGAATAATAGAGGCAAGTATGGGAATGCATGAGAACGATGAAATTATTATTCATCTATCATATAAAAATTGCATAGATAAATGCACGCAGATAATTAAAGAATAATAATTATATTGATTGATTGATTGACTTGCAGAAAAAGAACTGTTTTCTAATTCGTACAGGTAGAAGCAAAAGAAATTCACAAAATTGGAGAAACTCACAGCAATATTATAGAAAGAAGAAAATAAATATACAAGGAAGATAGAAGGAAAAAGAAGAACTAGCTAGATCCATTTCCATCCTCTTTATCGGACTTCTCTTCATCACCAGATTTCTCCCTTTCATCATTATCATTACTATCTTCATTCTTATCAGATTCTTCTCCTCCACCAGATTTTTCTCCTTCGTCATTATCATTATCATTTTCATCCTCGTCAGAATCCTCAACTTCGCTATCAGAGATGTTAAGATTTGGGATTATTGCGGGGATTTCCTTTGCAAGATCAGGATATATAGAAGGAGAAATTCCATGATCATTGTAGACCAACTTAACGGAATCATTACGAACAACAATGAGAGATCTATTGAAATTCGCGGTGGTAATGTCAAACTGCTCTTTCAATCGTGAATATTTATTATTGCGAGTAGCAAGAGTATTCGCAAGTTGATTCTTCTCATTTTCAAGTTCCCCAATTCTTTCAAGATATCTTTTTTCATCTCCTGCGAGAATATATGACAACAAGTTAGAAATTTTGTAAAGAAGAGTAATAAAAACAAGAAATTAGCGAGAAGAAGAACATCAAACAACCTTCTCTTTCAGAAATCATATCTCTAATTAAGGCCGCTTGTTCAACTTGAAGGCTAACATTTACACCTAAGTCATTCCTGGCATTGTCAAGAACCTTCGCATCCCAAGCAAACTCATCATCGCTATTAATAAGGAAACGAAATCGAACTTGAGTCTCCCTCGCAAGAAGATCTTCATTCTCGCGGATAAGTTTATCTCTGTCCATTTGAATATCAAGGAGAGTTTTATGAAAGTCTGCTAGGGTCTTGGATCCCTTTTTGATGGCAAGATCTTTCTCGTCAATAAGATCGCTATTCTTCTGTCTTAATCTATCTATTTCTTTCTTTGAATCAAGATAAAAGCGCTTATATTTGTCAGTCAAACCTAAATTGAATCTGTGTTCAATTTTTAAGAGATTAAGCTTGGATCTAAGTTCATCTATGGAGAGGGATTTAATCTTATCATCTGAGAAATTACTTAAAAAATTATTAAGACAGGCAAGAAGAGTATTATCATCTACAGGTTCAGGGAAAGATTGAAAGAGTATAGCCTCGTCAGTGAGGCCATAAATATCTGCAAGTTAAAAGTGGTCGCTTGAATAATCTGCGATAGAGTAAAAAGAATTAAGAGAGAAAGGAAATCAGTCATACCATAGAGTTGTTGGTTAGCTCTATCAAGATCAGAGATCTTTTGCTTATCAACTGAAGCTTCAGTCTCTAGCTGTTTATTCTTCTTGCGAAGCTCAATAACTTCAGATTCTAATTTTTCTTTATCCTGGCGAAGTTTAGCAGTTTTCGCTTCAGAGTTGGCACGTCTTTTATCTAAATCAGAAGCAACATCAAAAGAAGCTCTTCCAACCTGCGAAAGAAAAATATAAATTAAGATCTAGCGATAGAGAAAATATATAAACAAACTGAAGAAATGAAAACATACCAAGGCACCAAGAGAATTTAAGAGACTAGGAGTCAGCGATCGTGAGATTCCTTGGAGAGAATCATTGTCCACCAGTATGGGAGCATCGAAAATACTGGCAAGATCTTGGGATGTCTTGTTAATAACTTCATCCTCGTCATTACAAGTTATGATGTGGGAAATATCGCTAAAAATTCTGGATAAATGATTCATTGAAGAATCAGAATCAAGAAGAATTTTTATTGAAGGAAAACCGCTAACATTAAAATCCTCGTCATTATTATCCTTATCAAGATCAACACTTGGATTTTCTGGAATTAGTTGAGGAATTGAAGAAGAAGAAGGTTGAGTTTTCCTTATCTTTAGTGGAGGATCGCTAGATTCTTCATTGCGAGGGGAAGAAGACTTTCCCCTGGAAGGAGTATTAGATTTCTCCTTTGAAGATTTCCCAGATTTCTCTTTTGAAGATTTCTCCTTGGTTTTTGCGGGTATTAATGGTTCTAACTCTTTGATTTCCTGCGAGCACAGATGAAGATAAGAAATAGGGGCAACAATATATTGTTAAAATTTATGAAGAGATATTTCTTACTTCATCCGTGAAAGATTTCAGACCCAAGAAAGTGCTAGACTTCCTAAAAGTTTGGTAACTGAGCTTCATTATTTCAATCTGAGAAAGATCAGAATAATTAGCGAGAATATAAAAACGCAAGGAAGATAATGAATAATAATAATATGAAAATATCAGAGAGATTATACCTCTTTAGCTTGTTCAGGCCAATTAAAGACCCAAGGTTGATATTCTGCAAGATTCGCGGGAAGTTCGCGAGAAACAGAAATATAAGGACCTTCGAGACACAACGGAAAAATAAACCACTTTTCATCGCTAGAATGGCGAGGGCCGTGATTGGTTTTCGTATGAAATTCAATATCTATCATGAGAGCTTCTTCGACAGCGAGTTTCTTCAGACGAACACCCCAGCAGGTGCTATCCCTCTTCATAGGGAGTATCTTGTAATTTTTGAAAAAGTTTTCTACAGTATAATCTGCAGGGTTAATTGGAATATGTTTGTAAAGAGGATTTTGAGCATCTTCAGAATAGCGCGATCCTTTACCAACACCACGAGAAGCATATTCAAGTAGCAATCTAATGCAATCTCCACATAATTGATATATTTCTCGCGAGAACCTCTCGTCACATATTATTTGGTAGAATAATGGGAGTTCTGGGTCATAGAGAGGAAGGGGAAGACCAGCTTCAAGTTGGCCTAGTGATACTATGATTTTTTCGCGAGAACATTGATCATCAGTAAATAATTTAAGAGAAAGTTCATATCTAGAATCCTGATCTGGAATTAAAGACAAATTAAAACCTTTAATTTTGAGTTTCTCGCGCATCTCATTAAATTCCTTCAAGTTTTTAGTACCAGCAGCAACCATTTTTGAGTATGGGAATGAAAGAAAAGGTTGAAAAGAAGAAAGAAATCACAGCAGTAACAACAACGCAATTCGCGGAAGAACAGTAAAATTTGCAGAGAGGGTATGGAGAAAAAGAAGAAGAAAGTAAAAGAGAAAAAGGAAAGGAATGAGAAGAGTATTTATAGAAGAAGAAATTTCTCGAAGAAGATGAGGGCAATTAATGCAAAGAAAAGACGTGGGTGGTCAGATCGCAGTGGTCAGAGGAGACGTGTCAAAAATTTATTGGAAGAAAGAATTCGTGAAAACAGCTGGCGAAGGACATAGAAACGTGTCAGAACGGAGAAGTCTGAAAAGATGAGCAGTTATGGCATTTTAAAAAGTTCTCATGATCTTATCTTCTTCGCAGAAAAGACATGAGAAGAGGCAAGATATAGGACCAGAATATCGCTACAACGCTATTCCTACGATATTAACAATGCTTCTGCGAGCGTCACTGCCAATTCTTTAACAACGTTTCACGAGCGTCACAGAATATCCAAAAGAAACTGACGATGGAAGGAATAAAAGAAGAATATGTTGATCATGCGATGGTCATCATTCTTGCAATAGAGAATATTGTAGCGATCGCGATGAGATCGCAGAATAGATCTAAAATAGGAGGAAAACTTAGTTGTCATCCATTATGTAAATCCCTATATAAAGGGCTCGATAGATCAAGAAAATGATGATGTATTTTTGAGAGTTGAAAGAGTCTTGAGGAGAGAGAAACTTCAAGAGAATATTTGTAATCTTGATTTCTTCCAATTCTGTAAACATTTCTGAAATTTGAATAGTAAAGTGTCGCTTAAATATTTGAAGTTTAATTGATTTCCAATAGATTTCAATAGAATCTTAACAAGGGTGTAGTGTGGGAATTAATGCAACTACAGCTATGTTCGCCGATCTTGGTCCAACACACTGGAGATCTGCAAGGTCGTCCATTCAATGCTTCAAAAGGTGCCATACCAATACTAGCCTGATGGCTATTGTTATAATCAAACTTTACTAATGGAAAATGCTCACTCTAACTTCCTTTGAAATCCAAGGAACAAGCTCGTAGCATATCCTCCACAATCTGAATTACCCGTTCAGACTGCCCGTCGATCTGGGGATGAAAGGCAATACTAAGAGAGACACGTGTACCTAACGCCTTCTATAAACTTTTCCAGAAATGAGAAGTAAAACGAGGATCTCTGTCAGATACAATTGACACTGGCGTACCGTGCAACCTTATTATCTCATGGATATACATCTGACTTAACGTGGCTAACGTATCGGTCTTCTTGATTGCTAAGAAGTGTGATGACTTGGTAAGTCTATCAACGATAACCTATATAGTATCCTTGCCATGTGTAGTTTTGGGTAATCCCATGACAAAATCCATAGTGATGTGTTCCCATTTCCATTCTAAGATAGGCAATGGTTGAAGTAACCCTCCTGGTTTCCGATGATAAATCTTCACTTGCTGGCAAGTGAGACATCTCGACACATACAAGGCAACATATTTCTTCATCCCTTTCCACCAATATTGTCTTTTCATGTCATGGTACATCTTTGATCCTCCCGGATGAACGGTAAACTTAGAATTGTGAGCATGTTCTAGTACTTCCATCCTCAATTTCGATGGCACAAAAAGTTTCCCCATAAAACGAAGTACACCATCAGTTTGAGTCCAACCATCTGGTATTTGACCTTTCTCTATTTGAGTAAGATTCAAAATCATCTCTCTATCAGGCTGTTGAGCTTCTACAATCTGTTGTTGTAACTCTGGAACAACTACATTATTGTAAATCATCTCTTCAGGGCTCAAGTCGCATTCCTCCATAAGTATGCACAAATCCCAAGCATGAAGAGTCATACTTGCTACACCGGCCCTCAATTTTCGGTTGAGAGCGTCTGCTACAACATTTGCCTTCCCTGGATGGTAATGGAAAGTATACATGTAATCCTTAATAAATTCCACCCAACGCATCTGTCTTAGGTTCAAATCTCGTTGGGTAAAAATATATTGCAAGCTCTTATGGTCACAAAATATGTCTATCTTCTCACCATACAAATAATGTCTCCACAACTTCAGAGCGAACACAATAGCTGCCAATTCGAGGTCATGAGTTGCGTAATTCAACTCATGAGGCTCTAATTGTTTTGAGGCATAATCTACCACTTTTCATTCTTGCATAAGAACACATCCTAAACCCTTCAACGATGCATCGGAAAAGATCACATAACCAATTCCACTTACTGGTGTTGTCAAAACTGGTGCAGTAGTTAATTTCTCCTTCAGAATGGAGAAAGCCTTCTCACAATCATCATTCCACTCGAACTTGGAATTCTTTCGAGTCAACCTCGTCAATGGTGAAGCAAGCCTTGAGAAATCTTGAATGAATCGTCTATAGTAACCCGCTAAGCCTAGAAATCTATGAACTTCAAACACATTCTTTGGCCTTTCCCATTTAGTAATTGCTTCAACCTTAGATGGGTCCACCTTGATTCCTTATCTACAAACTACGTGTCCCATAAATCGGACTTCAGAAAGCCAGAAGTCACATTTACTCAACTTAGCATACAACTGATGAGATCTCAACAAATGCAACACTAATCTCAGGTGCTCCTCGTGCTCTTATCGTGACCGTGAATAAATAAGAATGTCATCTACAAATACCACTACGAATTTATCTAAATACGGTCAAAAAATTCGATGCATAAGATCCATGAATGTTGTTGGAGCATTTGTGAGTCCAAATGGCATCACTACAAACTCGAAATATCCAAATTGAGTTTCAAAAGCGGTTTTCGGAATATCCTCATCCTTGATTCGCAATTGATGATAAGCTGATCGCATATCAATCTTCGAGAAAAATTGGGAATCCTTCAACTGATCAAACAAATCCTCGATCCTAGGTAAGGGATACTTATTTTTCACTATAACTTCATTGAGTTTTCTATAATCGATGCATAATCTTAGTGAATTATCCTTCTTCTTCACAAAAAGGACTAGTGCACCCCAAGGTGACGTACTACCTCGAATAAAACCCTTAGCTTCCAACTCGAGTAGTTGTTTGTCCAGTTCTTTCAACTCTATTGGCGACATTCGATAAGGAGTCACCGAAATTGGCGAAGTACCCGGTTGAACTTCAATGGTGAAGTCCATTTCTCCTCTAGGGGAAAACCTGGTAATTCTTCAGGGAAAACATCTTCAAACTCTTCTACCACTGGAATACCCATAGTAGAGACGGAATCTTGCTGCTCGTCTTCTATCATCTCTAAGTGATAAAGAAAACCTCTAGAATGAGTCTATCGAAAATGTCTTTCCGACAAGATAAGGGGAGATGCAAAACTACGGGTTCCGGTAAAGTGGACAACTGAACCTTCACCCGAGTGCAGAGTCACACGTTTTTGAAAGCAATCAAAAACAACATGATGAGCAGATAACCAATCCATACCCAGGATTATGTCATAACTAGACATATTCATCACAAAAAGGTCAATCAAAAACTCATGCCTAGCTATACGTACTACACACTTTCGTGACACGTGATCAACACGTGCACTACCTCCTACAACACTAGATATGCCAAGAATCCCATCAAGTAATTCAGTTTCCAAACCCAAGGAAAAGACAAACGAAGAAGCAATAAACGAATGAGTAGCACTAGTATCAAATAATATCTTAGCCCAAGAATTGTAAACTAAGAATGTACCTTCAACAACTGAGCTATCCAGATCCTGTCCAATATGAGAAATATTAAAGGCCTTTGGTTTCTGAGGGGGTTGTCGAGCTTGGTATTGCGGTGGATTGTTCTGTGGACGGTTCTGTTGATACCCTTGATGCTGGTTCTGAGGTGGAAATGGTTGTTGGTTCCTATGAGAAATAAGTGCAGGACAGTTCCTCTTAAAATGTCCAGGTTGTTTGCAGTGATAACATGAAGGTGCAGGAAGTTCCATATTCGGTCCATTTCCTTTTTTCTGGTATGGATGATTGTTATTTTTATTCTTGTTCTTATCCCCTATATGACGTTCTCGAATTCAATTTGCCTCCTCAATGTCTCTCTCAGCAATCATCGCTCTTTCCACTGTCTCATTATTAGAGGTAATCTTCAGAATAGACAACCTACTCTTAATTGAAGGCCTAAGTCCCTCCTGAAACTTAAAAGTCTTCAGTCCTTCATTCTCAACCAGGTTAGTAGCAAAATGAGAAAGTTCTTCAAACTTGTCTTGGTACTATGCCACCGTCATGTTCCTCTGGGTCAACTGCATAAATTCGATCATGCGCTGGTTTCGTGCAGTTTGTGGAAAGTACTTATTTAAGAAGGCTAGTTGAAATTCCACCCAAGTAAATAGACCGTCAATCCTAGAATGACGTGTTAAGTCCCACCAACGAGTGGGCTCACCCTTAAGCTTATAAACAGCAAGGTCCAACTTATTCTCATCATTCACGCCTAATAGGGTGAATATTTTCTCAATCTTATCTATCCAATCTTTAGCAACTAGTGGATCAGGACTACCCTTGAAGGAATCAGGATTTTGTTCAATAAACCTTCTAAATAACAAAGACCGTTGATTAGGCGGTGGGGGAGGGGGAGGTGCATTCTGATTAAGAGTCACTTGTTGCTGCATTGCTTGAACAACAACATTCAAAGCACGGACGACATCCCCTAAACCCCCATCTTGTGGGTCGGTTGAACCATTATTACGACGAGACATGTCCTGAATGAATGACATTAAATCATAAGTATCACAGAGAGAATTCTCTATTAAAAAGGAGTGCAACCTATTATGCATTCTACCAAAACATAATCAATAATTGGTGCAAGCAGTTCACATACAAGCACATTCACACATTGACTTATTCAGAAACTAGCCTGCCCAAATGATCAAACTCGCTCTGATACCAAACTATGACAACCCGATTTTCGGGCCTAGATGTCGACCCAAATCCAAAATCAAAATCCGAAATGCTACTTTTAATAACAAGCCTAGTCTTCCACACTTGGTCCAAGTCCAAACAACTAATTCTTTGTCTAATCTTTATTTATGTTCAATTCAGAAATTCTGTCGCAACGGATACATAAAAATTCTTTCAGAAACATCTAACCGTTAACTTGTCGTGATTTTTAACCCACATGAACACTAAAGAACTATAGTTTACCGGAAAATTTAATTTCATCGTTAAACGTTCCAGATTTAATCCAAAAGAATCGCATGTTTAAGGAAGAATCATAAAACAAAAATAAACATCAATTAACTCCAAGAATTTTACTGAACCCATTTCAAATCCAAAAATTATTATGATTATACATTCTGAATTCTAACTGAGTATAGATCCATTAAAATAGTTTATATAATTTTTAGATTATCTTAAGGACCTTTTGACCATAGTCAAACACATAGTTGACCAGAACTGCAAAAACGAAAAACAGGGATAGTCCATGTTATAAAAATCGTATAAAATCACTCAGAACTCCAAATCCGGTTTAGTTTAACATTTTGAAAAGTAAAAAGAATGATCTTCAAGTTTACAGAGACACCAAAGACTAAAACACGCCATATTATAGTATTAAAACAGGAAAACTTCAACATAGTTGAATCTGTCAGATAATATCTGAATTTCTTATAGTAATAAACAATTGTTTTAAAAATAATTCCGGGACTCAGAAAATTGTAATATTTTATAAAACTTTATAAACCGTGAGTTTTACGCATACCATAAAATATTCTGTCATAAATATCTTGTAAAATAATTATCATGTCAAACTGACATGACTCAGAAATTTTCGTTTATCTAATCAAATAAAATTTTCTTAATAACACATTGTTCCATTAGTTATACATTAAACCAATAATCTCCAAGGTATTAATAATCAATAAATCATCTAAAAGAGAGTTTGATGATATTTTATTATAATTTTTCAATCATAATATGCAAACTACTACTCCCTCCGTCCTAGTTTACTTGCCAAAATTGGTTTTTGCACACAGATTAAGAAATGTGGAGAGAATAAAAAAATTTCCAAAATTACCCCAGGATAGTATTTATGATACCTAGTTTTTACATATCTAGTTTTCTGGTCTTTACTTGAAGAATTCAAAAATAAATAAAAATAAAGGATATATAGAGATGAGAATTTAAAATTGTGTATTGGAAATGGAGTTACACAATTCTCAATAATACGACATGATTCCAACAGAGGGGTAAATTAGGATAAAAGGTGGAAAAATATGAAACTTGGTAAGTAATTTAGGACAAAAAAAATCCTCAATTTTGGCAAGTAAACTAGGACGGAGGGAGTAATTAAATCACCAAAACCGATCTCTATGCTTTTCCGCCATTAGCTCCTTGTGGTGTCATAAAATCTGGAATTTTTGTCATGAAACGACGTGAGTTGTGACACCCAGTAGGAAAAGAAGCAACAAAAAATTTTATACAAACATTTTTTTCAATTTCTTTATAAAACAAATAGCATGATTAATAACACCGTAAACACATGGAAACACCACATCCATAACAACAATAAATTCAATTAATCCGCTCGCCCCAGGGAGCCCCACGTGGTTTTAGGAAACAAAACCGTTCCCAAGGATATCTCGGATCCCATCATAAATAAATTTTTTTTTTTAGAATCACAATCTATGGACCGCAGCCCGATAATCATCATCAATAGCATCATAAAAACTTGTAAATATGAATTTAATTATCAAAACCAGAAATAAAGAGAGTTTTTGGTTGTGTTGCGCCTACCTAAATTGCTATCCAAATTAAGAGGCGAACAAAAGAGCTGTAACAACTATCTCCGTTGCTTGGACAAATCTTCTAGACACCTTACTGAAGTAATGAGATACATGCACAGTAACTAGGCTTTCTCTGTTGGTTAACGAATTTTTACCTCTCCCTTTCTTTTCTTTCTCATTAGGTGCAGAGAAAAATGAAACTAAGAATATCAACACTAGCCTTTTTTTATTAGGAAAATTCTTATACGATGGAATCAAGTCCAACCATTGTTCAACCATCATAATGTCCCCCCACCACTTTGAAAGGAAATTTTAAAATTCGTGCTTAGAATCCAAGGGAATTTGAAGCATGCTTAGACTATGACAGTCCAAAGTTGCCAACAAATTCGTGTTTCATAATGTCCCCCCCCCCCACACACACACTTTGAAAGGAAATTTTAAAATTCATGCTTAGAATCCAAGGGAATAAATTCATTATTTTATTTTTAAAGGAAGTTATATTATTATATTGGTTGTATACGTTTTTTTTTTTTTTTTTTTTTTTTAATAATGTGGTGGATGACATCAAAAAAAATAATTAAGCACCAAAGAATATATTAACTTAAAAAAAATTTGAGCACCAAAGAATATATTAACTTAAGAATGTGTCGGTGGAACAAGCTTCTGTTCAGGTTAAGTTAATTTAGGAAAAAGAATATGGTGGCCGACATAAAACAAAACAAAATAATATTTAGCCAAACAATCCGCGTGCTGAAAAAAAAAATTCAAAAAAAAGAAACAATGATTTCCGCCTTGTCCTGCGTAATTCACTAAATTCCTATAAATGGTCGGTCTCCCACTAATTTTGTTTCTTCAATTCGATCTCGCTAATCCAAAGACAATAAAATCCCCGGTTGTACCCAATTAATTAACCTAGTCCTTGTTTACTAGTTAAAAAGAAAGTAATTTAACATGTCAGAGAAATATAGCGCCAGAGGCGGTTGGAATTCTAGCGAGAGTTCAAAGAGTCATGCACAGTAATGTCATGACTCCTATTCGAGAGAGTTTGTGTTTAAGAGGATAGGGTTTGCGAATCAAAAAGGGCTTGCGGCGCAGCTTGTTGCTCGCTTGCCTGCTATGTAATAATTCGTGAAAAAGATTAAAGAAATATGAATCTATGACCTTAATTGAAAATTAATTTTTTTTTTACTAAAACGTCCTTGAAGCTAAAATGACTATTTTACCCTTGTGCATTCAAAACTATCCTTAAGATTGAACGGATATTTTGACCATTAATTATTATTTTCATCTAAATAATCAACATATAACTTGCCAGCCACGAGCTAAGGAATTTAAATAACCAAAATACTCTTTTCATAAAAGTCAAGCCTTACATCTTTACCCGTGACGAAAGTCATGATGATGTTTCGATCTTGAAAATAGCTTTGATGATGATAGTTGTGAATAACGAATATTATAATATTATAGAAGAATGTTTCAATGATTGGAATGTAGAGTTGAGATTATGTAATCATCTATGGATATAAGCATATTTAGTGTGTTCTCACATTAGTGTATAAATCCATGTACCGGAAACCAAGTGTGTTCATACGGTATTGGTAAAGGAGACAGGTTGGGTACACATACCTGTACGCATACTGGCGGAACTTTTCCTCCCAGAAAATTCTGCTGAGTTTGTAGTTTGCAAACTAGTAAACCAGTCACCTACTTTTCAACCCGAAAAATTATGCTGAGTTTGGAAACTCAATCCAGATGCTAAGGTACGCATACCCGTACGCGTACCCAAGTTGGTTATCTCTCAAATTGGTAGTTCATGAGCTTAAACAATAAATTATAAGAAATGCAATCTTTACAAACCGTGGCTATATTGTTCATGAATTGATTCAAATAAAACAAATCTATTTTGTTTCAATTGTGTCTATGTATAAATACCTAAGTAATTGAACAACTATTCAACTAGTTCTTTTGAAGCCATTTGAACTAGTTGTGAAGAAGATGAATATGGTTAATATGAAAGTGCTCATATGGCTAACCATTGGTTAACTATTTGTGAACCAACTAACTGTACACGTTTGGGTACGGTTACTCAAACCTAAATGAAATGCATTTCATTTGTGTATGACAAGCTAAGTTTTGATTTAACGGTTGAAAGATATTAGCTTGTATCTAATCAGGTTTTCATCTAACGGTGAATATTGAATGCTTTATTACTAAGGTAACTTAGATTGCAAACCTTGATTTGAAAACTATATAAAGGAGAACTCTAGAAACTGGAAAAACTAATCCCCACACCTCATGTGTGATACTAGTTGGTTTTACTAGAGTTGATTCTCCTTTAACCTTAGGTTTCTTCTCGAAACCCTGTAGGTTAACGGCTTAAAGACTTCATTGGGATTGTGAAGCTAGATGAAACTACTTCTCTTGTAGTTAAGCGATCTGATCTTGCCAAGTTCAATTGAAAGATTGGCTTGAGATTATATCTCCGATAGGGCAAGATTGTGATTTCTCAATATCTTGTTTCGCTACCATACAATTAAGATTATTGTGAGATGGTAGATAATTTTTGGATGTTCTTCGGGAATATAAGTCCGGGTTATCGATTAGTTTATGTTCACCTTGATTTCATCAAAGGACGGAACAAAACTCGTAGGTTTATCTGTGGGAGACAAATTTATCTATTACCGTAGATATTTCTATGTGATACAGATTTGTTTATTTAAGTCTTCGACTTTGGGTCGTAGCAACTCTTGGTTATGGGTGAGATCAGCTAAGGGAATCAAGTGCGTAGAATCCTGTTGGGATCAGAGACGTAAGGAGCACAATTGTACCTTGAATCAATGTGAGATTGGTTAGGGTTCAGCTACAGTCCAGACCGAAGTTAGTTTGTAGTAGGCTAGTGTCTTTAGTGGCTTAATACTGTGTGGTGTTCAATTTGGACTAGTTCCCGGGGTTTTTCTGCATTTTCGGTTTCCACGTTAATAAAACTTCTGGTGTCTGTGTTATTTCTATTCCGCATGATATTTTGTTATATAATTGAAATATCACAGGTTGTGCGTTGTATCGATCAATTGTGAAATCCAACCTTTGGTTGTTGATTGGAAATTGATTGATCCTTGGATATTTGTCTTTGGTACCATCCAAGTTTATATCTCTTGTATTTGATAAAGACCCACAGATTTCTATTTGTTTGAGTATAGATCAAATCAAGAGATCGAGATATTAACTCCTTGGTATACTTTTTATTAAGATTGAGTATGACTGTCTAGTTGATTCTCTTAAAAGTATATTAGAGTTAGTCCATACGGATTTCTAATCGAAATATTGGGTGAGGTTGTTAGACCCCCGATTTTTCAATTGGAATCAGATCAGGCAAACACGTTTAAGACCTCAAAAGTCTGTGTTTGGAGCGATCTGACTCTATGGACAGAGGTGATATCTCTATTAATGTACCACCAGTCTTCGATGGCTCAAACTACTTATGGTGGAAAATTGCTATGCGAGCTTTTCTTCAATCGCGTGATTTTCAATCATGGGTATATGTTGTTAATGTCTATGATGCTCCTTGTGTTGCAATAGGTAACCCTTCCAAAGAATATTGGCGAATACGATGCTGCTAAGATACTTGTTGCAAAGAAAAATTCTGACGGTTTGAATTCCATCATACATGCCATTACCCCAAATCTTCAGCACCTGGTGTCAAATTGCACTCGGTCTAAAGATGCTTGGGATATCCTAGAAATAGTATTTGAAGGAAATACCAGTGAAATGGAAGCCAGGCTACAAAACCTAAATTCCGATTGGGAAAACCTTCGTATGGCAGATGAAGATTCATTTGATGAGTTTAATCACAAAGTGTCTGAAATTATTAATGCATCTTTTGCATTGGGTAAGACTATTCCTGAAAAGGACATTGTGATGAAAATTCTCTGATCGCTACCAACTAGATACGATTCTAAGAAGCATGCCATTGTTGAGGGAAATAACCTTGATACCCTCACCAGAAATACATTGGTTGGGAAGATAAAGATCTTTGATCATGAGCATACATCCAAATCTAAGGATGTTCCATTCAAAGCACTAAAAGACACAAAATTACTTGATAAAAGTAAAAATGTGTATATCTCTGAGGATGATCACTCTGAGACCGACTCATCAGATGAAGATCTTGACAAATCAGTCTCGATGATCACAAGACAGTTTAGAGATCTTCTTTTGTCAGTAAAACCTCATAATCGTATTCCTCCTAAAAACATGGACACGGATGAAACTGATGACGAGGATATGCCTCGGTGCTTTAAGTTTAAGGGTTTTGGTCATTTTGCAAACGAATGTCCAAATCGCAGAAAATACACTGGGAACAAGGGTCTTGCTGCAATGCTTGATGAGATGTCTGAAAATTATGATTCTGATGAAGACAAAAAATCAAGTGTTGCTCTTCTATGTGAAAATATTAATTTTGATAATTGTAGCAATACATACATCAATCTTGAGAATCTTTTAGAAGATAACCCAGTCAAGATGTAAGAATCAATTGGCCCTACTTTTGGAAAATCTATGTTTAATATTTCAGGATCAATGTGCCTAGCATCCTGCACATCTCAAGCACATGAACCATCATATGCATTGACATTCTCTTATTGTTCTCTCAAGGTTCATGAACTTTCAAAGTGTTTCAATTACAAACACAAGATGAGATATGTCAATAAGCTTCAACGATGAGTAAATCGTCTAGCTACCAAGCTTAAACTTGCAGAGAAAACAGTTGTGGTATGTAAGATCTTATCTTCTTCAAAGAAATTAGTTTCCAAAGATAAATTTAGACCTTTAAAGAAGACAATATGGTTTAAACACACGGAAAGGCAAGGTTCCATGAATTTCATCCAAAAGGGTCATGATGGACAGATTGTTGTTCACCATAGCACAACTTGATTGTGTTGTCTTGTGCATCTTGTCTCATGTGCCTGTTCAAAAGAGACAAGATCTTGCACACCTCAGGCTTTAAAGAAAATTTGTATTTTTGTTTTCTTTTTAGCATTGTGATTGTTTGGTTTTTGGAATTCCTCCATATCATTGCTTATTTTGGAAAGGACCGGTTTGCCAAAAGAAGAGGGTTATTCTCGACAATTTTACTCTTTATAGGGTTGTGACTTGTGCGTATACGAACCTGTACATTCCATTTTCCTTCTCTGATACTCTTTATATCTTAATACTGCTTGTTGAGACTATGAATTCCTCTCACAAAACCGTTTTGCACACGGATTCTCCAAGCGTCATGTCTCTTGATGGAAAAGATGTCAATATGATTGTTAAGCCATCAATAACCAAGGAAAAAGAGAAATCTCATTTGTCTTTAACTTTGAAAAGAAAAAAAAGGAATGTGAGGAAGCCAGGAGCAGTTCCTTCAAACGCTCAAAAGTTTTCTGATGTTCTTGAAGAGTTAAAGCAGGCAAGAAAAGAGATTCAACAAATAAAGGCTTGTGTTTTAAGATCTTTGGAAATCCAGAAGGCCCTGGTTCGACATCATCAACTAAGAAGGTTTATTGGTATTGACTCCTTTCTCCATGAACCATATGTTCCAATGGCTATTGATGACAATGAGTTAGGGGATGACAAGGAATTCTTTAAGGATCTTAATCTCTAGGAAACTTCTTAAGAGAGTTTTTATTCTTGTTATTGTTTAAGAAAGATAACTAGGGTTTGGAATAGCCATTATTGTGAATACGCATAGCTATGTCCAACGTTTTCATCTTGCAATGTTTTTAGATTTATTTATTTAAATTCTGAAGTTGATTTGGAAGATGATTTTTGCAGTATTAATCTTTATGGTTTTATATATTGCAGTTTGTTATAGGATATATGTGTTTGCATCCATGAACTATTATTGTCCCATACGATGTCAAAAGTTATCTCTTTCATATGTCGATATGCATGTATTGATACAAGATCGATGAAATTTTGACAAACAAAAGTTAAGCCTGTTATGTCATTATGCAAATAATTGATGGAAGATAGATTAAAATCTTTTGTCTACAAAGATTATGTCTATTATATGTCGTTATGCAAATAGTGATTGAAAATAGAATGAATCTTTGTATATTCCACAGTATTGATATTCCCTGATCCATATTTTATGTATATATTGTGCAGCTCCATAAGTCTTCTTATGTGAGCATTTCCGACTAGACTAATCATAGATTCGTTTGTGGTTAATTTGGTTGTGTATTCCGATTAAATTAATCATGGGTTATGTTGTGATTAGTTTAATTGAGAATTTTTGGATACATAATCATTTCCTTTGTGATTTTTTTGGTGTCCAAAGAAATCCTTCTTTTCTTGTAAAAGTAAGGTTGCTCTTGTTGTTCTTTCGGGAATAACATCAAATGGGGGAGAGTTTTTTGAACTTGCGCTTAATTTCCATATCTTTGTGGGGAGTGTGGCTGTGGAATATTTTAGGAGTTATCTTGTACCTTTATAAACTCCTTGATGAATGCATTTAGCTTCGGCTTTATGATTGCATCTAAACAAAGTTGATATATACTTTTCTTTGGTCTTGAAGCATCTCCGTGGAAATTTCATTAGGATCCCGTTTTCGTACCTTTTCCAATTTTATTGACAAAAAGGGGGAGAATTAATATGTAATTCACACTACAAATACATATGGTTTTCAAATCATTATGTAAGGGGGAGTGGTTTTCATATTGAGATGAAAGTATTGACTAAGGGGGAGTGATACATATCACCATAGTATTGTTGTCAAGGTTGTGATACAATTGAACTTTGATGCTGTGTAATAATATTATGACAATGTATAACAATGATCGAGAACTTTTATTTTCTCGTTGTTATGGATACAGATCTTCAACAACTATGATGCTGAACTGAATATCTATGGAATCATGGGATTACTTGGAAAAGATGAAGTTTTCGAGTAATGTTGAAGCACCAAGGAGATCAAGCATGTGGAAGACAAGCTACAAAGTTTATTTATTTTGTAATACATATGTATTGATAGTTTTGTCACTAAAATTGACAAAGGGGGGGATTGTTAGAGCATTGGTCAATCGAACTCGCAAGCGTTGCTATCTTAATCTTGTTTGTCAAATTTAGTTGTCAAAACTATATGGCTTGATTTCTAGTCTACTTATAGCTAAGTATCGGACTAGCATAGTTAAGTGTAGTTGAGCTCCAGACTCCACGACGATCATCTTACAAAGACGAAGAACTACTCAAGGAACCAGTGGAACTTCATCCGACTAAAAGGTATGTGGAGACTTGAACTTATCGATCACTCAAAAGTCTATCTACTCTATCTCCTACTCTTGAGAGAAAAGTCGTATAAGTATGATAGTTTTCATACATACACATTTGCTATTTAGAGCCAAGTTTACTAGCCTATCTATTTCTCGAAATATGTGCTGGTAAGCTTTTGCTTTAACCATTTTCATCTTTACCCGTGACGAAAGTCATGATGACGTTTCGATCTTGAAAATAGATTTGATGACGATAGTTGTGAATAACGACTAATATAACATTATAGAAGAATGTTTCAATGATTGGAATATAGAGTTGAGATTATGTAACCATCTATGGATATAAGCATATATATAGTGTGTTCATACATTAGTGTATAAATCAATGTACCGGAAACCAAGTGTGTACAGATGTGTGCATTCGGTATTGGTAAAGGAGATAGGTTGGGTACGCGTACCAGTACACGTATTGGCGGAACTTTTCTTCCCGAAAAATTCTGTTGAGTTTGTAGTTTGCAAACTAGTAAACTAATCACCTTAGGCATACATACGGAACTTTCCTATCCAAAAAATTCTGCTGAGTTGGGAAACTCAATCCGGATGCTAATTAAGGTATGCATACATGTACACGTACCCAAGATGGTTATCTCTCAAATCGGTAGTTCATGAACTTAAACAATAAATTATAAGGAATGCAATCTTTGAAAACCGTGGCTATATTGTTCATGAATTGATTCAAATGAATCAAACCGATTTTGTTTCAATTGTGTCTATATATAAAGACCTAAGCAATTGAACAACTCTTCAACTAGTACTTTTGAAGTCATTTGAACTAGTTGTGAAGAAGATGAACACGGATAATATGAAAGTGCTCATATGGCTAACCATTTGTTAACTATTTGTGAACCAACTAAGTGTACACGTTTAGGTACGGTTACTCAAGCCTAAATGAAATACATTTCATTTGTGTGTGACAAGCTAATTTTTTATCTAACGGTTGAAAGATATTAGCTTGTATCCAATCAAGTTTTCATATAACGGTGAATATAGAATGCTTTGTTACCAAGGTAACTTAGATTGCAAACCCTGATTTGAAAACTATATAAAGGAGAACTCTATCAACTGGAAAAACTAATCCCCACACCTCCTGTGTGATACTAGTTGGTTTTGCTAGAGTTGATTCTCCTTTAACCTTAGGTTTCTTCTAGAGACCATGTATGTTAACGAATTAAAGACTTCATTGGGATTGTGAAGCCAGACGAAACTACTTCTCTTGTAGTTGAGCGATCTGATCTTGTTTTTTTCTATCATACTAGTTTAGTTGAAAGAATGTATTGAGATTATATCTCCGATAGGGAAAGATAAAAATAAATCATAAACATCTTCGTCTCATCATTTGTGATTCCGCAATATCTTGTTTCGCTACCATACGATTAAGATATTGTGAGGTGAGTGATAATTCTAGGCTGTTCTTCGGGAATATAAGTTCGGGTTATCGATTAGTTCATGTTCACCTTGATTTTATCAAAATACGGAACAAAACTCATAGGTTTATCTGTGGGAGACAGATTTATCTATTACCGTAGACTTTTCTGTGTGATGCAAATTTGTTTATTCAAGTCTTCGACTTTGGTTTGTAGAAACTCTTGGTTGTGGGTGATACCAGCTAAGGGAATCAAGTGCGTACCATCCTGCTAGGATCATAGATGTAAGGAGCGCAACTATACCTTGAATCAATGTGAGATTGATTAGGGTTAAACTATAGTCCAGACAGAAGTTAGATTGTAGTAGGTCCCGGGGTTTTTTCTGCATTTGCGGTTTCCTCGTTACAAAACTTCTGGTGTCTGTGTTAAAACTATTTTGCATTATATTTTGTTATATAATTAAAATATCACAGCTTGTGCGTTGTATCGATCAATTATGAAATCCAACCTTTGGTTGTTGATTGGAAATTGATTGATCCTTGGATATTGGTATTTGGTACCATCCATGTTTATATCTCTTGTATTTGATGAAGACTCACAGATTTTTATTTGTTTGAGTATAGATCAAATCAAGAGATCAAGATATTAACTCCTTGGTATACTTTATATATTAATATTGAGTATGACTGTCTAGTTGATTCTCTTAAAAGTATATTAGAGTTAGTCCATATAGATTTTTAATCGAAATATTGGGTGAGGTTGTTTGACCCCCGCTTTTTCACAAACAACCACCTTACCCTTGATCTTTCCCTTTCCAGACTTCATTCGTTTTGATAATCATCCCACCAATCTAGGAAACCAATTTTCCGTTTTCTTCTTCTTCCATATAGGTGTTTTGAGGTACCACAGTGTACACATCTTCCATTATTACTAGCTGAAGGAGATTTGGTACGTTTTCGAGGAATTCTTCTCAACTGTTTTGACATACATAACCAACCGTGAATCACTTTCATGAACCAACATAGTATTGCGTTGTTGTTCTTCTCTGCGCAAGGTTGAAAATGCTGCTCCAGGCTTTGGTAGTGGATATGTGTGAAGGATTTCTCCTCAAACGGTATCATAGGTGTCATCAAGACTAGCAAAAACACATATACCCTTTCCTCATAAATTTCTTCCTTACGTCTCCTGATCACATATGGTTTTGTAAACGGAATAGGTTTCCGGCAATCAAACTCTTGCCAAATCGACTTGAGTTCAGAGAAGAAGGTCGTCATAGGTCTACTATTTTGTTTTGTTTTCATAGCTTTATGAGTTAAATCATACATAATGGACTTATCAGCACCTTCATAATATTTAATCATCTTCCATTGCACCAATGAGCCAACATTTCACAGTATCATCCTTCATTACCCACTTATTATACGCAGTTTTGTCTTGGCAGTTGGTTTCACGGTATCACCTGTAAGATACCCATTCTTCCCTTTTCCGACAACAAACATTGTAACCATTTGAGACCACAGAGAAAAGCTGGTTCCATTCAATTTTATTCCATATGAAATCTATGTAGGTGTACGTATAATATTCATTATAGATGTAGATGGGGATACAAACCCATCGTCACCACCCATTGTTGATAATGAAGTATAAGCTTCAGAGAAAAAAATATATCTAGCTTTTGATTTTGAATAGAGAAGAATATCTCTAGTTTTGAATAAGGTTCAAAGGTATCTTATCTTATCTTATCTTATACTAATATAAAGAAAAGAGCATTTTTTTCAACCGTCTGATAGGAAACCACTATTGAACCCTTCCGTGATTTTGATATTCTTCTCAATTTTTCGTAAATTTCGTTCAAACAAGGGGTAAACAGATGTTCTCTATTTCTTCTCCTAAAACAAAATCGAAAAGCATCTCAATCTCTTCTCTTCTTTCTCGATCCAACAAAATTTCTTCCATTTTCCTCCTTGGATTGTATCATCTTCACCACTGCCTTGACCAACGCTACCATCGTAACTAAATCATATACATATCAGAAGTCATTCACCACCATCAACACCACCGTCACTACTACCGTAAAATTTCAACTGAAATCAATACTCTCTTCTCTTCCTTACACAACATTAATCGTTAAATTAATTTGTGCCCTATTTTTAAATCGATTTTTCGATTTCTCGCAGAAGATTTCGTATTTCTTATCGGTAAGTAAATCATAATGTTTCCTCTTTAAAGAAATATTTAACCTAATTAATTAGATTAGTTATAAAAAATGTTGACTGATAAGATAAGAATTTTACAGGGTTTAATTTCTTTCTTTTTATATGATTTTAGTCGATTTTTAGGTCTGAGATGAAGATTTCATGAGCTGATTTCAATTGGAATTTAGAAATCCAATCGCTAATTATCAGTTTAGGTTAAATGTTCAATTTTTTCTTCGAAACTTCTAATTGTTTGTTGAAATGCGTAATAGAAAAAAGTTTTCACTTTTTATTTGGTTCTCAAGGAAGTCATGTATTTATATAAAAACTCATGTCTTCTTCTCTGCTCTACTTTAGTATTGAATGCGCGTTTGGTTTCCAAATGTAACTAAGCATATGAATAGTAACTCAATATCAGTTGAAAAATTTAGCAATACCAAATTGAAATCTCCATGTGTTGTATATGTTGCTTCATGTACACGAGAAGATGGTAGTCAGTGCCATATTAGCAATGTCGTATTTCATAAAGATCCTTGAAACACAGTAAGGTGTAATGTAATTCGTTGCCATTAAGGTTCTTATTGGGTTTCTCATTTGAATGTGACAATTGATTGAGATTGATATGAATTACCTCTACCCTAGCAGACACCTTCATTTCTGGGGTTCTGCAGCCTTTTTTTGGTCAATTTTTTTAAACCACTTACATTATGTTGTTTTCTTTATGTGATGCAAGTTATGTAAGGTTAATATGTTAGTTTATATCTCCACCGCGCCAACTAAGTGTCATGAAATACATAGGCCTAGCCAATAATAATAGACTCATTTATGTGTCTAATATGATCTCAATTTTATGTATTTTTAGTGCTCGATTTTGTATTTATTATGGCATTTTATGGTTTTGTAGGTGTTTTTGAAAAAAATAAGCTTTTGCGGCGAAATTGGTTCGAAAAGTGTTTTTTTGCGTTAGCGGGAGAAAATTACTAAAACCACCCCTCATTTGGATAAGGGGTACTCGATTACTAAGGGGCACCCAAAGTGCTACTCGCACCCCTGTAATGGATAAGGGGCAACCTTTCTTCATCTTTTTAAAAAGCATAAAAGGTGAGAAGATTATATGAAGAACAACGAACTCGGAGTTATTCCCTGGATCGAAATTGGTGAGTAATTATTGGACCTTTCTCGGTTATTTAGATTGGTTAGGGCCTTTTATGGGAAAACAGGGATGGTAAGAGTTTTATAGTCGAAGAAAAAGGAATTGTTTGCGTGGTTTCTACAAAATAGGGGATCGGGATCAGCAATATGTTCTATATTCGGAAGATTTGGGAGAGATATTTTTGAATATTTTCATCAGGGTGGATTAGAATTGGTTTGCTTTGACTTAACAGGGAAGTATTGGTCTTAAAAATGTAAAGAATATTTATGTTGGTTCACGGCAAAACAGGAAACCGGGAATAAATCGAGGAACTGTTGTTCAACATAGAAGTTTCGTGCAGAATATGGGAAGCTAACATCTCCTAGTATTTGTATCTATAGTTTATAGATGTTGGATGAATTCAGAAGCTGCGTAAAGAAGATAGAAAAAGAGAAAACTACCGTGCCTTGTGGTGAAAGAAAAAGAGAGATTTCTGAGGAGATTTGAGGGCCTGTGTGTGTATAAATAGGATGGTCGAACCACATAATAGAGAGTCGAGATATGGGGGTAGAGCATAAGAATAAAATCACGATGCAGGAGGAGTTGCAGCAGCAGCAGGTGAAGAGGAAGAAGAATAGTCGCAGACGATAGAAAATAGGTGTCGCTCCAAAGAACACGAAGAACAGACACATTTATTCTTCTACACGTTGGATTTATCGTTTACTGTAACCGTGACTTTGCCACACTTATATCTCATTGCAATTTCACTGCTTTATTGTTTTCCACCTCTTGTAAACATTTTTTGCGCTATGAATACCAATTTTGAGCGTGTTTCTACCATGACGTGCTAAACCCCATCACTGGGATGATGGTGGAAGTTGGATTTCATCTATGTGGTAACTTGAATTAATTCTTTATTTACTTTTTGCATTGTTTATTAATTGTTTTATGATTTTTATTGAATGATTGTTATTTCAATTGATGGGTCATGCTAGCTTAAATGATTTGATGTCCCATGCTTTTACAGTTATTGCTTTCAAAAATCTATCTTGGCAAATATTAAGAGTTAATAAAAAAAATTATTTGAGCCATAAATATCCTAGGATTAATTTTTGAACCACATGAATATGAGAAACAGTGAAATCCCGAATCCCAATAACTCTTACTCGTGTTACCTTTTTTTACATATTTTTGCTAGTTTTAGTATTTTCTTTAATTAAGTCTAAAACCAACAACTTCACAAGTCCGAGAATCAAACAATGTACTTAACACTTGTAAAACTACATCAAATAACAGTGAGCCTGCGAAGACAACAAAGTTGAATTGTCGACCAGACCCACATTCACAACAAAATGCAACAAACTGTGGCGTTTTCCTTGCAGTAACACGATTGCCCGGCTTGGAAAACTAGATACACATTACCCTGTTTGGCTTAAGTTTCAGAATTTTTATACTTATGATGATTTTAGTTGAGTTGAACTAATGTCACACTTCCTCTTGATTTTTAGGTATTGAAGCAAGAGTCGATGGAAATGGAAGGTTAGATCCACTGTAATCCTAGTATTGTACAACCAAGAATATTTTTGTTCCTTACATCCAGTAGATGTTAAAATCTCTTTATCACGAGATGACACTCAATTTTCGTTAACTATATTGCAGTTTATTTGAAATCGAGGAAACAAACTGAAGCCATGATGTTGGATGGACGAGCTCTAATGATGGAAAAATAATATTTTCTTGCAAATGCTTCTCTTGAAGTAAACATTGTATGATATGATTGCTGCTATATATATGGGGAGTCATAAGGCTTGGTGTATTTTGGTAGAATCAAATGAAAATGGTGATTTTGAGTAATTGGGTGCTCGAGAAGAACGATTGTGAATTGGATACATTCCTTTGGTGGAACATGGCACATCCCTTCGGTGGAATATGGTAAAGTAGTAGGACATACGTAAAGTCATAAATACGGAACGGAACCCAGTACTACTCCTTTCTGGCTATGAAGGTACAAAAAAAAAAAACAAAAAAAAAGGCAAAGCTTCTTTCGTTGGGAGTCTCCCATTTTCTATAGCAAAGGATGATTTGTGTACCTCAAAAAAAAAAATCATTTATTTCTCTCATAATCAAGAAATTTGGTTCACATTTTTTTTTTGAGTTATTTGTTTTTATTGTGATCTTGCAATATTAGTTTAGGGTTTCATTTGGAGCTTACACTATGGTGATCTCATCCCATAAATCTATTTATGCTTTATCATTCAATTATTTCACCCTTTTGGTGTTCTTCATTACCAGTTGTTATGTTTCTATTATCTTTCTTCTTGCATGTTAAAATTGTATATCTCATTTATTCTAATGAAGGGTAGTTGGGTTTTGGTTTGCATATGGGTCTGGTGATCTTGAGTAATCGGAACGGCAGGCTCATCGCGCGTGCGTGTTATACTAGTAAAAATAAAGTAAAGACGGATTACAGATTACCTCTTTGGTTTCAAGTTTCAATAGGATCGTTACTAATAAATGTTTGATTAGTCCTACTCTAATACCAACACAAACTGTGTGTCTTCAATATTGATTATTATTGATCAAAAAGATATAATTTACAAACTCCAACCACAGAGCTATTTATATTTACAAAGACTTGACCTACAAGTATTCTTGACCCTTCAAGTTTAGATAGCCTATTTATGGTAACCATATATTTACAGTATCAATATATCTCAACAATAATCCCCTACGTTTTAAAATAATCGGTTGGTTTAATGTGAAATAATTCTCAACTAACATTACATTGATATAACTGAAACTGCAGCGTCCAAAGAGACAAGACTATGCGTATGCATTTTTGCTGTTAAGGATTTATCATCTTCAACTCCTGAACTTTTAAACAACTTCCAAGTACCTAAACGTAGATTGTAAATATGCGATGGATACTTTCCATTCAGATGCTAATAAGCTATGAATTATCCATCCGTCTTGATGAATTCAATATATCTGAAGTACTCATGGAAATCCCAATGATGCTTGTAATCAGGAGACATTATTGAGTATTTTTTATACCAACATTTGGTACTGTAGTTAAACACCCATATGACGACTTTAATAGATGACGAAGGATCAAATAGGCTCAAATCACCTTCCAACTCAAAAAGTTGAAACTGATCAGCAGGGTATATTCTAAGCTGCGAATCATAATTAGATGGCATAGCAGCTTCCATGGTGCTAAACTCCTCTGTTTCTATATTGAATGACAATATTGAGTCTGATATATTTGGGTAAATAAACTTATCCTTTAAATCCCTAAAAGTATCAACCATCCAGTTGATAAATACAGGCGATCTTGTTTTACATGGAGGATAAGGGCAGCTGCCAACACTCATTCTCTGGTTAGTTCTTAAACTTAGAATCTGAAACTACCAAATCCTTTCACCAGGTACCATCCGTACACAAACCACTTTGTAATCCTTTTTACATGGATAAAAATAAACAACAGGATCTTAGATTGCCCAGACAATGTTGGATTAATAATCTCAACACGCCCCCTCACGTGTAGCCTTGTTGGGTCTAACATGCGGAAAAGGAGCGGTAAAATGACTCGTCGCAAATAGCCTGCTCTGATTCCAAGTTGGAATACGGGCATCCAACTCAAAACCAATTGGCAATGAGTGGAGAGGCCCTTAAGATTATAAACCGCAGGACCTTAGATTTCCCAAACAATGTGTGACTAATAATCTCAACAGTTATTTCGTAACTGGATTCATAATACACGAAAGTCAGTTCGTGACAGATCCACTTTTGAATAAAAGAAACCCATCATACGAACCCGAAAGAACAATCGGACTCTTAATAGCTATTAAATAAACTAAAATTTAACCTTGTAAGCCCCACCTTCTCACCTATACCATTACAAATAAAATTTTTGATGTCATGGAAACTGTCACCAGGCCGCTGATGCTTACGAGATTGCACAACAATGGTTAGAGTAGTACGATCTAGGTGCGTACGCTTAAAGTACGGTGTAGTCGTTAAGCCAGTGAAATCAGTTAGCTGCAGTTGCTTCCACAGGTGGAAGATGCACTCTGCTGGAAGTCTAGCAAATATATCGATCAGGATATCATGAGGTAGATCAAGGAAAGGACCCTCCTCCTCCTTAATCGGTAGAACACATTTATTTACGACGACTTCTGATAACTTTATAAGAGGAGGTGCACAATACTTTGGTTTATTTTTACTTTTTGTAAATAAATCGCGACACCTGCTCTTTAGGATTGAAATCCATGGATTTTTACCCAATCTGATATATTAATCTGAAAGTCAAGTAAGATGATGGAAGAGAATAAAGATTTTTTAAAGGAAGGTTATGTGCTTCTTTATAGGATTATAAACAGATATAGGCCTGATTTTCAACCCGCTAAACAACCATAAGCCTGTTTTTTTCAAATTTGAAAATCTAGGCCTCCATCCATGTTTCCATCCAAATCCGTTATTTTTGTCAATTTCTCAGTCAACATGGTCAATTTCTCAACAGATGAGATGAGTTAATGATGGGAAATTACCCATTTACCCTCTATATACGTGTAATCATCTAGGTGATTGATCGGATTCTAGTATTAATCCCAGAAAAAATCAACGGGATAGATTAAATACTCCTCCCTTTTATGTTTTCTTTTCACCATGCAGCCCCCTCTTATGTTGATGTACAATATATATAAGCCATCGCAACCATCGATTTGAGAAGTGGCGGAGAAGAATTTGAAAAAAAAATGGTGGGGAATTTTAATATAGTGCCACACTTCCAATTAGGTGTTCAAAAAAATGCCACAGTTTTTTTGAAAATTTATAAAATGCCACTCACGTTACTAATTCCAACACAAGGCCAATATTGATTATTATTGGTCATTCATAATTGACTTGACCTACAAGTATTTTGATGATGTAATTACTTATTTGTCCCCAATAATTTCTAATAGTTTATCATCTATTTTCTCTCCCAATTGAATCCGATATCAAAAACAAACGTATGCAGAAGATTTATCATCTTCAACCGAACTTTTCTTCCTATACTCGATTACTTTCATTCAGATGCTAATAAGCGATTTAAATCTTGATGAATTCAATATAGAGATATCTGAAATCAGTTGGTCATTTATCTCATGACGTCATCACCAAATCACCTTGAACATCTTTCTTCATCAATTGTATATATTGAATGACAAATTGAGTCTTTGTAATCGAGAGACATTATTGATATTTTAAAATGTTGACGAAATAATTTAGGATCAAATTTCAAAACTTTAAAAGTTATCAACCATAATTAGATGGCCATGGTGCTAAAAGTTTCTATATTGAAATCTTGTTTTATCCTTTAAATGATCTTGTTTTACATGGATGGCCAACACTTCGTTCTCGGTTAGTTCTTAAACTTAGAATCTGAAACTACCAAATCCTTTCACCAGGTACCATCCGTACACAAACCACTTCGTAATCCTTTTTACATGGATAAAAATAAACAACAGGATCTTAGATTGCCCAGACAATGTGGGATTAATAATCTCAACACGCCCCCTCACGTGTAGCCTTGTTGGGTCTAACATGCGGAAAAGGCGCGGTAAAATGACTCGTCGCAAATAGCCTGCTCTGATTCCAAGTTGGAATACGGGCATCCAACTCAAAACCAATTGGCAATGAGTGGAGAGGCCCTTAAGATTATAAACCGCAGGTTTAGATTTAGACAATGTGTGACTAATAATCTCAAGAATGGATTCATAATACACGAAAGTCAGTTCGTGACAGATCCACTTTTGAATAAAAGAAACCCATCATACGAACCCGAAAGAACAATCGGACTCTTGCAATAGCTATTAAATAAACTAAAATTTAACCTTGTAAGCCCCACCTTCTCACCTATACCATTACAAATAAAAAATCTGATGGTTTGATGCTTACGAGATTGAACAACAATGGTTAGAGTAGTTGTCTAGGTGCGTTTTTTAAAGTACGGTGTAGTCGTTAAGCCTTTGAAATCGGTTAGGTTTGAGTTGCTTCCACAGGTGGAAGATGCACTTTGCTGGAAGTCTAGCAAATATATCGATCAGGATATCATGAGGTAGATCAAGGAAAGGACCCTCCTCCTCCTTAATCGGTAGAACACATTTATTTACGACGACTTCTGATAACTTTATAAGAGGAGGTGCACAATACTTTGGTTTATTTTTACTTTTTGTAAATAAATCGCGACACCTGCTCTTTAGGATTGAAATCCATGGATTTTTACCCAATCTGATATATTAATCTGAAAGTCAAGTAAGATGATGGAAGAGAATAAAGATTTTTTAAAGGAAGGTTATGTGCTTCTTTATAGGATTATAAACAGATATAGGCCTGATTTTCAACCCGCTAAACAACCATAGGCCTGTTTTTTTCAAATTTGAAAATCTAGGCCTCCATCCATGTTTCCATCCAAATCCGTTATTTTTGTCAATTTCTCAGTCAACATGGTCAATTTCTCAGCAGATGAGATGAGTTAATGACGGGCAATTACCCATTTACCCTCTATATACGTGTAATCATCTAGGTGATTGAGGAAGTATTAATTGAAAAATCAACGGATAGATTAAATACTCCTCCCTTTTATGTTTTCTTTTCACCATGCAGCCCTCTTATGTTGATGTACAATATATATAAGGCAACCATCGATTTGAGAAGTGGCGGAGAAGAATTTGAAAAAAATGGTGACTGAGGGTATTTGCCGATCGATTAAGACATGAATCCGAGGTCAAGAAGCAACTAAAGATTGGTGATATCGAATTGTTAATAGTCTAGGGTTTGTACTGGTGATGTGAGGATTGTATATCTCATTTATTCTAATGAAGGGTAGTTGGGTTTTGGTTTGCATATGGGTCTGGTGATCTTGAGTAATCGGAACGGCAGGCGCATCGCGCGTGCGTGTTATACTAGTAAAAATAAAGTAAAGACGGAATACAGATTACCTCTTTGGTTTCAAGTTTCAATAGGATCGTTACTAATAAATGTTTGATTAGTCATACTCTAATACCAACACAAACTGTGTGTCTTCAATATTGATTATTATTGATCAAAAAGATATAATTTACAAACTCCAACCACAGAGCTATTTATATTTACAAAGACTTGACCTACAAGTATTCTTGACCCTTCAAGTTTAGATAGCCTATTTATGGTAACCATATATTTACAGTATCAATATATCTCAACAATAATCCCCTCCGTTTTAAAATAATCGGTTGGTTTAATGTGAAATAATTCTCAACTAACATTACATTGATATAACTGAAACTGCAGCGTCCAAAGAGACAAGACTATGCGTATGCATTTTTGCTGTTAAGGATTTATCATCTTCAACTCCTGAACTTTTAAACAACTTCCAAGTACTTAAACGTAGATTGTAAATACGCGATGGATACTTTCCATTCAGATGCTAATAAGATATGAATTATCCATCCGTCTTGATGAATTCAATATAGATGAAGTACTCATGGAAATCCCAATGATGCTTGTAATCAGGAGACATTATTGAGTATTTTTTATATGGCATTTGGTGTCATGTAGTTAAACACCCATATGACGACTTTAATAGATGACGAAGGATCAAATAGGCTCAAATCACCTTCCAACTCAAAAAGTTGTGATCACATGGTATATTCCAATGCATGAATCATAATTAGATGGCATAGCAGCTTCCATGGTGCTAAACTCCTCTGTTTCTATATTGAATGACAATATTGAGTCTGATATATTTGGGTAAATAAACTTATCCTTTAAATCCCTAAAAGTATCAACCATCCAGTTGATAAATACAGGCGATCTTGTTTTACATGGAGGATAAGGGCATCTGCCAACACTCATTCTCTGGTTAGTTCTTAAACTTAGAATCTGAAACTACCAAATCCTTTCACCAGGTACCATCCGTACACAAACCACTTTGTAATCCTTTTTACATGGATAAAAATAAACAACAGGATCTTAGATTGCCCAGACAATGTGGGATTAATAATCTCAACACGCCCCCTCACGTGTAGCCTTGTTGGGTCTAACATGCGGAAAAGGCGCGGTAAAATGACTCGTCGCAAATAGCTTTGCTCGATTCCAAGTTGGAATACGGGCATCCAACTCAAAACCAATTGGCAATGAGTGGAGAGGCCCTTAAGATTATAAACCGCATGACCTTAGATTTCCCAGACAATGTGTGACTAATAATCTCAACAGTTATTTCTCAGAATGGATTCATAATACACGAAATTCAGTTCGTGACAGATCCACTTTTGAATAAAAGAAACCCATCATACGAACCCGAAAGAACAATCGGACTCTTGCAATAGCTATTAAATAAACTAAAATTTAACCTTGTAAGCCCCACCTTCTCACCTATACCATTACAAATAAAAAAATTGATGTCATGGAAACTGTCACCAGGCCGCTGATGCTTACGAGATTGAACAACAATGGTTAGAGTAGTACGGTCTAGGTGCGTACGCTTAAAGTACGGTGTAGTCGTTAAGCCAGTGAAATCAGTTAGCTGCAGTTGCTTCCACAGGTGGAAGATGCACTTTGCTGGAAGTCTAGCAAATATATCGATCAGGATATCATGAGGTAGATCAAGGAAAGGACCCTCCTCCTCCTTAATCGGTAGAACACATTTATTTACGACGACTTCTGATAACTTTATAAGAGGAGGTGCACAATACTTTGGTTTATTTTTACTTTTTGTAAATAAATCGCGACACCAGCTCTTTAGGATTGAAATCCATGGATTTTTACCCAATCTGATATATTAATCTGAAAGTCAAGTAAGATGATGGAAGAGAATAAAGATTTTTTAAAGGAAGGTTATGTGCTTCTTTATAGGATTATAAACAGATATAGGCCTGATTTTCAACCCGCTAAACAACCATAAGCCTGTTTTTTTCAAATTTGAAAATCTAGGCCTCCATCCATGTTTCCATCCAAATCCGTTATTTTTGTCAATTTCTCAACAGATGAGATGAATTAATGATGGGCAATTACCCATTTACCCTCTATATACGTGTAATCATCTAGGTGATTGATCGGATTCTAGTATTAATCCCAGAAAAAATCAACGGGATAGATTAAATACTCCTCCCTTTTATGTTTTCTTTTCACCATGCAGCCCCCTCTTATGTTGATGTACAATATATATAAGCCATCGCAACCATCGATTTGAGAAGTGGCGGAGAAGAATTTGAAAAAAAAATGGTGAACTGAGGGTATTTGCCGATCGATTAAGACATGAATCCGAGGTCAAGAAGCAACTAAAGATTGGTGATATCGAATTGTTAATAGTCTAGGGTTTGTACTGGTGATGTGAAGATTATGGAATTGATCTTGTGCTGTCCGATTCAAGGGTTTTAATGAGATATGAAGCTGGAATAGAAAGGTCTTGTGTGTTGAATTCATGGGTTTTGGCTTAATTCAAACTCTCAATTGAAGGAAGAATCTGAAGGTTAGGGTTTGTGTGGAATCTGAAGGTTAGGTTTGAATCTGTTATGAATTTGAAGCTCAACATATGAATGGATGGGTCTGTAAAAGAGTTGATTTGGGGTTTTGATAATTTTTGAAGCTAAGAACAGAGATGAACGAGATTGAGCTGTTGCTGCTGTGGGTTGTGGTGAATTTATAAGTTAGAGCTCGGATCTGTGTCGGAAGTGGAAATTATGGGTCATATTGATGTTGGATATCCTGCTGAGAAGATTGTAGCAGTGATTCTGGGTATTAACAGAATGGGGATTGGGGTTTGAGTTGTTCTGAGATGAATTGGGGCTTGTTGAAGTCTTATCTGTTGCTAACAATTGAAGATGATAGATGCCGATTAGTTGTTTGTATTGCAGATAAAGAGGGGTTTTGTTGCTTGTATTGCAGAGAAGAAGGTGTTAGTGGTAACTCTGTGGTGGTTGTTTGTGAGATTGGAATGGAGGAGTGAACAAGAAAATATGTTGTTGTGTTTTGTTGGTTCCTATAAATGGGTAGTTGTTGGTTTGATAGCTGAGATGAGAAGAAGACAAAGTGGATGCTTGCTGGTGAGATATAACAAATTTAGAAAATGGTGTTGGTGGTGATTGCAGGGAAGCAATGAACTGGTGCAGCTATATATGGTACTGGTGGTATGGGATAAAAGTGGAAATGGTGTTGATGGGATTCAACTGAAATGGTTGTAATGTGGTGGTGCTATATATTGAATTTGGTCATTGTGTTGTTGCATAAGTAGATGAATGCCTGAGCAAGTAACAAGTAAGTGCTTGTTTATTTTTTTATTTTTATTTTGTCTTAGGCAAGCAACAAGTATGGGAGATCCTATTGGACTAAAGACTAGTTATCCGTCATGTTACAGGTGAAAGCAGAAGAGCAAGATGCAAGCATTATGACAGAGAAGTAAATGCTGCGCGGATAGAGTTCTTAGCAGTTTGGGAAGCTGACAATTATCTGGTTAGTAAGTGGTTGTTGTCTCAGCCTTAAACAACAATTTCAGACTTGTTGCATGGAAGAACAATTGCAGAATTTTAGACATCATCAGTTTGTTTTTTGATCCATGGGGAATCTGCTTTTCAGATAGTCCAATCATGTATAGTTTATAGCTTCATTTTAGGCAAGCTCTTTTGCAGGCCACATTTGTAATGATGCATATCTTTGTTAAGATAATGCCTGATCTAATAATCAATATCCACTTTTAGATTTCCTGTTAAATTCAGTTTTTGGGAGACAATACACATGTGTTTCTGTTTTGCTAGAATAAGGTCTCACTTGATGCAGCAAATCGAGTTGGTGTTCTGCAGTGGAAATGATGGGACTCAATTTGGGAGTGACATGTGTCAAAATATGGTGACGTGGCCAGATTGATGACGTGTACAAGTACACGTCGTTACCCAGTCAGAACCGAGTTATTGTACAGCATCGGCGAGTTAAAGTGCAATTCGGCGAGTTCAATGATTCAAAGGGCTTAATTATATTTTTAACCTACAGTGACGGTGCCAAAAAGGTGGATAACCACCTATAGGCGTTTTTTCAATAAAACGGTCAAAATCGGCCTAGATTTGTAATTTTCAAACAAACGGGCCTATGGTTGTTACCCTGAAAAAAAAAAAAAGGCCTATATTTGTTTTTCACCCTTTTTTATATGAAGTCACCGTCGAGGGGATACATTTATATTTATATATATACTAGGTATCACCGGGGCCAACCTCTCCTTTTAAGTGTATCTATTTTATGCCTACATAGCAACCCTGAGTGCAAAACAAAACGTAAAACCCGTCATCACTCCTTGATCTGGTTGTTACCTTAAAATTTGGAGTGGTTATACTACTTTTGTCATTTTTTCATTAGATGTTCACATAATACTAATATTAATTATCCAAGTTTACTCAATTCTTTGTTTGTTTAGAAAACTATCAAAGCCTTCATTTTCTCTCCTAAGACAACACATATGTTATATATCAAGGTAAGGGTGTGCGGCAAATACCTAAAGTTTTAGCCAACAAGGACTTTTACCCATCCTTGATTTTGGAAAGTGGTAGTACTAACATTGTATTTCCGTATCCGTGACTACCTTGTTGCAATCATATTACCCAATTAAATCCCAACTAATTTAAGGAAATATACCATAATGCTGATGTTTTATTTGATATTTTCTAGGTTTTTCTAAGATTGCTCTCAGCTTCAGTTACTCATTATAGTGCAAAATATGCTTACAGATTAGACTGCGAATAATCCCAAGTAACAGATGATAACCAAGTAATTTTTCTGCGAGCAACCCCTTAGTGAATCAAACGATAAACATGTAGTGCTGGTATAAGCACATCTAAATAGCTAAACGTAATGTTCATCAAAAACATCATTTTTTTTGCAATGGATAAGATGAGAGGGGGAAATTGCAAGTGTGCACTATATTAATCTGTCGCAAATGAACTCGGACGAAACTATGCATTTTATCACATTGCCTTGCATCTCTTTGCCATATCTATTGCATCTGATGGACACTCAGAACAGTTTTACACCCCCCCACTGTAGATTACAGAACCCTTTGTATGGTTATCAAAAAAATCTTTCACTACCACTTTCTAAGAATATACAGTGCTTCTAAAATTATATCTTTCTGAAAAATATTTTGACGTAGTAACAACTTTCTCAATAATCCACTCCAGTGACATTTTGAATAATAATGTTTGAAGATGCATTGGTCACCAAACTAAAGGTGTAAAAGTAGTTCATTGTTCAGACAAATAAATAAGCTTAAAGAACTAAAGTTATACCCAAAATTGTGTGTGAATATGAAGATAAATAATCAATTCCACAGCTAATAACTCACATAAATGAAGTTCTACAATTGTCTTTGTAGGTAGTTTAGTGCGGTAACTGATATTTTCTTTTATCAAGTCTACCTGAGCATTGAAATTTATTTATTTGTGTGCACTGCTTCTCAGAATTCTTATGAATTTCTCTATGGTGCATGTATTAAATTTTGATTGAACTTACTTGCAATGGAGAGAGTATATGCGTCAGGTAATACCCCTTTCTCCGAGGAATGAGTAGTGGGAGAAGGTATAATTCTGACGAACTTCATTTCCTTGAGTGGTGGGAGAAGGTAGGTCAAGGAAAGTGATGTTACCTAAGGCTTGCTTATGTGCATATGTCAGCGATTACCATCTAGAGACGTAGATTTAGTGGATAGTGGACATGAATCCCAAGTCAACGTAACTATTAGAATGTGGCAAGGATTTGACATGACGTTTTCCATTGAAACTTTAATTGAAGTGATCATAAGGTTAGCATAAATATTTCAAGAGAAATCACATCAAATAGCATGAAATCATTTATGTTGTAGAATCATTAAAAGTAAATGAATCACTATCATTATTAATATTCCACACGTAGTATTTTTATCCTTTTGGAAACAACTTCTTACTGGATTATTGTGAACATTTTTCTTTTACCAAAACAAAATATGACTATCAAAAGAATACATCCAAAATTCGATATTATTAGTAACTAAGTTCAATGTTGTTTAGTTAACATATGTGCAATTAACTATGCACGACAAATATAAACTATATCTATAGTTGGCTAACTTCAGACGCATGATTTTAAAAAACCAACATAACTTAACAATGTCAAAAAAAAACTACTGCTTCTTATCAAAACCCACTGTCCATTTTCTATGATTAGTCCTGCACAAACTTAACTGTAAATATGGTTATCCTGAACCATAATGTTGATCTAGTTATGACATGAAAGAAGATTTCCACAAAAATATTGATCTGGTTTAATGAGGAATTACAATTAACATTCCTACCATTACATTGAAACAATATAAATACCAACACAACCTAAACACTTAAATAAGATGCTTCTTAAAGTAGGAATCAAGAGCCCTATTTATGTTGCTGCCAGAATTACCTTTGGGTTGTCTGCTAAATCCAGAGTTATAATATTGATCTGCTAAATCCATCCAAAGAAGAAGGATGTGTCACAATTAAATAATTATAAGAGGGTTTAGAACTTACACCATATATAGCGCTAACCATAGTTGGATTGAATAACCTCAATGCTACATAACTTGAGCCTGTTTTCTCAATAAGAACATTTTCTTACCTCTTCTGTGCTCTTTGTTGGTAGCACATCAAGTAGCATACTGGTAAAAGCAACTCTTTTGTCAGTACCCTTGACAAAGAATAAATAGTATCTAAACTTAATATTGGTAAAAGATATCGCGTTGGAGAAATTTTTCGTCGGGGCCTTCAATCTAAAATGAGTATCCAAAAACCACAAATCAGTACCTTTGACCACAAATTAGTTTTACTGGACATCTCGGAAACGTTGGCAGGGTTCATAATTAAGCGAAGGGTTAGCAACTCCTAACAGATAAACCATCTATGACTTCATAGTTTAGCCCTAACATTAAAAAATGATGCATTCGCCACTCCTAGCAACTAAACCAACAAAAACTTCATTGTTAAGCCGTAACATTAATAAGCAAAGCATTTTCCGCTCCTAGCAACTAAACCATCAACAACTTCATAGTTAAGCTAACATTAAACAGTGTTCATGAAAATCTACTCAGTCACGAAAAACAAACTACAAAGATAAGAAACCATAAGAGAGGAGTGGCCTAGATGGGTTACCCAAGACAACACCTTTGGAATTTTCAACAATTTCAAAAGTTTCTATGACCTCTTACCATTGTATTTCATTTAACTTCCTTCCTACAATCTTAGTATAATTCTTATTTTGGATAAGAGATATATTCTTTTGCGATGCATGGTTCCACTACACCAAAACCAAGATTTTCTCATAGTGTAACATGTCACAGTTTATTTTTCTGTCACTGATATACATGTGATAAGTCCTGCAACAATTATAACTGTTGCTAAATTTTGTAATCGTGATAATGAATCTGAATATTTAACTTTTTTACTAGTCACAATTATATTTGTTGACAATTATCTAGACAATCACAATTATAATCTGAAATGATGTTTCCACCCAAAAATTCCACCACATCTAAAACAACCCCGAATTAATCACTCTTACAATTTTGGTTGTCACTACTTTGACAACAGTTATACAAAATAACAATTTTATTTAATTTCTAAATATCAAATTTTATTTTATTTTTAATTTTTAATTTTTAATTTTTAATTTTCTTAATATTAGAAAAAAAGATCAAGACCAAGTCAACAAGCCATGACTTTGTAGGACATTTGACTTGGACAAATACCAACCTTTTCTCTCGATTTTCTCGACAAAACCACAACAAAAATATCTGCTTCTTTCGAAGACTGTGAAAATGACCAAACTACCCTTATCGGAATAAGTGCAATAAAAATTTCGAAGACTGTGAAATGACCATATTACCCTTATTGGACATAAGTACAATAAAAATTATGGAGACTGTGAAAATGACCAGAATACCCTTATTGAAAATCAGTATAGTAAATATTACGGACTGTGAAAATGACCATATTACCCTTATTGGAAAAAAGTGCAATAAATATTATGGAGACTATGAAAATGACCAGACTACCCTTATCGAAAATAAGTAAAAGTAAATACTTTGAAAATGACCATATTACCCTTATTAAAAAAAGTGCAATAAATATTATGGAGACTGTGAAAATGACCATACTACCCTTATCGGAAATAAGTAAAGTAATTCTTAATTAGATGTGAAAATGACCATATTACCCTTATTGGAAAAAAGTGCAATAAATATTATGGAGACTTTGAAAATGACCATACTACCCTTATCGAAAATAATTAAGTAAATGTTACAGACTTTGAAAATGACCATATTGCCATTATTGGAAGAAAAAAAGTGCAATAAATATTATGGAGACTATGAAAATAACCATACTACCCTTATCGAAAATAATTAAGTAAATGTTACAGACTTTGAAAATGACCATATTACCCTTATTGGAAAAAAAGTGCAATAAATATTATGGAGACTATGAAAATGACCATACTACCCTTATCGAAAATAAGTAAAGGAAATGTTACAGACTGTGAAAATGACCATATTACCCTTATTGGAAAAAAGTGCAATAAATGTTATGGAGGCTTGTGAAAATGACCATACTACCCTTAGGAAAAAAAAGTAAAGTAATTCTTACAGAATTTGTGAAAATGACCATATTACCCTTATTGAAAAAAGTGCGATAAAATTATGGATAAATATTATGGTAAGTAATTCTTGTGAAAATGACCATGTTACCCTTTATCGAATTAAGTAAAGTAATTCTTACAGACTGTGAAAATGACCATGTTACCCTTATTAGAAAAAAGTGCAATAAATGTTATGGAGACTGTGAAAATGACCAAACTACCCTTATCGAAAATAAGTAAAGTAAATACTTTGAAAATGACCATATTACCCTTATTGAAAAAAAGTAAAATAAATATTATTGAGACTGTGAAAATGACCATACTACCCTTATCAAAAATAAGTAAAGTAATTCTTACAGACTGTGAAAATGACCATATTACCCTTATTGGAAAAAAAAAGTGCAATAAATATTATGGAGATTGTGAAAATGACCATACTACCCTTATCTAAAATAAGTAAAGTAAATGTTACAGACTGTGAAAATGACCATATTGCCCTTATTGGAAAAAAAAAGTACAATAAATATTATGGAGACTATGAAAATGATCATACTACCCTTATCGGAAATAAGTAAAGTAATTCTTACAGACTGTAAAAATTATCATTTTACCCTTATTTGAAAAAGTGCTATAAATATTATGGAGACTGTGAAAATGACCATACTACCCTTATTAGAAATAATTAAAGTAATTCTTACAGGCTGTGAAAATGACCATATTACCCTTATTAAAAAAGAATACAATAAATATTATGGAGACTGTGAAAATGACCATACTACCCTTATTAGAAATAAGTAAAGTAAATATTACAGTTTATAAAAATGACCATATTACCCTGACTGGTCAATTTCACAGTCTCCATAATACTTATTGCACTTTTTTCCAATAAGGGTAACATGTTCATTTTCACAGTCACTAAGAATTACTTTATTTATTTCCGATAAGGTATTATGGTTATTTTCACAGTATCCATAATATTTATTATACTTTTTCCAATAAGGATAATATGGTCATTTTCACAGTCTGTAAGAATTACTTTACTTATTTCTAATAAGGATAATATGGTCATTTTCACAGTCTCCATAATATTTATTACACTTTTTTCTAATAAAGGTAATATGGTCATTTTCAAAATATTTACTTTACTTATTTCCGATAAGGGTAGTATGGTCATTTTCATAGTCTCCATAAAATTTATTGCACTTTTTTCCAATAAGGGCAATATGGTCATTTTCACAGTCCGTAAGAATTACTTTACTTATTTCCGATAAGGGTAGTATGGTCGTTTTCACATTCTCCATAATATTTATTGCATTTTTTTTTTCAATAAGGGTAATATGGTCATTTTCAAAGTATTTTCTTTACTTATTTTCGATAAGGGTAGTTTGGTCATTTTCACAGTCTCCATAATATTTATTGCACTTATTTCTAATAAAGGTAATATGGTCATTTTCAAAGTATTTACTTTACTTATTTTCGATAAGGGTAGTATGGTCATTTTCATAGTCTCCATAAAATTTATTGCACTTTTTTCCAATAAGGGCAATATGATCATTTTCACAGTCCGTAAGAATTACTTTACTTATTTTTGATAAGGGTAGTATGGTCATTTTGACATTCTCCATAATATTTACTGCACTTTTTTCCAATAAGGGTAATATGGTCATTTTCAAAGTATTTTTTTCACTTATTTTCGATAAGGGTAGTTTGGTCATTTTCACAGTCTACATAATATTTATTGCACTTTTTTCTAATAAGGGTAATATGGTTATTTTTACAGTCTGTAAGAATTACTCTACTAATTTCCGATAAGGGTAGTATGGTTATTTTTACAGTCTCCATAATACTTATTGCACTTTTTTCCAAAGGGTAACATGGTCATTTTCACGAAATTGTAAGAATTACTTTACTTATTTCGATAAGGGTAGTATGGTCATTTTTCACGATCTCCATAATATTTATTGCACTTTTTTCAATAAGGGTAATATGGTCATTTTCACAGTGTGTAACGTTTACTTTACTTATTTCTGATAAGGATAGTATGGCCATTTTCACAGTCTCCATAATATTGACCGCACTTTTTTTCCAATAAGGGTAATATGGTCATTTTCACAGTCGGTAACATTTCCTTTACTTATTTTCGATAAGGGTAGTATGGTCATTTTCATTGTCTCCATAATATTTATTGCACTTTTTTCCAATAAGGGTAATATGGTCATTTTCACAGTCTGTAATATTTCCTTTACTTATTTCTGATAAGGGTAGTATGGTTATTTTCATCGTCACCATAATATTTATTGGACTTTTTTTCAATAAGGGTAATATGGTCATTTTCATAGTCCGTAAGAATTATTTTACTTGTTTTCGATAAGGGTAGTATGGTCATTTTCATAGTCTCCATAAAATTTACTTCCCTTTTTTCCAATAAGGGCAATATGGTCATTTTCACAGTCCGTAAGAATTGCTTTATTTATTTCCGATAAGGGTAGTATGGTCATTTTCACCTTCTCCATAATATTTATTGCACTTTTTTTCAATAAGGGTAATATGTTCTTTTTCAAAGTATTTACTTTACTTATTTTCGGTAAGGGTAGTATGGTCATTTTCATAGTCTCTATAATATTTACTGCACTTTTTCCCAATAAGGGTAATATGGTCATTTTCAAAGTATTTTCTTTACTTATTTTCGATAAGGGTAGTTTGGTCATTTTCACTGTTTCCATAATATTTATTGCACTTTTTTCTAATAAGGGTAATATGGTCATTTTTACAGTCTGTAAGAATTACTCTATTAATTTCTGATAAGGGTAGTATGGTCATTTTTACAGTCTCCATAATACTTATTGCACTTTTTTTCCAAAGGGTAATATGGTCATTTTCACAGTCTGTAAGAATTACTTTACTTATTTCCGATAAGGGTAGTATGGTCATTTCCACAGTCTCCATAATATTGACCGCACTTTTTTCCAATAAGGGTAATATGGTCATTTTCACAGTCTATAACATTTCCTTTACTTATTTTCGATAAGGGTAGTATGGTCATTTTCATTGTTTTTATAATATTTATTGGACTTTTTTTCAATAAGGGTAATATGGTCATTTTCACAGTCCGTAAGAATTACTTTACTTTTTTTCCAATAAGGGTAGTATGGTCATTTTCACAGTCTCCATGATATTTATTGCACTTTTTCCAATAAGGGTAATATGGTCATTTTTACAGTCTCCATAATATTTATATCAGTTTTTTTCCAATAAGGGTAATATGGTCATTTTCACAATCGGTAACATTTACTTTACTTATTTCCGATAAGGGTAGTATGGTCATTTTCACAATCTCCATGATATATTTCGGCTCCAGTTCATCCGAAAGAGAAACTCAGGTCTAACTCTGGTAATCTTTGACCTGTGATGTTCAATTCTGATATATTTCGTCTCCAGTTCATCCCAGTGAGAAATCCAGGTCTAACTCTGGTAATCTTTGAACCTGTGTTGTTCAATTCTGATATATTTCGTCTTTCGTTCATCAAAACGAGATACTGAAGTCTAACTCTAGTAGTCTTTGAACCCGTGTTGTTCAATTCTTATATATTTCGCGTTCCGTTCATCAAAACGAGATACTGAAGTCTAACTCTAGTAGACTTTGAACCCGTGTTGTTCAATTCTGATATATTTCGTCTTCCCTTCATCAAAACGATAAACTCAAGTATAACTCTAGTACTTTGAACCCGTGTTGTTCAATTCTGATATATTTCGTCTTCCGTTCATCGAAACGAGATACTGAAGTCTAACTCTAGTAGACTTTGAACCCGTGTTGTTCAATTCTGATATATTTCGTCTTCCGTTCATCAAAACGATAAACTCTAGTCAAACTCTAGTAGACTTTGAACCCATGTTGTTTAATTCTGATATATTTCTTTTTCCGTTCATCAAAACGAGATACTCAAGTCTAACTCTAGTAGACTTTGAACCTGTGCTGTTCAATTCTGATATATTTCGTCTTCCGTTCATCAAAACGAGATACTGAAGTCTAACTCTAGTAGAGTTTGAACCCGTGTTGTTCAATTCTGGTATATTTCGTCTTTCGTTCATCGAAACGAGATACTGAAGTCTAACTCTAGTAGACTTTGAACCCGTGTTGTTCAATTCTGATATATTTCGTCTTCTGTTCATCAAAACGATAAACTCAAGTCAAACTCTAGTAGACTTTGAACCCGTGTTGTTCAATTATGATATATTTCGTCTTCCGTTCATCAAAACGATAAACTCAAGTCAAACTCTAGTAGAATTTGAACTCGTGCTGTTCAATTATGATATATTTCGTCTTCCGTTCATCAAAACGATAAACTCAAGTCTAACTCTAGTAGACTTTGAACCCGTATTGTTCAATTCTGATATATTTCGTCTTCAGTTCATCCAAACGAGGTACTGAAGTCTAACTTTAGTAGACTTTGAACCCGTGCTGTTCAATTCTGATATATTTCGTCTTCTGTTCATCCAAACAAGATACTCAAGTCTAACTCTAGTAGTCTTTGAACCTGTGTTGTTCAATTCTGATATATTTCGTCTTCCGTTCATCAAAACGATGAACTCAAGTCCAACTCTAGTAGACTTTGAACCCTTGTTGTTCAATTCTTATATATTTCGTCTTCCGTTCATCAAAACAAGATACTGAAGTCTAACTCTAGTAATCTTTGAACCTGTGATGTTCAATTCTGATATATTTTGGCTTGAGTTCACCCGAATGAGAAACTTAGGTCTAACTCTAGTAATCTTTGAACCTGGGATGTTCAATTCTGATATATTTTGTCCCCATTTCATCCGAAAGAGAAACTCAGGTCTAACTCTAGTAATATTTGAACCTGAGATGTTCAAATCTTATATATTTCGTCCTCAGTTCATCCGAAAAAGAAACTCAGGTCTAACTCTAGTAATCTTTGAACCCGTGATGTTCAATTCTGATATATTTCATCTCCAGTTCACTTGAAAGAGAAACTCAGGTCTAACTCCACTAATCTTTGAACCCGTGATGTTCAATTCTGATATATTTCGTCTCCAGTTCACCCGGATGAAAAATTCAGGTCTAACCCTAGTAATCTTTGAACCTGTGATGTTTAATTATGATATATTTCATCTCCAGTTCATCCGGACGAGAAATTCAGGTCTAACTCTAGTAATCTTTGAACTTGTGATGTTCAATTCCGATATATTTCGTCTCCAGTTCATCGGGATGAGAAATTCAGGTCTAACTCTAATAATCTGTGAACCTGTGATGTTCAATTCTGATATATTTCGTCTTCAGTTCATCCGAACGAGGAACTCAGGTCTAACTCTAGTAATCTTTGAACCTGAGATGTTCAAATCTGATATATTCCGTCTTCATTTCATCCGAACTAACTCTATTAATTTTTAAACCTAGGATGTTCAAATATAATATATTTCGTCTTCAGTTCATCCAAACAAGGAACTCAAGTCTAACTCTAGTATTCTTTGAACCTGGGAGTATGAATGAAGAAGATAACAAGTAAGGGAAACTTCTACTGAGTTGAAAAAATATACAGAGCCATACCTTGTTAATGTGTCAACCCTAGTTAGCAATTCGGGGTACGGGCAGTAGTTCGGGACGGCATACGTACGGGAATTATACGGATTCAGATAGATCGGATTCGGTTCGTTGTTCGGACAGTAGTTCGGAACGGCATACGTACGTGCATATTCGTTTTATAAATGTGAGTTCGGCACTTAAAATTCGGCTGACATATATGATAAATTGATAAGTATTATGACCTTATTACGAGACTATTTTTATTTGTATATGATTTATAAGATGAAAAAAAAAATTAACTTGATTATTTAACAAGAAGTAAACAATTTAATCTCATAAATATATTATAAAACTTATAGAATTTTAAACAAAAATCAACACATAAAACACTGGTTAAACAGCTACCAATAGAAAAATTTAATTGAATAATTGTATTTAAATATAAAGTATATACAAAATCAAACAAAAACCAATCAACAAAACTCTGGTGAGAGAGTTACCTATGGGAGTTCTAGTTCGGAAATATCATTCAGATACGGTCAGTTCGGATACCTTCGCGAATCATTCGTGAGGTCCATATAATCCGGGAACTAGGTTCGGAGTTCAAATAGTTCGGAAGTATCATTCGGATTCGGTCAATTCGGATACGTTCATGAATCATTCGGGAATTATTAGGATAATTACTAACTAGGGTGTCGATTACGAGTTTTGATTTATTTGGATCACATTTTGTTCTCCCTTTAACAAAAATCCATAAGTAATGGTTGTCTATCTCTACCACACTATAACCTAGTTAAAGTACACGTGGGAAACACACACACGAAAAATCGTGTCCCTATATAACTATAGAAGAGAGAGAAAATCACTTAACCAAATATCTATCTCTTTTTTTCTTTCTTCTGCGCCTCTCACCCTCTGATTTTTGGCAGCAAGAATGTGAAACCCTAATTCATGTCATTATGTCACATTTCTATCTTACATCTTCTTCTATTTCTTTTTTATTCATGCCGTGCATCTGCCGAGAGATTTTATCTACGATTTGATTGTTACCTAAATCTGTTTTCAAAGTTTAAATCCATGAGTATTGTTAGTCTCGAAATCAAGATCGAGAACAAAACCCATTTCTCTAATTTCGTAGTCTTCATTTTCAGATTTTTCATCATCACTGATTTTTTTTATCATTATTGTTTTTGTTTGGCTCTGTGAATGGAAGGTTTTAGATTTCATAAGCTAAGATTAGGGTTTATTTTCTTAATTTTTTTTGTCAAATTAAGGGTTAACAGTTTTCCTTTCAAATGGTTGGGAATTGGGATTTGTATGATATTTGTTCTATTGAAGTCTTAATTTTAGTAAGTTTAGAGTTTACTGTAAAAGCATAGGATTTCGATTTTGATTCAGATTTCGCTTTTGTAGCATAAGGTAAAATAATTTTTCAGCTTTTGACTTTTATATTGCTATTCGCACAGGAGAAAATTGGCATAGGTCCAACTATCTCTTGTTCTTTCACTTTCACAAAGTAATACTAATCTCAGATCTGTATATTGGGGTTACGATTTTGTTGTATTTATGAGTTGATACTTTCAAATTAGGGTTTATTCTTCCTTTCTTGTTAATTTGTTGTGTCAAATTTGGGGTTTTCAATTTTGCTTTCAAAGTTTTTAATAGTTTGGAATTGGGGGTCTATTTTGCTTATTCAAATTAGGGTTTGAGAATTAGTATGTTGATTTTGGGCTATGCAACCGTGATGGTGATTCCTGAGTTGCAATTTTTTGTTTTTATCTTAATTTTGATGAAGTTTTCATAGTCAATTTTTGGGTTTAAATCCTATTTATTTATGGAAGTGATAGTTAAGGTTTACTGTGATAGCATGGGTTTTTGATTTAGGTTCAGATTTTCAACTTTGGTAGCATATGGTTTACTATAAGTCTTGAGTTGGTCTTATAAATGGAAGTCATGTTCTTGTTCGCTTTTACCTTTGTTTCTCTATTTGCACAAGCAATTTTCCCTACTTATTGGTGCTTTTGTTCACTACTTGCTTGGTCTTACTCCCTCTGTAACTTATGTTACTAGGCTAGAAAAAGCTTTGCATAACTTTACAGGTATATTCAGTTGAGAATTCAACCATGATAGTGTTCTTGACTTAAAACTTTGGTTTCAAGTCTTAGTTTTTGTTCTGAATTTCTATTGACATTATGATGAAAGGGCAATATAAATTGATATTGAAGAAACATATTTCCTCTTGTTAATATTTAACTTGTGGTTTGTGTGACCTCTGCGGTGTTGTTGCTGTTATACTTTGTGGTATGTTATTTGTTAAATGCTGAAGTTAGAAATCTGAAAAGTAATGTGTTTCCACAGTTACAGCTGGTGAATTTATGCGTGCAGTGGCGTCGTGATTTTTTTTGATGTTATTATACAACATCATGACCCTACCCCAGGTAGGGTGGATGAGAGTTGTCATAAACTAAATATTTAGGCCTTGATGTTTCATTGCTTCTACTCTTCACTTACTTATTTGTACTAATATTCTTAACTAAGTAATTAGCTTCCTCTTATGCACTATTTTTTCTTATTAGCTCTACTTCTTATCTTGTTGATAGGTGAAGAGACTTTTGAGTGAGGGGATGGATGTCAATATTCTTTGTTGGGGTCCAAGATCACAAGGTATGACTCCGCTACACCTTGCTGCGTAGGGAGGGCATCTTAAGGTCATGGATAAATTGCTTGAGAATGAAGCAAATATTGATGCTAGAACAAAGGGTGCATGTGGATGTAAGTATAAATCACCTTAACTAGTTGTGTTAAGTTTAACAATCAAGAAAATAGTGAACAACAGGTTGCTGGCTTTTTTTAAAATTTTTTTTTTTAGGGGAAGTTTAGGTTCGATCTCACTTATATATCGTACCCCACATTTGCAAAGGGTGGCTTCACACCTTATTGAATGTTTTAGATGTTACCTTTTGATGTTATATCTAGATAAAAGGTAGAGGTCAGTAGGATACATGTTAGGAAATTTCTATCATCTTTCTCTTTTCTAGCATCCCTGTTAGTGTATGGCTTTCCACAATTTAAGCTGCTGTTTGGTCACGACTTGTGAAACTTTTTAAGAAACTTTTTATGTTAGTAATCAGTTTTATTTTGATACTATTATGATTATGTTCTTCTACTACATTCCAGCATATTACTCACATAGTAGTTATGTGTAGTCAACAGTTTTGTTTGTACAGTTTTGTGTTTGATAACTCATGAGTTATGTTTGCTGAAGTATTTTAGGCCTTGATGTCTGATTACAAAATTGTTGATGGTTATTTTAGGCCTTGATGTCTAATATATTTGTGATTGTCTATTTGCTTACACTCATAAATAGTCGTTGATTGCCTCTTATTTGGCTTCTTTGTAGACGAAGGGCACATTGAGTGGACCGATAGATTTTGTGTGTGAAGTTGGAGAACGTGTGACAAAGGATGCTGCTAAAATTCTGGTATGTCTCTTAATTATGGTTTTTACAAAACCTTTTATGGGTTCATTCTGCCTTGCCTAAGTCGAATCTAGTGCAATTCACATAACCTATTGTTTGATGTGTTTTTTTTTATTGTTAACAATCTGCTGCAGAGATTTATCAAAAAATAGATGTTCCAACATGTCCTTGTGCTATTGTGTTGCTGGAGTTCCTCCAAGGGATCATGTCAAGGGTGAACATTGGTGGATTTTTGGTTCACAACATTAAGCTAAATCAAGAACATTTTTAGTTGATGGTGGTTTGTATGGTCTGCCACTGTGCTATATTGACTTTTTTTTTGGGATGTTCTGTTTTTGTGGTCGAATGCATCTACCCTTCATCCAAAAGTGAGTCTATTGATTGAGCATTTGTAATTTCTCCAATGGATTCTTTTTTCCTAGAGTTATATTTTATGAATCTTTTATTGTTCTTTTCAGGTCTCGCCCGAAAATTCCTGAAGTCCATCTTCCTGAGGACCCATTCTTGCAGATTGCTACTGGTCTGAGAATTGAGATTAACAGGGCTCTAAGTTTCTTGCGCGATATTGCTTCAGGACATGATTTGAAGAAGTTTTTTGATGTAAGTTCATTTGCTGGTTTTACTTGTTTATTAACTTGTTATCAAGGATTCCACCACTATATCATATAGATGGAGCTACCTATAATTTTTGCGGTCCCATGCAGGATTATAATGTTGTTATTACATGGAAAACATGCTAGATTGGCATGGATCTTGTTCCAAGTTATCCTACCAAACACAAGTTATTTCTCTTAACATTCTTGTTCTTACTTTTTTATATTGCTAACCAAGTATACTGGTTTGATTGAATCAGAATTTTTGGTTGATGAAAACTCGCAATTGAAGGCCATTTATTTTGGCTTGTCCGATTTTGTGAAACCAGGTGATTTTTTACTCTCTTGGGTGCTGATCATATTATTCAGAAGTAAAATTAGGCTTCTTTAGCTTTGGCTGTTAAAAATAGGTTTCTAACTTCTAATTAATCTGACACGATGCAGATGAAAGGCTTAATGACATCGATGGCATGTCATCCTTGGATTAGTAACTACAATGATATTCAGGATCATGAAATCCAATAGGCGCTCATCATCTCTACGTAAAGCTGCGTTAAGAGTGAGTACTTTAATATTCTCTAAATTTGCTTTGTTGAAATTTGTTTTGTCCACGCCCCTTGCTTTTCAGGCACTTTTTCCTAAGGATGTCGTTGTTTTTAGTACTTCAATGATTAGCTTGAGTAAGAGTTTTCTGTATTTTCCACTGCTTACCAGCTACAACTTTGCTTCGTTGCTGCCATTTTCTTATTTTGTTCTAATTTTCTGTAAATGTCCACATTTTTGCAGGTGGCAGGTGCTGATGGCAAGAAAGGTGGTGTCTATTAGTTTGTTCACACTTATTTTTTGGTGCCTAGGAAGTTTGTTTGGCAATCATATTTGTTTCTTTTTTGTTCATAATGAATATAATGATTTTTTCTAAATGGGTATGTATGAATTGTAAATTGCGGATAGTTTGTAGTTTGCAAATTCAGAATTTTTGACAGAGTGAAAAATACAAGATTGCAGGCCTGTGTTTCAGGTTTGGTAGTTGTATTGTAGGCCTGTGTTTAAGGTTTAATTGTGTAGTCCTCTAAACTGGAAGGCCAGGTTCATGAGAATGACATGGACTATCCATTTTTTTAATTGTAATTGAAAGAATTGTCACAGATTTAACTGTGACCAAAACTGTGAAGAAAAACAACACGTGTCATCATCTTAATGCTGTTACAAATGAGAGTAACTGTTTAAACGTTACAATAATAGTGACAAAAAGATGACAGGTGTCCATAGGGAATTTGTTGCAAAACATATGCAACACTTATATGTGTTACTGTAATCGTAAGAAAAAGTAACACGTGGTGACATCACCGAATTGTTGCAAACTTAGAATAACAATTATATCTGTTATAATTATTGTGACAAATGAGCCACGTGCCGCTTTTCTAAAATTAGGTTAACTGTTACTATTAAATAATGTAACAGTTTATAAATGTGACTGTAACCAAATTTTGTCACAGTGAAAACTGTTACAAAAAAAAATAACGATTAATATCACAGCGTTTCTCTAACAGCGTATATGTGTGACAAAGTTTTTTAGTAACAGAAATACCCTGTGACAAAATCCGGGATTTGGTGTAGTGCCACTTTAATTGGAGCCACAAATCATGACCAACGTGATATATGACACTTCAAATCTATGTAATCAATATATACAATTACCATCGGAGGCATGTAAGTTTTAGCCTAGTAGAATAACAATGCCATTTGTGGGAGTCGAACCCACATCTACATGGTTAAAAACTATGTGCTCTTCTATTTGAGATAAGATAGCAAGTACTATTTCTTAATGTAATTGAGATTTAACATAATGATTCTTAACCCAGAATAATTCATAAACATAGCAAGAAGAGAGTTTACCCAATCCTATGATTCTTGCACATATATGACGAGGGTGTCAACCTGTCAATAATAATTCTCTTATGATACACAAATCTATAAAGAAGTATTGAGGCAAGTCGAGTTCGTATCCACAGGGAGAGTTGAGTCTAAGTTGTCGATTCAATTTCTGAATAAGAAATGCAAATGAGGATGAGAATGATCAAGGACTTCTTCTAAGTCACAAAACATGAATCTTATTAATATATCTAATTTCTGCAAAGTACCCATTACTAATAACCCTAGAATATTTAGTACGCTCAAATATCCCGCAATATCTCCTAATTCACCGGACACGGAAGCGCTCGACTACCGGATTCTACTTGCCAAGTTTCCTTGAGGTACGCTTACTAGGTGTGACTCAAACAAGTGCATTAAGCTCCGTGAGATAGGCTATTCCTAGTGACAAACACATAAGATCGATTCATCTACTAGTGTCATTCAATACACATGGATATTTAACAAAATCCCATCGTCAATAACCACATATCACTACTTATATTCGGAATATCTAGACAATTACGGGTCGAAGAATTCTCGAATTAGCAATAGAATCATCTACAAACCAATTTAATTTGCAACTTAAACGATTCACAAATAATTCATAAACACTTATGGCACGGTAAATAATGAACAATAACGAAATAAATTGCAAGAAAAAGGCAGTTTTAAATATCAATTGGAGTTCATGTTCGGACGTCGAATTCGTCCCTAACCAAGATGCAATTAGCTACTGGAGTTCATGGAAAAATAACACATCATAATATGTGAAACTAAACAAGCAAACCAAATTAACAACAGCAAGGGGACTGGTGGAGTGTATGGACTGATGGTAGTATGGTAGTGAACCACGCTGCTGGTGGTAATGGAACTGTGGAATGGTTGCTATGAAGTGGAAAGTTTGCTGCTGTCTCGGTACTTGACAGGTCCAGGTACTGTGATGGTGCAAGGAGGTGAACTGGTGGATGGACTGGAAGGCTTGGTGCTGTGAACTCCTCGTGCTGCTGGTATGCTGGTATGGTACTGCTGCTTGCCACAGAACTGGAGCTGTTGTGGTTGCCGCGAACAGGTGGAGTGATGGTGGTTTATGGATGTATGCAGGTGGTAATGTATGCACTGGTGGTATGGATGAATGCAATGGAGGTGATGGATGTATGCAGAACTGGTGGTTATGCAAATGGTAATGAAGGGTGGAATGGAGATGCAGGTATGTATGCAGTGCAGGTGGATATGCAGGTGGTGGTTGTATGGAGATGGAACTGGTGATGGTATGTAGTGAATGGGTGTATATGCAAGTGGAAGGAATGGTGGTGCTATGCAGATGGTGGATGAATACAGTATGCAGGTGGGAATGCAAGTGATGGAGGTGGTGATGATTGGAGAGGAGCAGAGAGCTCCTCTCTGGTGGTGATGCAAAACAGGCGTGAGAGGGTATGAGATGATCCTCACTCTGTAGGTTTTAGGTCTTCTTTTATAGCTTTCAATTACTTCTCCCATATCCTACAAAGTCGTATTGGGTAAATACCCAAGTTTCCTAATCCATCCAGGGTTCTAAAACACGGCTTAAATCTACTCCGTAGATTATAAATCCAACCACAGCAACTTCCAAGTCTTGCTGTCTTGTCGGACACTGTTTTCAACTTCTAAAATAAGTCCTGGCCATTTCCAAAGACTCTTGTACACATCCCTAAGACTCATAGCCGGCCATATAATGGTGCAGTCGACTGCTGCTGCAACTGGCGCCAATTTCTTCCCTGTTTGTTATTCTCAGCCAAGGTTCTGTTAACACCATAACTCAAACCACTTCTTCTTTCTTGTAGTCAATATCCCCTCCGAACCCTTGGTAGATAAGCCTTGAACCATGGCTTGCTGGTAATGTAACTCTTGGCATTAGCTCTGGTTGAGATGAGACGAAGTAGAAATAAGCTGCTCTTGGTTCCTTCTGAACTGAGATGAAATGGGTACTTCATTGTACACAAGAGAATGGATGGCCCTTAGCGGAGAGTGTGGTCTGCCTTTAGTGTTTCTGTCAGCTAGTTACCCCTTAACCTCAGCTGGGCTCCTAATAGCAATTGCCTCTGAAATATTAGTTTTGCCCCATTTTGCACCTATTCCTTATTCTTTTACTCCAACGACTCCAAAACGCCTGCAAAACTCAAAAACAAAGCGTAATATACAAAAATACAAGAGAAGTAACTAAGAAAAGCATAAGAAATTGACATTCGAAAGATGTATTTTAGGCACTTATCAAATTCCCCCACACTTCATCTTTGCTAGTCCTCGAGCAAACAAAATAAAACTAAAATACAACAACTCCTTCTCGTCGAGATTACGGTTACTTTTAGCATAAATAACAAGCCTTTAAACCCCTAGGTGTCCCTAGTGGACGAGTTATAGTCTCGTGAAGGTTTACTAAAGATATACCTATAAAACCTTTTACTCCAAATTCCATCTACCTGTGAAAATTCTATGAACAAATCCAAAATGATTACAGGAGGATGTACCTTGTGCAAATTCAGTTCATATATAAGTGCATAAAGTTTTTCTTAGCAAGTCGAACAAACCACAATACTCGGAATCTGACTAACCACAATCACAATGAAAATATTAAGAAGATGGATATAGAGGTAGATGTGGCGAATGTTTACAAATGATCGGTGTTTCCCATATTTGTCTGAAGGTCACCGCCAAGATGAACCTATGCATCCTATTGGATTGAGCTACTGGTCTGAAATCTAGTGTCAACACACTGGCATATACAAGGGAACCAGCGATCAACAATCTTAATTCTACATCAACTCAACTTGCATATACAAGGGAACCAGGAGTCGACTTTATTCATCACAATAATAATATTATTTTTCTTTTCTTTTCTTTTCTTTTTCACTTTTTTTTTTCTCTTTTTTTTTTAGACGGCATGATTAGATCTTTTGGATCCAAGCGCATGCTTCTTGTCAACAAGTACGTGATAGTTGTCTTGGATCCTGCATTCCACGCTTGTTTAGGCAACGGAGACAGGGACTACGTTTCACACATACTGCTATTCCCAAGTGTCATTTTTATTCCGTTTGGTCTAATTGGTCGGTCTCTTTCTCTTCTTTTTTTTTCTTCTTTTTCTTTTTCTTTTTCTTTTTTCTTAGTAACTCAATCACTTTATTTCATCCTAGCAGTAATAACAACTCGATTTTTAGTGACCCACCAAAGCACTTAGAGAACAATAGATAAATATGGAAAAATAAAAATAGAATGTGATATGGTGATATTCCGAGATATGGTAACAACTAACATATAATTTATAATTTCTGAGCCATGTTCGTCTTTGTTAATTAATGGGTTCCTCAACTCCTGTAACCAAGGTGGTTCCATCCATTTATATAGGAAGTGTCATCCTAAAGGCACAAGTTTCTAGATTTCGGAGTTTATCATGCATTTTTTTTTTTTTTGGTTTTTCTATTTTTTTTTAACTAAAAGCATCAAACTCTACAAATTATATACAAATTACATAACTACAAATGATACTCCAACTCATAGCTATTTCTGAACAATAGAGGATAAACACTAAACTAGCTATTTAGTTGGAATTTAACCCTGACTCATCCAATGTATACTTCACCGTCAAGAAAAAATTCCATCTACTTAGAAAGGCTAGTGTTTATTCTAAATTGTTCAAAAATCTCTAAAAGTTAGAGTTTTGTATACGTCAATTTTTTTTTTTGCTCATATTATACCCTACCCCCACACTTAAATCAAACATTGTCCTCAATGTTTCAAACCATTGTAAAAAGAATAAGAGGAATACTTGAAAAAGATAAGAAAGTAAGAAAGAATTGTGCACCTGATTGACGCATACGAGAAACATTCAAAATAAACTCCCCATATATCAACAATCTGAAAATTTGAGGGTCTTCCCATAAAACAATCTGCAAATATAGCAAAAGCTTCACAAGAATATTAGCAAATGGTGGGAAAAGTAAAATTATCATCCCACGAGAGTCACCCCCACACTTAGTTTCCTCTACACTCGGAAGTGTATACAAAACGTAAGTGGAAGGCACTTATACTCGTTCCTCTTGGAAAACCTGCATGGTGTTAGACTCAAATACATATGGTGGATACTTAGATGCAAGAAATTCGGATAAAACTTTCGAAGCACATAATTCCAGCCCCAAATGAGGTATTTTCCTAAAAGATGGATTAACAACTCTTTGAGAAACTACTACTATTTTGGGAGGATCATCATTAGATAGAGATTCACATAAAGGGTTAGACAAACCTTGCAAAACCTCTTGTATTTTGGGATCCATGGTACTGCTGGACACTTCCATTCTCACGTCACAAGTATCATCATTATCACTCGAACTCTTGGCAAGACATTCATTGGTTTCTTCTATAACCAAGTCCTCCTCATCGGAAAAGAAATCAGGATCTTCCATAAGCAAATTATCGTAATCCTTACGTTCTTCACAAGTTGACTTCTCATTCAAAGTATCGGCGATCTCTGAATTTGGGGTACGGTGCACAAAGAAGTCATAATCATCATCGCTCTCATACACAACATAAGTCTTACCATCAATAATGGTAGTGTTTCTAGACTCAACTTCTTCCTTTTGAATAGGAGAATGATCATTAAAATCATGAGTTGAACTAGTAGCACTATCATTATCAATATTTTCCAAGGGTTCATCATCCTCGGAATCTTCTTCTTGGGGCTCTTCTCCATTATCAATATGGCGGTTAACCTCATCATGTACGGCCCTAGTAATTGATTGAAGAGTTTCTTCCGTTTCTCCCTCTTCTTCCAACTGCTCATATAGTTTAGAGAGTTTCTTTAAGTTAACACATTTTCCGCTACTATTCACAATAGGTTCTCTAGACCACGCCTCTTCCCTTTGAATGGGTGAAGAATCATAAATACGATCCAGAGCGGGTCTATATACACTATCATATGTTTCACTTGGTACGAAACTCGGCACGTTGGGAGTTGAGTTAATCTGGTTCCATGCATGTCGCAAATCCATGAATTCATTAGGCCTCTGCAAGAAACTAGATTGCCACGTATGAGAAGTATAACTATCCCCCCATCCTTGTGATTGTCCACTTACATAACTACCAAAATGTTGTTGCGATGTATGAGAATAATCACAAGGTCTTGTCGAATAATCATCATAGCCAAAAGATTAGTTTTGATTATATCCGGCATATGGTTGGAAGTTATTGTAAGAGTGAGATTGAAAATCAGAATTATCACCATAGTATGCTTGGTCTCTTGAACCATATATATTTTTTTCAAAAGGATTCATCTTGCACACAACTAGTTTAGAGACTTACCTCTTGTTCCAATTGTGTACACGCAAAAAGAATGATTTTTTGGTACCTGAAAATAAAATTATAAAACGATAAATTAGAAAATGCAAAGAATGAAAATAAATGCAAAAACAGAAAATCAAATAACAACTCAAACTAACGACCGCTCCCCGGCAACGGCGCCAATTTTGACGAGGGTGTCAACCTGTCAATAATAATTCTCTTATGCTACACAAATCTATAAAGAAGTAGTGAGGCAAGTCGAGTCCGTATCCACAGGGAGAGTTGAGTCTAAGTTGTCGATTCAATTTCTGAATAAGAAATGCAAATGAGGATGAGAATGATCAAGGACTTCTTCTAAGTCACAAAACATGAATCTTATTAATATAGCTAATTTCTGCAAAGTACCCATTACTAATAACCCTAGAATATTTAGTACGCTCAAATATCCCGCAATATCTCCTAATTCACCGGACACGGAAGCGCTCGACTACCGGATTCTACTTTCCAAGTTTCCTAGAGGTACGCTTACTAGGTGTGACTCAAACAAGTGCATTAAGCTCCGTGAGATAGGCTATTCCTAGTGACAAACACATAAGCTCGATTCATCTACTAGTGTCATTCAATACACATGGATATTTAACAAAATCCCATTGTCAATAACCACATATCGCTACTTATATTCGGAATATCAAGACAATTACGGGTCGAAGAATTCTCGAATTAGCAATAGAATCATCTACAAACCAATTTAATTTGCAACTTAAACGATTCACAAATAATTCATAAACACTTATGGCACGGTAAAGAATGAACAATAACGAAATAAATTGCAAGAAAAAGGCAGTTTTAAATATCAATTGGAGTTCATGTTCGGATGTCGAATTCGTCCCTAACCAAGATGCAATTAGCTACTGGAGTTCATGGAAAAATAACACAGCATAATATGTGAAACTAAACAAGAAAACCAAAGTAACAACAGCAAGGGGACTGGTGGAGTGTATGGACTGATGGTAGTATGGTAGTGAACCACGCTGCTGGTGGTAATGGAACTGTGGAATGGTTGTTGTGAAGTGGAAAGTTTGCTGATGTCTCGGTACTTGACAGGTCCAGGTACTGTGATGGTGCAAGAAGGTGAACTGGTGGATGGACTGGAAGGCTTGGTGCTGTGAACTCCTCGTGCTGCTGGTATGCTGGTATGGTACTGCTGCTTGCCACAGAACTGGAGCTGTTGTGGTTTCCGCGAACAGGTGGAGTGATGGTGGTTTATGGATGTATGCAGGTGGTAATGTATGCACTGGTGGTATGGATGAATGCAATGGAGGTGATGGCTGTATGTAGAACTGGTGGTTATGCAAATGGTAATGAAGGGTGGAATGGAGATCCAGGTATGTATGCAGTGCAGGTGGATATGCAGGTGGTGGTTGTATGGAGATGGAACTGGTGATGGTATGCAGTGAATGGGTGTATATGCAAGTGGAAGGAATGGTGGTGCTATGCAGATGGTGGATGAATGCATTATGCAGGTGGGAATGCAAGTGATGGAGGTGGTGATGATTGGAGAGGAGCAGAGAGCTCCTCTCTGGTGGTGATGCAAAACAGGCGTGAGAGGGTATGATATGATCCTCACTCTGTAGGTTTTAGGTCTTCTTTTATAGCTTTCAATTACTTCTCCCATATCCTACAAAGTTGTATTGGTTAAATACCCAAGTTTCCTAATCCATCCAGGGTTCTAAAACACGGCTTAAATCTACTCCGTAGATTATAAATCCAACCACAGCAACTTCCAAGTCTTGCTGTCTTGTCGGACACTGTTTTCAACTTCTAAAATAAGTCCTGGCCATTTCCAAAGACTCTTGTACACAGCCCTAAGACTCATAGTCGGCCAGATAATGGTGCAGTCGACTGCTGCTGCAACTGGCGCCAATTTCTCTGCCAAAACTTGACCAAATCTCCACGATAATAAACCAGACCCTAACCCAATTCTTACAGCACTTTTATGTTCGCAAAACCATCATCTCAACCTTGGAAAATTCATTTTATCTTACTTGTAGGACACCTCTTAACCCAACCGTAATCATCATGGACCATGGAGAGTAGTAGTCACGACAGAATTTCAATAAAGCATTGGTTCAAGCCTTTTTTCAAACGTCTTCTGTGTGTGTTGCAGGATGGTGAAGGCTGTGTCTTGGGTGCATATTGGAGACTACCCAGTTCGATTCCTTCCCTGAAAATGCACATTCATACACAACCCATGTTCCTAAACATTCACAAATCATTGAAACTAAGAAACACACATTCGTGTCATTCATCAAAGGCAACAACTTGTCTTTACTAACTTTTCTTGGCTAGAAAATCATGACAAACTCATACCATTCGATTCCATCACAAACCCAACTATCTTTGTCCTTTAGAGACTCTAAATAACTCCTCCATCCTCTTATTTCATCCTCATCTTCTTGCCTGTTTGTTGTTCTCAGCCAAGGTTCTGTTAACACCATAACTCAAACCACTTCTTCTTTCTTGTAGTCAATATCCCCTCTGAACCCTTGGTAGATAAGCCTTGAACCATGGCTTGATGGTAATGTAACTCTTTGCATTAGCTCTGGTTGAGATGAGACGAAGTAGAAATAAGCTGCTCTTGGTTCCTTCTGAACTGAGATGAATTGGGTACTTCATTGTACACAAGAGAATGGCTGGCCCTTAGCGGAGAGTGTGGTCTGCCTTTAGTGTTTCTGTCAGCTAGTTACCCCTCAACCACAGCTGGGCTCCTAATAGCAATTGCCTCTGAAATATTAGTTTTTCCCCATTTTGCACATATTCCTTCTTATTTTACTTTAACGACTCCAAAACGCCTGCAAAACTCAAAAACAAAGCGTAATATACAAAAATACAAGAGAACTAACTAAGAAAAGCATAAGAAATTGACATTCGAAAGATGTATTTTAGGCACTTATCAATATATTACCCCAACATTATAATACCAAGTTTATAGTGTGTTGAAAATAGTAACGCATCTTACCTGATATTAACCAAAGAACTCCATCAGTGACGAATGTACCATGATAATCAATTCTATCTCATATAGAAGAATTGAATCAGAATGAGTACTTACAGAAGCAACAAACAAAAAGGATGCCGAAATCTTTAGATATGAAATATATTAATGCTTTTAAAAATGAAAGACAATGAAATGCAATTAAGTTGATAGTTTTAGGTGGATCTTCCTTAAGTAAATTAGATAATACCTGATGTCTTACTTATCTATGTGCAACTGAAGAGCCATGCTCAGATGTACCAGTAATGTTGGTCTTGAGCGCGCACATCACTACCCATTGTGGTGCTCTCCTGTCATAAATGATGCTATAAATCTGTGTTATCCCTTACATTATTTGAAGGTCCTTGGAATCCTCAGATAAAACATTCTATTCTCATAGCTAAATTAACAAAAAAATAACAGACATACCATTTGTGACTTCACCAATCTGCTCAAATTTCTCGTACGCTACAGCAAAATTAAGCTGTCATGGTGCTACTATAGTTATTACTTTAAAACCATTTTTACAATCAAATCTCCAAGCATTACATCTCCAAATATATGGATGTACCTACCAATTGATATCAAAGTAATAGTGAGATTAAATGGAAGAACATGAGAAAAGCTAAAAATTAATGAGCAGACCCTAGAATTCGTGTTTACTAACCAAGTTTTCATCTTTCTTCTTACCCACCTCTGCTATCCTTTTACTCTACTCGCTGAAACACTTCGAACACCTATAGATTACTCTAATTTCTGTTTGATTTTATCAGTTTATTTTTATATGGTTCGCTGATTATTTTTATCAATCATTCTCTCTTCAAGAGGTCTGAATTTCGAAATCTATTGCATGGAAACCATATGTTCCAAGAAAATATATAAGTTTTATGCCATGGCAATTCGTAGCATTATTGACATCATAAACTCCAAATCCATCTAGGGTCCATGAATACAACTCTCAACATAGAACGATGTAATAGAATTATATTCGATCAGCAAACCTTATAATTGAACCATCAAAACAATCCAAACGCAAACCGCATACATAATCAAACCCCATACCAAAAAGAATTTTTAATGTAACCTTATAATTCCATCAAGACATAATTCATCTCAATGTCTTCAGGGAAAAAGAATTTTTGTTCAACCTATTTTCTTTATTCTTTCTGTTCAATTAATGCAACCTATCAAACCTGATTTTTAATGTACTAAAAACATCAACCAACAACAATCATCAAAAAAAAAAAAAAATTGCAGGTAATAAATTATAGGTTTTTACATGTTGATTGTTTTACAGAATGCATCAATTATGCATGTATACAGAAGCTTATGTGTTACAGATGACATCTTTTCATGTAGCAATTAAAAATTATTGTTATCCTCAATGCCTTAACGGTTTAAATAATAGAGTTGGATACGCTACAAAAATTCTTGACGAAACGAGCTGAAAAAACCAGCTCAAAACCGCCACACACAAAACCCACCCCCTGCACGTCTCCCGAGGGCGCTGCCCACTGGGACCCCCCAAAAAAAGTTAGTGAGAGGCGGTTTTTAACGTGTTTGGAATTCTCGGTTCATATAGAACCATCTGATACGCTATTAGACATGGGGCCCTTAGACATGACTACACCAATAAATATTTTACACAATATGCATAGTCTATTAGGTACGATAATTTTTACCTCCTTAAAATCTTCCATTAAAGAATCCGTGCTTGCAATATAGTCATCCTTTTCTCCTATTAGAACAAAGGTACGAATTAAGGGCATGAATCCAAAATTTTGGTAGGGTAAGAAAGAGATTAATGGTATGTGATGTTGATTAACGGTTATTCCCCACCTACATAGTTAACAAATTGATGAGGAACCTATAATGGAATATAACACACTAATAAATCTGCATTCCAAATTGATGAGGAACCTACTGGCATTTAAATTTCAATAACAATTACATACCTTGTACTTTGCAGACTTCACAATTTACACACCTCCCATGAAATCGTCCTCATGCAAGTTCTGCAAACAGATTTCAACATGAAGTTCTCCAACACCTGCAACAATGTGCTCGCCCGAGCCAACAACTGTACAAACCACCATAATATCAGAGTTTGACAAACGCTTAAGCCCTTCCACCTGCTTGGGAAGGTCAAAGGAAACCTTACACTGCACAGCAACATGGACGACGGGAGAGACAAAAACTTCATCGCTCTGATAGGATGAGCATCACCTTCCTTTTCGTTTGTGAGGGTTGCATTCTTGGTGATAAATTAACAAAACTAAAATACACAATCAAATCACTACATAAAGATACCTAAGGTCATTGACATACCTCCGACTTATGCTGGTTATATGTTTCTATATCTGCAGATTTACATAAAGATACCCCCACAGATTTGTTGTTGTCGTTGGAAGAAACGAAAATTGATTTGAATTTAAACTCCAAAACACCACTGACCGATCTCAACATTCTATTCCCTATACAACCAGAATTCTTCCTCTCTTATAACTGAATCTAGTCCTCAATCCATATCGAAAACCCCCAAATTCACTCGTGTTGCTGTTACCGAGAAAAATTGAAGGATAAAAAAAAAATCAAATTCATACCTTATCTCAATTAAAACCCTAGATTCTGAAAATAATCCTCCTCGAAACAACTACTTCTTTACAGAGTTTGAGTTTGAGATTAGCGCAAGGTTAAAGATTAGGGTTAGGAATTGTTGTTGTTGAGACTCAGTGAAGGAGACGAAGAATTTCTTCGAAATCAAAAGACAGAGTTTAGGAAACGAATAATTCTGTTTTTTTTTTCTCCAAAAGAATTCCTATGCCTAATAGTAATATACATTTATCAGTACTCTGGTTAAAAAAAATAAAATGAAATGAAACTACCAAAAAATAATTAAAAGAATGGAATGATGTTCTATGAATGGTCCGAAATGCCTTCAAGAAAAATGGAAAACATATCAAAGTATTCAAATCTTGATGCGTAATTAAATTATTCTTCATTTGAAGAAATATTGAACATTTGGTGGCTGAAATTTGAGGAACACATTAAGTGTACCCTTTAAGTTTTACCTACCAAAAGAAACCCAAAAATCAATCCTCTCGTACATATGGAATTTTGAAAAAAGAACCCATGTTCACTCAAATATTAGATCAACATCTTTTTCATAACAGACCCCCTAACAATGAATATTGATTGATCCAAATAGAACTTAGCTACATTCATAAATTGATTCGGTAATTTACAACCTTCGTCAATATTAGCACTCTGACAAAATTAGACCTTCTCTCTCTTCGGTCTAAAATTCCCACAACATATATTTCTTTTCAAAAGTTAGTTGTACAAACATAATTTCCTAGCATTATAAACAACACGAAACCCTTTAAATAAATTATATTAGAATCAGAAAAATAAATCTCATTAATGCAAGGAGTAACTAACACATATTTAACTATTTAAATATCAAGACATATATCTCAAAACTGTACTACCTTGCCTCATTTCTTCACACTTTAGGGTCAACAAAAAAGCAGAAGATACGCCTTACAATATAACTTCGGTCCATAGTTTTCTCTACAGTAAGTGAGTCGAGTATCTAAAGAAAACCTAGTTAACATTTATATTATTTTGTTATGCGTACAATTGCCGAAGCTTTTCCTTAGCTACACTCTATAAGCTTTCTTTACTTTTGGAGCTATAGAATGATATTTAATCTTAAGAGCAAAAACTGGAAGTAAAAACTTAATAATCAAATATTCCCATATCTAAGAATTTACATAAGAAGTGTAATGGTAACAATGTCTCCATAAACTGGCTTTTTCCTTGATAAGAAGCTGCAGAAAGTTGCTTAACAGTAACTGCTCTTCTATCAGCGTTCCCTGCAAGTACCACTATATATTAGAAAATGATACCTATATTGTTTCACACAACATTCATGCAAGTATCCAGCAGACCATCTACCTCTCTTTATCACTCAATTTTGACAAAATAAAGTTCAAGGAATTCGGTTTTATTCCTTCCAAATTTTCTTATTATGATTTGTATGATCATGTAATATGCTATTATTGCATTAGAAGAACTCAAATTCACATATGTCCTCCAGTAAATCACTATAGGTTTATTGATTCTTGTCTTCATAGATTACTCTTAATAAAGATTATAAATTAGAATTATATCAAGTTGAGCACATACTTGTAGTTACTTATGATTCAAAATAAAAGAAAAACCTGCATTATTATTTTTATCTCCATTGTTTTTAGAACTTCTAGACTTGGCTAGTTTTACATACCGAGGGTGAGATGGAATTTCTAGAAAATGGTTCCCAATAAATGGATGTTGATCAACTGCACTAATTCATAAAGAGTGTTGAAAATATTGGCTGCCACTTTATTACTGTTTTGAAATAAAGTGCAAAGAAGCCATGCAATAAGATATAAGATGAATAGGTAGCAAGAAGAGTTTAAAAAAAATAAAAAAAATAAAAAGATCATGAGCAGAGGTTATCATAGTTTGGATACTGATTAGATCAACAGTAGTCTGCCTGCCCACTAGAAGGAAAATACATTCTATACATTACCAAACACCATTCGTTGAAATTCAAACACAGAGTTTGTATCATCACGATAATTGAATAATACCTTGAGATCACCGGGAATCTTAGCAGCGAGTGCTTCTACGATATCGACACTGCATCATGGCAAAGTTTGAGCTTTCAACTTCTTTTGCGAGTACATGATCACCCAAGAAGTAACATATATAAATCATAAGAGCAGGTAATCCGTTTGCAACCTTTGCATTGAATGGTTTTTAGAGTCCAGGTCGAGAATTAACTATTTATGGAATTTGTGAGATTAGTGATTGGTCCTCTAGTATTTATCTCGCATGGGATAAAAGATAGTCAAACTAAAACCATCCAAGTGCACATACTTCCATTGATTACCTTAAACTCTTGCATAAGCACTTCCACATTGAACAGATTTGTTGGAGTTGTAAGGACCTTCACTTCCACAACATCCTTAAAAGAATCCCACCCTCAAATCCTGCACAAAAACTGAAAATTATGTTGATCATATGTTTTTAATATATATATATCGCATGGGCTATCAGGAAACTCTAGAAAATTTCCCTTTTACAGTCATAACCAGACCTTCCCACCAGCTCCCATCACCAACATATATCTACTGCTGAAAATATCTAGACGGCGGCGAACTACTCTTATTTCCTCCACCGCCAGTCTTTCTAGGCCGCAGGATCGCCCAATCTGACGATCACGAATAACTCAGATGACATTTTCCATGGAAGACATTTTCCATCTCCGAGCTTGCAAATAGTACTCTCCAACTATTGGTGTCCCCCAGACCCAGGAAAACTGAAAATGAAGCTACACCCATGAGTCCATGATTATCTAGCTATCCGATGAGTCATTTTTCAGGAGTGCATGTGTTCCCTCGACCTCAAATAATGTCATGGTGTAGTTACCTTTACCATAAGTGATTGACATTAATGAACTCTATAGGCACAACATCATTGTAGCCAGAGATTAGGAGATTGTGCCCATGAATTTAATGAGAGTAAATTCAATCTAGAAATTCAAAACCATAATAAATCAAAATGATGATAAACATGATACAGTTTTAATAAAGGGTTACAAAAACCACATTGAACACCATCACACACAAATTAATATGTTGCCAATATATAGAAAACAGTGACGGGGATAAATGGGTCTATTGTTTGTAATTAAATCTCAAATCAATAATTCATTCCTGTAACCTGCGCATGCGCTAGGCTACAGGCTGTACGTAAATATAGGCTGTGAAAGTTTTGCTCTTTGAGAGCAAGGCTTATCCTCCAGATGGTTTTAGAAAAAAGACTTCGTTCTGCAACGGGATTTGAACCAAACAAAACTTTGCACGACTAAATGATTTAGAAAATTATGTGAAACCATGCACAACATACCAAATAGATCTTGCACATAAGCAATCAACATTGGTACATTTTTTGTTGAGTGAATGGACTTAAGTGAAAAACACATTAGTTCATTGTTGAAGGGGTAATATAAACTTACTCCAAGTCCACTGTTTTTTTGGACAACCACTATCAATCCGTACATATAATTTCTTCCATAGTTGGACTTGGATCAAACTAAATGGGTTGCACTCTATCTGTGAAGGCCTTCCTTACTTTATTAAGCTGGGGTGTTAGACAGTTGTAAGAGTTTGGCTTCTTACTTTATTAAATTTTTTGTTTATGTCAAAATTGGTTCCAAAAACTGGGCTCGAATCCTCTGTCTCAGCCCTGCCCTCCTTTCCTCTCTCAGTTTTTTTTTTTTTTTAATTAATCTTTTGCCCCCCTGTCCACGTGTCACCCTGTCATTGGTTGGGACAGAGGACATGGGAAATTTTTTGGGACAGACGATTTGCGCCCCCAAAAACTCCGTGTTTCGATTACATCATGTCATTATTGATCAACCAATATGATTGATATCCGTGACATTCTGCTGATTTGGAGGGACATTAATAAAGCCATAATAGAGAGTTGGGTACATCAGGGTGGCATTCATTTTTCTCCTTAATCAATGGCTTACCTTAAGGTACAAAATGATGTCTCGTATTTTTATATTTCAAACTTTGTTCACCGGTCATTATTTGATGTGCCACTGTTTCTCAGTACTTCAAATGCTTCCATATGATGGAATAAATACATTGTGTCTTACAATGTTTCATGTATTATCCTTGTGACATCTGCATAACACTGGGGTTTTTGTACATCTAGGAGTTTGTCGCCTTATCTATTTCCTCAGTCAGCAGCGTTCGCATTCTGTGTTGTAGTTCTCCGTGTATGGTGAACGACGGTGGTACCGAAAATGGTGGTGGCGTATCTGACACATAAGTGTCATGCTCAGAGTCTCGGGCTCTAAAGACTCGAGTTTGATTGTCTTTAATACATCCACTGTAGTGACCCACAATGAAGACACTTGACAACCATTTGTTTTAATTAATTTCTGAAGAAGAAATATGAACCAAAATTTTGGCCATTTCTATTCACCAAGTTGGGAACTTTGCACCCTCCCACGTCATTTTAATAGGTTCGCTTCTGTTTTTCTTCATTGAACAAATGGAGAGATTGTCATGTAAAAGTGACCCATTATAGTTTGTAATGACTATAAAAATATACAGTGCATGTCCAATGCAACGTACTTACATTTCATAAAATTATTCATCCCTCCTTTCTTCTTCCGATTCCATTTCTGATTTATTCATTCCAGTTCGGCCCATTACTGTCTCAGTTTGCGTATCTTCCATTACTTGTGACACTCCCTGCATAACCAATCGAATTCAGCTAATAAACGCTGTAAAATTCTCCTTCAGGTGTGGGTAATACGAATAATTTATGTCGTTTTTCGTGTGTGTTACATGTAGTTGGTTTGCTGGCCACTTTCCTTTTTTCTACTATCCTCTTCTGCCGAAGTTGATACCACTGGATCCTGTAGAACTTGATTCTAAGAATTTTCAGTCTACATAGGGGCCAAAGTGAGAAACCAAATGTCAGTTTAATTTCATTCATAAATGCAATATTTTGTGTAGGTAAAATTTGTTCGGCCGAAGTCTCATTTTAAGGAAATTAATTCGTACTCCCATAGAATTAAAATGTCCAACATATACCAAAAAAATCTCTAAAACTCCGACATATCAAGAAAATATGAATTACCTTAGCCTAAAAAATATGCATCTCTTTACGGAGGGAGTATTATTTAGAGATTATAACTGCTCTAAAAGCGACTACAAAATCTCATAATCTCTTGAAATTGATAATGGAAGTATCACCTGATGTGGGTACTCTAAAATCTACTCACAAATATATAATATTTTTGAAATAATACGCCTAATCTGAAACGAACTTCAGCTCACTCTGATATACATCAGTCATCAGTTACTAAAGTGCTTAAGTTGATAGAAATAGAAAAAGAGTGTTCCAACCCTTTCTTAAAAATTACTTCTCGGTACAAAGTCCCATGGATTACATCAACCTTATCAATAGTTACATTGACTAAGTGTACTGCAAAAACTAATACTATTATCCACAAAGGAACATTGCATCCCTACAATCCATTGTCTAAAATTTTTCTCCATTGCTTGAGACTTCATACAAAACATCTTGAAACCATGTGCTTTAGATTCTCCTCTCAAAAAACTAGTCTGTTAGAAATTGTCCTGCAAATGTATATGGTGATTTTCTCAAGCATGTTTCTTAGCGTAAAACCTTATATAGAACCTGGAATACATGTCCTGGGGAAAGAACCTGTAAAGAATGAATATTAAATGACTTTTTGTTCCGTAGTAATAAAGTAATTGATGTGTTTAGTTAGATGTGTGCAACGATATTGTTGTTACTCGCTCTATGAATTTTCATCAGTTATGCACGGTACATCATATCAACTCTTCGGTCTCTTTTCTATTGGCAACAAACACATCAGTGACAGTTCAATCTTCCACCTCCATTATGAGCAGTACTAAGGAGTCAAACGTTGTGTTATCAAAAACGTAATCACATGATAGATAAATGTACTTTTAAGTTGGGTTGTGCTCTAGGCCATGTTTTCTAATGACTCATTTTATACTTGTGCATGTCATGCAGTAAAGCTGATAGAACCAAAAAGTGCTTATGTCAAACTCTTATTAGAAATGGTGGATGGCTTGCATGCACTGGCATTGAGCTATGTTACTCATCTTAGACTGCTTAGTCATACAAAATGTTTTTCTGCTAAGATAGAACAAGCACAATCAATGACGGTGTAGATTATTATCTTAGTTATATCTATTTATTAGATTCTGATACTTACGCTCTTTATATTAGTGAAGAAGAGAATACGACCTATTAAAGGATTGCAAGGTTTGTCTTATAAATGAACTGCAAATTAATTACCGAAGAATACATGCAAAATGGTGGACACGGAGCTAGATAGATTACCTTTGTCGCCTCTATGAGTTTTGTTGCCATTTAACGGACCAATTTCTGCACCTCCCTATCCAGAGCCACAAATACTGTGGCGCCAATGTGGTCCTCCACTTCAAAGCGAAGCTTGATCTTGGGATGCAAAAAAGAACCATTTTCCGGTTCGTTAGTTGGATGACGAAGAAATTTCAGTGATCTTGGATAATGAAAATCACAGTTTTGGGTGATTACCTTTCTATTGGCATGTCAACTTTGCCTTCACATTTTGTGCACCAAAGTTTACTATTCTCACCAAGAATTCTTTAAGATAGTGTCATCCACCATTGGTTAGCACGTCAGTGGCGATTGCGTTTAAAGATATTTCTGTCCTTGGTTAGAGATGGAGTGGAGTCACAATCAATTGGGTCATTCCTAACTTGATTAGTGGCAGATTCCCATAGAGCGACTTCATTGTTTATCCCCTGACTCAGGAAATAACCATTAAATTACATATATGGACAAACGGATTACAAAATGACAAACTAAGCGATGCTAATAGTAGACTGTATATATATAGCATTCTCAATAGTTATCTCGCAAAAGTTAACAATAAAAACATTACTGAAACCTAAGCATACCTATGAACTTGGATTTTAACCATTCTTAGTAAACTCAATGAAATTGGTTTAAAAATGTTACGTATTTGGTTGGGTTTCCCACCATCCCTCTGAAGTTTGTCATTGACGAATTTTAAGAAGCCAACCGGCATCCACATTAAATAGCTGTAGTGACTGAGGGAATTGGAGCACATCTAACAATCTATGTGATGACCTTTTAGAGGCACTCTTGAATCTAGAGCAAACTGAAACAAAAAATGTGAACCTCCAAATCCAAAAGAAAACTGAAACTAAACAGAAAGCAAATAGATATTGCAATTCTCCAAGGTTGGTTTCCGTATACAGAGGTGTCCTTCATGTGACAGGAATATAAGAGTTTTTTTCATAATCGATACCACTGTTATTCTAGGGTTCATATATGACATCAAGCAAACAATCAGAAGATGCAAAAATACTCTAAGAACATAATTGTAGGGTTCATATATGTCTACCTTCATCTTCGTCAGAAAGTAGATCCCTTTACTCCTAAAGCATAAAGTAGATCCCTGTATAAATCAACAAACCTCAAATTGATCAGACAAAAAATCGATATACTAAAATCTTTCTTCTTAGACCTAACCGAATTAAAAAAACCAGGATACATTTGTTGTCTTCTTAGGCTGGTTCCAAATTCAATGCGTACCTGCGATTACCAAAATAGCACAATGCATATAACTTATGTGAGTTTCCATAGGAAATACACACAATGCGCGAAAATACCTGAAGATAACAGGAGACTCGGTTTTCCAAACCCTCTTGCGAGTTTCACATGCGTTCCATCTCATCTCAGATAAAAAAAAACCTAAGATTATAATTCTAGGGTTTATAATCAAAATTACGATTAGTTGATGAGAATGCCGAACGGTAATAAATTGAACAACAAAATTAGTTAAAGAAAAAGAAGAGAGTTTCTTATGCGAATCGAAAGCTAGGAAATCGTTAATGAATTAAACCCCAAGTTGATGAAGATGAGAGGAGAAAATCTTGAGCATCTTTTCAGGATTAACCATTGCCCACAAATCAGTTGCAAGAAATAAAAATAATACAGCGGTATTGAGATGCACTCCAGTACAGTTAATCAAAATAGTAATAAAAAAAAGGTTAAAAATTAAGTCTAGGGTTTTTATGTGTTACCTTCTTCTTCTATTCCTCTTCATCATCATCTTTTTGGTTGTGGTCTGCCTCGTAAAGCACAAAATAAAAACACTGAAAAAAATCAACGATACTGTAGTCAGGAATTACAACAAAGAAGCAAGAAAAAACCGGAAAACTGGTTTGGAAGAAAGAAATTTAGTTTCAGATTAGGAAATCTTGCCCTCTACCTAGTTTCTATCATGGAATACGGACGGACGAATAGGGAAGGATGTTTTGGTGCGATCACGGTTCATGAAATTGAAAAGTTGGCCACCTTAAGGTTACGAAATCTTCGTAGGACGAATTGTTAAAACTTAAAGTTTCCGGGCCGTCCAATGACTACTCCATCCGGAACTTCCCGACTTTCGGATCGGGTCTAAATTAAACGTCGTCTGTCTGATAGCCCTGGCTATCATGGAGACAAAGGCCATACCTTTTTATAACAATGATATACGTACAAAACCAGCTAGGAACAGAAGTTGGACTAGAAAATAATCCTATGTACCGCCTAGGAACATTACCCGGATGGACTCGAATACTGTTTCCTAGTCGCTCCATAGATTTCTTTCCTACAATAATCCTGTTCCTGTTCGGCCGACTGGTCAAACCCAAGTCAAACCTATCGTGGAGGTGGCGCTGACGTGGGCTTGACTTCAGGGTATGCGATTGAGCATAGTCGTTTTAATTTTCTTGGTGATTAAATCTCTTAAAGAAACTTTTGAATATTGTCAGCATTTATGCATGGCAACCGGTACAAACCGCAATGCCAATTTTCGTTTTTCTTTTCTTTTTCGTATGCAAGTGCTTAACTTGATTAAATGACAGTGACAAGAAAATCTCTAAGATGATTTTACTTTTCTCCTATCATCAGTGGAAACAAAACATCCATTTGAGATCATGAGTGTACCATCCACTACATCACCACGCGTTAACTTATCACTAGTTGAAAACGAAGGGCGACAAGATTTTTTTCATCGTACGCCTCAACCATGAAATCACAGACACATACAAAGCCAATAGCATTGTATTTGGCCATCTTGTCGTAATCGGAATTGGTGGTGTAGTTGGTGTGGTGCTCGACTATGATTTTCACTCTCCTCGAGTCACTTTTATGATCCTTTTCAAGGAATTATCTCAATGCCTTCTTTTAACACTCACTTGCCATGAATTGAACCAGAGAGAAATGGTGAAAGAGGAAGTAGTGATAATAGTTGGTGCCGGTCCGTCAGGAATATCAACATCAGCATGTTTAAATCATCTCGGTATACCAAACATAGTCTTAGAAAGAGATGATTGTTTGGCTTCACTGTGGACAAAGAAATGTTATGATCGTCTTCATCTTCATGTAGCCAAGCAATTCTCAAACTTTCCTCACATGCCAGTTCCGGCCGATTACCCGAAGTACATGTCCAAGGATCAGTTTGTCAAGTATGTGGAGAATTACGCACGTCAGTTTAATGTTAAACCATTATATAATCGACTTGTTGAATTGGCAAGATTTGATGGAACCATTAAGAAATGGTATGTGAAGGTAAGAAACATGCAGCAGGGATCCCAATATGATTTTGATGAGTATGTCTGTAAGTTTCTAGTGGTGGCGACGGGACAAAATACGGATGCGCATATACCGGAAATCGAAGGTTTGGATAGTTTTCCAGGGGAAATTCTTCACTCTACTAATTACAAATCTGGAGCTAAGTATGCCAATAAGCATGTTTTGGTTCTTGGGTCTGGAAATTCTGGCATAGATATTGCTCTTGATTTAGCAAATTTTGGTGCTAAGACATCGATAACTGTCCGAAACCCGGTAAGTCCCATACCCATACTAGACATCATTTTCTTCCCTAATGTCGATAACTTGACCAAGTTATGTGTCTAGCAGGTTCATGTTCTGAATAAGGAGATACTCAACATTGGATTGATAATGATCAAACATATTCCTCTAAAAATTGTGGATGTTGTGCTTGCCATCTTAAGCAAGTTGATTATTGGTGATACAACTAAATATGGGATTCCAAGACCAAACAGAAATCCCTTCTCGTCGAAATGGATTATCGATGCTGGTACTCTTAACAAAATAAAATCTGGTCATATTCAGGTATCTTTTCTTATATACTCATCTGTCAGATAGCTTCTAGTGCATGTGCATATGGACTAGTTTCACAAAAACAGTACGCACACGTTCTTAAGCTTATAAGGTTAGTTTGACGCCGGGTTACAGGTTTTTCCAGCATTAAAATCTATCTTAGGAGATTACATAGAGTTCGTGAACGGCGAATCATATCAATTTGATGTACTAGTCCTTGCAACAGGTTTTAGGAGATCAGCAAGCAAATGGCTTCAGGTAATGTGAATTGTGAAACTAGTCAGGTGGCCGGCCGGACGGTTTCTTGATTCATACAAAAATATTTATCGGTATGATCTAGCTAACAGTTTATTGTTTTTTTTTTGTTTGTTTTGTTTTTGTTTTACCGCAAGGACTCTGACTACCTACTGAATGAAAATGGAAACTTACAAAGATCCGAATTTCACAATAGTTGGGTGTCCAAAACAAAATTTGCTAACAACTGGAAAGGGAACAACGGTCTTTACTGCGTCGGGTTATGCGGGAGAGGGATAGAGCCTGCTTCATTAGAGTCGGTCAAAATAGCTAATGATATCAAGTTCCTCCTCCAAAATGAATGATGTCTACAGTCCGACCCATATCCGTAGGGGTGGTGGTAAACTGTGTAATGTGTATGATGATAAAAATAAGAAACAGGTGCATCTGTGATCAGGGTAATTGGTATCTTGTAACCTGTGTTTGTAATTTGTACATGATAAAATTCTTAGCCTAATTTTTTCAAGTTTATTTTTTTTTTGAAGAAAAATACTCCCTCCGTCCCACTGTTAGATGACCTACTTAGTTTAAATTTTTGTCCCACCATTAATTGACATATTTCATTAAACAAGGGAATATTTCTAAAACTAGTACAACCGTTGCCACGGTAGGAGGACCGACCTAAGAAGAATCTGAAGATGGTGTTTATCTGCGACTACTTTTTTCCCGTTTCAGAAAAAATGATACTTTTGCTCCGTTTTAGGAAAGTGATACTTTCGTCCCGTTACAGAAAAAGTGATACTTTCGCTCCGTTTCAAAAACGGAGCGAAAGTATCAATTTTTCTGAAATGGAGCGAAAGTATCACTTTTCCTAAAACGGAGTGAAAGTATCACTTTTCCTGAAACAAAATGTGAAAATATAACTTTTCCAGAAACGGAAAATTAGTCGATCCATAAACCAAAATATGGTTGCATGATGTGTTATGCATCCTTTATGGTGGTTTGCATAATGGCTATGCATTCAATTTTCGAAAATTGTGCCTAAAGTGAAAATATCACATTTCTTAAAACGGAGGGAGTACATTTTTTTTTGAAGCATGTAACATACGTTTTATTATTTACAACGGAAAATTAGTTGATGTATAAACCAAAATATGGATGCATAATGTGTTATGCATCCTTTGTGGTGGTTTGTATAATGGTTATGCATTCAATTTTCAAAAAATGTGCCTAAAAGAATTAACACCTCCAAATTTTTCGTAAAAATTCTAAATTTGATATTGTTGTTTATACTCGTTCCGTAGGTTTTTTTATAAGCTTTCCAACGAGATAAAAATTGTAAAATTCCAAAGCACGTATTTTTAGATATGTTATATTAAAGTTTACATTATACCCCTAAAAATAGGATACACAAGGAAGGGATAATTTTGTCTAGTGAAAAAGTAACCATGGATACGGAAATTGCCAATCTTTTTATCAAATTGAACATTTGTGTTACTCTTCATTTTACAAAAAAGTGGTCATAAAAGGGTCTCCCTCCCTTCGGGCCCTCCGGTCGGTCGGCCCAATTATCCTTTTGATTGATTATCGTTAGTATAAGAAATGTATATAATTTGATATCCATGTTTATACTCGTTACGTAGGTGTTTTAAAATGCTTTCTAATGATACAAAGTTTACGAAAATCCATGGTATAGTTTGAGAGATACATCATTTCTAAATTTCACAAATTAATATCCACAAGGGTATAATTGTAAAAAATACTTAACATTACTCCTTCTCATTCCTTAACTTAAGAATTGTTCAAACTTCAACTAGGTCATCTAATAGTGGGACGGAGGGAGTACGATTTAGTCAAATTGGACGGAGTTAGACTTTCCAGTCTAAACCGGTTCCAGCTTTCTTGAAAGCCAAAGACACAACCAAAAAGAAAAAGAGTTTCAAAGCCTAAGACACACCATTAACTTTTTTTTAATTATTTTTATTATCTTTGCACCCACCATTACTAAAATAGCCGTTTAAACTTTACAGGTGAAAAATAACGATTTACTCAATTTTCATCTATTTGATTCACCCAGATTAGTTGTAGAACGGGGAGTTGGGAGAAAGAAATATCAGAATAAGATCAGATTACATAAATGTTGTTAATTTTTGAATAAAAAGCATTCAAATTGTGATTGGAGGACAGAGAAGATTTTAAATGATGTGCTTTCTCTTTTGGGTTTAAATTTTTTTCGGTAGATATCAAGTATGTATATAGGGATGAAAATAGTGAAGTAGATAAACTTGCTAAATGGAATTGGGTTTAAAAAGGTTTTTTTTGTGGAAACAAACTCCCAGCATAATATTTTGAAATGTAAAGTGTTAATGGAATTGAAGAGGGAGAAAACATTTTATTTTATTTTGATAAGAAAGAAAATTCTATTAATGGATGATTAAGAGTTTATGTTAGAGCACTGCTCGGTCAAACTCACAAGCGTTGTTATCTCAAGCTTGTTTGTCAAGTTTAGTGATCAAAACTATAAGTATTGATTTCTAGTCTACTTATAACTATGTCTCGGACTAGGATAGATTGTGTAGTTGAGCTTTAGACTTCACGACGTTCATCAATTGAAGACGAAGAACTATTAAGGAGAGCTTGTGGAACTTCATCAACAAAAGGTATGTGGAGACCGAAACTCATCTATCACTCGAAAAGTCTATTTCTGCTCTATTTTCTATATTGAGACAAAAGTCGTATAGATATATAGTATTCGATTATACACATTTGATATTTCGAGCTGAGATTATCTCGCTTACATATTTCTCGAAATATGTGTTGGTAAGCTTTCGCTTTAACCAAGTTCATCTTATGCTCTTGACGAAAGTCAAAAGATGATCATATGAAAATCGCCTTGTAACATCTCATTTGATGTAGACTCGGAATGTTTCGTATTGATTGTGTCAATCACTTGAAAATAGCTTTTGATGCTAATAGTTTGTGAAAACAACTATTGTCATTCTCTAAGAATGTTTCAATGATTGAAATAGAGTTTAGAACACTTAACCATAATTTGATTATAGACATAGTATGCGTACTTGCATATATGTTGATCCAGGACTGATATAGTATGCATACCCGTATGCGTACTGGCGAGGTCAGGTAAAGTCTGGGAGCCTTGGTATGCGTACCCGTACGCATACTGGCTAACTCAGTTGAAGTCTAGGAACTATTGTATGTGTACCCGTATGCCTATTGAATTTAACTGATGTTTTGGATGTGTGATAGTATATGTAACCGTTCGCATACTGCCAGACACAGACCAAGTCCGGCTACTTAAGTATGCGTACCCGTTTGCATACTTGAGTGGGTTAAGTTATAGAATCGGTTGTGCCATGAACTAATACATTTATATAATATAAGGAATGCAATATTTTGCAAACCTTGGCTATAATGTTCATGAATTGATTCGAGTGAATCAAACCGATTTTTCTTCAATTGTGCCTTGTATACTTCTATGAGAATATAAACAATTGAACAACTCTATAATTAGTTTCATTTGAGTCATTTGAACTAGTTCTGGTTAAAATGAATAAAGTTGATATGAAAGTGTTCATATGGCTAACTTCGGTTAACTATTGTTGAGCCAACCTAGTGTACATGTTTAGGTACGGTTATCCATATCTAAATAAAGGTACATTTCATTTGTGTGTAACAAGCTAAGACCATCTAATGGTGGAGAGATATTGCTTTGGTTTCAAGCAAACTTAGCTTGGCACTTAGATCAGGTTTCATCCAACAATGAATATTGAGTGCTTTGTTCCAAAGCTATCAAACCATGATTTGAAGACTATATAAGGGCGAACTCTAGCAACTAGGAAACCTAATACCCACGCGTCATGTATGATACTAGTTACGACTAGAGTCGATTCTCCTTTAACCTTAGGTTTATTCAAAAACCTTGTAGGTTAACAACTTAAAGACTTCATTGGGATTGTGAATCCATACCCAACTATTTTCTCTGTAGTTGCGTGTTATGATCTTACTTATACTATCGTGATTGAGTATTATCTTTTCTAAGATTTTCTTGATATTTATCTCCGATATGTAAGATTAAAGGAAGTCAAAAACATCTTCGTCTCATCGTTTGTGATTCCACAATATCTTCACTTCCATAAGATTAAGATTATTATGAGGTGATTGATAATACTTGGCTGTTCTTCGGGAATATAAGTCTGATTTATCAATTGGTTCATGTGCACCTTGATTTATCATAAGACGGAACAAAACTCAAAGGAATTTCTATGGGAGACAGATTTATCTATATCAATAGACTTTTCTGTGTGAGGCAGATTGGTTTATAAAGTCTTCGACTTTGGGTTATAACAACTCTTAATTGTGGGTGAGATCAGCTAAGGGAATCAAGTGTGTAGAATCATGCTGGGGTTCAAAAACTTAAGGAGCGCAACTATACCTTGATCGGTGTGAGATTGGTTAATGTTGAACTACATTCCAGTCTGAAGTTCATTGGTAGTAGGCTGATTTATGATTTTTTCAAAGTTTTCGTAGTAGTAGTTAAGATTCGTTCTCTCGGACGTTGTTAAAATTAAATTAAAAGGTTTAACAAAAATAATAAAAGAGAGAGTCACTGGGTCTAAGATTCCACCGAATTCACAACACGAGGTTCAATTATTTATTTTCAACAATTATCGCTCAGTAAATAAATAAAACATCGACTCTTTTTTTGCCAAAGTAGATCCTCAAAACATTAATTGTATCCCCTAAGCATAGATTATCTAAACAAAGCATAACCTATCTAATTGAATCACAACTAATTTTATCGAATCATAAATCAATTCAAAATAATGCTAAAGTCATATAGAGAATAAAATAATTTTACCCATGTATATAATTCGGATTCCTCCGTCGACCCAGTGATGGGGTTTAGCTACTCATTATTACAAAAAGAATAAAAACTATTGTTGCTCGGTACAGGCTCCCGGATCCCTAACTCTCGATAATCTTCTCTGACTCCCAGGCACTTCTTTTATACTCAACATGCTAAATATAACTCGAGTTAATACTCAAATCTTCTCACAATTAATAAAGTATCTCCCCAGTATTTTCTCTTTATTTTCACGCGTGGAAGAGTTTTCAAAAGCTTTCAAAACTTCCCTAAGCTGATAGATATGAATCCCATGGGATTTTATATTCCCATAAACTGCATTAACTTGCAGATATCAGCAAATCTCCGAGATATTATTATTTCCCTGTTGACTTAAATATATACGAAAATATTCTATTTTGTCAATCAAAAATCAATTACCAATCCTACTTCGGTGTGTCAAATCATTCCCAATCAATATTGTTGAAAATCTCCGACAAAAATCTCCACAAAATTCCGATAATATTCCCACCCCCTCCGTTCCATCAAAGGAAAGTAATCGTCCCTTGTTTTACTCTTCCAAACCATATATCCATCCTGTTTTACCGAAACAGGATACATTAAGTCCAAATCTTTTGAGAATCTCCGACAGAACTTGTTAAAATATTCCCCAGAAATCTCGTTGCTGCTGTTATATTTCTTTTCGCCAAAATTTCATTTTTAAACCGTGAAGAAGAAGTGCCCCTTATACTCTGACGCGGGTGCCATTAGCAGGTGGGTGCTAGATAGTACACAAGGTTCCCCTTATCAATGAGGTGCCTTTAACACATTTTCTTGGGTGCCTTAAGTACTTTTTCGAGCAACTTTCTCCATAAGATCTTATTTGACACAAACACCTACAAACAAGATTATTAGTGATCAAATGAGTCCTAGCTAATGTATTTATGGGTGAAAATGCGTCGCACTTTCGTGCTCATCAAATTCCCCCACACTAACATTTTGCTAGTCCTCGAGCAAAACAGAAAATTGACCCGCTACACAGGTGGTCATAAGATAAAAGACTTAGACCCGCTACACAGCTGGTCATGACAAACGCCACATACACAAGACACTTTTTTTTTTAGACCCACTACATAGCTTGTCATAATAAGGAAATACATGAAAATAGACCCGCTACACAGCTGGTCATAAGCCTAACAACTATAACATTTTTTTTAGACCTGCTACACAGCTGGTCATAATATTTATATTTTTATTATCTTTTCAGACCCGCTCAAGAGCTGGTCACAACACGCAAGAAAATTCCTGAATTTTTTTTTTAGACCCGCTACACAGCTGGTCATAATATTTATATTTTTATTATCTTTTTAGACCCGCTCAAGAGCTGGTCACAACACGCAAGAAAATTCCTGAAAAAATTAAAAGAAAAAGTTAATACCCACTAATTCCCCCACACTTAAATATTACATTGTCCTCAATGTAATTGAGTCATCCAATGTAAAAATTAAGATGTGAAATTCAAAAATAAACAAAAATAAATAAATAAATAATTATACCTACTGTAATATACAAAAACGGATCCCCATAAACTAATAACCTGAAAACTTGGGGATCGACCCAAAATACAATATTTACAAATGACATCTTCACAATTATTTTATGGAAAAAATGGGACACTGAAACTGTCAGAAAACAAAATTTACCCCTAAACCAGGTTTTTACTGCACATGGAAGTGCGTAAAGAACAAAGTATGGGGATTCTATTGATACTGGGGAAATATTAATTGGTTCATGCACGATATCAGGAATATAGGCAAGTCTTCTGGGTACTTAGATGCAAAGTATTCCAATAAAATTTTAGAAGCACACAATTCTAACCCTAAATTAGGCAACTTTTGGAAGTCTAGGGGTCTAGAAACAACCGCTAAGTCGGGTGAATGATATTGTGAGGTAGATTCATCTATGGAATTAGGCGAATCCTCCACACAATCATCCACATGGTCATATATATGTTCAGTCTGGGACAAAGAGTCACTACATGATTCATCATCATCATCAACATATAATCTTTGGTATTCTAGAATTCTCAATCTTTGTTCCAAACTAGGTGGTATTTGTTTGTAATACTTCTCATATATCTCTAACGGAGATTCTTCACTTACCTCATGTGGAGGAGAAACTCCATACCATTGCCTACGCTTATATTCAGAAAGCATCATCTCAGATGAGGTTTACTGATAATTAGAATATCTACGCATATATTCCTCCAGCGTCATCATAGGTGACGTCTCCTCAGAAGAAGTCATCATCCTCACAAAGTCCTTGAAAACAAATACAAAAGAAACGCATAAAAGGGAAAAATAAAATCTAAAATGAAAATAAAAAATTGTACAAAATAAAAATTAATAAACCTAAAAAAATAATCTAAAAACAAATCCCCGGCAACGGCGCCAAATGATTTATGATTTTTTTCAAAGTTTTCGTAGTAGTAGTTAAGATTCGTTCTCTCGGACTTTGTTAAGATTAAATTAAAAGGTTTAACGAAAATAATAAAAGAGAGAGTCACTGGGTCTAAGATTCCACCGAATTCACAACACAAGGTTCAATTATTTATTCTCAACAATTATCGTTCAGTAAATAAATAAAACATCGACTCTTGTTTTGCCAAAGTAGATCCTCAAAACATTAATTGTATCCCCCAAGCATAGATTATCTAAACAAAGCATAACCTATCTAATTGAATCACAACTAATTTTATCGAATCATAGATCAATTCAAAATAATGCTAAAGTCATATAGAGAATAAAATAATTTTACCCATGTATATAATTCGGATTCCTCCGTCGACCCAGTGATGGGGTTTAGCTACTCATTATTACAAAAAGAAAAAAAAAACTATTGTTGCTCGGTACAGGCTCCCGGCTCCCTAACTTTCGATAATCTTCTCTGACTCCCATGCACTTCTTTTATACTCAACATGCTAAATATAACTCGAGTTAATACTCAAATCTTCTCACAGTTAATAAAGTATCTCCCCAGTATTTTCTCTTTATTTTCACGCGTGGAAGAGTTGTCAAAAGCTTTCAAAACTTCCCTAAACTGATAGATATGAATCCCAGGGGATTCTATATTCCCATAAACTGCATTAACTTGCAAATATCAGCAAATCTACGAGATATTATTATTTCCCCGTTGACTTAAATATATACGAAAATATTCTATTTTGTCAATCAAAAATCAATTACTAATCCTACTTCGGTGTGTCAAATCATTCCCAATCAATAATGTTGAAAATCTCCGACAAAAATCTCCACAAAATTTCGATAATATTTCCACCTCCTCCGTTCCATCAAAGAAAAGTAACCGTCCCTTGTTTTACTCTTCCAAACCATATATCCATCCTGTTTTACCGAAACATGATACATTAAGTCCAAATCCTTTGAAAATCTCCAACAGAATTTGTTAAAATCTTCCCTAGAAATCTCGTTGCTACTGTTATATTTCTTTCCGCCAAAATTTCATTTTTAAACCGTGAAGAAGAAGTGCCCCTTATCCTATGACGCGGGTGCCATTAGAAGGTGGGTGCTAGATAGTACACAAGGTGCCCCTTATCAATGAGGTGCCTTTAACACATTTCTGGGGTGCCTTAAGTACTTTTTCGAGCAACTTTCTCCATAAGATCTTATGTGACGCAAACACCTACAAACAAGATTATTAGTGATAAAATGAGTCCTAGCTAATGTATTTATAGGTGAAAATGCGTCGCACTTTCGTGCTAATCATAAGATAGTATTTGTAGCGGCTTAATACAGTGTGGTATTCAAACCTGGACTAGGTCCCGGGGTTTTTCTGAATTTGCGTTTTCCTCATTAACAAAATTTCCGGTGTTTGTGTTATTTATTTTCCGTATTATATTAATATCACATGTTGTGCGTTAAGTTAAATCAGTTCTTAAATCCGGCTTTTGATTTTTTGATTGAATTGATTGACACTTTGATATTGGTTTGTGATACCGTTTAAGTTATTTCTCTAATTCAATCAGGCTCGCAAATTCCTATTTGTTTGATTGCAGATTGAATTGAGAAATTGAGATATAACTCTTTGATATACTTTTCTAAAGATTGAGTCTGACTGTCTAGTTGATTCTATTTAAAGTATATTGGAGTTAGCCATTCAGATTGTCGAACGAAATATCGGGTGTGGTTGTTAGACCCCCACTTTTTCAATTGGTATCAGAGCATACAAACACATTTAAGACCTCAGAAGTCTGTATTTGTAGCAATCTGACTCTATGGACAGTTGTGCTATCTCTAACAACGCATCAACAGTTCAAAAACCTTCTGACTTGGTTCAAAGACTTGTTTCTCCGGAGAAATCTCTCACGTTTTCTCCATTATCTGAAACTGTGTATAACTAGGAATCTCGCCTAGATGAACAATTAGATGATATTTCAGATAAAAGTGATTTAGATGAGAGACAAAATATTTAGGAGGAAGTTTCTCAATATATCAAGCTTTTTGACCATCTCATAAAGAAAAATAAGTCAACATCTTGTTTGGCTGAGTTTCTGACCCCTCTCTGTCTAGAAAACAGGAAAATGAGAAAACTCTTTAAGGGATATGATTCTGGTTATAATCTTATATGATATCTCCTTAAAGACCGTGAAGAAAATGTGCGTTCAAAAGACTTTGAATGCGATAGTCTTTGTCGAAATCTCTTTGTGTTGAAAGAAAGACTTGCATAAACTGAAGCAAGATATGACCTCAACAAAATTGTTTCAATGACAGAGAAAACGAGTTTCTCGCTCGAGAAAAATGCCTTGAGACTGATTTTGCTGCTGCACTTGATAAAATCAAGATGTTGGAAGATGACTTGAAAAAGTTCCATAATAGTTCAAGCAAATTAACCACTATGCTAGGAGCAAGCAAAAAACATCGTGATACATGAGGTTTGGGATATAAGGGAATAGATGCTCTAAGTATTAGCAAAGAGGTAAAATTTGTCAAGGCTAGTGATTCTTCTCAAAAAAAGTTTTCCACTGATGGCAAAAGTGAAATACCTTCACCGGCAGTTAAGCTTCGAAAGAGCAAAGTATATCAACCTCCAAAGTCAGCACACACAGATCAAGGTAAGAACATATGTTTTCCACTATTGCGGAAATAAATGTCACCTAGAAAGGAGATGTCATTTCCGGATAAGGAATGAGAAACTTCATGATGTTATTGTTTGGGCATCACAAGAAGTTGTGAAACCAAGACCATATGTTAGAACTAATCCCCTTAATGTTACATGTTGTAATTGTCCAACCTTTAGGAAAAGGAATCAGTGTTGTGATAAACCTAGATTTTTCTATAAACGTCATACGAATCCTTTTCACAATCATAATGGTTATCAAAAGGGTAACTTCGTAAATAGACAAGATCTGATGCTCCCAATTGGAGAAATACTAACTTGCAAAAGAATAGTCAATCCAATTCTCTTCCGAGAATTCTAAAAGAGAGTAAGGGGAAGCAGGTTACGGTTGTTCCTAAACACACTCAAAAGTGGATACTAAAGGAAGTTAATGATGCTTTGAGTGTGAAAAGGAATGATCTTCCAGAAAATTACATGACTATGGAGAAGGTAGTATTCATGATGTTGGAACTTAAAAATTTCTTTGGAAAAATGGATTTGGATGTGAAAGGTTCTAAAAGCGATCTCTTCATGATAATCCAAAAGTGAAACAGAATAAGCCAAAAACTATATATGGTGAAAAATCCATAGTTGCGGAAAAGTCTATTTCAGTTACTTGTGGTGAGCAAGACCTTGTTCATCTCAACACAACTTGATTGTGTTGTAAGTGCATCCTCACCAAGGAATTCCCTGTTATGTATATGGTGATGGAAGCATGAGAATTGGGGCACACAAATTATGTTTGGTAAAGCTGTATAATTCGATTGGATTCCTCTAAAAAGGCATGTCTATAAACTTGAGAAATATTTATGCTTTTATTTATTTTCTTAGAGTACTTATAATGATCCACGTACCTTTCTTGTCATTCATTTCTATCTAACTTGATCTGTGTTTAAGGTTCTTAAATGTTTAGGTTTGAAAATAGTAGTTTGGGATGTTTGGACTTCATGGTACACATACCATCATTTAAAATCAAAATCCAGGGATTCAGTATATAAACTCATTTGCATACTGCTCCTGGTCACGAAAATTCATTTGCAAACCCGTATGCATACTGGCATGTAGACGTCGATATTCGGTAAACCTGTTTTGGCCGTAACTTCTTCGTACGAACTTGGAATTACCTCATTCTTTTTGAATTCTCTTCCTATTTGAATTCTCTTCAATTTTGAGATAAATTGTTTTTAATTTGGATGAGTTAAGATTGGTCTTTGTCCTGTCTCTTGTTTTTGAGTGTTTTGCTCTATTTCGTCGCACTTGTTCCACTTCTATTGGACTTGGGCACTTGGATTTTTGGAATACTTATTTTCAAAGATCGTTTTTATATTTTACAAGACTGATGTTTTTGAATCAATAAGAAGGAAGTTCAAGAATGGGCAGTAGTACGTATTTCTATGGGATTCTTGAATGTTCACAATCATCTTTTGTGAACTATGGTGCTTGGTATTCTTGGTGTAATTCCATGCGAAAAAGATTGATTCTACCTTAAAAGGGAAAATGATTTTGTAGTATTAATCTTTATGGTTTTATATATTGCAACTTTTTGTGGGATATGTGTGTTTGCATCCGTGAACTAGGATTTTCCCATATATGCTCAAAAGTTAAGTCTATTATATGTCATTATGCAAATATTGATAAAAGATAGATTGAACTTTTGACAACAAAATTTAAGCCTATTATGTCATTATGAAAATAATTGATGGAAGATAGGATGAACTTTTGTTTAAAAAGATTAAGTCTATTACATGTCTCTATGAAAATAGAGATAAAAGATAGAATGAATCTTTGATTATTTCGCAGCATTGTTCTTTCCCTTATCCACATCTTAGTGAATGTACTGTGTTGCTCCGTAAGTTTTCTTATGTTGAGTATGGCCAATTGAATTGATAATTTCCTTTGTGGTTAATTCAATTGAGATTTTTGGATACAAATTTATGTTTCATGTGATTTGATTTTGTCTAAAGAAATTCTTCTTTTCTTGTAAAAGTAAGGTCTTTCTTGTTGTTATTTCGGGAATGACATTTTATGGGGGAGAGTTCTTAATTGAACTTGTGCTTAATTTCCATATATTTGTGGGGAGTGCGGTTATGGAATTTTGTAGGAGTTTTCTTGTATCTTTTATAAACTCCTTGATGAATACACTAAGATTCGACCACGTGAAATCATCAAAACAAAGTTGATATGTTCTCTTTTGGTCATGAAGTATCTTTATAAAAATTTCATTAGGATCCCACAACTGTTTTCTCATTGATATGGCTACGGATATTCAACAACTATGATGCTAAGTGGAACATGTTCAGAATCACGAAAGTACTTGGAAGTGACAAACATTTCGAGTAATCTTGAAGAACCAAGGAGATCAAGCATTTGGATCAGAATCTACAAAGTTTATTTATTTTGTAATCCATATGTATTGATAGTTTTGTCACTAAAATTGACAAAGGGGGAGATTGTTAGAGCACTACTCGGTCAAACTCGCAAGTGTTGCTATCTCAAGCTTGTTTGTCAAGTTTAGTGATCAAAACTATAAGTCTTAATTTCTAGTCTACTTATAGCTATATTTCGGACTAGGATAGACTGTGTAGTTGAGCTTTAGAATTCACATCGTTCATCAATTGAAGACGAAGAATTGCTAAGGAGAGCTTGTGGAACTTCATCAACAAAAGGTATGTGGAGACTGAAACTCATCTATCACTTGGAAAGTCTATTTCTACTATATCTCCTATATTGAGACAAAAGTCGCATACCTATATAGTATCCGATTATACACATTTGATATTTCGAGCTAAGTTTAACTCGCTTACTGTTGGTAAGCTTTAACTTTAACCAAGTTCATCTTATGCTCTTGATGAAAGTCAAAGATGATCATATGAAAATCGCCTTGTAACATCTCATTTGATGTAGACTCAGAATGTTTCGTATTGAATATGTCAATCACTTGAAAATAGATTTGATGTTAATAGTTTGTGAAAACAACTATTGTCATCCTCTAAGAATGTTTCAATGATGGAAATAGAGTTTAGAACAATTAACCATAATTGGATTATAGACATAGTATGCGTACTTTCATATATGTTGATCCAAGACCGATATAGTATGCATACCCATATGTGTACTGGCGAGGTCAGGTAAAATCCGGGAGCCTTGGTATGCATACCCAAAATCGAAATGGCGAACTCAGTTAAAGTTCGGGAACTATTGTAAGCGTACCCGTATGCGTACTAAATTCAATTGATGTTTTGGATGTGTGATAGTATGTGTACCCGTTCGCGTATTGTCGGACACAGTCCAAGTCCGGCTACTTAAGTATGCGTACCCATTTGTATACTTGAGTGGGTTAATTTATAGAATCGGTTGTGCCATGAACTAATACATTTATTTAATAAGGAATGGAATCTTTTGCAAACCGTGGCTATAATGTTCATGAATTGATTCTAGTGAATCAAACCAATTTTTCTTCAATTGTGTCTTGTATACTTCTATGAGAATATAAACAATTGAAAAACTCTTTCATTTGAGTCATTTGAACTAGTTATGGTTAAGATGAATAAGGTTGATATGAAAGTGTTCATATGGCTAACTTCGGTTGACTATTGTTGAGCCAACCTATTTTTATCCATATCATTTGTGTGTAACAAGTTAAGACCATATAAAGGTAGAGAGATATTTCTTTGGTTTCAAACAAACCTATCTTTGCTCTTAGATTAGGTTTCATCTAACGGTTAATATTGATTTATTTGTTCCAAATCTATCAAACCCTGATTTGAAGACTATGTAAGGGAGAACTCTAGCAACTGGGAAATCTAATCCCCACATCTCATGTGTGATACTAGTTGCGACTAGAGTTGATTCTCCTTTAACCTTAAGTTTAGAAAACCCTGTAGGTTAATGACTTAAAGACTTCATTGGGATTGTGAATCCAGACCCAACGATTTTCTCTGTAGTTGTGTGTTCTGATCTTACTTATACTATCGTGATTGAGTATTATATTTTCTAAGATTTTCTTGAGATTTATCGTCGATAGTTAAGATTAAAAGAAGTCACAAACATCTTTGTCTCGTCGTTTGTGATTCCACAAATATCTTATTTCGCTTCCGTATGATTAAGATTATTGTGAGATCATTGATAATACTAGGCCGTTCTTCTAGAATATAAGTCCGGTTTATTAATTAGTTCCTATGCACCTTGATTTATCATAAGACGGAACAAAACTCATAGGTATTTTTGTGGGAAACAAGTCTTCGACTTTTGGTCGTAACAACTCTTAGTTGTTGGTGAGATCATCTTAGGAAATCAAGTGCGTAGAATTCTGTTGGGGTTTAGAGACATAAGGAGCGCAACTGTACCTTGATCAGTGTGATATTGGTTAGGGCTCAACTACATTCCAGTCTGAAGTTCATTGGTAGTAGGCTAGTGTCTGTAGCTGCTTAATATAGTGTGGTGTTTAAAGCTGGACTAGGTCCCGGGGTTTTTCTGCATTTTCGGTTTCCTCGTTAACAATATTTTTGATGCATGTGTTATTTCTTTTTCGCATTATATTTTGTTATATAATAGAAAATCACAGGTTGTGCGTTAAGTTCAATCAGTTCTTGAATCCGGCCTTTGGGTTGTTGATTGAATTGGTTGACACTTGGATATTGGTTTGTGATACCGTCCAAGTTATTTCTCTTATTCAATCGGGCTCGCAAATTTCTATTTGTTTGATTGCAGATTGGATTAAGAAATTTAGATATAACTCTTTGATATACTTTTCTAAAGATTGAGTCTGAATGTCTAGTTGATTCTCTTGAAAGTATATTAGAGTTAGTCCATTCAGATTTCCGAACGGAATATTGGGTGTGGTTGTTAGACCCCCGATTTTTTAGTTTACATTATCCCTCTCCAGTTTTTCCTTGATAAAATATGGAGGTTGATTCAACCAGATGGTACTAATATTGACTCTTGCAAATTTTGCTAGTTTATCTGCTACTCTATTTTCATGTCTTTTAACATGAGAGCATAGTTGTAAGAGAACTACTCGATCGACCTCGCAAGCATTTCTATCTCAAGCTTGTTTGTTAATGTTAGTAATCAAAACTATAAGTCTTGATTTCTAGTCTACTTATAGTAATGTTTCGGACTAGGATAGATTGTGTAGTTGAGCATTAGACTTCATGGCGTTCATCAAATGAAGACGAAGAACTACTAAGGCGAGCTTGTGGAACTTCGTCAAAAAAAGGTATGTGGAGACTAAAACTCATCTATCACTTGGAAAGTCTATCTCTACTCTATCTCTTATATTGAGACAAAAGTCGTATTACTATATAGTTGTCGATTATACATATTTGATATTTTGAGATGAGTTTAAGTTACTTACATATTTCTCGGAATATGTGTTGGTAAGCTTTTGCTTCAACCAAGTTCATCTTATATTCTTGAGGAAAGTCAAAAGATGATCATGTGAAAATTGTCGAGTAACATCTTACATGGTTTGTGTGATATAATCATTTGATGTTGACTTGGAATATTTCGTTATGATTATTTCAATAATTTGAAAATTGCTTTGATGCTAATAGTGTGTGAAAACGGCTATTGTCATCCTCTAAGAAAGTTTCAATGATCGAAATAAGAGTTTAGAATACTTAACCATCATTGGATTATAAACATAGTGTGCTTTCTTGCATGTATGTGATACATGACCGGAACTAAAGTAGGCATACCTGTATCAGTGGAGAAGATGGAAATCCTTAAACTCTTCTCATCTGGAGCCAATCTCTAGAGGTCATAGACTTATGCCTCAGAAAAATCCGCCCAAAGGATTTTTTAATGGGTTTATCACTAATTCTTCTGGAATTAGTTATAATTAATGGAAAGAAGGGAATACACAATACAAACACACAAAATATTTGTATAACTCTTCTCCCATAATTTATAGTGAGAACACTTCTCACTCCTTTGCCTGATTCCAAGTAAGTTCATCCTTGTATCTATCTTGAGAGATACAAAGGTGATGATCGTGGGAGTCTCAAGATTAGTTGTATGTTTTTATGTTATTTATTTGAGTTCTTGATCTTGCTGATCATGTATCATGCTCTATTTTTTGAGCAGTGTAATCAGATAATATGTTTCCTTTTGTTGGATTCTTTCCAAATCTATTCTTCATATGTGAACCGTTCCACGAACGTCCGTGTCCCTTTTATATGAGTTCATATGGTTTCCATAACAAGAGATTTCTTCTCCTATGTACAAACATATATATATATATATTCTTTATTGTGTTATTCCATCCCTTACAAAAATTATATGGATAACTCTTCAAGATCTTAAGAAATTGTGAGTCTTGATATGGAGGAGGACACTCAAAGACGTGATTTGTTTTAAAAACTTGTTCTGAAGAAGATGCTTGCAAGGAAAGAGCACAACTCCTGGATTGATGAATCTGTCAAGGATTTAACTCGCTTTTAGGGTGATTCAAAGGTCGGGTTTGCAAATCTTCAACTGCAAATAAATTATCTCTTGGATAGTCAGGCCAAAATCCTTGCTAATCAACAGATCTTGATAAGGAATCATAAGAAACTCATCATGGACTGTGTTAAAGCTAGACAACTTTCTCATGTTATTGATCGTAAAGCTAGTGTTCTAACTCATGATCATTGAGTATCCACGGTCAAGAAAATCAAGGAAATCAGTGACACCTTCTTTGATGGATTCATTGAAAGGTATGAAGTTATCAAAGAGCAATAATATTGTCTAGGAAACTTCTTATGAGAATTTATTCTGGTGTTTTTAATAAGGATAACTAGGGTTTGGAATAACCATTATTGTGAGTACACATAGCTATTGCCAACGTTTTCATCTTGCAATGTTTTTAGATTTATTTGTTTAAATTCTAAAGTTTATTTGGAAGATGATTTTTGCAGTAGTAATCTTTATGGTTTTATATATTGCAAATTGTTATGGGATATGTTGTTTACGTCCATGAATCTTGGCTGTCCTATACTTGTTCAAAAGTTAACTCTATTATATGTCGGTATGAAATTATTGATAAAAGCTAGAATGAACCTTTGACTACAAAAGTTAAGCATTTTATGTCATTATGCAAATATTGATGGAAGAAAGGATGAACTTTTGTTTACAAAGATTAAGTCTATTATATGTCATTGTGCAAATAGTCATGAAAAATAGAATGAATCTTTGATTATTGGTCTTTCCTTGATCCACATATTTGTGCATATATTGTGTTGCTCCGTAAGTTTTCTTATGTTGAGCATGACCAATTGAATAGATCATTTTCCTTGTGGTTAATTCAATTAGGATTTTTGGATACAAATTCATATCTTATGTGATTTTTTAATTTCCAAAGAAATCCTTCTTTTCGCGTAAAAGTAAGGTCGCTCTTGTTGTTCTTTCGGGAATGACATTTTATTGGGGAGAGTTCTTAATTGAACTTGTGCTTAATTTCCAGATCTTTGTGGGGAGTGCGGTGGTGGAATATTGTAGGGGTTATCTTGTAGGTTTATAAACTCCTTGATGAATGCATTTAGTTTCGGCTATTTGATGGCATCTAAACAAGTTGGTATATTGTTCTCTTTTGGTCATGAAGTATCTATATGAAAATTTCATGAGGATCCTACTAGTTTTCGTACCTTTGCCAATTTATATTGACAAAAATGGGAAGAATTAATGTGCAGTTCACACTACAAATACATATGGTTTACGGATCATTATGTAAGGGGGGGTGGTTTTCATGTTGAGATGAAGTATTGACTAAAGAGGAGTGATACATATCACCATAGTATTGTTGTCAAAGTTGTGATACAATTGGACTTTGATTCTGTATAATGATACTATGACATTGTATAACAATGACTAAGAGAAACTGTATTCTCATTGTTATAGCTACGGATCTTCAACAACAATGATGCGGAATTGAACACATTTGGAATCATTGGAGTACTTGGAAGTGACGAAGATTTCGAGTAATGTTGAAGAACCAAGGAGATCAAGCATTTGGATGAGAAGTTACAAAGTCTATTTATTTTGTAATCCATATGTATTGATAGTTTTGTCACTAAATTTGACAAAATGGGAGATTGTTAGAGCACTGCTCGGTCAAAATCGCAAGCGTTGCTATCTTAAGCTTGTTTGTCAATGTTAGTGATCAAAACTATAAGTCTTGATTTCTAGTCTACTTATAGTAATGTCTCGGACTAGGATATATTGCGTAGTTGAGCATTAAACTTCACGGTGTTCATAAAATGAAGACGAAGAACTACTAAGGCGAGCTTGTGGAAATTCATCAACAAAAGGTATATGGAGACTAAAACTCATCTATCACTTGGAAAGTCTATTTCCACTCTATCTCCTATATTGAGACAAAAGTCGTATTACTATATAGTTTCCGATTATACACATTTGAGATTTCGAGCTGAGTTAAACTCGCTTACATATTTCTCGGAATATGTGTTGGTAAGCTTTCACTTCAACCAAGTTCATCTTATATTCTTGACGAAAGTCAAAATATGATCATGTGAAAATCGCCGAGTAACATCTTACATGGTTTGTGTGATACAATCATTTGATATTGACTTGGAATGTTTCGTTATGATTATTTCAATAACTTGAAAATTGCTTTGATGCTAATAGTGTGTGAAAACGGATATTTCCATCCTCTAAGAAAGTTTCAATGATTGAAATAAGAGTTTAAAATACTTAACCATCATTGGATTATAAACATTGTGTGCTTTTTTTGCATGTATGTGATCCATGATCGGAACTAAAGTATGCATACCCGTCTGCGTACTTGTGGTTATGAAATTATGTGAACCAAGTACACATACCGGTACGCATATATACATAAGTTATATGTCCGGGAATTTATGTTGTGTTTTGGAAGTGTACCAAGTATGCACCTGTTTGCATACTGGCGAACCCAAACTCAGACCGGCTACTTAAGTATGCGTACCCATTTACATACTTGAGTGGTTAAAGTTCTAAAATCGGGTGGCTCATGAATTAATACATTTATATATTAAGGAATGCATTTTTTTGCAAACCATGGATATAATGTTCATGAATTGATTTGTGTGAATCAAATGGATTTTGCTTCAATTGTGTTCTTGTATAGTTCTATGGGAATATAGCAATTGAACAACTCTTTAACTAGTTTCATTTGAGTCATTTGAACTAGTTACGGTTAAGATGAATAAGGTTGATATGATAGTGTTCATATATATAGCTAACCTCGGTTGACTATAGTTGAGCCAACATGGTGTACACGTTTAGGTACGGTTATTGAACCTAAATGAGGGTACATTTCATTTGTGTATAACAAGCTAAGTTCGATCTAACGGTTGAAAGATATTAGCTTGAATCTAATCAGGTTTCATCTAACGGTGAATATTGAATATTTTGTTACCAAGGTAACTCAGATTGCAAACCATGATTTGAAAACTATATAAAGGGGAACTCTAGCAACTGGGAAACCTAATCCCCACACCTCATGTGTGATACTAGTTGTATAAGATAGAGTTCATTCTCCTTTAACCTTAGGTTTTTCACGAAACCCTGTAGGTTAACGTCTTAAAGACTTCACTGGGATTGTGAAGCCAAACCTAACTATTTTTATGTAGTTGCGTGATCTGATCTTGTTGTTTCTATTCTGTTTGAGTACCATCTTCTTTAATGAAAAGGTGAGGGTACCCAAATATACCTCAAGCTAAAACTTTTCCTTCTTATAAGTCCTTTCTCCGAAAGTGATTGTCTATGGACTAAGTCGAGACAATGCAACTAATCGGCTCACACTTCGTGTGATCGCCTATGGATACAAGATAGAGACAATACAATAACGAAGTATGTTTACTTGATACAAAGGTTCAGACTAAACCAAACACAATAGGATTCACGTATCAAGTAAATATGAATTAACGTTTGTGCAATTTACTTTAATTATAATAAAAAAATTATAATGCGGAAATATAAAGTAAATGACACAACAAGATTTTGTTAACGAGGAAATCGCAAATGCAGAAAAACCTCGGGACCTAGTCCAGAATTGAATACTCTTAGGATTAAGCCGCTATACAAAATAAACCAACTTCGTATAGTTGAGACCAAGCAACTAACCTATAGTTCACCTAGTTCCGTCTGTATTCCCATGCCTCCAACCTGTAAACAAGTCACGTACTTGGACCAATTCCTTTGGTTCGTATTCCAAACAGTAAAGGAACAACAAATCTGTTTGGTATCAACTCTCTTCAACCAAGTGATATGAGTTGCACAAAGGCTCTTCTGTTTATCTTAACATAAACTCTTTTTCCAGGTTCCAAGATCTATATTATGTTCAATAACCAAAAGGTAATCATTAATATTAAACCAATAACACTCTTAATCCAAAGAATTGTGTTGATGCCGATCTACGCAATTAATCAATCCAATCTACCACAAAGATAAACCGATTATTAATTGGATCCTCTTTTACCAAAACACGTATTGTGCACACCAAATATTATAAAACCAAGTCAGAAATCTTCTATCTCTTCTTTGTATTCAAATCTTCTTAGATCTTCAATAAACACCTGCACATAACTACTAGAATCTCTTGTGATAAATCACACACAGAACGAAGTCTGTTAACAATGGATTATCACAAGATCGTCTTTAGATCTAACAACAGTCTAAAGATCCCTGTCGAAACCTTGAACTAGTTTGAGTGAATCTTATATCAGAAGAGAATATTCTCAAGCATAAAAAAACTAGGTGCAATCAAAGTTCAACCACCGTTAGTCAATCAAATCAATACGAAAACTAAAGATAAACTGCAATATCTAGTTTCCCACCAACGGGTCGCACTAGAGATTCTCAATCCCAAAGAAGACATTAAATTGATCGGCCATAAGAGATTTCACCTAACTAGATTACTCTCCTCTCCGATAGGCAGCTTCACCAGTAATAGTACAACAGAGGAAGTTTACTGTCACGAATGATTAGTTTGCTAGAAAGGAAAACTCAAAGTATTTATAGACAAGGAAGTTTGGACACCAAGGAATTTCCAAAACCAAAAATATTCTCAAGATATTTTTCCATATTAACCCAAATTCGGTTTTCATAATTCCTGTGAATGCACTGTCCAAATATATTGATCGAAATCTCCTTCGAAAATATTTAACTAACTAATGCAAATTACTAATTCTTATTTTCCGTATATAATTAAAAACCTTAATTAAAAGATTCTTAACTTATTTAAATTCGATCTTGGGATTTACTTCCTTCTTACCTGTTAAGCAATATCTTTGAACAATAAAAGAATACACATTAATGCGCGTGTTCAAAGTGTGTCGACATCTTACTCTTACAAGTCCATTTTCATACTTACTCACTTGAAACCGATTTATCACACTTTCAAACAAGTTTAGAATTGGTTCATATGACTTTCAAGAACTATGTAATTGATCAAGTAACACTCAATCACAAACCATGGGTGTAACGGTTCTACCAAAACAAGTTTCGGTTTTACCTCCATGTGAGTATTGTGCATAGTCACACTAGCTTACCAAAGATACGGATGACTAGGTACTAGGATCGGTTCCCCACATATATTTGGTATCTAACTTGTATGCATTGTACATGTCCATAGGATCGGTTCCCCCTTGCATAAAAATGTGTTGCACATGTTCATAGGATCGGTTCCCCTTTCTTCTATAAACCTTGCTGCACCTCATACAAGGACCGGTTACCCCTTGTGATGTACTGCACCTCTTCATAGGATCGGCTCCCCTTTCCCAAATTTGGTCAGACACTCACAAACCCGATCATACCCCAGGTGATTACTTAAATCGGTTTCACTAATAATAGTCATACCAATACATAAGTCAGACCTCATGTGAATAGTTTTACCAAGAACACAAACCAGTCATGAGAGGTTATACTAATCACACATATTGGTCTTTCATAAGATTTGCAATGAAGAACAACCCCAATAACGCCCGGAGATTTCCTTTTCGGTTCACAACATGTATCATTAACTTACTTCCTTAAAACACATGTAAAAACATTGTTTCCTAGGATAAAATCCTCACTTCATACCATACATAAGCACAATAGAATTCATACAATTATGTCGATGTCTCATATACAAAGTTTAATGGTTAAGCAAGAAACTTCATATTGTATTCCTTAATAATATGTCTATCTAGAGTGTTCATGCTTCGCAGTTTTATGTTTTCAATATGCACTACTTGAAAGATATGTTAGGGAATAAAACAGTTCAAGTCAAATATCACTAACCTCAAGTGGAAGGATGATGTTGTGGTTGTAGCTCCGTAATTATTCACTTCTTCAAGTCTTCGCAATACTTGTAATGTCTCATCCTAATACTTTCAAGTTAACCTATACGAAGTTGACTCGAGTACATTTAAATCAAACGACTCTTAGATGAGTTTTGGCTCACTAAAATATGACAACCAAACTTGACATACTAATGCTTGGTGGGTTCAAACGAGCTATGCTCTAACAATCTCCCCCTTTGTCAATTTTAGTGACAAAACTCTTATAATCATATGGATAAACAAATTACAATAATTCATTACACATACGCTTGATTCCCGAATCCAACATCACATAACTTGCATACATTCAATCCTTAAGAATATCTTTGTTTACATTATAATAACAAAGCTCATACTCCCCCTAAAGGTGATATAGGTAGATTTTCAATCCGCAAGTCTTTGTTGTCCCAATCATATGATATGTTACTTCCCATTAGTCGGTGCTTTTCCTCATTCGTTAGATAAACATTTCAAGCACCATTGTCCTCTTCCCTAGCGACACCAATCAACATAAAATTGATACCAACATCACTTGTTTACTCCATATATTTCTCCCCCTTTTTGTCACAAAAATGACAAAGAAACGAAAAATAAAGGACAACACGAAAAGGATCTTACAAATCTCAAAATAGACTTGTAACCTGTTGAGTCAAGCACCAGGGTTTACATACCATTTTTGATAACCAATATCAAAACCGAAACTACAAAGTAATTATGTTTTGATATGTTATCATGGAAATAATGCCCGGAGCAATTTTCCAAACTAGTTTAGCAAACCAAAAATCAACTAAGAAACTTACTTCCTTTGCTAAACCGATTGTATAAATACAACCGCTTCATTTGATAAGACCAAAACAAAGATAAACTCCATTTTTCTCATCAGGTTCTAATTATCCATATAACTTAGACCTTTAGATTTTAAACAAGCCAAATACTAGGTTTGTAACACCTCGATTTTCGGGCCTGGAACCTACCCGGATCCCATGCCCGAAAACCCGAAGTGCTACTTGGATACCATAGCCGAAGCCTGGCTACACAGCCCAAGCTCATTAAATAATTTATTTGGGCTTAATTAATTTATGTTCAATTCAGAAATTCTATCACAGCGGATACATAAAAATTCTTTTAGAAAGATCTAACCGTTACTTTGACATGATTTTTAATTCACGTGAACCCTGGAAAATTCTAGTTTAGCATAAAAATTAATTTAACCGTTAAACATTCCAGATCCAATCCAAAAGAGTCACGTTTTTGTGTAACACACGTAAAACAGAAACAAACATTAGTTTACTCTAAGATTTTTATTGAGCACAAATCAAATCCAAAAATTATTATACTTATACATTATGAGTCCCAACTGAGTATAGTTACAGTCATAAATTTCCTATAATTTTTAGTTTAAGTTAAAGTCATTTTGACCATAGTCAAATGTGTAGTTGACCAGAACTGCAGAAATGTAAAACAGTGATAGTCCATGTTTAAAAAATCATATCAAATGAAGGCCTAAAAGATGCCATAGGATAATTTTAAAACAGGAAAACTTCAGTATAGTTGAATCTGTTAGAAAAATGTCTGAATTTCATACAGTAAGACAAAATTATTTTAAAATACTTATGGAACTCAAAAAATTACGAAAATTTTATCAGTACATCTTGAAAGAGTTTTACATATACCACAAAAAAATGAAACGAAACCGCACTATAGAATATTTATCATAAACTGTCAAACTAACAAGACTCTAAAAATTTCATTGTTTATTCAAATAAAGTTTTCTTACCAAAACATTGTTCCATTGGTTATATACATTAACCAAATAATCTCCAAAGTATGATTAATCAATAAATACTCCATAAATCATCTAAAATAGTTTGATGATATCTTATTACAATTTTTCAATCATAAATCCTACGCAAACTATTAATAAAAGCACCAAAATCGATCTCTATGCTTCTCCGCCATTAGCTCCTTGTGGTGTTATAAAATCTGTAATTTTTTGTCATGAAACGACATGAGTTGTGACACCCAGTAGGAAAGAAGCAACAAAACATTTTATGCAACATTTTTTTAATTCCTTTTAAAGACATCTAGCATGATTAACAACACCGCAAACACATGGAAACACCTCATCCATAAACAAGAATAAATTCAATCAATCCGCTCGCCCCAGGGAGCCCCACGTGGGTTTAGGAAAAAAAAACCGTTCCCAGGGATATCTCGTATCCCATCAAAAGTGTTTTTAAGAATCACAATCTATGGACCGTAGCCCAACATTCATAATCATGCTCACAACATCGATTATCATCCATATATTAATGAAAACTTGCAAACATAAATTTAATTAAAAGAAACTTAAATAAAAAGAAGGTTTTTGATTGTGTTGCGCCTTACCTCGAACGCTAACAACGGCAAGGAGAATAATAATAGATGAACAAAGAAATTCTTACGCAAGAATTAAACTGATTTTCCTTTTTACGGATCCAAAACTAGTGCCACACTAAATAGGTTTTTCTGAATAGATTAACAAGTTTTCTCTGCTAGAATTTCTATGCGGGTAATGACCCAATAAGGTTTTAACACTTCCTTTTATACAACCCAAAGTCCTCCCATCACTACAATTATCTCATTTGACCTTGGTGTAGTACCAGAATATCGCTACAACACTATTCCTGCGATATTAACAACATTTCTGCGAGCATCACTGACGATTCTTCAACAACATTTCATGAGCGTTACAGAACAACTAAAAGAAATTGACGATAGAAGAAGTAAAAGAAGAATAAGATTAATCCTGCGATGGTCATTATGCTTGCGATAGAGAAATATTGTAACGATCGCGATAAGATCGCAGAGTAGATCCGAATTAAGGGGAAATCTTAGCTGTCTTCCACTATGTATTTTCCTATATAAAGGGTTCAACTAAATCCAGAAAAGGATGATGCATTTTTGAGAGCTGAGAGTACTTTGAGGAGAGAGAAACTTCAGAAAGAAAGTTGTACTTATGAGTTTTGATATTTCTTGTAAATCTTCCTGAAAGTGAATTAATAAAGTGTTGGTGTTCATCCACAATTATGACTTAGTTTCATATATTCTTGATAAGGGTGTAGTGTGGGAAATCCTGCAACTACATTTTGGAGTCCAGAAACAGGGAGAATCAATCTAAGAAATCTTAAATTCCAACTTGAAGATTTGAAAAAATTGTTAGAATTGGAGAAATGGCTAGAAGGAGAAGAAACACATCAGAACCACCAACAACTGTGAGGAGGAGTAAAAGACTTGCAGGTGAAGGAACAGGTGGATTAGAAGAATCTTTAAGAATAAGATCAGGAAGAAATAGAACAAGAAATGAAGCAGAAAATTCAAATCAACAGCCGAATCAACAAGCACAATCGCAAAATAGGGATGAGGATTATGATAGAGTAAGCGTACACACTTGGAGGTCGGATTCAATGGAAGAAACATAAAATCGAAAATTAAGAAATGGAGAAGAAGGAGAAAGAAATCAAAGAATGGCTGGAGAATTAGTTCATGTGGGATGTGAAAACGGGACAATAGATGATCTGAGGCAAAGAACACAGGAAGAAAAGAGATTAGAGGCGGAGGAACGTGCGAATCTAACAAGACAAAATCATGAACTAAGAATGGAGAATTTGAGGTTACAAAGAAGGAGGTCAAGAAGTATTGTAATATCAAATTCAAGATCATTCAGGGAAGAACCAAGGCGAAATTCCCCAATGAGAAATTTTAGGGAAGAAATGAAAAATTTAAATGGAGAGCAACGTCATAAAGAAGAAGAGATAATTGGCGATCGTTATAATTTGCGTGACAATAAAAATCAAGAGGGAAGAAACAACCAAATTGAAGAAGAGAATCCAGAGGAAGGTAGGAGGATATTGCATGGGGGAGAGAATCAAAGGAATCAAAGAATAATTGAATAAGAAATTGAAAGATACTATACAGAACAAGCACGCCTGGCTTGCGAGAGAGAAAGATTAAGAACAGAAGTAGAAGAGCAAGAATTTCGAGAGGCAGTACGACAAAATAACCATGGAAATCGAGAAAGAAGATGTACACAAAATCGCTATAATGATAATGTTCAAGAGGAGTATGATAGGATACAAAGGAGAATAGAGAGACAACGAAGAGAAATGAGGAGAAATGAAGAAATTCGCAGAGAAGAAGATAGGCAAATGTGATTTCGAGAGAATGGTGAAAGAGAAAATCGTATAGAAAGACGGGATGATGATGAAGAAGGAGATACGCAAAATCTCGCAAGACAAGAAAGACAAGAACGCAGAAGAAGGGAAGCTACATTAAAAAGGCCAATGGAACAAAACTCGGCTGAGAATGAGCAAATTTTGAGAGAATTAGCAGAAATGCGAGGAATGATAAGCAATAGAAGAGAAGGAGGTATAAGGCAACTCGATGAAGCTATCGAAGAAGCTACGAGGACTCTATTTACTCAAGAAGTACAGTTAAGAGGAATACCTCCAAAATGCAATTTACCAGCATTAACCAGCATTTTTGATGGAACTACTTGTGTCGTTAAACACGTTAAAGCTTATGTTAGATGTATGCTACAGTGGGAGAATCATGATGCTGTGTTATGCAAGTATTTTGCATCTAGATTAACTGGCGAGGCGTTGAAATGGTTTTAGGGATTACCAAAAAATACCATAACTTCTTTTGATCATTTACAAGCTACATTCTTAGGAGCGTACATCAGCAACAATTCATCGCGGCCGGGTATTGAAGATGTGTTTGGGCTAAAACAGAGAGTTGGCGAGAGTCTGAAGCACTTAACTATAAGATGGAAGTCAATGTGCAGCGAAATGGCTGGAAGAGTGGATGAAAGATATCTGATCATATCCTCCATTAATGCAATGTTCGCGACTAATTTACTGTACATTCAAATTTTCAGAATCAAAAATACAATCACCATGACAGAATTGCGAGAATTTCAGGAAGAATACATTGCTTTGGAGGAGAAACAAAATGAGATGGAATCATATCCAATTGTGAACACCAGCTCACTTGCGGCAAGTGGAAGTTTGCTTCCTAAAATGATAAATAATGTGGCGAGCACCTCGCAGACACAACAATAGAAAGTGGTGATTGATAACCAGCAGAAATTAGTAGCGATGGGCAGTCGAGATCAGGAAGAATATGAAAGGGAGAAGAATTATTATAATCGCGGTGGTAATAATAAGATTCAAAGACTCGATCAATCTCAAGAAACTTATGGTGGACAAAGGCAGAATAATTTTAAAGGACAAGGTAATCAGAGGATAATCTGGGAAGAAATTAAGATGCCCGATCTCAATACTAGCATAGAAAAGATTTGGGAAGCTATCATTTTAATGGAAAATATACCCTCTCCGTGGAACATGGGAAAAGAACCCCATCCAAACAATCGAAGTCAATAATTTTGTACTTATCATCATTTTCATGGTCACACAGTAAATGATTGTAGGAATGTGAAGAGAATAATCTTGAGGATGATTGATCAGGGAAAGTTAAATCATTTTCTAGTAGGACATCCACAATCTCAGCAATTACCACCAGCACCAGAAACTCGCAGAGTGAATGCTGTAAAAGGAGCGGAAACATTCGTAATAGAAGTTGGAGCCAAAGCAAAGAATTTGTTTTGTAATTCTATAGTACATTCACGCAGAACTATAGAGGACTTCCATGACAATATCTTAAGCAGGGTCTTCGCGAGAGACACAGATGGAAGAGAAATATTGAATATCGCGAGATCCTCGCCATTAGAGGAGTGGTAGAAGCAAACTCTATCTTTCAATGCACAAGATATACCTGAGGTTGGAGAGCAGCACGATAATCCACTGGTCGTACGATTAGAGATTAATCCAAAACAAATGCAAGAAGAAGATGAAGAGAATGATAGCAAAGTTGAAGATTCTTGGGCCATCAACAGAGTCTTAATAGATACAGGGAGTTCTGTTGATATCTTATTTTATCATACCTTTAAAACCATGGGAGGTAGAGACGAAGATCTAATTCCATCAACATACAAAATCTATGGTTTTAATGGCACAGCTAACAAACCAAAGGGGGAAATTGAAATGCAGATACCGTTAAAAGGAATATCTTCAAAAATCTTATTCTGTGTTGTGGAAATCGAATCACCTTACAATGCCTTGATAGGACGACCCTAGTTACACGGGATATTGGGTGTAGCATCTACTTATCACCAGTGTATCAAATTTCCTCATCCAAAAGGTGTCGGAGTTATTAAAGGAGATTGGGGAGAAAGCAAGAAATGTTATGAAATCGATATGAAGTCTTGTGAAGAAAGAGCTGAAAAGAATGGAAACTGGAAGTGCAAAATTAATTAACGACAGAAATGTGAAAGGTTAATGATTGATGCAATAGAGCGAAAAGAAGATGTGAAAGCTGATGACGAGCGTCTCGCAGAAAAAGAGACAACAACAAAACGTAGCACAAAAGCAGAATCAGAAAATAGTAAGTAAAGAGGTAAAATGATGAATCTCAGAGAACTCTGCGAATAATTTGTTTGAAAAATATGTAATTGAACAAGATATTATGCTTGAAAGAATCGCAAAACTTTACCAAAACGATCAAAGTTATGAAATTCTATCAGAGTTACAATACTCGCGAGAAATGCGAATAAAATTTCGCAGAGACATAAGAATGGGACGAACTTTCATGGCGTGCACCCTAGTTCGCGAATAAAATTTCGCAAGAGGCAAATGTAAGACCTAATAGCACGTCATAAAAGGGGTATCTCTGGACATGACTCAGGGATAAGGTTATACCGCTGCTGGAACCCGAGTCATGCAGATGATGGGGTTAAAGAAAACCTATTCGGGAGGGAGATCTTGGATTTCCAACTATATATGGTTATACCCTGGTTGGACGACTAAGAATCTCTTCCAAGAAGTGCAAAGTATGACCAAGCGCCGAGGTACACGGTTGAGCCAAGGGTGCCCGGAGCGTACGAAACTCTCTTGCCATCCTTGGTAAGTCTTGGCTACAATGCACTTGGCCTGAAGAAAACCTCACTTAGGGTGCAGTCTTGTAACTATAAGCCATATAGGCATAAAGGACAAGAGGCTGCGAAAACAGCTGGTTGTTGGTAAATCTGGATGGGAGGATCTAGTCTTATATGGCACGATGTGCCCTCCTTGAAGGGGAAACCAGGTACTTCTTTCGCAAGATCAGGGTATACATAAGGAGAAATTCCATGGTAATCGCAGACCAATTTAATAGAATCATTGCGAACGACAATGAGAGATCTATTGAAGTTCACGGTGGTGATGCCAAACTGCTTCTTCAGTTGTGAATATTTGTAATTGCGAGCAGTAAGAGTATTCGCGAGATGATCCTTCTCTTGTTCAAGCTCCTTGATTCTTTCAAGATAACCTTTTTCAGCTTCTACAAGAATATAACAACAAGTTAGAAATTTCATAAAAGAGAATAATGAAAACAAGAGATTAGCGAGAAGAAGAGTAGCCAATAACCTTCTCTGTTAGAAATCATATCTCTAATTAGAGCCGCCTGTTCGACTTGAAGGCTAAAATTTACACCTAAATCATTTCTGGCATTGTCAAGAACCTTCGCATCCCAGGAAAACTCATCATCGCTATTAATAAGGAGACGAGATCGAATTTGAGTCTCCCTCGCAAGAAGATCTTCATTCTCGCGGATAAGTTTATCTCTAACCTTTTGAACTTCAAGGAGAGTTTTATGAAAATCTGCTAAGGTTTTAGCTCCCTTTTTTATGGCGAGATCCTTCTCGTCAATAAGATCGCTATTCTTCTGTCATAATTTATCTATTTCTTTCTTTGAATCAAAATAAAGGCGTCTATATTTGTCAGTCAAGCCTAAATTGAATATGTGTTCAAGTTTTAAGAGATTAAACTTGGATCTAAGTTCATCTATGGAGAGGGAGTTAATCTTATCATATGAGAAGTTACTCAAGGAATTATTAAGACTAGCGAGAAGAGTATGATCATCTACAGGTTCAGGGAAAGTTTGAAAGATTATAGCCTCGTCAGTAAGACCATAAACATCTGCAAGTTAAAAGTGATTGCTTGAATAATCCGCGATAGAATAAAAGGAATTAAGAAAGATGGGAATCAGTCATACCATAGAGTTGTTGGTTAGCTTTATCGATATTAGCGATTTTTTTCTTATCAACAGAAGCTTCCGTCTCCATCTGCTTATTCTTCTTGCGAAGTTCAATAACTTCAGACTCTAGTTTTTCCTTATCTTGGCGAACTTTAGCTGCTTTTTCTTCAGCATTGACACATCTTTTATCTAAGTCAGAAGCAACATCAAAAGAAGCTCTTCCAACCTGCGAAAAAAAGAAATAAATTAAAATCTAGCGATAGAGAAAATATGAATAAATTGAAGAAATGAAAACATACCAAAGTACCAAGAGAATTCAAGAGACTGGGAGTCAATGATCTTGAGATTCCTTGGAGAGAATCATTATCTACTAAGATAGGAGCATCGCAAACTTTAGCGAGAGCTTGGGATGTCTTTTCAATTACTTCATCCTCGTCATTAGAGGTCATGCTATGGGAAATATCGCTGAAAATTCTGGACAGATGAGTCATTGAGGAATCAAAAGAAGAAGAATTTCTTATTGAAGGAAAGCCGCCAACATTAAACTCCTCGTCGATATCCTTATCAAGAACAACACTGGGATTCTCTGGAATATTTTGAGGAGTTGAAGAAGAAGAAGGTTGAGTTTTTAATTTCTTTAGCGGAGGATCGCTAGATTCATCATTGCGAGGGGCAGAAGATCTTCCCCTAGAAGAAGTAGTAGGCTTCTCCTTTATAGATTTCCCAGATGGTTCCTTTGGAGATTTCTCCTTGATTTTTGGAGGAGGCAGTGGTTCTAATTCTTCGATTTTCTGCGAGCACATATGAAGATAAGAAATAGGGGAAACAATATATTGTTAAAATTTTTGAAGAAATATTTCTTACTTCATCTGTAAAAGATCTCAGAGCCAAGAGAATGCTGGGTTTCCTAAGAGTTTGATAGCTGAGTTTCATTCTATCAATCTGAGAAAATCAAAAAAGTTAGCGAGAATATAAATAAGACAATAAATAATAATAACATGAAAAGTTGAGAGAATATACTTCTTTAGATCTTTCAGGCCAGTAGAAGTCCCAGGGTTGATATTTTGCGAGATTCGCGGGAAGTTCGCGAGAACCAGATATATAAGGACCTTCAAGACTTAATGGGAAGATGAACCACTTATCGTCGCTAGAATGGCGAGGACCTTGGTTAGTAGATGTATGGAAGTCAATATCCATTATAAGAGCATTGTTACTGGTGACCTTCTCTTTCTTCAAACGAACACCCCAACATGTACTATCCCTCTTCATAGGGACAATACTATAGTTTAAAAAAAAGTTGTCCACAGTATAATCGCAAGAAACAATGGGGACATCTGCGAACAAAGGATTCTTTGGAGCTTTGGGGTAGCGAGTTCCTTTACCAGTGCCACGATAAGCATATTCAAGTTGTAATCTGATGCAATCCCCACCCAATTGGTATATTGCTCGTGAGAATCTCTCGTTAGAGATTATTTGATAAATTAACGGAAGCTCAGGATCATAAAGATGGATGGGAAGACCAGCTTCAAGTTGTCCTAGCGATACTATTATTTTTTCGCGATAACATTGATCATCAGTGAACAGTTTAAGGGAAAGTTCTGATTTAGAATCTTGATCTGGAATTAAAGACAAATTAAAACCTTTAGTTCTAAGTCTCTCGCGCATTTTATTGAAGGCCTTCAAATTTTTAGCACCAGCAACAACCATTTTGAGTATGGGAATGAAGGAAAAAGTTTAAAAGAAGAAATAAATCACAGCGGTTATAGAAGCGCAATTTGCGGAAGAACAATAAAAATTGCAGAGAGAATATAGAGAGAAAGAAGAAGAAAGTAAAAGAGAAAAGAAGAGGAATGAGAAGAGTATTTATAGAAGAAGAGATTTCTCGAAAAAGATGAAGGCAATTAATGCAAAGAAAAGACGTGGGTGGTCAGATCGCAATGATACAGAAGACGTGTCAAAAATTTATTGGAAGAAAGAAACTCGTGAAAACAGCTGGCGAAGGACATAGAAACGTGTCAGAATGGGAAAGCAGAAAAGATAAGCGATTATGGAATTCTTAATGATCTTCTCTTCTTCGCAGAAAAGACATGAGAAGAGGCAAGATTTAGTACCAGAATATCGCTACAACACTATTCCTGCGATATTAACAACATTTCTGTGAGCGTCACTGACGATTCTTCAACAACATTTCACGAGCGTTACAAAACAACTAAAAGAAATTAACGATGGAAGAAGTAAAAGAAGAATAAGATTAATCTTGCGATGGTCATTATGCTTGTGATAGAGAAATATTGTAACGATCGCGATAAGATCGCAGAGTAGATCCGAATTAAGGGGAAATCTTAGCTATCTTCCACTATGTATTTTCCTATATAAAGGGTTCAACTAAATCCAGAAAAAGATGATGCATTTTTGAGAGCTGAGAGTACTTTGAGGAGAGAGAAACTCAAGAAAGAAAGTTGTACTTCTGAGTTTTGACATTTCTTGTAAATCTTCCTGAAAGTGAATTAATAAAGTGTTGTTGTTCATCCACAATTATGACTTAGTTTTCATAGATTCTTGATAAGGGTGTAGTGTGGGAAATCCTGCAACTACACTTGGCTAATAGGAACGTGACATATGTCAATGATATAATTCAAACTCATCTAATTTCTTACTCGGTCAGGCTTCTCCCAATTTCCAGCCCACCCTTAAGGTCACTCATTTTGACATAATAATATTCAAATTTAAGGAATTAATTAAAAGTTGACAAGTGTCAAAATTTGATAACTAATGTTGTTATTATTTTACTTTTTTCAATATACTAATCAAACGTGTTTATTTTTTTAATTGAAAAGAATGAAAAAAATTTCATTCGTTACCAAAAATGAAGTAAATTACCAAATTACCCTTCTATTGAAATTACCAAAGTATCATTTGGTTAAAAGACAAAATGTCCTTGGATTTAGGACGGATATTACAAGGTTAGTTAACTAGCATTTCCCTGTTTAGGCATTCAGTTAGACTTGAATAACCGAAACCTCCACTTTGATAAGTCTAACTAAGATCAGAATTAACTTAGTTTAGCTTATCCAGAATCGAATTGGACTAAACAACTCACCCCGTCAATATATTCATTCCTTAAGCTATAAATAATTCATACAAACTAATAAATCAACTTGCATAATTATTTACCTCAACCGGAAGCAATTGAAACAACATATATCATTAAAGTTCCACTATTGCACCGAAATTTTGTAAGCCTAAACAATTGATACCATACAATAAAGCAAAATTACAATTGTTTTACTTAACTAGAAGCAATTGAAATAACATAAACATTAAAGCACCGCAATTGCACCAAACTTTCGTAATCCTAAACGATTGATATCACACAACAAATCAAGATAACAATAGTTTTACTTAACATGAACCAATTGAATCACACAAAGATCCACACATACATAATGGAATAAACACATCAATTGTACCGACAATTTCTTTTAAGCAAAAGAAATATATATATATATATATATATATCAAATAAAAATAGGCTTTTCTTAAAACAGGAAAATAATTAACTAACAAAATTGTTACCTCAATTTTGCATCCAACTTCTCTAATATGATAGCATCTTCTTCTTCCAAGGAGAATTGATATCGAAATACCATTATGTTGTCATCCTTATGCCCAAAAACAAAAGAATAACAACAACCAACCTTTACTAGAGAAAGGTTAAAATTAGGTTTTTAACAATTGCAAGCAAAAGTTGAAACAGTCTTCACAAGGTACTTAATGTACCTTGACAATACCTATGGATTTCCTTAGATTTTTGAATGTTTTTCTATCTAAGGGTTTTGTGAGAATATTAGCTAACTGACGTTTGGATGGAACATATTCCACTTTGATAATTCCATTCTCATATAATTCCCTAATAAAGTGATATATGATATCTATGTGTTTGGTTTGAGAATGTTCGACAGTGTTCTCAGTTAATCGAATAGCACTTGAATTATTACACATGATACTCATGGTGGGAATATTTATTCCATAATCAATGAGCATTTGCTTCATCCAAAAAAGTTGAGTACAACATGTACCAACAACAATGTATTATGCTTCACAGGTTGACAAGGCCTGTGAATTCTATTTCTTGCTATGCTAAGCCACAAGATTCTGACCAACATAGAAACAGCCACCAGAGGTGCTTTTTTGATCTTCTACACATCCTTCCCAATCTGCATCAGAATAGGCAACAAGACTGTTGCTTGTATCCATAGAGTATGATAGACCATAATCTATTGTACCTTTAATGTATCTAATGATCCTTTTACCGCTTTGAGATGTGATTCTCTAGGGTCTGCTTGGAATCGAGCACAACATCCTACACTGAAAGCAATGTCTGGCCTTGTTGCAGTTAGATACAACAAACTTCCTATCATAGATCTATAAAGCTTTTGATCAACTGATTTTTCTCCTAAATTTGACTGAAGCTTTCCAGTAGTTGGCATTGGAGTTTCCATAGGTTGTGAATCTTTTAGTTCAAATTTTTCAAATAAATTTCTAGCATATTTTTCTTGAGAAAGAAGAATACTATCCTTTTGTTGTTGTATTTGCAAGCCAAGAAAATATGATAATTCTCCAACATTTCTCATTTCGAATTATCCACTCATAAGGTTCAGAAATTCGTCTGTTATAGCCTTTGTGGTGGAACCATAAATGATGTCATCTACATATATTTGTGCTATGAGTACATTTTTTCCACACCATTTGGTGAAAAGAGTTTTATCAGCACCTCCTCTAGAGAATCCCTTTTGAAATAAAAAGGATGTTAGTTTATCATACCAAGCTCTGGGGGATTGTTTTAAGCCATACAAGGCCTTCTTAAGTTTACAAACATAATAAGGAAATAATGGATCTTCAAATCCTTCAGGTTGATCCACAAAGACTTCCTCTTTTAGATACCCATTCAAAAAGGCAGATTTAACATCTATTTGAAAAAGTTGTATCTTAAGATAACAAGCATAGGCAAGTAGAAGTCTTATTGATTCTAAACGAGCAATAGGAGCAAAAGTTTCATTGAAATAAATACTACTATTTGCGAATATCCTTGAGTAATGAGACTAGCTTTATTTCTGACAATTGTCATGAATTCATCTGATTTGTTCTTGTAGATCCACTTTGTTCCAATAATATTTACTCATGGAGGTTTAGGAACAAGTTTCCATACTTCTTGTCTTTCAAACTGATTGAGTTCTTCATCTATTGAGTTTACCCAGGCGGGTTCATTGAGTGCTTCCTCAACATTTTTTGGCTCTATTGAAGACAGAAAACATGAATAGTGACATACATTTTGAAGTTCTCTTCGAGTCATAACTCTAGCATTGGCATCTCCAATGATATCTTCAGACGAATATCTTTGATGTACCCATTTAACTGGTTTTTGAACAATATTTTCAGTATCATTGGATTGTTCAATAATACTTTCATTATCATCCTTTTCATCGGTGTCACTAATTAAAGGAACAACAGATGTTTCGACTTCAGTCTGTTTTTCTTTGATAACAAGTCTCCGAGGGAGGAAGCTCTGCTGCATTATGATTATCTTGACAAAAATCACTAATGTCATCAATAATTATATTAATAGATTCCATCATGACTTTGGTTCGAAGATTGTATACCCTGAAGGCACGACTATCCGAAGCATACCCGAGAAAAATTCCTTCATTACTTTTGGAATCAAATTTTCCTCTATGTTCTCTATCCTTGAGAATATAGCATTTACTACCAAAAATTCTTAAGTATCCTAGATTGGGTTTTCTTTCATACCATAATTCATATGGAGTGTTTAGAGTTTTTGATCTTAAATAGACTCTGTTAATAAGATAACAGGCTATAAAAACAGCTTCCCCCCAAAAGGTTAATGGTAAATTTTTGTTATGAAGCATGACTCTTGCCATTTCTTGAATATTTCTATTCTTTCTTTCCGCTACTCCATTTTCATGAGGTGTAATAGGAGCAGAAAATTGATGACTTATTCCAAGACTATTACAGTATTCATATACTTTAGTTTCCTTGAATTCTGTACCACGATCACTTCTGATCTTCTTGAGTCTGCGACCTTGTTCATTTTGAATTCTAATCACAATGATTTTGAACTCTTCAAGAGTACGTATTATTTTTGTGCTTTAGAAAAAAAACCCAAGTGAATCGAGTATAATCATCTATCATCACTAAAGCATATTTATTTCCTCCAACAGAAGCTTGTTGGATTGGACCAAAAAGATCCATATGAATAAGATCGAGAGGAGCACGAGTGGCTATATCTCGAGACAGTTTGTGTGGAATTTTTTCTTGCTTTCCTTTTTGGCATGCACCACAAACACCTTCTACTTTAGTGTTGATTTTTGGAACTCCTTTGACAAGTTCACGATTAATGAGCTTTCCTAGCATACAGTAATTGATATGGCCAAACCGCTCATGCCATAAATGAGTAGACTCAACCTTAGTTAAGTTACAGTATAAATTGGATTGTATATCCAGAAGATAATAATTATTCATACTTCTTCGTCCTTATTTTTCCAGACTTATCTTCAATATCACAACCTTTCATGTTGAAGATAACCTTGTGACCTTTATCACAAATTTGGCTGACAGACAGAAGATTAGCTTTCATACCTTTAACATAAACAACATCGTGAATTTAGGGTATACCTGGAAGTTTAATGGTTACCTTTTTGCTGATAAGACAGCTGCTTCCATCTCCAAATATCACTGATCCTCCTTTGTAGTCTTCTGTTTTTACGAACCAAGAGAGATCACATGTCATATGTCTACTACATCCACTATCTAGAAACCATTGGAATGGTGAGGTTGTTTTGAGTGTGAAAGCTCCAAGACAATGTTCATCAGACTTAGGATGCTTTATTAAGTTCTTGAAAAGTTTCTTAACACGGTTAATCAGATGTTTTGTAAAGCAAATTTTCTGATTTAAACAATCCCACCCTCTTTTAAAGTAGTTTCTGATCTGATTCTTACTAGACCTTTTAGCTTGTCTGAACAAGGGAATTAAACCTTTATGAGAATCTCTTGATTTAGATTCATCAATATTTTTTACCAGTTTTCTATCAATCATGATAATCTTGATATCACCAGTACATAACCGGTTCTGTTCAATCATTTCATCAAGCATTTTGACAAAATCAGAGGAAGATTCTTCAGAGTCTTCTTTCAGATCATTTAAAATATTTAAGACGTCAATTGAATCATTCATAAGATTCATTTCTTATAGAATGGATCGCACCAAACACAAATTGTTAGATCTTTTCGTGTTTGCCTTCTCTGATACCAAGTGAAAAGGCGAGGGTACCCAAATATACCTCAAGCTAAAACTTTTACTTCTTATAAGTCCTCTCTCTGAAAGTGATTGTCTATGGACTGAGTCGAGACAATGCAACTAATTGGTTAACACTTCGTGTGATCGTCTATGGATACGAGATCGACACAATACAATAACGAAGTATGTTTACTTGATACAAAGGTTCGGACTTAACCAAACACAATAGGATTCACGTATCAAGTAAATAAAAATTAACAATTGTGTAATTTACTTTAATTATAATAAAACAATTATAATGCGTAAATACAAAGTAAATGACATATCAAGATTTTGTTAACGAGGAAACCGCAAATGCAAAAAAACCCGGGGACCTAGTCTAGAATTGAATACTCTCAGGATTAAGCCGCTATACAAAATAACCTATAGTTCACCTAGTTCCGTCTGTATTCCCACGCCTCCAACCTGTAAACAAGTCACGTACTTGGACCAATTCCTTTGGTTCATATTCCAAACAGTAAAGAAATAACAAATATGTTTGGTATCAACTCTCTTCAACCAAGTGATATGAGTTGCATAAAGGCTCTTCTGTTTATCTTAACATAAACTCCTTTGCCAGGTTCCAAGATCTATCTTATGTTCAATCACCAAAAGGTAATCGTTAAGATTAAGCCAACAACAATCTTAATATAAAGAATTGTGTTGTTGCTGATCTACGCAATTAATCAATCCAATCTACCACAAAGATAAACCGATTATTAATTGGATCCTCTTTTACCAAAACAAGTATTGTGCACACCAAAGATTATAAAACCAAGTCAGAAATCTTTTATCTCTTCTTTGTCTTCAAATCTTCTTAGATCTTCAATAAACACCTGCACACAACTACTTGAATCTCTTGTGATCAATCACATACAGAACGGAGTCTGTTAACAATGGATTTTCACAAGAACGTCTTTAGATCTAACAATAGTCTAAAGATCCATGTCGAAACCTTGAACTGTTTTGAGTGAATCTTAAATCATAAGAGAAGATTCTCAAGCATAAACAAACTAGGTGCAATCAAAGTTCAACCACCATTATTTAATCAAATCAATACGAAAACTAAAGATAAACCGCAATATCTAGTTTCCCACCAACAGGTCGCGCTAGATCTTCTCAATCCCAAAGAAGACTTTAAATTGAGCGGCCGTAAGAGATTTTACCTAATTAGATTACTCTCCTCTCTAATAGGGGGCTTCACCAGTAACAGTACAACAGAGGAAGTTTACTGTCACGAATGATTAGTTTGCTAGAAAGGAAAACTCAAAGTATTTATAGACAAGGAAGTTTGGACACCAAGGAATTTCCAAAACCGAAAATATTCTCAAGATATTTTTCCATATTAACCCAAATTCGGTTTTCATAATTCCTGTGAATGCACTGTCCAAATATAATGATCGAAATCTCCTTCGAAAATCTTTAACTAGCAAATGCACATTACTAATTCTTATTTTCCATATATAATTAAAAACCTTAATTAAAAGATTCTTAACTTATTTAAATTCGATCTTGGAATTTACTTCCGTCTTAGCTGTTAAGGAATATCTTTGAACAATAAAAGATTACACATTAATGCGCGTGTTCAAAGTGTGTCGACATCTTACTCTTCCAAGTTCTTTTTCATACTTACTCACTTGAAACCGATTTACCACACTTCAAACAAGTTTAGATTTGGTTCATCTGACTTTCAAGAACTATGTGATTGATCAAGTAACACTCAATCACAAACCAATGGTGTAACGGTTCTACCAAAACAAGTTTCGGTTCTACCTCCATGTGAGTATTGTGCATAGTCACACTAGCTTACCAAAGATACAGCTGACTAGGTACTAGGATCGGTTCCCCACATATATTTGGTATCTAACTTGTATGCACTGCACATGTCCATAGGATCGGTTCCCCCTTGCCTAAAAACGTGTTGCACATGTTCATAGGACCAGTTCCCTTTTCTTTTATAAACCTTGCTGCACCTCATACAAGGATCAGTTCCTCCTTGTGATGTATTGCACCTCTTCATAGGATCGGTTCCTCTTTCCCAAATTTGGTTAGACACTCACAAACCCGATCATACCCCAGGTGATTACTTAAGATCCGTTTCACTAATAAAAGTCATATCAATACATAAGTCAGGCCTCATGTGAATAGTTTTATAGCCTGTTTGGATAGGAAAATAAAAGTAACTTTTCGACTTATGTAAGTCAATAAGTCGGAAGTTAGAATGGATTCCTAATTTCTAATCAACTTCTGGAAGAAAAGAAGCAGCTTCTTAACGGAGCAAAAAATCTCGGCTTCTTGTTTCTCCTCGATCCATGTGCGATAAAATTGTCTTTCTTTTCGCTTCTTCTTCTTCTTCTTTCCTTCTCATCTTCCAACGAATCCATGAACTGGAACTGGAATTCTCTGTTATGGTCTTATTACGAATTTAAGGGAGAAATTTTTGAAATTCGTTTACTTGGTAATTCTGATGCAACTTCTCAAGCCTCATGGATATGCTCGGTGGTTTTTTATTTTCTCATCGTCGCCATCAATACTCCCCAGCTTCTGAGCCTCACAAGTTCATATATTCCACCCCAAATATCACTGATGGCTGCCATTGATGGGTTATAGTCGATTACAAGTAAAGTAAATCTTGGATTTTTTTCTCTTCTCTTTACTGATTTTTTTCGGTTTTCCATTACTTGTATCATCTATTTTTTCTTTTGATGTGGAGGTGAATTCTTATAGAAATCTCCACCTGTTGGTATGCTTTTCCTAATTTCTGGATTTCCTTCAATTTTAATCATGTTATTGATTTGAAAATTATGTAATTCTTTTGAAATTTAATCTAGGGTATCGGACTAGTGAACCTAAACCAGAATTGTAATGGGTTTCATTATCAACACATGAATAGATGATTGATTTTAAACTCCTACACATATTTGAATCCCTAAATTGAAGATTATGATTAGAAATCTTTCTTCTTTATTGAATCTATGGTCATGGCCTGGGTAGCAAGTTCTATGGATCTCTATTGAACTGGAAATTATACGTATACGAACTGAGCAATTATCTGTATACGCTCTAATTCATTTGTGCAGGTGCTTTCGGTGAGTTTATACTGGACTGGTGTTGTCCTATATAATACGACATGTAATAGTATCTAGAATAGTGTTTCTTATTCTAATACATGGTGGCCGAGATTCGGCGACAATGCCTCCTAAACCATTGGTGAAATCTCTAACGTATGCCGTGACAACATCATGTGGCAGCATTTGCTATGGATTGCTCTTTACGGATGCTATCAGGACATTGCGATGGGAGGTACATACACTATGATTAGTACATGTGATTAAACTGTGCAGCCAAAATATTTTGTATTGTCGTCAATAAGATTACTTTCTACCTATCCACTTTTGGTCCATTTGTAATTTTAAATATTCTCACAGTATCATCACATTTTGCAGATCAGGAGAATTCGATCCAAGGTTGGTAACAACGAGTGTTTGCTTTGATGTGTTGATTTTCTGTTTCATATTGTAGAGACTAGAGACACTTGTTCGATATTTCAACAAGTATGCATCCGTCCAGGTAGATTATCTTTGGTGTTTACTTTGTCACACTTAGTATAATCGATTAAGCATCAAGAATGAAGAAGTTGGAATTCTTAATTAACTCTAGTGATATGGGGTAATAAGAAAGCAAATACATTATCACCAGATGAGTTGCAATGAATCTTGTTTGGGACTGAAATCATTGGGTTAATGTATCTCTCAAATGCATTGATATATTCCTTATTGTGTTAGATTACCATTAATTGGTATTGTAGGAATCGCATCCTAGCTTAAAATTTGTTGGATTCGATGACCACCTAGTTAAATCAATCACATTATTTGGTGAAAAATTTGAGGGATAGCTTTTATATATATTTGTATAATGAGTGGGAAACAATACAGAGATGGACATCCATAAGAGAATTGAGAAATGTTAATAGAATCCTAGCTCTTAGTGCTTATTTATTTAACAGCAATATGTCTCACTGATCCAGGGCTTTCATTGGAATATGTACATCCTTTTCTCTTCTATTTTATTTTGGCTGATTAGTACTCCTATTGTTCTCATAGTGATTTATGTCTGTACATTTTTCTCGAGTTATCCATGGCTTTAGTTTCTTTGTATCACAGTACACATTCACAATGCAATGTCTTATTATTTCTTCTTGGTTATGTTGTTTCTCTAATGTAGAATTGAACCTACAACTACTTTGAAACCATGGATGTTGTGCATAATGTCATCCATATCGCATAGAGGATCAACTGGAGTTGCAATCTTGTTCACAGTTGACAAGGTCAGCGAGAAAGAGGTCATTTTACCACAAGATCTCCGCAAAAGACTGGATATACGCATAACACAGCCTTCCTCCCTTATTATTGTTGAATTTAGATGTTTGATATATGTTGGATTTAACAAACTTACACTACATTAGTTTTATAGTGTCCTTGTTATATTGTCAAACTTACTTATTGACTTTATAACTTATAAGTCAAGTAGTTTCCAAACTAACTTATCAACTTTTTTGCTTCTCAGAAGTCCAGAAGCACTTCTGACTTCTACTTCTGTATCCAAACAGGTTCTTACCAAGAACACAAACAAGTCATGAGCTGTTATACTAATCACACATATTGGTCGTTCATAAGATTTACAATGAAGAACAGCCCCGATAATGCCTGGCGATTTCCTTCTCGGTTCACAACACATATCATGAACTTACATCCTTAAAGCACATGTAAAAACATTGTTTCCTAGGTGTTGATGGTGGTTTATAGCTTAGGGTTAAAATCGTAAAACTGTACAACTGACATGACATCACTATGACCATTAGCACATTTATTGAATCAATCAGCAAGAATTACCGGGGTACCTTTTTTTACATGGGTCATGTTCCACGGCAGAACCCTTAACATTGACCGACATCATCTATGCCAAACCCTAATTCTCATGCTACCGTGCCAAGGCATGCCAACCATGCCAGCCGTACCACTGTGCCAAAGGAAAACCATGACAGCTACATCTATGCGCTAAGGCATGCCAACCATGCCAGCCGCGCCACTGTGCCAATGGAAAACCATGATAGCCACATCTCCGCGCCAAGGCATGCCAATCATGCCAGCCGCACCACTGTGCCAATGGAAAACCATGCCAGCCAAGACTACCGCGCCAAGGCATGCCAACCATGTTAGCCGCACCATGCGCCAATGGAATGCCAAACCCTTGGCCCCACCATGCCAAGCCAACCGCACCTTGCCTTGTCCCCAACCATGCTAGCTGCACCATGCGCCAATGGCATGCCAAACCTTTGGCCCCACCATACCAAGCCAACCGCGCCTTGCTTTGGCCCCAATCATGCTAGCCGCATCATGCGCCAATGGCATGCCAAAACCTTGGCCCCACCATGCCAAGCCAACCGCACCTTGCCTTGGCCCCACCATGCCAAGCCGTCTGTGCCAAACCCTTGGCCCCACTATGCCAAGCCATCCGCGCCATTTTTTCCTTGGCTGTACTATGCCGTCCTTCCCTATTGCGGCTACCAAAATGAAGGCATATGACGATCCACGGTCACCCTTCAATCCTAGATGCAAATCCTAACCATCCAAAGTCACCAAACAACGCATGGTAACCTTTGGACCAAAACCTTAGTTTCGGCCACGCCAAACCGCGCCAAGGCATGCCATTCCACATGTGCCAATGGCATGCCATTCCACATGTGCCAATGGCATGCCAACCGCCTTGTCGCGCCATACCATACCGGCCTCCCCTATTGCGGCTATCAAAACGAAGGTGTGCGACGATCAACGGTCACCCTTCAATCCCAGATGCAAATCCTAGCCGTCCAAGGTCACCAAACAACGCATGGTAACCTTTGGCCCAAAACCCTAGTTTTGGCCACGCCAAACCGTACCAAGGCATGCCATGCCACATGTGCCAATGGCATGCCAACCACCTTGCCGCGCCATACCATACCGTCTTCCCCTATTGCGGCTACCAAAACGAAGGCGTGCGACGATCAACGGTCACCCTTCAATCCTAGATGCAAATCCTAACCGTCCAAGGTCACCAAAAAATACATGGTAACCTTTGGCACAAAACCCTAGTTTTTGCCACGCCAAGGCGTGCCATGCCACATGTGCCAATGGCATGCCAACCGCCTTGCCGCGCCATACCATATCGGCCTCCCCTATTGCGGATATCAAAACGAAAGCGTGCGACGATCAACAATCACCATTCAATCCTAGATGCAAATCCTAGCCGCCCAAGGTCGCCAAACAACACATGGTAACCTTTGGCCCAAAACCCTAGTTTCGGCTACGCCAAACTGCGCCAAGGCATGCCATGCCACATGTGCCAATGGAATGCCAACCACCTTGTCGCGCCATACCATGCCGGCCTTTCCTATGCGGCTACCAAAACAAAGGCCTACAACAATCAACGACCACTTTTTCATCTAGGGTGCAGATCTTAGCCATCCAAGGTTACCATCCAATACGTGGCAACCTTTGGCCCTAGTTTAGTCGCGCCTAAACAAAGCCAAAACCCTAACTTTCGGCCACGCCCAAACTAGGCCATATTAAATCCATACTGATCATGCTTTCACGCCACTGGATACCAAACGAAGGGTTGCAATAATCAACGGCTACCTTTCCTCTTAAAATGCAAAATCTCGACCGTCGAAGGTCACCACCGATTCGGCAAGTCTCCTAAGCTCAACTTGCCAGACAACAACAACGTGCTACATGTTTTTCACGAAAACACTCGAGACATCAACGCATGTCACAAACTGGGGGATGCTCATTGGGTATTGGTTTGGCGGTTTACAGCGTGCGGCGTACACTACGCCCGTTATAAGAAAGTGTCACAAGGATGAGGCGGTTAGTAAATATAGGGAGTAATGGTGAAACGTTTTCTTTTATGGAACATCAATTCCAGGCGTTACCGATTACCACCTCCTCTCATTTATTAACTCGTTTTCCATTTCTTAATGAGACCGGAGTACGTTTCACTTCGACTTGTATAAATATGCATTACCTATTTTCACCGAACAACAAGTTCAAGTTAGGAGCATACAACACTCAGAAAACATTTGCTAGCTCTCCATCTGTTAGCTTCCCACTTTCTGATACAAGTCGTAAAACAACTACTCTTCCAGAATCAACTATTCTGGTCTCAACACTTTCTTCGCTTTCCTCCCCAAAACCAACCTTTCTCCTTCACTTTATGACCGAAGCAAGTCTGGAACGGCCATTTTTTTGGTTTAGGCCAGATTTGTACAGATTGATCTCTCAAATCTAAATTACTCCCTTGTAGTACATTTTTTAGGGTTTAAATTCGTTTCTCACCCATACACCCGAAATTACCTAAATCAGCAGAAACCGTTTTCACCCTCAAACAATTAGCGACCACGGTGGGAGGTCAATCTCTCGGTCCCAATATCAATTTCAGAATACGTTTATCTAACTCAGGAGGATGGTCAGTTTTAAGGCTGAATCTGTGTCCTCAAGTTCCACTCAGGAGAACGACAATGTTTACTTCCCCAACGTAACACCCAACAATGCAATTGCCGAAGGAATTCCAAGGTTGGCTGACTTGGTGCGGATTCAGGGAATCCACACCAAGAACATGGGTCTGATGAAAGACGTGATTAACATTATACTGGACTTCCTCATCAACTTAAGAGCAGAGTTGAACGGTTCACTTACCCAGGAAACTCCAGGACTGGGGACTAACATCCAAAACGATTACTTCTTAGTCAACATCTTCACTACTAATCAGAAACCAGTAGGCCAGGAAGCGGCCTCACTGGTGGATTTATGTGAACTCTTATATTTTTCAAAAGATCATCGGATGGAGATATTCACTACCATCAATCGAATAGCATTAAGCGCGTCCTTGACTCCTTCACGCTTGAAAAGATCAAGAACGCCAGAGATGTCCATCAACAATATCATGTTTACCGATGACGACATGATGGCATAGGAAGGCCATAACCGGGCCCTACACGTCACGTCCCGTATCAAGGACGTGGAATTCAAAAGGGCTCTCATCGACACGGGAGCATCCTCCAACGTTATTACCCTCAGGACTCTTAGAACGGCCAGGGTACGTCCAAACGAAGTCATGCGATAGTCCACTACAATGACTGATTTCGAAGGAAACCAAATCAGCACGTATGGGTACGTCAACCTGAACCTATCAGTAGGACCCGTCCGGTCAAAAGTAAGGTTCGAGGTAATCGAAAAGGAGCCAGATTACCACATGATACTGGGAAGACCATGGCTCCACGACAACAGAATCATTCCTTCGCACTAAAATCTAAAATTTGAATTTTTCTCCATGAAATCAAGAGATTATGATCTTAGATTAAGATAGAATCAAGAAGAAACTTGAAATAAAGATCAATATAGGTAAATTAACTTACGTAATACCTCAGAAGATCTTCAAGCGTCGCCACATCAATTAGAAATTTTCAATATTGGTCATGCTAGGGACCGGAAGGAGCCATACATCAGTTACCTTCGCGAAGGCAAACTCCCCACCAATAAGAAGGATGCATCCAAGATAAAACAAAGGTCCGAGAGATTCATATTCCATGAAAGAATCTTATATCGTAAAATCTTTGGAGGAAGTTTTCTACGATGTTTGAACGAAGCAGAAATCCCAATCATGCTGAAAGAGATGCACGAAGGAGAATATCAAGGAAAACGGAAATTATTTCTTCAGATACACGAGAAATACTACTGGACAACCATGGAGGATGATGCAGCTGTTTTCGTCCAGAGGTGCAAAAAATGTCAAATTCACGGAAACCTTATCCATGTACCGTCGTCTCCCCTGCATTAAATAAGCAGTCAGTGGCCCTTTCACAGCTGGGGACTCAACATCATTGGAAAGATTAATCCGCCGTCCTCAAAGCATCACGAGTACATAATAACAACAACCGAATATTTCACTAAATGGGTCAAAGCCATGCCCTTACGAGGGACGAATGGAACCAAAATCGCGGCATTCATTAAGGAGTACATTATCTGCCGATTTGGCGTGCCTAAACATATCATCACCGACAACGGAACTCCTTTAGAAAACAAGCAAGTACAAGAGTTACTCGAAGAATACATAATTAAACAAGTCTTCTCCACCGTGTACTACTCCCAAGGTAACATATAGGCTGAAAGCACCAACAAAACTCTGATCCGATTCCTCAGTCGGACAGTGCATGATAATCCTCGGACATGGAATGAGAAATTTCCAATGGCACTCTGGGCATACCGGACATCACCAAGAAGTTCCACCGGGGCCTCTCCCTACTCCCTTGTTTACGGCGCGGACGACATCCTCCCAACGAAAGTTAATATCCCATCGGCTATGATTGCCGAAGCAAGCGGAGTTCGATAGAATGAAGCTGAAGCATTAAGATCCAGAGTTACAGAGTTGGACACTGTAGACTTCAGAAGATCCAAGGCGGAAGAACACGTACAAGTATACAAAAATAGGGTTTCCAGAGCATATAACAAAACCGTGAAGCCTCGGGTTTTTCAAGTGGAGATTTGGTACTGAAGACTTCCAAACACATTCAGCAAGACGCATCCGCACCGAAATTCTCCGCAGAGTGGGAAGGGACTTATATAGTCACAAAAGAGTATAACAGTGGGTACTACAAGGTCATTAAAGAAGATGGAGGAAAACTAGAAGCAGACATCAACGGAAAATGGCTTAAGGCATACTACACCTGACCACCACCTCGCGCCCCGCCATATCACAAACACGGATAGCCAGACATCTTCCCATTTTTCTTACACATCTCAAATATCAAGTATATTTTCCTTTGTTTGATTGAAGTAAATCAATAAAATTCTCTTATTCTTTCAAAAAATACAAAAATACAAAAAAAGAGAGCAAAAACATGCTTAAAACCCAGAAAGAATCCAAACATCTCACAACCACATAACTCAGAAAAGCCTATCCAACAGATTGTAATCCCTCAAAAGCATCATCTTTAACCGGATTTGATACCTTTCAGTCCTACTCTTCAAGTTCCGTATTGACTCTTTCACCTTCTGTGACTCTATGTCCAGAGCTTTCTCCTCTTCCAGAATAGCTTTCGTAGCAGGGACCACGCCAGCAAGAATACCGGCTCTGTCGACTTTCACAATATCAAGACGATGTCGCAACCAACTAACGTTGAACTTCAGAGATTCACAGGTAGACACCATGTTCTCCCACTTTTGAATAGTTGATTCCGCGATAACACAGTTAGATAGACTCTCCATTTTGACGACCATCGGCAAGAAACAATTCACTATGGAAACTAAAACGGATGAACAATATTGCACCACGCTCTTGGTGGCGATGTGGCCATATATCCTCCATATCATTGTGTAAAGAGACACGAATTCTTTCCGCACCAGAAACCCACCGACGTTCTGATAGTTATAAGAAAGATACATTATGTTGTGGTTGTAGCTCTGTACTTCTTCACTTCTTCAAGTCTTCGCAATGCTTGTAACATCTCATCCTAATACTTTCAATCTAACCTATACGAAGTTGACTCTAGTACATTTAAATCAAGCGACTCTTAAATGAGTTTTGGATCACTAAAATATGACACCAAACTTGACATACCAACGCTTGGTGGGTTCAACCGAGCTATGCTCTAACATTTAAGATTGTCTCAAGATTTAATATTTGATAGGCAAGATAAAAAGTAGTCACAAACATCTTCGTCTCATCGTTTGTGATTCCACAATATCTTGTTTCGCTACCATAAGATTAAGATTATTGTGAGGTGATTGATATTTCTAGACTGTTCTTCGGGAACTAGGAAGCAAAGACATGGGACACGGACACAAGGACCTCCAAAACTCAAAATCTACGGGACACGGACACATTTATATATATATACTAATTAAATAACTTTTCTATACTAAAATCATAGTGTTATGGTATATTAAATACATTAATCACATAATTATATGATAAAAACTCAATTTTATGTTGTTAGATGAGTCCACATGTAGAAAAATTAACTATTATACTATCCATGACACACTAGATTACTCAACTAGTAAAATAGAGTATGAAATTTTACACGTGCGTCATGTCGGTATCCCACGCGCGTCATGTGTCCGACGCGCATCGGACGCGGACACGGAACCAATACCGGTGTGTCCGTGCTTCACAGTTCTGGAATATATGTCCGGTATATCAATTGGTTCGTGTTCACCTTGATTTATTAAAAGACGGAACAAAAACTCGTAAGTATTTCTGTGGGAGACAGATTTATCTATTCCAATAGACTTTTCTGTGAGATCATCTAAGGGAATCAAGTGCGTAGTATCCTGCTGGAATCAGAGACGTAAGGAGCGCAACTGTACCTTGAATCAGTGTGATATTGATTAGGTTCAACTACAGTCCAGTCCGAAGTTCATTGGTAGTAGGCTAGTGTCTGTAGTAGCTTAATTAATACAGTATGGTGTTCAAATCTGGACTAGGTCCCGAGGTTTTTCTACATTTGCGGTTTCCTTAACAAAAATTATGGTGTCTGTGTTATTTCTTTTCTGCATTATATTTTGTTATATAATTGAAATATCACAAGTTGTACGTTGAATCGATCAATTGGTAAATCCAACCCTTAGTTGTTGATTGAAATTGATTGATCCTTGAACATTGGTCTTTGGTATCGTTCAAGTGGTTTCACATAATAATCAGGCTCACGGATTTCTATCTGTTTGATTTGTTGATTACATTGTGTAATAAATATATAAACTCTTTGATATACTTTTCTCTAGATTGAGTCTAACTGTCTAGTTGATTCTCTTAAAAATATATTGGAATTTTTCTATTCAGATTTCCAAACGAAATATTGGGTGTGGTTGTTATACCCCCGCTTTTTCAACACCTAACTATTAACTATTAAATAAATAAAGACATTCTTGGATGACACTGTTCATCGTCCACTTTGTTTGATCAAAGGACCCATTAATAGCTTCTACCATATTGTTGTTGTATCGTTCCAAGTGCATTCTTCTAAAGTTCATCTCTTTTGCCCATTTAATCGCATACATGGATGAAATTACCTCTCCTTGCACTTCATCTACTGCCGATGATGTTCCCTATTTTGCTCCAATGAAAGTACCCGCACCATCTCAAATTATTATTCTAATACCAACGGGCATACAATCTTTAATAAATGAAACATCAAAATTGAATTTAATAGCATTTTTACTAGATGGTTTCCAATCTATAGGTAAATTGGCACTAGTGTTATCTATCTGTGTATGTTCATTGGACTTCACAATGTCTGATAAGAATTGCTTCACAGTATGAATAAACTCAGTGGGACTTAACTGAGCTTTTTCAAATACTATTGAACATCTAAGCTTCTAAATATTCCAAGCCACACAACTAACAAATTTGATCCTTTCCTGCGACAAGTCACTAGAAAAATTATTAGAAGTTATATAGTTAGATACCCAGTCTTTGCAGTTTATACTTCTAGCATATAAAAAATGAAAGAGTCCATTGCAAACCATATTATGTGAGCTACAGAGTAATCTATAAGTAGATGTTGCATACTTTCCTTGCAAGTACCACATAAAGGACATACATCATCAATATCTTTCACAAATCTGACAATGTTACCTCTAGTAGCTAAACAGTCCTGAAGACATCTCCATAGAAAATGCAGGAACTTGGGAGGCATTTTCATACTCCATGGAAAAATTGGAGTATTCTGTTGAGCACCGTCTTGGGACTTCTGCAGAAGAATGTTATAAGCAGAGTTAATAGAAAAACTATCATTCCCAGTCCATTTCCACATGATTTGGTGTCTGCCTATCATTGGAATTCTAATCCTACAAACTTATTTAGGGATATTAGGAGGGAAAATAACAGTAAGCTTGTGTAGATCCCATCTCTTATTATCTTGATCAATAAGTTGAGATACAGTTTCGTGGCTACTAGACCAATATGTTGAAGGCACATGTTCATCATTTTCTTGTATACATATGTCCTTCCAAATATTAATTTGGATGTTTCCTAACAATAATTCAGTTTAACAATCTCTAGGCCTTGGCACACACATCTCCAAATCCAGCTTTCATTAGTATTAATATCACTTGAAAGAGGAGAAACATTATGAAAATATATTTTTTTAAGAATTTGAACCCATAGAGCTTCATGATCTTGTATCATTCTCCATGTTAATTTAGTCAACACATACCCCCCCCCCCCCCCCCACGTTGCTTTTAGAGTTAACAACAGTTTCCTAAAATAAAGACCTATACATATCTTGTCCTTATTCTACCAAAACTTTTTCTGATGGAATCCATTCAATCCGTAAGTTTTTTAGGAATAGGAAAAAACTGACATATGGTGTGTTGCAAGAGATCCCAGGACTGTCTGAGTTAAGACTGTTCTAGCTTTCTGATTAAGATACTTAGATTTCCAAGTAGGGAGTCTAGTATCAAACTTATCAAGTAATGTAGAGAAACTTTAAGATTTATTTCTCTGCAGGAGTAAAGGGACTCCAAGATATTTATCTTGAAATTCTATATTTTTTATGTTCAAAATATTGGTTATAGCTATCTTGTCATGATTACAAGTTTTAGGGCTAAAAGCAAGTCCAGATTTTTCAAAATTGATGGATTGGCCAGAGATTTTACTAAAGCTCTCAATAATATGGTTAAAGTGTCTTACCTCCTTTGGATTAGCTCTTGTGAATATTAAGCAATCATCTGCAAAGAAAAGTTGAGAAACAGATGGACTAGTAGTAGAAACTTTTATGAGATTGTTGCTTTCAGCATTGATGAGATCTCTAGAAAAAACATCCATACAAAGGATGAAAGGGTAAGGAGACAAGGGATCCCTTTGTCTTAAATATCTAGTAGGTTTAAATTGTTCATCTAGTGAACCATTAAGCAATACATAAGTAGACACAGTAAACACACATTGCATAATCATGTTACAAAAATCATTATCAAAACCTAAGCATCTCAATCAATTATCAACAAAAGTCCATTCAATCCTATCAAACGCCTTACTCATATCCAGTTTTATGTCTATTAATCCTTTAGTAAATTTATGTTTTTTCAGAGTATCAACCATTTCATGAGCTATAAATATATTATATGTCATGAGTCTATTTTGAACAAAAGCGGCTTGATAAGGACTAATGATCTTGTTCGATACAGGTTTGAGTCTATTAGACAGAATTTTTGAGATGATTTATTAATAAGTATTACACAAACTAATGGGTCTAAAATCAGCAGCAGTTTTTGGGCAATTATTTTTAGGGATTAGAGAAATAAAGTTATGATTGTTCTTCTTTAGCATGACTTTACTATGGAAAAATGGTTGAACCATCTTAACAATATCTTTCTCTACAACATCCCACAATTGCTGATACCAGGCAGAAAACCATCAGGACCTGGAGAGGTCCAAGGTTTCATTTTGAAAACAAGAAGTTTGATTTCATCATAAGAAGGTGTTCTAAGAAGATTAGCATTATCAGCTTCACTAATGCATGGGCTAATATTTTCAAAAAAACTGGTTATCAACACCAGGATTGCTATTTTTTTCCCATTCTAGAGAAATGCATTAAGAGATTAGAAGCAATACCTTCCCTATCAACAATTCATATACCGGTATAGTCCTGAATAGCTTCAATTTGTGTTATTCTTTTTCTATAGTTGGCTCTGCTATGGAAATACCTAGTATTCCTATTATCAAACTTAATTGTGTCATCTTTAGCTTTTTGTTTCCAATAATCTTCTTCAATATCCTGCCAAAGAACAAGCTCATCATGCAAGTTAATAAGAATCATTAGTGTCCACAATCCCTTGAGAATATAGGTTCTCAAGTTGATTATTTATATTATTGATTTTGGTTTGACTATGTCGAAAAGACTGGATATTCCAATCTTTTAAAACATGTTTAAGATTATTTTTATGCTTAAAGGCATATGAACCACTAGGGGTAGAATTCCAGTGTTCATTAACAAGTTCCTTGCATTTAGGGTCTCTTAACCAACATCTATTGAACTTAATAGGTCTTCTAACATGATTAGATTCTTTAGAGCTAGTAAATAAGATAGGACTATAATCACTGGCTATAGGAGCCAGATGATAAAGATGAGAATCATTATAAGGATTAAACCACCTATTATTTCCAAGTACTCTATCAAGTATCTCATGTATTAATTCATCCACGTGTCTTCTATTCGACCGAGTTTCCAAAGAAAGGGACATTTTTTAGACCTAGATCACCAACAAAATCATTAGCACAATCAATAACAGATTTAGTATGAGGAATACCTCTCATTTTTTTCATTATCGTCGAGAATGAAATTCAGATCACCAATTAAAAACCATGGCATGTTCAAATTGTTGCTAAAAATTCTAACAAAATCCCATTGTTCTTCCCTGTTACCATTTGGAAGAGCACCATACATGCAAGTCATAATAACTTTAGACCTAGCATCATAATAAAGGGAGAAAACATTATGATGTATGATTTCTAGCTTTTAAAATAATGTATCTTCATCAAAAAAAAAAAAAAGATTCACCCAGATTAGCGAGATGTTTATTTTTCCTGACTAGTCTGAATCTGATTCGTACGAACCTAGCTTATTATACATGGATCCAACTCATCATATCTGACTCACAAGGTATTAAATAATAGATATAGAAAACTTTTGAATTCAGTCAATTATGTGCCCAACGAGTCAGATAGAAATTTGTATATGACTCAAACTCCTCTGAATTAGATGTATGAAGCTAGTTAGACCTTGAGTCAGACATCAGAAGAATAAAAAAACAAAAGATCTGATATCTGATTATGATCAAGTTAGACAATGAGTCTGATTCAGATCACGAGTATTTTTTTTTTCCTTTTTGAAAGTTCAGATCACAAGTTAGACCGAAACAAACAACATGTAATTATCCACGTATTCCAACTTGGCAACACCTAGCCTTTTTTTTTGTTGCAAATTGGTAATTCATTAAAAAAAACTTTGGTGTTAGAAACCTGTAATACAAATGTACTAGAGACATCTAATATGGCTTCCTAGCATTAGATTTATCTAATGCTAAGGTATTGTTAATACAAAATGGGGGAGTAACACCTCAATTTAAATTACATATAAAGTGTTTTGCTTTCTTTGCTAGAATATCCGCCATTTTATTTGTCGTTCTTTAAATGAAGAAAAAATCTTAAAAATTAGGATAAAAATTGATTTCTAGTCTTACTTCCTTCATAATAGTCGAAAAGTTTCTTATAATCTCCTTCTGCACTGAAATTGATAAGGTTTAGCTCTTGTGCACCTAGGGATTTTGGCATCACGGGAATGGAATTTTTGAATGCGTACATACTACATAAAATACAAGATTAGTGTATTATCTTACGTAGCCTTTTCATGCTAATAACAGCAAGAGAATGAGTATCATTAATATCTTGGCCCGAAGGGGCACACAAAATAGTCCCACACCCACCAACACAGTGTACTTTGTGTAAGGGATGGATTATCACATTCAAAACGATCCTGTATTGCTAGTATTAGGAAATAATATGGGAAAGTCCATATTTAGGAGATATACATATTTAAGTTGTGAGAGTTATATTAGGAATGAAATATCTTGAGAACCAAATCTTGTGCCTTGAGAGCTAAGTCTTGTGATTGTATAAATAGCTAGAGAATTAATGAGAAAGATACACCAAGATTATTATCAATGTAGTCTTTTACGTTTCCGCGTTTATGCTCTCCTCTTTCTTGCTCGATCCTTAACATGGTATCAGAGCAAGGTGAGAGGGAGAGAAGAGAGGAAGAAGAAATTAGACGTGTTTTGGTAAAGAAGCGTTAGAAGAAGAACTGAAGAAGAAATAACAAAAAAAATAATAAAAAAATATATATATATATATATATATATATATATATATTTGTTACCGGGAAGAAACTTGGTGTGGCTGTGAGTTTAAGGTGTTTGTTTTCACCACCTAAACAACGCACTTGTAAAATGAGAAAGATGGAAGACGTGTGAATTGGGACGAGTTTTCAAGACATGAAAACATAAAGGACTTGTGATGTTGCCGTAATTTTGTGAAGACGTGTGTGCTGCTCTTCTGGTGAGAAGACTAAATAAATAAAGAGTTTATGAACTATTGTGCAATTTGGGACCGCAATGTCCCAAAACTATGAAGATGTGACTGCAAAGTCCTTAAACTACGAAAGGACCGTAATGTCCTTAAATTATAATTGGGACCGAGATGTCCTAAAATTATGAAGATGGGACCGAAATGTCCTTAAACTATGAAGAGGACCGAAATGTCCCTAAACTACGAAGGGGACCGTAATGTCCTTAAACCTCCGAAAAGGACCGAAATGTCCCTAAATTACAAAGAGGACCAAAATGTCCCTAAACTACGAAGGGGACCGTAATGTCCTTAAACTTCCGAAGAGGACCGAAACATCCTTAAACTACAAAGAGGACTGTAATGTCCCTAAACTACGAAGGGGACCGTAATGTCCTTAAACTTCCGAAGAGGACCGAAACGTCCTTAAACTATGAAGAGGACCGAAACGTCCAAAAACTACGATAAAGACCGAAGTTGGAAGATTTTTAAAGTGTTAGGAAAAGCTAAGTTTAAATTTCTTTTGTCCAAGATGGGCATTCGTGATCTACATGCTCCATCTTGAGGGAGGGTATTAGGAAATAATATGGGAAAGTCCATATTTAGGAGATATACATATTTAAGTTGTGAGAGTTATATTAGGAATGAAATATCTTGAGAACCAAATCTTGTGCCTTGAGAGCTAAGTCTTGTGATTGTATAAATAGCTAGAGAATTAATGAGAAAGATACACCAAGATTATTATCAATGTAGTCTTTTACGTTTCCGCGTTTATGCTATCCTCTTTATTGCTCGATCCTTAACAGCTAGCATAACTTTTTAATCTAAGTGCTGTCCTCTTTTGACAAGTTTTATTATTTTAAGGGTTTTTTAAGGGGCTCAAGATACTAATTATTAGTAAGAGGTTAGACGATTTTATTAGATAGATAAGAACCTAATTTCATGATTCTAATCCTAAAGCAATACACCTTTGCTTTAACACTTGATTCCTCTAGCTCCTTTTCACCCATTCTCACAGTTGCATCAATTAATATCATTATGAGCATGGTACTCAAACTTGTTTCTTGGAAGTTTATAAATGAAAGAAACTGTGAATAATTATGAAACCAAATAAAGACTTGCAGATTACTAATCACAGAGTTAATTAAACATTTAGCTTGAGTTACCATATTATATAATGGGCTCCCTTATATAATTGAGGAATTGTTTTTGTTTGGTACTAGTAAATCCGGTAGAATTTGCTAAATTCCTATAGCGGCCTTATTTTTTCCCACTCTCCATTGAAAAAAACAGGCAAAAAGTGTCGTTGCCAACAAATCCTGTTAACTTGAAAAGAGGCAAAATCAATTACATCTTTGTAAGAAGTCACGGACAAGATATTTGGTTACCTTGCAAATGCAGAAGGCCACCTATCTCATTGGTGGTGGCTCCCCTTTGTTCATAATTATTACCATTACCATTATGCAGATCAGATGCATGACAACCCACTCAAAAACACAATTATTCCATACCAATTTACAAGTGGTTTTTCTTAGGTTTTCTCACATGGATTTAATCCCATTTCACAGTTCAAACGTCTCAAATCAATGACCCTTTTTTAAAGCTTTTTTCCCTGTATTAATGTTGAATAATTTGACCCTTACACCTTTTGCCATGAACAGCATTAAACAAAACAAAAAATACAGCAGCATTTAGCAAGTGTTGGGTCCAAAGCCTAAAAGACCCTTTTCTCCATCAATAGATATCTGAATCCCTTCCTGTTGTATGTTTCCTATTATAGAAACCCCTAGATTGGACGGAGCAAAAGCAAAACAAAATGTCCCCGTTTCATCTATTGGAATCAAGAAATTCCTAGCTGGGAGTGTCATTATTGACCCACCATAGAAATGAAATGACACAGTTGGCACTCTCACCGTTTCGAAACCCGAAAGATCGTAGCAAGTATCGAATATCTGTGCCCCGGGCACTCTAGGTAGACCCACTGTGCCGGAAACGAAATAGTTTCGGAAAATTTCGTAAGCTTGGTGAGGCAACCTTGTCACTGCAGTTCCTGTGTCAATGATGACGCCGCCATCCCCTAACTCTGTCAGTTCGAACAAATGCTCCGGGATGGGAAGCCGAATTCCGCCCACGCCGAGGCCTACTAAACTCACGTAGTAGAAAGTGAGGGATTGCGGATTTTGCAAAAGCGGAACCCATGTTGCAGAGGATGATGAAACTGAACCACGCCCGAAGACTAACGAACCGTACAAGCCAGTGCCTCCGCGGCTGACGAGACAATACCCGAACGCCTGGTCGATTTGGGATCCAAGTTGGCCTATGAATGACATAGGCCCTCCACCAAGGCCTAGTAACCCAGCTGCAGCAACAAACATACCTTGATTCCTATGCCCACACCCAATAGCTACATTTCTGATAGTAGTAGGTCCGAATGTGAGAGTTTCCAAGGCTAAAGTACCCGTAGTGAAGGACCCATCACCATAAGAAACTTCATAACTGCATCTCCCGGAATGACCACAACCGGAATTCTGGTCGTCGAGACGGTTACATACGGTGGATTCACATGACACACCGGTGAACGTAGCTGAGTCAGACGGGTCGAAAACCGGGTCAGATTGTTGGTAACAAGAAGTACAAGGTTGACACTGAACCCACATTAGATCACTACCGGAATCAATCACCATATATTGATTCCGTACCGGACTACCAACACCGATTCTTACCAAATATTCTCCACTTCCTAGCTCCATTCCTGACACCACCTGTGAACCAAACTCTTCCTCTACGAAACCCTCATCATTTTTGGTGATTTTATTGGAGATGTGAAGGCGGCGACTTATGCTAGTGACACGGTTGATGTCTCGTTTGATACGTTCGTTCAGACGGTGGTGGTGGTGATGGGATAAGTTACTAGTTATGTGGTCTCTGTGAAGTAAATTCAGCTTCAGTTTCCACTCATCATCTGTAGTACTCTTCGGCAATTCTTGATAGCTTTCTAAATCGGACATTGGATGCATTTTAGTTCCTGCTAACGCTTCTCGCACGTTCAGGTGCTCAAAGTTTTCAGTACCCGACGCCGCTGATCCACTGACTGTATGCAGCATCATTACCACCATGAGTAGTGGTGGCAATAGAGCTTCTAAGGATGCTACCATCTTCATTCGAGCTTTTGATGGACGACTTTGGATTTTTGGGTTTTGATGAGATTTTCAAGTATAGACTGTTTGAGAGATACTTGGGATTTCTAGAGTTGAGAGTAGGATATATATATTGGATTCTTAAACAGAGCTTACTATAGGAAACTTCTTTGGTATCATGATAATAGGTTCCTGGAATTGAGCAGTGGAAGCTATAATTGACTGCAAGATGCATGTAGTGCAAGGATACAAATTCCATATAATCTTCATTTTTATATTGTAGTCTTTGTCTTTAAAAACAGCCTTTTAGACCTAAAAGAGATCATTTTTCAACTATAGTATAGTAGTAGTACAAAGAGATGTCATGTTTTATGCAAGTTACACCAAAATGGGATAGATGGCACGCGAGTTACACAGTCCTAGATACTCAGATCGATATATTCAGAAAATTACATATTATCTATTTTGAATATCTAGGATACGTGGATAGCAGGGACATCACTATCGGACAAGTTGCAACTTGGCAAGCGCGGTTGCAAGTTTTAAGAAGATTACCAAAAAAAAAAAAAAAAAAAAAATATTGAGGACGAAATAAAGATGCCAAATAGAACCTTAGGGTGTTTGAAAAGTGAGAGAGTTGAACAATGATCTCTTTATTGGGTCTTTTTATGAAGAAGAATGATGGGAGGCGTCCCTAAGGCACGGTCATCCTGTTTTTTTCTGCTTTTTGCAAAGCGTTTTCTTTTCTATGCAAATGCAAGATTCCTGCTATAGCTTTCTTGACTAAATTTCTAGAATGAACCGAGTCATGCATTCCCATTCAGTAACTTGTTTCGAGTCTTTCGCGAAGGATTTTTTAAAATCAAAATAAACAGAAGAATGTGACAGTGAACAAGATCAAATATTAGGCGGCTATGGTAACAGAAAAATATCATTTCAATTGGCTTGGTAAAACACCACTAATGATTCAACTTTAATCGAATTTGATGACATTAAATAAAAAAAAAATTGAATATTGAAAATCGGAGGACAAAAAACGTGATCGACGGATGTAGAGAGTTTTGGTCACATATGAAGGCCCCTAGGTCGGCCATTAAACATCAGTTGGAGGTATGTAATTGAAGTTATAAGCCCAGCAATTTGAGGCTATAGGCAATGGCCCTAGCTAGCTAGCCTAGTCTATAAGATAGGCTCTCCTGATGCTGCTGATACAGATACTTGGCAAGCAAAACATTGGGTCGCTATCGTAGCACGGATTCTTTTACAAATGACCTGCCTCCTGAACTGGAACAAGAGGATCAAAAGTGACATGTCATATAGGTGAATGATATAACCACAAGGCTAGTTGTTACAAAAACAAAAAAGCTCCAACTCACGAATATTCAAGGTGGAGATTCAAGAATCGAGCATTTTCCTTGCTTTGTGACATTGTTACAGAGCCTTCAATGACTTGATCTTGCTTCACATCTATCGGTTCGTAAAAATATAACAAAGTCTGCAAAAGTTTTGGTACGTTTCACAATGAATAAGATTGCCAAACAAGCACCTAAACAAATTCAAACAAGACCTTGATGATGGAGTTACCTGTTGCCAATGTGTTGGAGGTTCCTCAGGAGCAGTAGATAAAACTAGTGCCTCGTTGCATTTTGCCCGTTTTTTGCTCTGGCTAGAACCTGGAGAAGGAATGTCAGATGATGCAGCAGCGCCTACAAGTGGCTGTGTATGGTTATTGCTCGGAAAAATTGCAGGTCCACTGAACTCAACATCAAACCAAAATGCAAAACCATGAAACGGGGCTGAAAGAAAGAAAGAAAGAAAGAAAGAGGTGCAAAACAAAGTTCGGTCAGCAAAGCAACATAAGAAACATGAAAGAAAAGAATGAATATAAAAGGGCCATGGTTATTAGACCTTGCATCATAGATGTAAATCTGTATCTTGCAGTGATAGATTCAAGCTCCTGGATTGTGACAGTGTAGCAGTCCACATGCTTTATCTATTAGCCAAGTCATACATGCTACGCAATTGTTAATCCTCCATGTATGAAAATGCTCATTTGATACAAAAATCCCACAATAAATAACGCCAGCAATTTTCCTTAAATTGGCAAGTTTTACAAAATCCCACAAGAAGCCGAGAAGAAAAACTTACCACGAATGGCCATGTTAATACGTTTTCGCCAGTTATTGTCTCGATACTTGGTTCCTCAAATGCACACTGTTTCGCCAGCGGCAGCATTGCAGACACTGGACCAACAAGAACCTTTTCATGTCAAAATTCAAAACAATTTGAAGGAAAGAAATCCATAACATATGAATTCGGCAATTCGCTGTTTCCAGAAAAGAAGCATCATTTATAAAAAATCCTAGATCATATCATGGAGATGAAAATCTGAGCAGTGGACAAAAATAGCCCTTAAGGATCATCAGTTTCGATATTCTCTGGATACAAAATACAAACCCTAACAAATAAGAAGATAATGCTTAGCGCAATAATACTCACTATCAATTCCATAAACATTCTTCCAGAAATCAATACTTTCACTGTATCTGTCACAATGTGTGACAGGTGCCATGTACAACTGCAAAAGCACACACCGGAGATCAGCATAAGATTTTTTCTCCAGTAAACTGGGAATTTCTGTAATAAAAGTTGGAAAGAAGACTTTGAATATACTCATTTGAACAGGTACCATTACACAATCATGTATACTTAATAATTACAGTATTTTTTTTTAAATTCAACTTCAATGAACTAGCTATACAGATTCTGTGTAATGTGACAAAATATGTTAGATAGTCGAATCAACTCAATTACCGTGGCATGTGATGGGAGAATAAGCCCTCCAGGTTTAAGCCAACGATCTCTGGCAGTAATTACACTACCCAGCATACTCTACAAGGAAAAAGAACAACAATTCAGATGACAAGAAAGAACATGCACCGACATGGTAATGTCGGAAACCAGTTGGGATAAAACAAGAAAGTTGATGGACAGAGGGCATCCTAACATCAGGAAAAAACATTGAAACAGCACCGAAGCAATAGCACACACTCATTTTCAGTTTCACTTATTTGAGAGACCGGCATATCTGTCCTATTTATACTAGTAGGTATTATTCCCCATGAAAACGAAGTCATTACAAACCTCATATAAGAGCATGTATCCCATCCATTCCGAAATGATAACATCAACCCCCTCCGGAATTTCGACATCCTGCACTTAAAAGCATCAGAAAAAGGACAGGCACATGAAGCCCCTTCAAATGAAGGTAAAGAGATATGAGGTCCTGAGCTAGGGAAAGAAGACTTCCAGGTATCTTAAATGGTTATATAGTTGATAGTTCTACTGGTGACCATATGCAATTATTCCAAATATATCCAACTAAACTTGCTAATAGGTCAATAGCAGTTCACTCACCAATCTGAGATTTTCAATAATAAGAAGATCAGTATTTCCAGTATTTATTAATGGAGTATGCTCCGAAATGATTGAATCGATAAGCCGTAGGTAACCTATCTTCACAGATGGCTTTTGCCAAACAAAAGGAGTAACAGCTGAGCCTAAAAGCTGGCCGAACCAATCCATGAACATATATCCATATATATCTAATCTCACAATCTTGGAATATCAATATTGGATATAAACACAAATTATAGTTCGCAAACGCAAAAGTACAACTCCAATGTCTTAATATAGTTCAGGGATCTTACCTCCACTCTTCCATGTAAAACAATGACCTTGTGAGATAACTTATTAGCTTTAACAACTTCATTTGCCTGGTAAACAATTTCATTCGAGCAATCGGTCAAATGCAAAACTAAATATAGTATATCACAATACAGACAATGGAAACATATGGGTTCCGAGCAATACAAAAACCGAAGGTGCAAAGTATGCCAGGAAAGGCTGGAATATTACATGATAAAACCGCTTATAAAAGAGTAAACTAAAAGAGAGAGGAAAGATATAGCACTTTATAATTTTCTTTTGATATGGTTCACAAGCTATTATAATTACAACGAACATGAATTATTAATCAAAACTAAGGCCCCAAAGCAAGAAAGTACCTGTATAGCAATCTCACTTGCATCAATTGCATAAACCTGACAGGACAACATAAAATTTAGGAACAGGATAGGACACAGCAGTACTGCACCAAATTGATAGAAAACACACTGCATTTACGCTGCGCAGGTATCAAACAAACTTTGCGACTCTAAATCAAAGAAATCATAGGTTCCTTAAATCAAAGTTCAAAAGATCCTCTTTGTTGATCTTAGCTATCTGACAATCTTAAAATAATTTATATACGGGCTTTATTCTCTTTGTTGTCGTCATGATTGGTAACTATTCCGTTATTATCAGAGACGTGAGATGCTGGTGATTGGTGACTTTAGGCTCTTTCTACAAGATGATGGGACTACAGCGCCAAAAGGAAGAAGATTATGAAGATGCAACCAGATAGGCTTGCAGTAACACTTGGAGTTGTGTTCTTTTGGAGCCTGTGACTAGGATTTCGGACAAGAACATACTACATTTTTCTTCATCGTATCTCAATGGGGACATAACTCAAGTAGTTTACAAGTATACTGGCTAATAATAGTCCCTTTGGGACCTACACTGTACTTTTCTCCTGTTTGAGGTTCAGAAACCAGTGAAAATGCTTTATACCCCCCATTATACTGAATGGCGAATACTTATATAACACTAAAATCTAGTGATTAAACTGAACCAGTTACACTTTGTTCTGGGTTATAGAAGCAAAACGTAGTTATCTTTCGAAATCTAGTTAACAGGAAAAAAAAAATCCACATGAGTAAATTTCCTAAAACGCTGCCAACAGGCCTTACCCGCTTTGCACCAGCAAGAGCACAAAATATAGAAAGGATGCCAGTTCCACAGCCAACATCCACTACAACCTGCACAAGAAAAGCAATGGTTAAACAGGAAAGGCAGTCATAGGTTCCTCGTATTTAAAGTTGAAAGACACTCTTGGTTTATGTAACTTATTTATAGAGTTTGTTCACAGTTGTTGTAAAACCCACGATCCTTCGAGTAGGGTTTTCAAACTCCTTGGAAACAGAGTTCTCTTTACCTGCTTAATTTTCTAAGGTAGCATACCATAACTTTTACGGTCTGTCATGGGCTTCTACAAGTATACACTGCAAGCTAGAAAGTAAGATGGTATTCTTCTATGATCCACCTTAGCTCTATTGAGTGCTTGTATACAGTAACCAACCTGGATACAGCAAATCACTGTCCTTGCTTATATCCTCACCCAACAAAAAGAACAAAAACTATTCAACTAACATCCCTCACATCTTTGTGGATTTTCTCGCTCAATCTCTAATATACCCAGTATGGCTATTCAAATAAGTTTTTTTTCCCAATTCACGCATAAGTACGATATTCATACATTTGGGAAACAAAATTCACTATCCATTATCTGGAACCAACTTTCACTACGTTTATCATGAAAATGATGGATCAAAATCTTTAAGCTCTGAAAATACTATCAAATTCTTAAGCACAGGAACAATAAGGCCTACAGGTCAAGCAAGATAGTACCTTGCCTTCTATAGAAGCATGATGCTGCTCGATGGCAGCTTTATAAGTATCAGTACGTATACGGTCCTGCATACATAAATTACACAACATAATTAGCTCATATTTTGAAATTCTTATGTCATTTCTCACAAGAACATCTAGAAAACAGAAAGAATTATTCGAGCAGTATGAATGTATTGGTGGACATTGCTAGACAACAACTATAGCACCTTACTAGCGAGGCATCTAGGACTAACATACATTCTACACCGACTTATTAGTTACATCAGCGCAGTCGAATAGACCTAACATTACTGGAACAAAGAGGCACAAATCTAGCACTTTTACTTCAATGTAGTCAAATAACATAGTACTTCAACTAAGAAGCACAAAGCTAGCACCTTTAAGGTAAAACCCTAATTAAGGGTTTTAAGAGCAACCCTTTAATAGCAAAATCAAATGAACTCAAACCCAGAAATCTACTTAAACAATAACAATAATACACACAAGATAATATGATTAAAGTAAGAACCTTGATCATTTCTTCATGGATACCAACATGAGAATATGATTGAAAATAAGCTTTATCGAACTCTGTACATGGTGGTGGTGGTGTTTCTTTATTAGAAGGAACCCTAATTCCACCTCCTCCTCTTTTAAATCGATCTTTTGTACTCGTATTCAATCGTTTCTCTGATGAACTACCGTTTCCTAAATACCCATTACTGTAACTCGATGAGCTTGGTAACATGGTTTTTGAAAGGGTTTAAGCTAAATTCAGAGAGAGGAAGTAAGAGAAAAACTATGCAGCAGCTAAGAAATTTTACGCCCCTTTCTCTCTCAAAGGTGGAACCTTTTTCCTGTTTCACTCTAATTGAGCGTGATTTATTTTGGGGGGTTATGATTTTGGGAAATTGAATTGAACCAATGTAGGTGCAGTGGTGCACTAACTGCCGCCACTAATCCAATGGATTTGTAACCGATTCTGCAAGTAAGGCAATGAATCGGTGTAGAGTTCGAATCCAGATTAGGCTGCCCAAATCCGCTCAGTGCCCTGATCCGTCACTGAGTATTTAGGGAAAATTAGGCTAAGGCCCAACCCATGGATAACCCATAATGTGAGACCCTTAATTAAAAGAAGTTTAAATCTAGGTCCCAAATTATTAAAAGACCTTGATACCCTTATGCATATTGTCAAGCTCATAATTAAATAAAATTTAAATTTAGGCCCAAAATTATTAAAATATTATGTGATGATGTTCCAGCCACCGCCAACCACCTCCGACCACCACAACCATCGCCAACCACCTCCGACCGCCACCGCCGGCAACCACCTCCGACCACCACCACCACCAACCACCTCAGACCACTACCGCCGGCAACCACCTCTGACCACCACCGCCACCAACCACCTCCGACCCCCACAGACACCGCCAACCACCTCCAACCACCACTGCTGGCAACAACCGCCACCGACCACCACCTCCGACCACCACCGCCACCAACCACCTCCGACCACCACAGACACCGCCAACCACCTCCGACCGCCACCAGCCACCTCCGACCACCGCTGGCGCCGCCACCAACCACCAATACTGCCGACCACCGCCGCCACCAACCACCAACCGCCACTACTTCCGACCACCACCAACATGATGTGTACACAAAAGTTACACATGCGTATGACATGTGTATCCAGAAGTTACACATTCATATAAAATGTGTAATGAAAAGTTACACTTGTACATAAATGTGTACTCTGTAGTTACACATGTGTACGCAGAAGTTACACATAGGTATGGCATGTGTATCTACAAGTTACACATCCATATGCATGTGTAACTTTTTATTACACATGCTATATGTAAGGTTATCTACAAGTTATTCATCATAAAATACATGTATTACTTTAATTTTCATTTACAATAATTTGTCCGTTCATCAATTACTACAATCATAGTAATTGGTTGTTTGAACACAATAAACGAATTAAAACACGAGTTATGGAAAGCGAAATCCAAGAAATAATCCACTATATCCTATATAATATAAATGTTTCCTTCCTTTTTTGTCTTTCTCGATTCCAATATATTTGCACATCTGCAAACAAGAATAAAACATCCATGGAATTAGGTTGGATGGACAAAAAATAAAGAAACAAAATTATAATTGCAAGACAAACTTATAGAAACAAATATTACATAAAAGGCACATGATAACATATCTTAGCATGTGTAATTGCATATGAGTTGGATACCTAGCATGTGTAATTTTTTGGCTATAAGGTTTTTCCATTTTATCATGTGTACCAAAGAGTTACACAAGTTAGATGCTTGTGTAACTAGAAGTTACACATGCATATAGAATGTGTAACTAGGAGTTACATATACATATGAAATGTGTACTCATCAATTACTAAGTCTAACTGTGCATCTCTAAAAAATAATCCATCTAAGCATCAAACTAGCATGGTTCAAAGACCTAAATGTTTATAATTCAAAGTTTTTATGTTTGGATACAACTAAACTAATGTGTGGATGCACGCATGTTTTTATAATGCAAAGAAATGTCTAAGAATCTAATGTCTTACACCAAACTCGTAAGCAATCACCTAATTATGCATATAGAACAATCACTGTGAAGCTCATCAAATAAACACGATGATGAAGACAAATTGTAAGAGAGATGAATACCTGAAAGAGCTTACTTCACATCTGAATTGCTCCAGTGCACTTCCATATAGGTCTTGATCCAGGAACTTCTATATATCAATCTCCTGTCATGCATTAAACAATCTCTATAAATTACACTACAACCACATTGTTCAAACCAAATAAGCATGTGTAATCAGCTAGTACACATAAAAATGCATGTGTAATTTGGAGTTACACATGCATATGAAATGTGTAATTTGGAGTTACACATGTCATATCAGGTGTGGTGGCTGTGGTAGGTACTCCAGCAACTGCAACCATTCTTCAGTATAGCACCAGCCATCACTCTCTAAGCACCATCACCTGCACTGCCTACCATAGCCACTCTCTAAAATGAAATTCACTACTCTCTAAAAGTAAATTCACTAGAAAAATTTAAAAACTTTTCCTAGTACTAAAACATCCATCATTAGGATGCTACGATTGCATCATTTTTGCACAATTTATCCATGTCCAAATGAAACACATGAATATAAGAGGGACAAGTACCTTTATCTGAAGCTGTGAGTACTTGACATAGTCAACGATATCATCCATGAGCAAATGATCATCATGTCAGTGCGCGCAAACCACATTGATACCTGGATAGACATCAATTGATTCAGAAAAGTTTATATTTATTTAGAAATTACTTCCATAGAAATACATATTAAGATACATACTAGAAAATATTAAGAGTAAGCGATTTACCAATAGTCTAAAAGGTTCTCAGACATTTTTGCAGCCAATCCAATTGTATGGGTTAGTTTGCAGTTGATAAATCCATCTTTAAAAAACTTCCTAATGTGTTTCCCTTCACAAAACAACACAAAACTAGTAGATCAGCAGACGAGTTTTAATTAGATCAGCAGGTATGCCTCTAAGAACTGCATATCCCATCAAATTAGCATGTGTAGTTATAAGTTACACATCTAATAGCATGTGTAACTAGTAGATACACATCCATTTAGCATGTGTAACTATAAGTTACACATCTAATTAGCATGTGTAACTACTAGTTACACATCCTAGTCTACCAATGCTAGTTAAACGTGCAAACTTTCTTGTAGAGTACACATGGATGCAAACTGATAAGAAAGGATATGGTTATAGAAATCACATAATATCCTTCTCATAGTAGATAGAAGCTGAGCTTATAGATGGCTAAAATATTTAAACACATGATGTGCATCGAGATATATTTACAATTGCTCACACATGCTCTAGCAAGATCATGACTACCAACATATATATATAAAAAAACTAAGACAAGCATAATGTAAAGTAGATCCAACTTACAGTGTACAGTACAGCTCCAACATCCATACCAAACTTCTCAGCTTCATACCAAAACACCGCCACTAACTCCAAATCCAAATTATCCTCAAACCTGATCCACAACCACCACCACCATTTCCTCCTCATCCTCCTCTAAAACCTGCACTTCCACCATCAACACCACCACAAATTCTTTAATCAAACTGCATATTTGTTGGCCAAGACTCAGGATGAGCAAACTAAAATCGAACCAGAATGAAAAGAATGTGTAACTCACTGGTTAACAAAATAATTTTACACATAAATTATTAGTAGTAACAACCATTGCTATATATGTATGTAAAATCTATGTAATCGTTCAAACCAACAACAAAAGTAAAGTTACACATTCAAACTAAGTCATCTATTTTGACAAATTAAAGAGTATGAGTAAAAGTTACACATCTAATTAGCATGTGTAACTAGAAATTACACATCTATTTAGTCTGTGTAACTAGAAATTACGCCCGATTTATGGGTATTTCAAACCAATTATTAGTTGAAGTATTTAAACTCCAATTATTAGTTGAATTATTTGTGAATCATGTTCAAACCAACAACAAAAGTAATAGTATTATGCTCTTTTTTTTCCACATCCGCACCTTTCTTAATAGCCTATTAATGTGAACAAGAATATGAATTCTTATGAGGTTTATTAGTATCCGACTCTACCACCCTAATAGATACCACCATTAAAAATTAGTGCTGATCAAGTTTCAAATCAAATGATAGTTGAAAAATAGTTTTATACTGACTAATAAAGTCATAAAACAACCGGACAGAAACATATAGAAATCAAAGACATTATCGACTGGATTGTCAACCTTCATCATTAAGAAGAAGCCTCTTCCTAATTTCTTGCGCGTTATTCACTTCACGGAGGAGAAAAATGCATGCACTTTCCTTTTATGTTAAATGTCAAAGATTTGACTCCTGCAACAATGACAAGCTTATTGTATCCAACATTGAATCTGTAAGGCTCCTTAGTTAGTCCATGCTCATTAGGAAGTCCTTGTTTCTCGACAGTCGAGAGTACACCTGATAAAAGAAATAGGATTAGGTTAGGTTGACATTATTACATTTTGGAATTTTGATAACAACAACACGTGATGTCCAATCCATGACCACCAATATTAAGTAACAAAAAAGTACAACACTAATACAATATAAAAATGAAAGGAAAAGACAAGAAATATTATGGGTACTCACTTCATGACTATCTCAGTCAATTCTCAAACAGTTAGCCAGACAAATAAGAAAGGCTCCTCATAAAGTAGTTAAGCTAATTAACAAAAATAAAATAATGAACAATACGAACAAAATGAATGGAAAATTCACACAATCAACATATCCATGACCCAAAGTAGTTTAGGTAGATGATTTGAATACTTACAACTATTTTCTCTGCTGCTTCACAAATTTTATCGACTTTAGCTTTTGATAATCCTTTAAACACCAGTTAACTCTATACAGAAAAGAAAAAATCAATTAAAATTTTGATAATACTACCACATTCCCCGCAACTCAGGATTCAAAACCAAAAAGTGAGTGTTACCTTTTGGTATGCATCATCAATCCACTGCAGGTGTAGAAAGTGAAGATCTGTATGGATTTATACGATTTAAAGCAAACTGAATATGATTAAAAAAACATAGATCTATTTTGTATCATCAAAACTATAAGGACTTTACATTAAAATCGCATCTATCGGCAAATCATTCAGGAATTCAAACAAAAATAATGAGATCTTGATAAAATCGGTTAAAAAACACACATCAAAACCAGGATCAGCTCAAAAAATTACATCAAAATTCCAAAATGCAAAGAGTAAAATTCATATTTATCACCGCTTCAAATAGATCTGCTTCTTAAAACAAAAACTAATTAAATCAATACCAGAGATATATTCTAATCAACTAAAAATCCAGATTAAATTGACGTAGATCATATCTATTAAGTTCAATCGAGTTGATTGAGCTGTTAAATCAATTAAACATCATCAGCAGAGAATCATAAACATCGACAGTTGAGATTGATGAAACTAAAATCATTTTCTTCCTCTCCATATAACTGCGACGTTGACGATCTGAAAACCCTAAAAAAATTCAGAGCAGAGACGAGAGAGAAGTGAGAGAAAGTGAAAATGAAAATGAATCTGGAAATGAAACATATAGCCTATTTCATTATGTATATATATAGTAAAGGGCATTTTTGGTATTAGAATTTCCCTCAGACCCTAAACTTTATTACCAAGCCTTTAAATCTAAAGTTCTGGGCCTAGAAATATTAAAAAGTGAAAGTATGGAGTTGATAGGGGAGTATCCATTTTGTGGGGCTTCTAAATATTGAACCCATATAGTAGGGTGGTTCTAGTATTTTTCACGAGTATTTATTATGCTTAGGGGAACTTAGGCTAAAGCCTAACTCATGGATAACCCGTAATATGAGGCCCTTAATTAAAAGAAGTTTAAATCTAGGCTCCGAAATATTAAAAAACTTTGATACCTTTATGCATATTGTCAAGCCCATAATTAAATAAAATTTAAATTCATGCCCAAAATTATTAAAATAATTTATCTCAACAGTTACACGTGTAAGCATAAGTTACACATGTGTATGGCATGTGTATCTAAAAGTTACACATGCATATAGATGTTTATCTCAACAGTTACACGTCAAAAAATAAACATATATTCAGTTGTTATTGAAATAAAAATTTCATTTACAATAATTTTTATGTTTATCAGTTACATATGGGCATGCAATGACTATAATAATTTCTTTGAGGTTGAAAACATGAAGGCAAAGACAAAATGATTGCCATTTTTAGTTAACCAGTCATCTGGGTATGCTCCTAATACTCCAAAGATATACCTGCAACAGTATCAGGAGGGTCGAAAAGGTTATCAACTGAATAGACAAATAAAACGCACAAGAATCTATACATAACTGTAGCGCCCCCTAAGCTAGCAGCTGACTAATCCAAAGAATTAACTAAATAAAGAGGCACTAAAATCTAAAGCATGTACTTAAGCATTCAATTAAGAAATGCGATACATAACTTAACCCAAAACTAACCCCGCTCAGAAACATATATACAAGAACTCCTCTCCAATGATATATATAAAATAATCATTTGGTTTACAAATAGAATTTACTACCAAATAAACATATCACAATATAAACAAATAACGAAGTTAACTTCTCGAAGCTTTCGCTGCGCAACTCTGCTCTCATCACTTGAAACTGAAATGGGGAATAATTAACATTTAACTTCTAAGTAATCATATGCAGATTTGGAAAACATTACATGTTTTCCCAAACATTAGAAGATAACAAAGCCCTTTGAAATAAACAATCATGTATATGGACCTAAACTCCTCCTTTAGTTTCTCGGTGACATTTACACACCTTATAATTTTTGTGGTGACATTTACACACCGAAAAATAAAGACAAGTTAGTCTGTGGTGATTAATATACTCACCCGTAATATTGATGCCCATTTCCACACCTATTATTAATATTGTGGTGTATCGCCCTAGCCATAAATTCTGAAGGAGCCGTATCCGATATACCATAGTTGGAAATTCTCATTTCCCAAAGATAATCATAAAGACAAACAATGCATGAAATAAATGAATAGACAATGCAATTAAGGAATAGACAATGCATGAGTTTATAAAACAACGACTTTCATAAAAGAAATAACAATGATTACAAAACTGTTAAATGCATTCCCACACCTTTTTTGATGACAAGCCCCGCATACCTTGAGATCCATAATCCACTGGTTCATCCTTGAACAATCGTTTTTAATAGTCTAACTGATAATCACACAAGCATTCTTAAGAGTTTAGCCAAAAGGCTCATATCATAATCTCATACAATTCTCTAGTTATAGTCTAAGTGAACTCTAGTTTTATTAAATGTTCTACTACTTGATAATAAGTAATTTTGGGATAGAATAACATCTATTTATCCAAATAGGGTCAAATTTGGTATCATCGGAAATTCCTCAAAAATCCCTACAACTTTGCAGAAGGAACCGAAAGCTAATTCGGACCATAAAGTGTCCAAAACATCAAAATAAGGTTTCTGTCCATAAGCCCAAGCCCATTGGGCCTGACCCGTGACGACCCGCTAACATGGCCCATTAACCCATAACCTGACCCATCGGGTCGTGGGACATTTACCCGGTCCATGACCCGAATGGTCTGACTCTGTCTGACTCATGAATCAGCTAATTTGACTCATTGGATCGCTGAGTCAACTCGGCTTGACTCGGTGAGTCAACTCACTAACTCCACTTAATCTTCAACCTCTAGCACTTGTAAACAGCACGAGGGTATAACTTTGGAGGTCTCTAAGCTATTCGTTTCTTATCCAAATTAAGTATTTGTTGTCTCTAACAAAATATAGCATCTTCTACTACAACTTTCTAGTTTTAAGTCAGAGCTAAATCTGTTTCTATCATACCTAAAATCGTCCATGAACATGGCTACTCACCGAATTAATAAGTATTTTCCAGATTTCATAATAATCACTAAAATCAACATAACTCACTCAAATCAACTCCAAAATGAACAAACTAAGTTTCTATGGATTGGTAATTCAATATACTACAAATAAAAAGTATAAACCATGATCAAATCAACCTATAGGATATCTAGAAATCACAAATAAAGAAAATACAATAAACACATTAAATCATGATCATCAAGAATAAATGTTTGATTAGTACTAAGCTAATTCCAATATCAAAACACTACCCAATACATAAAATACATACTAGATGGGATTGGAAAGGTTATCTTGACTAAATAAACATGACCCATCACCTTCATCAATAATCATCATCATAACCACTTATGTGATCAAGAACTACTTCATCATCAACATACTACTTATCCAAGATACACAAAGATTCACTCCCAAGGCTAAGCTCAACTGATTTATAAGAATTCTCTCTGCATAATTATTAATCATAAACCCATCAAAGCATCATCGAACTCTCTCAAGGTTCCATCTCTTTTTAATTCTAACAACTAAATTCTAGTTTATAACCTATTTAAACTTCTCTATCTTCTAGCTGTCGATATCCCCATCTCTTCCTATCCTAAACTCTACACCAGCACCAACTTGAATCAAACAAAAACAAAACTAAAGATAAACTTCAAAGTAAATAACTATTTTACGTAATAACACTAATTAGGCGATAACTAATTATTAATTAAAACTAAATGTAATTAAGACCGTTAAATTAACCTAGATTATATCTGGAAAGGCTTTACTATTAACATCTCACCAACCTTACTAAGGGGTGATTAACTACTAATCAGAGGTCAAGTCAATGTCACGGTCAACAGCCTAATACCGGTCAACGAAAAGGTCAACGGACTGGTTGACTAATTCTTATTCCAACTTCCGAGCTTCGTATCTTCTTCATATGGTATCCGATTAATGCGTTCGAGTAGTCCATTTCGCGTAACTTTTCTAGATCTATCTAGTGATACTAATTTCGAATCTAAATTGTTGTTATATTAATTTCTAATTATTAAGATCTACAATTACTAATCGGGTCATTAATTATCGGCGAAATCGTCTCTTGACTGGTCTAATAACGTTGACGAGTTTGAGGATCCTTACAATAACAATAGCCAACTAAAGGAAAACATGATGTGCCAAGAGCTATACATAACAATAGCAATTCAGCTTCTATGCAAGCAAAAATGATTATTCATTTGACAATTCCCTTCTTTCAGAGTGGCCGAGAATAACCTAGGGGATGTTTAATTATCCATGTATGGAAACACTGACTAGTATTCTATTTGCAACGAAATATGTCTTGTCTAGAAAGGAGGTTAACTATATATATGTAAATTCTGAGCTCTATGTACACATAAAAATTAGTTGAACGCATAAAGGCAGAACACAAGCATATCTAACTAGAATGTGTAACTATAAGTTACACAGCTAATTAGCATGTGTAACTAGTAGATACACATGAAACTAGAATTACACATTAAATTATCATGTGTGACTAGTAGATACCCATCGATTTAGCTTGTGTACCTAGAAGTTACACATTTAATTAACATGTGTAATTACTAGTTACACATCCATAGTCTACCAATGCTAGTTACACATTAGACTAACACATTCCTAAGCACACATTTTCAACTATAAAAAGCAAAGGATCATCACTACTTACCTTGACAGTAGCCAACATCCTTATCTATCTAGGCGTAAACTGCTAGAATATCCTTAAATAAGAGATCGGAAAGAAACATTTACTAATATAAGCATGGTGATGTTACACACAAGAGTTGGAAGGATGATCATGTTGGTCTTACCGATACCAACACTGATGGAAATACAAAGTTGAATGCCAAGGATGAATATAGCACAACAAATTCTTGTTTGGTGACGTTAAGACATGAAACTAGTTCCTTCCATACAAGTTTCTTGTGGCATTGGATATAAGCTCTGGGTAGGAAACTATCATATTCTAAAAATTATAGGTCCATGAAACAGAATCTTAAGAAAACCAAATAATTTACACAGTAATGCATTACCTAGCAGCCTTGCTGACACTTGAATCACGTAAACTTTTCATCTCATCGCCGACAGTCTCAACTTTCTTCCCCTTGTCAGAATCAACACCATTTTCATATCTCAACTTTCTGTAATAAGTAGATCCATAGACTCCTTAAAAAGGAAAAAAAATGCACAACTGGTAAATAAACTGCTTTACTAATTTGCAGGAACTAAGTGAATAAATTACAATTAAGAGATCAGTTGCAATAAGAACTTAAATAGATGTGTAATACGACTAGTGTAACCGGAAGTTACACATGATACGGCATGTGTAATCGGAAGTTACACATCCAATTAGATAGTGTAACTAGCAGTTACACATTCAGTTAGTGCAATACTAACATTTTTTGAAATTGCAGAAGCAAAACCTCTTTCATATCACCCGAATTATACGCCAAGTAGCATAAATCAGGAGACAAACAAAGATGAAAAAGGCACTTGAAATTAATAAATTTTGTTTCATAGAGAACGCAAAGTAAAAACTTGAAATAAAATTTCACCTCAATGTCTTCACAGCTTTCATCTAATGGCAGTTAATTGAAAGAATGGTAATCCTACATCAATGAAAGAAAACACTGTAAGTTCAGTAGCAGATAATTAAAGCATTCAGTCACTTAAACTCAACCTCATCATTCCAGCAATCTGAAATTCAATTCAATTATCACTGCAGCTCATCAATTGATGCAATAAACAATTTTGTTCTTCATTTTTAGCATGTGTAACTAGGACTTACACATGGATATGGGTAGTGTAATTGAGAGTTACACATGCCTGTTGTATGTGTAATTAGGAGTTACACATGCATAGTGGCATGTATAACCAGTAGTTAAACATTCATATGACTTATGTAACTAGGAGTTACACATACATATATTAAGGGTTACAGAGCTAATCCCAACGAAGAATAAGAAATACATGCACGACCAGGCTTAGTTATCGCAGAATTATTTCCCTTGGGAAGCTCTATAAGCTTAATGAGACATAACTTACACCATAAACATTAACACTAGCTCCCTCCCTATCTTGTATTGCCTTGCGAATACCACCACTAGGTCCAAATAAAAACATCCTCTCTGAAATTAACATAACCACCACCATCAGTTGATTCAACAGCTACACAGACACAAGCACTCAAGGCCGTATTCAATATGCAGTCACCAAAAGCTTTAAATGTAAAACAAATCGCATATGTTGCAACTAGTTACATCCTATGTTACTGTAACATCATTTTAGCCAAAACAGACAGACAATAATAGTATGTTAAACCATTCTTATCTCTTATGCGATACAAATCCTCCTATTTAACCAAAATACTGAAAAACTTTGCATAAGAAAACAGTTTTTGAGCAGCACAAACCTCATCTGAATGTTGTTTCCCAGAAACCGAAAGTTATTATGCTAGTACTAGTACAAACCATATATAATGAACAAAAAATGCAGGCAGTCAATAGCGTTCTAAATATCACTATTGTAGATGACATCTTTCGCACTCCAAATAGAAAACAACACTAGTTCTAAACATAAATTACCTGCAATAATTTACCCCCTGCAAAAATGGATGTTCCGGTATCCGCAGGAAAGGGAATATAACAACAAAAGAAGGGTAATTAGTTTCATGAACCATGTCATCACTAATGGATGTTCTGTGAGAACATAAACTATTAAAAAAAATTATACAATACATGATTCAGTTCTTGAAACAATCTAATTACCTGTGAAAACCACCACCACCCGTAACACCAGCAGCAGAAACCAAAAATGGTTCATCCTCTTTCATGTCACATTCTCCTTCAATTATATCCCCTTATTATTCAACCTCCCCATGAAAATTATTACCACTTCCGTTAATCAACCCTGTAAAATCAAAAATGAAATATAACAAACAACAAATCGAAACTAAAACAACAACAAGAACAACATTAACAATAACAAACAAAAACGTACCTAGATTCAAAATACATGAATCGATTGATTCAAGAAAAAATGTGTTGTTCCTCTCTCCTATCTCATTTGACGGGTAACGGAGATTAAGATGCTCTGAGTTCATAAATAAACCTAGATTTTCGATTGGAAATATAGATTAAAAGTTAAATCGAATTCCAATTCAAAGCCCTGGAAAATTAGTTAACAAAAATTTTCGAAAATTTCGATCTTAAAAGAGAGATCAAGATGAAATAATTATAGATCTTTGTTCTAATCATGTTTTGAATACAAATTTCTAAATAAAATCAGATCGATTTGGTTTTCAATAATAAACCAAGAATATTTTTATTTATGATATCGATATCTATTTGGAAATAAAAAAAAACAGAAGTTGAAATCAAATGAAAAGATGAAGATATATTAAACTTATCTTTCTCATCATGATTTGATGATTAAATCTTCATTTCTAGTTGTTGCTGACAATTTTGATTAAGATTTCTTCATCGATATGCACTGAAACCTCAAGAACAAGAGTTTTTGACGATGTTTTTATGTTTGAGAACTGGATTTCGATAGAGAAATCTTCTTTGATCTGAAAATGAAAAATTTGAATAGAAACCATTTCTGCAGAAGAAAAACTCATCCGGAGGAGAGAGAGATGAATTCTGAATTCTGAAAATCTATTATGATTTTCCTCTTGTATTTATTTAAAAGGGTAGTGTTCTCATTATTGAAATTAATAATAATTAATTATGGGCCAGATCTGAAGAAAATTTGATATTTTGGGCCTAGTAATATCATTTTCCTAAAGTATGGAGTTGACAATGAATGATCTGTTTAGTGGGACTTCTATATGTTAAACCCATATAGAAGGGGGGTTATAGTATTTTTCACTTATGCTTAACCAAGGAATCAAGGATGCACCGAAAGAGATTGTGTATCCGTGGGTAGATATTCACTCTGGCACCTCTGGTTCTGTCATGCTTTGTGAAAAAAACAGTTTTGTAAAGGATTAGTTGTTTTCTTGAATATTATATTGTATCATTAGGCAGTGTACATCCCTATATCAAATTGTAGCTTGAGTTGCCCTTCTCAAAAGTTAGAGCAGTTCCTATGGAATGAACAAACTCTGAGTTTGTTCATTTTGCTCCCACTATGGACTTAACAAACATGAAAAATGGATGTTCAAACCAACAAATCTGTTAGTTTGTTCATTGAGTTGGAAGATGTAGTGGGCGCTTGATGAAAGGACAGGCGAACTTCTCTCCAGCGCTGGTGTTGGAGCCATAAACGCTAGTGATTTTATCTCCAGCGCGCACTGTTGAGTAAAGCACCAGCGCTTGTCCTTCCAGCGCGCGTGTTTCATAGAAGCGCTAACGGCTGAATCTGGACGGCTGCAAACTCTTGTGATCTAACGACTATAATTTTTTAGTTCTATAAATACTCCTTATTTCAACTCCAAATTCACACATTCTTCACTCTCAAATCATCTACAAAAATGCCTCCCAGAGTTCGTGGTGTTAGATTCACTCAACAAGAGGATTTATCTATTTGTAGAGCCTTGTTTTTCACACAGAAGATGTTGTCATGAATAATGTAGCCGATTCGACCGAAACTTTCTGGAAGAAAGTTTACAGAATGTTCGCCGCTAAAACGGTGAACATCCATGGGCGTGATTCTCACGGATTTTCGCATCGTTTTAGTTTAATTAGTATGAATGTATTGGAGTTCGTCGCTCAACTAATGGAAAATCACAAAAATAAGCTCAATAGTGAAGAAGAAAATGAAGTGTTTCCCAGAACTCTAGCGATGTGGCCAGTATCTCACCGAGGTCATCCTTTCGAACTTCATGCTTGTTTCAACATTCTTAGGGTGCTCAACAGATACGATCCCTGCATAGTCCTAGGAATTCCACCACCCGCCGAGAATTGACGCCTATGTAGTAGTTGTTTTAATATAATATATTTCTTTTATTCTCATGTATGATGTGGTTGTTCAATGTACTATGTTTTTATTTTTGAGATTGATGGTGCAATGTATAGTCGAGGAAAAATTTAAATTACTTATGATATTGATGGTTTTAGACAATCGTAATAACAAATAATAAACAACAAACTAAATAACATAATACCATAGTGAATCGATTTGTCCTTCATCTTCAATCAGCCCACTCCACAAAAAAACACTTAGGACATTCCCAGAAATGCCTTCCATATGTGTTTTCTTCATAAGAAGTCACAAATACATCCAAGGGCATTGCATAAGATTGTGGTTATCTATGAAACATAATGGACAAACCTCTTTTGCTTCGACACATAATATTTGCTTCGATTTTCCTTTAGAAAACATGGTGGATGTTGAGAAATAAATTTGTTGGTTTGGTTGAGAGGTTGTATTTATAACAAAAAAATAGGCGTTGGTAATTCAAACAAGTTGTTTTATTAAAGTCGCGCGGTTTTACTACAAACACCAATTAATATGGTAATTCAAACGTGCGCTTAAAGGAAAGCCACGCGGTTTTACTACCAACGCCAACGGCTACATTTCCAACAGTTTGATTTTCTTTCTCGACCTATAAATTTCTTTCTTCCCATCTCCAAAATCACATCATTTTTTATTTTATTTTTATAAAACTCTTATTCTATCTCACTCTGCAGAAATGTCTGTTAGAAATATTGGTCCCAATTTTACTGGAGAAGAGGATATAACTATATGCAAAGAATATTTTTTTCATAGGTGTAGATGGGGAAAAATAATTTGCTGTTTTTTTAGGAAAGTGAAGAGACGACGGTTCAAACGAGACTCCTCAAATGAGCAAACTGCTTAACCTTGAACAGATGCACTGCACGGGAGTTCTTTCAGTTTGAGAGATCAATTTGTAGGACTCCGACCTAAACCAAGTCAATGGTCGTTCCATAGTCAATTCGGTCACAAAGAGGAAGATGGGTTGATCTGTAGGAGGGAAGCTGAGAATTGTGTGGGATCAATGATGATCAAGGGTTGTGAATGTGTTGAAGGTTTCTGCATGTTTTCTGTGAACTGTTGAGTTCGAATAAGTTCTGGTTGATTGATGGAATTTCTGAGAGTGATTGCTCAAATTGTTGTTCCCCAATCATGGATCGAGAGACTTATTTATATTGTCAGAATTGTAAACACATTGATCCATGTAAGTGTGACGATTTCTTGAGCGAAAGAGTGGGAGATCCTGGTAAAACCAGTTCCAGGTCGTGTGGAGACTTGGTTAACCGTCCAACCACTACTTTGCTAACTCCCTCAACCGTTTGTATAACTTAATCACATTTCTCGTTGTGGATGAACACACGTGCCGTAGGCCGCCAGACCAAAACCCTAAATAATATTCCCCCATGTGACGTGATTGATATCTCACAAACGTGGAGTCTGCAAGGAAGACGTGTATTTAATTAGTCAGTTGTTGACTGATTAGACAATGAGTCTAAGTTTTGTTAAACCGAGCATGATTGATGAATGCTCAGTGATTCATGGATTGAACATGACGTATAGTTCTTGAATAAATGTTGATAACTGGATCAAAATGATGGATATTGATGAATGGGGCAAATATTGCTCGTCTGAGCGAATATTTCTCATATGATGAATATTGATAGTTGAACCAATGTTGATGGATTGAGAAAATATTGCTCGTCTGATGAATTATTGGTAGTATGACCAAATAAAATATTAATTAAAATATTGGTAGCTGGACCGAATATTATATAATTAATTAAGATGTTGATTGCTGGATCAACATTAGTATTCAAACTTGCTCAAATCATGATTTGCAGGGAATTCAGCTCGAAACCCTAATTTTGATCGATTGCTGATCAGTTGGTGATTTATTGAAAAATAAATCACTGAGCGAAGGAAGAATGGCTACATGGGGTAATGAATGACCATGTAGTTCCCAGGTGCTCGTGTGAACATGCACCAAATTCCTTTGTTGACCGGTTGGTGAAAGGATGATTAAATGCTGGTTTAATCATTTATTAAATAGTGCTCGTCTGAGCATTAGGTGGTAAAACCTAATTATGGAGAAGTGAGGGACCGACCAAGAGGGCATGAGACCGACCCTTGGTGGTCGTGGGACCAACTGATGGTCGTTTGAGCAAATTCCAAGTTGGTTGGAAAGAGTTTGGACCCAATATGAGCGATTGAGCATATTAGATCAAAATTATAAATATGTGTGGGACTGGATCCTTGCAAGCCTTAGGGCCGTCCTTGGTCGGTCAAGGAAGCATACCCATATCACCATAATGTCCGTGTCTCAGTCCTTAGAGTTTTGGTATTTTCAGGTGTGCGTTTGAGCAATATCTTGGATTTTCAGAAGAGTTTGATCTTTGACTGAAATTCTTGATTTTGCTCGAATGTGCAAGTAGGACTTTGCTCGTTTGATCAATATTTTGAGAATATTAAAATAATAATATTTTAATATTTTTCGTGAATAGCCTAGTCGGTCATGTGACCGTTTGACCTTTTGGCTTTTTCATGGTTTGAGCAATATTTGAGAAAATGTGAAGAAACCATGATTTTTGCTCAAACGGAGGAGTTTCATGAGATGAGGGAAATAATAATTATGAAAACAATGGATTACAAGATGTGGGACCGGTCACGGCTAGGGCATGGACGGCCGACAAGGCTGCCCGGTCCCGCGACACCTTTCCCTATTTTTATTTTTTTTCATGAAACCGTGAAAATATGGAGAAACTGTGAGTTTTTCTCAAACAAGGAAAGTTGCTCGAATGAAGGAGTCTTCATGAATTCATGAAAATAATAAGATAAGAAAAATAAAGGGAAGAGGCACGGGGGACCGGCCACGGTGGCGTGACCGGATGACCGGTGGGCCCAGTCCCCTAGGCACCTCTTTTATTATTATTTTATATCTCCTGTTTTGTGTAGGATTCCTCGTTTGTCCATTTTTTGAATGCTCATTCGTGCATCATTGTTGAGTAAACTGATGAGTGCTAAATATTGTATATTCATACACCTTTTTATTGGCACTTAACTCATCTTTCGCGCTTTATTTTCATAGTTTATCCCAAATTCTGTATATTTACTATTTTCAAGAATAAATATTTGTACTAATTAATTTTGTGTTTTTAGGTAGTAAATAAAGCTTGGATGAATTGGGAAGCCAAAAGAACAGAAAGTTGGAGGCTAGCGTCTTTGGAAGAGTTGCAACCCGCTTGCGCATCAGTGGCAACTTGTTTACAAATACATGGGTTTAAACTACCCATGATTCAAGACCCAATCCCATCTCCATCTTGAGCCATCAGATTTGATATAACCAATGTGCATCCAAAGGCATCTCCGATCAATGCATCAACTCTCGCTGCTCCCGTCTCACACCCTAGCAGCCCATCTTATCCTCCCAAATCGCACAAAAGACCCAACAAATCGTTTTCCTTGTCCCCAAAAGAGCCACCTCCCCTTCAATCACTCAATCAATTAAGGAAAATTAGAATTATATTCTAATTAAAATAAAAAGAAAAAGCAAGCATCAATTAAGGAGAAGATTGAAGTTTTGAATTGGTGTCTCTCTCTCATTTTCGAATCCAAGGAAGGTTGTGTATAAATAGAGGGTGTTGTTGTGTTGAAGAGCCATCCAAGAATAGCTTGTTCATACTAGTTTCTTAATTTCAGTTGTGTTATAATGTTATTCATGTTCTAGTTTCATTTGCTAGGGTTTAGATGAAGCCGTAACTTATTGTTATGTATTCATATCTTGTATATTGTTCCTGAAAGTTTAGAATTGTTTAAAGATATAATTTAATCCAAGTTTGTCAACATCTTGCTCTCACAATGTATACCATGTATCCATTGTAGTTAGAATATCTCTATGTTGATTATGATGCAACTCATGCTTAACCAAATATTGATCCTCAGATTAGTTGTGCTTTAATTAGACAGTTAATGCTTTGGAGAAATACTTTCATTGTGATTAAATTATCCATTGGAGAAACACCTTAGATACACAGTAGACTTGAATTTGCTGTAAGGACAAGAATAATATTACAAGTTGAATGCATATCATAGGTTAGTGGTGGATCTGAATACCCTAGTATCCATATTCTCAGTATTTACACCTTGAGTTAATTGCATATTTTAATTCAAATTACTTTCTGTTTACGTCTTTGCCAATATCTCGTCGTATCGACAAAATCAAACCCCTTCTGGTTACTCTCTGAATCAGTTCTTAGTAAGGATTTAGAATCAACTTCTACACTCTCTAAGTCTATGTGGTTCGACCTGTGCTTGCCCTGTGTTGCTTGTCGACACTGTGCACTTGCAGTATACATAGTTGTAGGTATCTTTATAAGCCTACCAAGTTTTTGGCACCGTTGCCGGGGACTCGGTAGTGGTGTAGTTCAAGTTTCTATCTCCTGCCACTGTTCATAAATCATTGTAGTTCAATTTTACTGTAGCAACGTAACTATTCATAGAGTCAATTTTACAATTAATATTGATATTCTTTGATTTTGCTTTAAAATTTCGAAGCCCTAACTACCTCTTTTGAGCTCAACAGGTGCCTGAGTAGTTGTTAAGGTGAAGGAAAGGAAGAGAAAGGAAGCGGAAGAAGATTTTATTTTATTTAAAAAAAAAATTTATTTTATTTATTTATTTTTAGTTTGTATTAGGATTCCTCTACTCTTGTAATTTTTGTTTATTTTGCAATTTTTTTTTTGGACTTTGGACACTTGGACATTCTTTTATTTTTTTTTAAACCCTATGGAAGGATAGTTTTAAATATTAAACTGTTTGCAGAGAAGGACGGTGATTACGATATCACCTCGGCCCCTCGAGTTCGTACATGACATATGAGTCGTGGCCCGAGTCGACTACAAAGGTTCATCCCCCGTCTTGTACGGGAGGTAAGTTTGTCGAAACACTCGTGAATCCCCTATTAGCGAGTTACTGTATTCCTTCGTTTGCATATATGTTGAGGATTTGAATACGGCTGCTTTAATTTCCTAGTAAAGGGAAAGGACTGGCCATACAAGATAAGGGATTCAGATTTCATCACCGTTCTCTTCTTGCCCGCCTTAGGAAAACGATACCAAACGCGAACCTAAGCTTTAAAATTTTAAATATAACGAGACATATAGGGTAACGAGCTTAGTAGGAAAATCATTCGAAAAATATTGGTTGCTCTTTAAGCATACTTCAAAGTTCATGATGGTTTCTGTGAGTTGAATGCGTGACTGCGCCACCTTGTATTGCGGTGAGGCCTTGGGTATCAAAGCTCTAGCAGCTTCCCTCACCTCTATTCAATTTACTTAAACTCGGATTGATTCCAGAGGGGTTTTCTCAGATTGTAACGAATTCCCTTTTGAAGGATTAGAAGCTGGTCTAGAAAACAATCTAAGTGGAGCCATCATGCTTTTTGTTTGCTAGAAATCAGTAGGTTTACTATGGTGGAGTCAGCCTTATTTGTGATTGCATAGAACTTCCCTTCCTGATGAGTGGGTAACATGCTTAATATGCTAGCTAGGATATGATTGTGTATTTTAGAGACCAAACAAACCGACTAGTTAGAATCAGTCAAGAAGAGTTAGTTGAAATACATAGTTCCGAGGCAGACAGTCCCGAACAATCCGAGACAATGGGAGATGCACTTATCCCACCCCGTACTCTCAAGGACCACATGTACCCAACCAGGGTAAGCCATCCATCGTGCATTGTTTTACCAGATGCTACTGGTCAGTTTGAACTAAAATCAAGCACCATGCAGATGTTGCCTAAATTTAGAGGGGTTGATGATGAAAATCCCTATCATCATGTCAGAGACTTTGAAGAAATTTGTGGGACTCTGTGTTTCAACCAAATGCCAGAAGAGTCCCTCAAATTGAGACTATTTCCTTTTTCTTTACAAGAAAAGGCCAAGTCTTGGTTGTATGCTCAACAACCACAGTCATTTCATACATGGGATGCTCTTACGAAAGAGTTCTTCAAAAAGTTCTTCCCAAACCATAAGACTGCGACAATTCGTCAAAGTCTGAATAGTTTTGTGCAATTAGAGGAGGAAACTTTGGCAAAATATTTGGAGAGATTCAATGAATTATTGCTCCAATGTCCTCACCATGGTTTTGAAAAATGGAGACTTGTGCAAATTTTGTATGGAGGCTTAGATGTTAAGAACCGAACTACAGTTGAGTCCATGTGCAATGGGATATTTATTGAAAAAACTGCTGATGAGTCTTGGACTTTCTTAATCGAAGTCGCTGAAAAGACTCAGCAGTGGGAATCCACCTGTGAACCAAAAAGGACTACCCCTGCATCTAATGTTCATAGAATTGACTCTGACTTCGAAGGGAGTGCAAAGATGGCATCCTTGGCCAGGAGAAAAGAAAAGCTAGAGCTAGAGAAGAATGGAAAAACTAATATCCCTACTCTCCGTAGTCAAATTAAAATGGCCACTTGTGCCGCATGCCATAGTTCAGACCATCTGGTGGATAGTTGTCCAGATCTTCATGCTTTTCAAGAATCTAAAACAGAGCAAGCCAATGTTTTGTACCAAAGGCAAGAGAACAACCCATATTCTCAGACCTACAACCCAGGGTGGAGAAATCACCCTAACTTTTCATGGTCTAAGGGGCCTATACAAGGAGGAACATCAAATAATAACCAAGGATACCCTTATCCTAGAAACCCCCAAGTGCAACCGCATGTACATTACCCTGCAGAGGAAAAGCCTAGCTTCGAAGAAAGTTTCGGTTTGTTGACCCAAAATTTGGTACAACTTCAAAAGACAACCGACCAACGTTTCGCAAGTTTAGAGCTTAAAATGGGCCAAATTTGTGATACTTTGAATGAGAGAGAGAAAGGAAAACTTCCCAGCCAGCCCATACAAAATCCAAAGAATGTATTTCAGGCAAATACTTCAACTTGCAATGAAACTTCACATAGCCCTGTGAATGCTGTCACCACTCTTCGTAGTGGTAAGGTTGTTGAGAACAATTTAGGTGTACCACAGTCGAGTGAGTCTAAATTGGACTCACCAGTGCATACAACTCCACAGAAAATACCTATTGTAGAAAACAAATCTGAGCAAGATAAGAATTCTACTAATGTCAATGTTCCTACACCATCTTCTAGGCATGTTGCTCCATTCCCACAAAGATTGGTGCAGCAAAAAGAGAGTATCCAAGAGACAACGAGATTTTGGAAATGTTCAAACGAGTTAACATCAACATCCCATTTCTTGATGCAATCAAGCAAGTCCCTGCTTATGCTAAATTCCTTAAGGATCTGTGCACACAAAAGCGAAAGCTTCATGTGCATAAGCGTGCTTTTCTCACCGAGCAGGTGAGTGAAATCATTCAAAGCAACACACCACCTAAGTTTAAAGACCCAGGTAGTCCAACTATCACATGCAAAATAGGTGACCAGACGGTTAAGAAGGCGTTGCTAGACTTAGGGTCAAGTGTGAATTTACTACCATATTCGGTATATGTGCAGTTAGGTCTTGGAGAGTTGAAGGAAATACCTATAACTCTGCAATTGGCGGACAGATCCGTCAAAGTGCCACGTGGTGTGGTAGAAGATATTTTGATTAAGGTTGATAAGTTTTATTTTCCTGTGGACTTCATCGTTTTAGATACTCAACCTGTGCAAAACCCTGACAGTCACATTCCTGTCATTTTGGGACGTCCTTTCTTAGCGACGTCCAATGCAATCATTAACTGCCGTAATGGAGTGCTGAAGTTGTCATTTGGTAATATGACTGTGGAGTTGAATGTTTTCAATACTAGCCAACAACATTTAGATCTTGATGATGATGATAATGATGTGCATGAAATAAACATGATTGAAAGTTTGATTCAGGATTCAATGTCTACTAGCATGTTTGTTGACCCTTTGCAGGCTTGTTTGAATAATTTTAACCTGGATCTAGTTGATGATGAATACATAAGTGAAGTAAATACATTGCTTGAATCCACACCTCTCATGGACACGTCTAAGTGGAAAGATAAAGTGGAATCACTTCCACTCTTGGAATCCAAGTCTGTTCCCTCTCTTGTTGAGCCACCAAAGCTCGAACTGAAACCATTGCCTGATACTCTTAAATATGCATTTTTGGGACCTTCTAATACTTTTCCTGTCATCATTTCATCCGCCTTAGATACAAAACAGGAAAGTAAGCTTTTAGAAGTACTTAAGGAGCATAAGGAAGCCTTAGGTTGGTCCATCTTGGACCTTAAAGGCATAAGTCCCACTGATTGCATGCATCATATAAACCTTGAGGACAATGCTAAACCATCTAGGGAGATGCAAAGACGACTCAATCCTAACATGAAAGAGGTTGTTAAGAGTGAGATTATAAAGCTTCTTGATGCGGGTATCATATACCCAATCTCATATAGCAAATGGGTTAGCCCCATTCAGGTTGTGCCGAAAAAGTCAGGAGTTACTGTAGTTCAAAATGATAAAGATGAGTTAATCCCTAATCGAGTAACCACAGGGTGGCGAGTTTGCATTGATTATAGGAAGTTGAATGCAGTTACAAGGAAAGATCACTTCCCTCTTCCATTCATAGATCAAATGCTTGAACGATTGTCTGGGCGTAGATTCTAATGTTTCTTGGATGGTTTTTCTGGTTACAACCAGATTCATATTTCACCCGAAGATCAGGAAAAGACTACATTTACATGTCCATTTGGAACGTTTGCCTATCGCCGTATGCCCTTTGGGTGCACCCGCCACATTTCAGCGTTGTATGATGAGCATTTTTTCTGATATGATAGATAACTTCCTTGAGATTTTTATGGACGATTTATTTGTGTTTGGATCATCTTTTGATGAATGTTTGAACCATCTCACTCGCGTGCTGATTAGATGTAAAGAAAAAGATTTGGTGTTGAATTGGGAGAAATGTCATTTTATGGTGAACTCCGGCATAGTTCTAGGACACATCGTATCGGAAAAAGGAATTGAAGTAGATAAAGCTAAAGTTGACCTCATTCAACACTTGCCGCAACCTCACTCTGTGAGGGAGATTAGATCATTTCTAGGCCATGCTGGTTTCTACCGTAGATTCATTAAAGATTTCAGTAAGATCTCAAGGCCACTGTGTAATCTGCTCAGTAAAGATGTTGCATTTGTGTTTGATGATGCTTGTGTGCATGCTTGGGAGGAGCTCAAAACTCTTCTAACTTCAGCCCCTATAGTCCGACCTCCTGATTGGAAATTGCCATTTGAAATCATGTGTGACGCATCTGATTTTCTTTGTTGGAGCTGTCTTAGGTCAGTGAGTTGACAAACACCCATATGTGATCTACTATGCTAGTAAGACACTGAATGAGGCTCAAATGAATTATTCAACAACCGAAAAAGAGCTGCTAGATGTTGTGTTTGCATTAGATAAGTTTAGATCTTATTTGATAGGATCTAAAATCATCATATATACTGACCATGCCGCATTAAGATTTCTTTTATTTAAAAAATATGCTAAGGCTCATCTAATTCGATGGATACTCTTATTACAAGAGTTCCACCTCGAAATTCGAGATAAAAAAGGGTCCGAGAATGTTGTTGCTGATCACTTATCTAGATTGAATGTCGAATCTGCTGATGAATCAGAGATTATTAGAGAATCTTTCCCATATGAACAACTGATGCTGATTTTTGAAATGCCATGGTTTGCCGATATCGTGAACTACCTTGCTACAGGTAGAATGCCGCTACATTGGTCCAAACAAGATCGGTCTAAATTCTTAGCCGAAATTAAACATTTCATTTGGGATGACCCATATCTATTTAAGTACTGCCAAGACCAAATCATTAGGAAATGTGTCCCCAATTCTGAACAAAGGGATGTCATCTCTTTTTGTCATGATCAAGCATGTGGAGGACATTTTAGCGCCAAGAAAACTGCTGCAAAGATCTTGCAGAGTGGTTTTTACTGGCCAACATTGTTTAAGGATAGCCATGCCTTCTGTGTTTCTTGTGACCGGTGCCAGAAATTGGGAAGTATATCAAAACGAAACATGATGCCCCTATAACCCATTTTGATTGTTGAGATATTTGATGTATAAGGTATTGATTTCATGGGTCCATTTCCTAACTCCGAGGAAAAGTTGTACATTCTTGTTGCTGTTGATTATGTTTCTAAGTGGGTAGAAGCAATTGCAACCAAAACTAATGACCACAAGGTGGTACTTTCGTTCTTAAAGGAAAACATATTTTCTCGTTTTGGAACCCCTAGAGCTATAATCAGTGACGGTGGTTCACATTTCTGCAATAGCACTTTTGAGTCATTAGTTCGCAAGTATGTCATAACTCATAAAGTCGCAACCCCATATCATCCACAGACCAGTGGCCAGGTAGAGGTTTCAAATAGGGAGATTAAGCACATTCTAGAAAAGACGGTTAACCCGACTAGAAAAGATTGGTCTTTAAGATTGAATGATGCTTTATGGGCTTATAGAACAACATATAAAACCCCTATTGGCATGTCCCCTTACCTACTTGTGTATGGGAAGCCTTGCCATTTACCTGTTGAACTTGAACATCGTGCATATTGGGCTATTAAAAAGATTAACCTTTCTCTTGATAAGGCGGGTACACAACGGAAACTCCAACTCAATGAGTTGGAAGAGCTGAGAAATGATGTTTATGACAGTTCAAAGTTGTACAAATATAGAATGAAGGTGTTCCATGACAAGCGCATTTTGCGCAAGTCATTCACTCTAGGACAGAAAGTTTTATTGTACAACTCACATTTGCACCTTTTTCCATGTAAATTACGTTCTAGATGGACAGGCCCATTCTTGGTGCGCACAATTTTCCCCCATGGGGCTTTAGAACTAGAAGATGTAGCAACCAAGAATGTCTTCAAGGTCAATGGGAAGAGACTGAAGCCATTCCTTGAACCAATCCCACCTGAAATTGAAACAACTTATCTTGATGATCCGATCTATGTGGACTGAAAAATTCACCCCCTGTACATACCACGGGTTTAGAATTCCATTAGCTTTCCTTGTTTTCTTTTGATTTCAGTTTTCTAGATTAGATTTTGTTGTATATAATCTTTGTTATCGAGATATCTTCCCTGCTGGTTGCTTTGGACATACTCTACTGTCTCTGGTGTGGCATCTGGTAATCTCTTTCCTTTGAATCTGTTTTGTTCTCATGGTTTGTTGCTGTTTCCGTTATCTCTTGAAACATTGAGGACAATGTTAGATTTAGGTTTGGGGGAGTATTTGCATATAGAGTTGTTAGTCTTTTGCATTTTTTTCAACAAAAAAATAAAAATAAAATAAAATCTTTTGCAAATATTTGCATAAAACCTCCAATTCTCAGAGATCTTAGAGTCACTAGCATGCTTTTAGCTACGATTACATAGAGAGTCTGACCGAAATACCTAAACTTAGAATTAACAGAGAACACAATCGGGTTTCTTAGTTGTTAGAGCGTTAAAATTGGATCTAACCATATCGGAGGGCGAATTAGGTGATGAAAAGATTTATGGTAGTAGAGTTGAGTGGAGACTACCTATTTTTATCAAGTGAGTTTTGTGACCATCTAAAGATCTTTCAGAGTATCTGTGTCACCGTACAGGAATGTTTGTAGTTAGCACCACTCTCTCTCTCTCGACAACATCAATCAGATCCATAGAAATACATCAACAACAATGATCAAAGCAACATCAGAAGTTTCTGAAGAAATATGAAATAGTCCAAAGTCTACAATCAACAACAAGAAACAAAATCAGACGATGAATCAAAGAAAAAGAAATAAAGAACTAATAAAGAAAGGGGATGATTTAAATCTAGATCGAAATCTGATTTCAACTTTGAAAGCAGGATCTATTACTGGATGTATTTTGAAGCTGCTTATGGAACGATCTTGCATCTTTCCTAACTCATCAGATCTTCATCTTCAGAGAGCAATTTATTCATCTGATCAACCTGGATATTGCAGACTCCACCAATAAATAATCACTACAGAAATGAACCAAATAAGAAGGAAGTATAAAAACATGATTGAGTGGATAAAAAAATCGAAGTTCAAATCAAGATCTAATGAAGGCTGGAAGAAAATAGTAAATATGCAGAGAAGAGATGAAGAAGAAGATGGCAGTCGAATAAAAAAAAACGAAGTATTTAAAGGAAAAATAAATAAATTAGGTCTCCATCGAGCAACGTTTTCGGGCATCAGAAAGGAAACCCGACCCGTTGCGATTTTATCCGACCCGCGGCTCGAGTATATATTAAAAAAAAAAAAAAAAGGTTAGAAATTGTCAAGGTTATACGAAATTCCGAAGTTCATCATCAACAGTGGAAGACCGAAGACGAAGACATTTCTATGGGTGCTGAGAGAGTGGTGTTGTTTTCCCATCAGGTAAGTAAAGGTAAGTGAGTACTCTGATCCTCTCATAATTGATCATCAGAAAAGATTCTTTTTTCCCACAGTGGTGTGGGGTCTCCAGAAATTATTTCGGAAGGTTTCCTTCCCACCATTCAACGTGTGCAGGATTTCACTCTTTATTCCTGCCTGCACACATGAGAGAGACTAGAAAAGCGGTCTTTTTGAGTGCAATTATCATAAAACCCTGTTGGTAAGGCAGAAGTCGAAACTTGTAATCAATCTCGAACCCAAAATCTTTCATATTGTATGGTTATTTATCGCTCAACTTTTAAGGATGAGATTGCGTTCTTTGGTAATTCTAACTTTTAGTTACTAGCATGCAGAAACTCTATGTCCTCATAGCTCCTTGGATGCTTAGGACTCTATTATGCTCTGAAATTGGAGAAGGTTTTGTGGGTACATCTTTGGTAGGCCCTCACGAGACTACAACTCGTCCAACTAGGGACACCTAGGGGTTTAAAGGCTTAGTGCATACGCTAAATGCATTCGAGAGACCAGCGACAGTGGTATAGTTAGGATTTCTTAAATTCTGTTTCACTTGAGGACAAGTAAAATTCAGGTTTGGGGGTATTTGATGAGTGCCAAATATTTCATATTCATACACCTTTTTATTGGCACTTAACTCATCTTTCGCGCTTTATTTTCATACTTTATCCCAAATTCTGTATATTTATTGTTTTCAAGAATAAATATTTGTACTAATTAATTTTTTGTTTTTAGGTAGTAAATAAAGCTTGGATGAATTGAGAAGCCAAAAGAACAGAAAGTTGGAGGCTAGCGACTTTGGAAGAATTGCAACCCGCTTGCGCATCAGTGGTAACCTGTTTACAAATACATGGGTTTAAAGTATCCATGATTCAAGACCCAATCCCGTCTCCATATTGAGCCATCGGATTTGATATAACCAATGTGCATCCAACGGCATCTCCGATCAATGCATCAACTCTCGCTGCTCCCGTCTCACACCCTAGCAGCCCATCTTATCCTCCCAAATTGCACAAAAGACCCAACAAATCCGTTTTCCTTGTCCCCAAAAGAGCCACCTCCCCTTCAATCACTCAATCAATTAAGGAAAATTAGAATTATATTCTAATTAAAATAAAAATAAAAAGCAAGTATCAATTAAGGAGAATATTGAAGTTTTGAATTGGTGTCTCTCTCTCATTTTCGAATCCAAGGAAGGTTGTGTATAAACAGAGGGTGTTGTTGTGTTGAAGAGCCATCCAAGAATAGCTTGTTCATACTATAATGTTATTCATGTTCTAGTTTCATTTGCTAGGGTTTAGATGAAGCCGTAACTTATTGTTATGTATTCATATCTTGTATATTGTTCCTGAAAGTTTAGAATTGTTTAAAGATATAATTTAATCCAAGTTTGTCAACATCTTGCTCTCACAATGTATTCCATGTATCCATTGTAGTTAGAATATCTCTATGTTGATTATGCTGCAACTCATGCTTAACCAAATATTGATCCTCAGATTAGTTGTGCTTTAATTAGACAGTTAATGCTTTGGAGAAATACTTTCGTTGTGATTAAATTATCCATTGGAGAAACACCTTAGATACACGGTAGACTTGAATCTGCTGTAAGGACAAGAATAATATTACAAGTTGAATGCATATCATAGGTTAGTGGTGGATGTGAATACCCTAGTATCAATATTCTCAGTATTTACACCTTGAGTTAATTGCATATTTTAATTCAAATTACTTTTTGTTTAAGTCTTTGCCAATATCTCGTCGTATCGACAAAATCAAACCCCATTTGGTTACTCTCTGAATCAGTTCTTAGTAAGGATTTAGAATCAACTTCTACACTCTCCAAGTCTCCGTGGTTCGACCTGTGCTTGCCATGTGTTGCTTGTCGACACTGTGCACTTGCAGTATACATAGTTGTATGTATCTTTATAAGCCTACCATACACTTGCACCATTTTTTTGGGGCTTACTAGATGATAGTCCAGATGCCCGATTGTTAGATATTTATTACTAATTCATGAAATTCAGCGGAGAATGATTCATGAAACGGAATAATAAAAATGAATTATGTATCTATTACTAATCCATGAATTCAGCCGGGGAATTCAAGGAACGAAGTAATGAGATAATTTGGTTATCTATTACTAATCCATGGAATCAGCCTGGGTTGGCCATGGAATGGAATAATGAGATAAAATATATTATTTTCTAGGAATTCAGTCGGTGAATGTCACGATATAATTAATCTATTGTAGAATTGAGATATGAGATATTTGAAGGATCATACTCGTTCTGAAAGGTGTATAGTCAGGGAAAAACGTGCACCGTCGACATCCTAAAGGTGTTTAGCCCTCTAGAAAACAATTATGTCTAGAGAGCCGCATGAATCTATACACTGTCTCTCTATATAGTCAGGGAACAACGAGTATAGTCGACGTCCTGAAGGAGTTAAGCCCTCTGACAAACATTTATGTCCATAGAATCGCCCAATCGTTATTCTATGTAGATGTGGGTCTCTCTATGTAGTCAGGGAACAACGTGCAGCGTCGACGTCCTGAAGGCGTTAAGCCCTCTGACAAACAATTATGTCCAGAGGTCCGCCCAATCATTTTATTCTACATAGAGGGCATGATGAAATGTGCAGCATCGAACGCTCAGACGGGGAGGCCTTTCTAGAAACATATATATCATGGCTCTGAGAGGAACGCTTACTCAGTCAGAGTTCGTGAAACGGTTCACGGATCATAAAATATGAATCGTCACATGCGTTCCTGAAACCGGGTCACAAACATGCAGTATCATGATTTTACGATTTTGACCTTTGTCGAAAGTCCACCATCAACATTAATTCCCCTGCTTAGTGAGGGAGAATCATATTCAACAGTAAGCATTAGATGGTGATTTTCCAGTTGACGAGATAAGCAGTTAAACCCGGTCGTACAAAGGCATTTTCAGAATCCCTGATTTTCTCTAATGATGTCATGTACAAGCAAATGCTCATGTAAGGACCCTGATGGTATGATAGAGTGTCATCCCGTGATCACATAGAGATAAAGCACTGCTTATTTAGATGGTTGGACGTCCAGTTTTGGTTGGTTTAGCGTTTACGGGCCCGACCCAAAAAGGAAATCCTTTTTTTATTAGGTTTTTGGAAATAAAATTGATATAAAATGGAAGAAGCCCTAATGTGTGTGTATATATATATATATTTATTCTTGACCGAACAAGATCCTCCCTCTCTTCACCACCTTCATGCGAGTAGCAGGAGTAGAAAGAGATTTCCGCAGGAATTACCAGTCGTCGGCGACACCGACCACCGTCCGACTAGTTTCCGGATGGCGCCGACCAGGTACGTGATTTTTTTTTCCTGTTTGTTCGTTCATGAAACAAAATTTCATATGGGTATGTGTATGCGTAAGTTTTATGAAAATTTGTTTTAGAAAACATATGCCCATCCGTTCGTTAGTTTAAGAAACAAGCAATAATCCCTAATATGAAAGAGATACATATATTCTTGAATAGACATAGTCTAGTTGCAATAGAGAAAATTTTGTTTATGAGGTTTCATGAAAATCAAAATTTTAATTTCAAAGTATGAACTTTCACACAAATAATTTTTAGAAACGTACGTTCGTTCGTAGTTAAAGTAATAAACAATAATTCCTAGTATTACAGAGGTTTTAGAAATAGACCTGCATCTCATGATGAAATTTTATTTAGAATATGCAGACCTTTACAAAAAATAGAAAAGACCCTTGTTTCGTAGACGAATGCTCGTTTGAGCAAAAATAACCCTTTTTTTTTTTTTACAATAACTCACGTAAAAAGAAATTTTTTTTTTAAAGTTTCGTGAGTTATTTACTCACGTTAAAAAGAAGAAGAAAAATTGTATACGTGGACTTAAAGTTTTTTTGTTAAAAATCAAATTTTGATTTTTGAGTAATTGTTGGAAGCAAACAAGGCAAATGGAGAGGGTGAAATCAATGCACATTAATGTGCGAAATTATGATGCATGATGTCGACATAAATTGGTCATAAAACAGTTAAAAACAGTAAGAAATAATGTCGACATTTATGCACATAAAACCGTTATGAAATATTTTTGTTGAGAAAATAAAATCACCCGGGTCACAAGGCCCCCACATTTAAGACAAAATTTATTTTGATTTTAAAATATTTAAGGAAATAATTTAAAACAATTTTGTCAAAAGGATAAGTCTTGGTTGATCTAATTTCACGGCACAAGCACGAGCCAGAGCCCAAGCCATAGTGAAACAAAAATATTTTTGGAATGAAGAATTCGAGTTCTTTTTATAGGCAAACGGAGAGGGTGAAATCAATGCACATTAATGTGCGAAATTATGCTGCATGATGTCGACACATATTGATCATAAAACAGTCAAAAACGATAAGAAATAATGTCGACATTTATGCACATAAAACCGTTATGAAATATTTTTGTTAAGAAAATAAAATCACCCGAGTCACAAGGCCCCCACATTTAAGACAAAATTTATTTTGATTTTAAAATATTTAACGAACGGGTGGGGCAAAAATATTTTTGTTTCACTATGGCTTGGGCTCAGGTTAAATATTTTAAAACAAAAAACAATTTTGTCAAAAGGATAAGTCTTGGTTGATCTAATTTCACGGCACAAGCACGAGCCCGAGTCCAAGCCATAGTGAAACAAAAATATTTTTGCCCCACCCGTTACACTCACATTATTTTACTAATTATCCATACATGATTAACTATATAGTGGATCTCCTCTTTAGTTATAACCAATGTGGGAATAAAGGTTATATTTCATTCACTCATAAAAAAAAAGTAGAAGCTCTTAGAGACCCAAAGGTCCTAAGTTCCATTCCCACCAAGACTATAAAACCAACAATAAAAATCATTTTCTCCGACTAATATAACTGGTATAAAGCTTCGCTTGTTTTCTTATTTACCCACGTAATTAGTCGATAGAGTGTTGGTGTTTACGTGTTACTGTCATAAAAAAGAAAGTAATAATCGGTCTACTATTTAACATTCAAATAGTCAGATTCGAAAAATTTGTGCATCGAATAAAATAGTTCAACAGAATCATCAACAGCAAGGACCAGTCAAAGAATATAACTCCTACTTGCTGGTATCTCATATCAGTGCAAAGAATATAACGCCTCTTTTTAAAAGGAGAATAAGTACATTGCGTGGTCTTTGGAGAGGGTCTGGTTTGAAGCACATTCTCTTTTTGAACCCCCACTTTTTTGGTTTGGTTTTTGATACAGCACTTGCCTTCTTTCCCTATAAATTGCCATCTAAAGAACTTACTTCACTCCATCACATAAAAAATCAATCTTCTTTCTCTTTTTACTTCCCACCATACAAAACTACTCTCAACCATACCTGACCATTGTCTAATTCAAACATCGAACTTGATTTATTGGTTTTCAGCGTTTAGTACCCCGTCGAAATGGAAGCTATAATGAGAGTGGCATCAAAGAAAGGAGTGGTAATATTTAGTAAGAGTTCATGCTGTATGTGCTATACTGTCAAAATTCTATTCCACGAACTCGGTGTGAACCCATTGATTCATGAACTTGATCATGATCCTGAAGGAAAAGATATGGAGAAGGCACTGATGAGGATGGGTTGTAACACAGCAGTGCCAGCCGTGTACATTAATGGTCTATTTGTTGGATCCACCAATGAAATTATGTCTCTCCATCTTGGTGGTTCGTTGCTCCCATTAGTCAGACCATACCAATCTATATGGTCATGAATAGCTTGCTCTCAGCTAGCGTACAAGAATAAGAATGCATGGATCATTAATTAGTACAAAATTCCATATAATTTATCGCTTTGCAATGTAATATTATGCACTAGCTACTAATTAATTAGCAGATTAAGCTCGACAATTAGTGGTCAATTATGCCAAAATAAAGGAGAAGGCGTACGCATATATCTCATATTTTATTTGCTAGTAATAATGTATGTTCATCTTTCCTACACGAGTTCCGACTCTCTTGTACTGTTTATATGTAAGTCATACATGATCATTATGGAATGTCTTTTTTTTTTTTTCCAAAAGATTCTCATCAGACAAGATATTTTTTTAAGTAGATATTTTTTACCTAGCATATTTAGGGGCGACTCAATCGCAATTAGGGGCGACACTAAAAGACAAAAAAGATCACCCAAACATAAAATTGAGTTATTCCTTATCCACGATTTTTCAAAATGACAACTATGCCCTAATATAATCGGTAGCCAAAACCACAATCGGTAGGTTACAAACAATCGGTAGTTTAAAATGAATAATTATCTACCGATTAATGTATGGATATTTCGGCTAATGTTCCCTTTTATAATCAGTAGTTAATTGGACATGTAAAACTACCGATTATAATAATCGGAAGGTTAACTGGTTACATTACCTTACAATTATAGGTTGCCCCAAAATGAGTTTTTTTTCTAAAATCCATTTTCTCCAAAATTTTGAAATCTTCCATAATCGTTAGGATATTTGGCTACCGATTATAAGTAGCCCCACATCGGACCTTTGCCAAATTTCCACTTGGCTCTGGGTGCAGAGCCACCCCTAACCATTTGGTTCGTGTTTGAGACGTAGCCATAATTGGAAGTTTAACTGGTTACATTACCTTCCGATTATAATAATCGGAAGGTTAACTGGTTACATTACCTTCCGATTATAGGTTGCCCCAAAATGAGTTTTTTTCTAAAATCCATTTTCTCCAAAATTTTGAAATCTTCCATAATCGGTAGGATATTTGGCTACCGATTATAAGTAGCCCCACATCGGACCTTTGCCAAATTTTCACTTGGCTCTGGGTGCAGAGTCACCCCTAACCATTTGGTTCGTGTTTGAGACGTAGCCATAATCGGAAGTTTAACTGGTTACATTACCTTCCGATTATAATAATCGAAAGGTTAACTGGTTACATTACCTTCCGATTATAGGTTGCCCCAAAATGAGTTTTTTTCTTCTAAAATCCATTTTCTCCAAAATTTTGAAATCTTCCATAATCGGTAGGATATTTGGCTACCGATTATAAGTATCCCCACGTCGGACCTTTGCCAAATTTCCACTTGGCTCAGGGTGCAGAGCCACCCCTAACCATTTGGTTAGTGTTTGAGGCATAGCCATAATCGGAAGTTTAACTGGTTATATTATCTTCCGATTATAATAATCATAAGGTTAACTGTTTCCATTACCTTCCGATTATAGGTTGCTCCAAAATGAGTTTTTTTCTAAAATCCATTTTCTCCAAAATTTTGAAATCTTCTATAATCGGAAGGATATTTGGCTACCGATTATAAGTAGCTCCACATCGGACCATTGCCAAACTTCCACTTGGCTCAGGGTGCAGAGCCACTCCTAACCATTTGGTTCGTGTTTGAGACGTAGACATAATCGGAAGGTTAACTGGTTCCATTACCTTCCGATTATAGGTTGCTCCAAAATGATTTTTTTTCTAAAATCCATTTTCTCCAAAATTTTGAAATCTTCTATAATCGGTAGGATATTTGGCTACCGATTATAAGTAGCTCCACATCGGACCATTGCCAAATTTCCACTTGGCTCTGGGTGCAGAGCCACCCCTAACCATTTGGTTCGTGTTTGGGACGCAGCCATAATCGGAAGTTTAACTGGTTACATTACCTTCCGATTATAATAATCGGAAGGTTAACTGGTTCCATTAACTTCCGATTATAGGTTGCTCCAAAATGATTTTTTTTCTAAAATCCATTTTCTCCAAAATTTTGAAATCTTCCATAATCGGTAGGATATTTGGCTACCGATTATAAGTAGCCCCACATCGGACCTTTGCCAAATTTCCACTTGGCTCAGGGTGCAGAGACACCCCTAACCATTTGGTTCGTGTTTGAGACGTAGCCATAATCGGAAGTTTAACTGGTTACATTACCTTCCGATTATAATAATCGGAAGGTTAACTGGTTCCATTACCTTCTGATTATATGTTGCCCCAAAATGAGTTTTTTTCTAAAATCCATTTTCTCCAAAATTTTGAAATCTTCCATAATCGTTAGGATATTTGGCTACCAATTATAAGTAGCCCCACATAGGACCTTTGCCAAATTTCCACTTGGCTCTGGGTGCAGAGCCACCCCTAACCATTTGGTTCGTGTTTGAGACGTAGCCATAATCGGAAGGTTAACTGGTTACATTACCATCCGATTATAGGTTGCCCCAAAATGAGTTTTTTTTTAAACTCCATTTTCTCCAAAATTTTGAAATCTTCCATAATCGGTAGGATACTTAGCTACCGATTATAAGTAGCCCTACATCGGACCTTTGCCAAATTTCCACTTAGCTCAGGGTGCAGAGCCACCCCTAACCATTTGGTTCGTGTTTGAGACGTAGCCATAATCAGAAGTTTAACTGGTTACATAACCTACCTATTATAATAATCGGAAGGTTATAGGTTACTCCAAAATGAGGTTTTTTCTAAAATCCTTTTTAATCGGTAGGCAAAGGTGTTACAAAGCTTCTGATTAGGTTTTAACAATCGGACACAAAATACCTCCCGATTATGAAGGGGCATATAAGTATTTTCAACCTATTTTGTCTTTTATTGTCGCCCCTAATTGTGATTGAGTCGCCCCTAAAAATGCTAGGATTTTTTAAGGTTAGATTAAAAAAAATAAAAAACCACCAGTGGTGCTATAAATTGGCAACATCCAGAGCCAAAAGAAAAAAAATGATACATTCATTGCATAAACAGCGACCTACCAAAGCTCCAAGGATATATATAATTCTAAAAAATAATGGAAGGTGTAATAAGAATATATATTAGTCCCGAAGAATATATTCTTATATATATATATAGGTAGGTAGGTAGAATTATATTGATAATTTCCGGGAATAAGAATTATATTCTGCACTAATTTGTAAGGCTGCATAAGAACCGTTCCGGAGTCCCTGTATCGGTCTAGAACTGGAAAAAAAAGGACCGGAACCGATCAGAGTGGTACAGGGAACGAGAATGATTTCTAGAACCGGTGTAGAAGATAGCCACTCAGATTCGCAACGGAAATGTAGTTGTTGCGAATTTTCAGTTGCGAATTTATGTTGCTAAATATTCGCAACAGCCAGTTGTTGTTGCTAATTTCGCAACTGCCATAGACCAGTTGCCAATCACAACTGTTTTCTTTTCATGCATGCGACTTACGAGTGTGGAAGAAAACACATGAAAACACTTTTTTGGAGCATGGGAGTTTTGCGTGTGGACATCCTTTATCCTTAAGGAAAATATCCTTCTCAGTTCATAACCACTCGTTCTCACCTCACTCTCTCAGAAAAAAAACTCCCGCTCTGCAGAAAAACTTTCCCGACATTGAAACACTCTTCCGCCATTGAAGCGAGTTAGGTATGGATGATAATTACTAGGATTTGATCGATTGATGATGTTATTTCAATGATGATGCTATTTATGTTAGGGTGGGTTTTGCGTTTTTCTTTTTCAATCGATTAATGATGTATGCTATTTTTATTATTTCTTTGGTTTTGTGTTTTTCTATATCAGTCGATTTGTAGTTGCAGAATAACCTACAACTACACCCTCAGTAGAATTTGTAAAACTTAAGAAGTTCTTGATGATAAATGACAATTTTCTTATTAATTCTCTCAATTGATTACATAAAAGTATCTAAATGGAACTAGAATAGTTACAACTTTCTCTATTCTCTTTCCTAAGATATTTTCTAACACTCACTAAAAGAACCTCCTGAATTTTATATTTGAACTCTTATTTATAGTGAAATTTGTACAGCTATATATGTATTGCGAAGTATCGCAATACATCTTCGTAAGATTATTCTATCTTCGCAAATCTTCATACTTCCCCGTGCTTCCTCTACCATCGCATCGTTTTGTAACTCTTTCCTCTTATATTTATTACGATGTTCGTAAGCTAATGTCTTGCGATATTCGGTACCTACATCTTGCCTCTTCTCATGTCAATTCTGCGAAGAAGAAATGATCGTGAGAACATAACCGTTACTTATTCTTTTAGAATGTGGACACGTCTTTTGTAACCGTCCTTTTCTAGCTATTCCCTTATATAAACTCTTTTACATTCTCTTCCTTATCTTTTTCTTACTTTCTCTTTTTACTTCTGCAATTTTATCTTCTTATCGTACTCTCCATTGCCATTTTTCTCTTCCTGTTTATATCATCATGAGTTCTACGAGGTAATTTTCTTCTATCTTCCGCGTCTTTCACTTGTTTTCCTCTTTGATTTCTGTATAATTTATTGTTTGATTTTGGTTTGTTTCAGCAAAACTATTCCTCAGGTGAAACCTCCAACCAGAAATCCAAGCCCTAATCTTCGAAGAAGGAAATCCGAGAATCAAAAGGTAGTTAAAATACTCTGTCTTCTTTTTTAAACAATATATTGTTGCCTCAGTTTTTTAATCTACATTTTGATTCGTAGGTTGGTGAAAAATTAAACCCCAATAAGAGATCTCGAGTGACTAAACCCACACCAATAATTTCAATTGATGACTTCCTTCCTGAGGTTGATAAGGAATTTCCCTCTCCTCCTCGTGAAATCACTTCTTCGCAAACTCCTGCCTCTACTCCATTACCAGTCTTCAGTCTCCCATCAATGTCAATTTATCAACACTTCTTCAGGATCAACCTTCGCAAAATACTTTTTAAACTTCTTCTCTTGAAAAACCTATCTTAACTCCCAATCCTTTGAGTGATGTTGCCCCAGACAATTTACAACTTGCTCTTATTCCTTCAAATTCTTCTCCTCTTCCTCAAGAAATTCGAGATGGAATTTACTCAACTTTCCGAATGTTATCTGAAGTTTTGAATAGTACTGCGAAGTCTACTAATGTTCGTTCGCAGTATGAGTTTTGCGAAGCGCTAAATAGTTTCATCAATCCTGATATTTCAATTTCACGTCAATCCTTGGAAAGAGAAGTTGAATTACTTCGCCAATCTCTGAAGTCTTCAAGAGAAGAATGTGAGAATCTTCGTAAAGAGAATTATCAGCTTCAAAACGATTCTCTTGACTGTGCGATCCTTCGCAAAAGGAATGATGAATTGAAAGGTATGGTTATTATCTTCATATTTTCCCCTTTTGTTTACTTGTATTCTTCATATGTTTGAAACACCCATTAAAACCCATTCCCCTTTACAGAATCCATCCGGAAATGTAGAATGTTGGTACTTCGCCATGAATCAGATGCATCAGAATATCAAGCCAAGCGTGCAAGCCTCTTGAACCAATTCTCCCACTTATCTGATCTTCATTCGTGTGCTCTTGATAATTTTGATGCTCTTTTCCAAGAGAATACCCAACTGATTTATGACCGAAATTTTTTGAATGATGATATATCTCAACTTACTTCTTCTTTAACTAAAGCCAGCTTGAGAATTGAAACCTTATTAGGAGAGAACAAAACCTTATCAGAAGAGAAATGCACGTATTTGAATACAATGACCGTTTCTTCGCAACAATTAAACACTCTTCAGAATAAATGTAGCGATCAAGAAAATCTTCTTTCTTTGTTAAAAGGTGAACTTGAGGAATTAAAGAAGTCTTCAGATGCAGAGAGAAGTTCTTTTGCCGTTGAGAAGAAGTCCCTTATTAATAAGAATATAATCTTAAGTACCAAGAAGAATCAACTTGAAGAAGATTACTCTGAACTAGAAAGTCTTAATGCTAAACTTGCGAAGGATAAAAAATTTCTTCTTTCTAAAGATCAAAAGCTTCAATCTAGACTTAAAGGATTAGTTGGTGATGGTTTTGATAATGCGATGGATCAGATGAAGAATTGTTGTCTATCTTTAGCTCAATTTCTTACTTCGCAAAGAGAAGGTAGTCATTAAAATTTGACTGCCTCTGATGTATCTTTAAATTTTGTTATATTCGCAAATTTAACTCTTTGAATTTTGTTTTACTCGCAGAATCTGAGAATAACCTTCGCAATGCTAAGGCTGGACTAGAAACCTCCTGTTCTGAGCTTCTCAAGAAAAATTCTTTGCTTTCTACTCGCTTAATCAACTCTCGTGATCGTGCCACTCGGAGATTCAACTATCTTGCTTATTCCAAAGATATCGAAGATACCAACCATCATAAAGCTATACTTCGTGAAAGTCATCTGAAAGCCCAAGTCTTTGTGAATAACATTCTCTTATCAAGATCCTTGCCTCCTGTGAAGATTACTCCTCTGGAAATATCTGATGATGAAGTTGTTCGTGATCCTGATAGTGATTTTGATTATGAGAGTGATGATGAAGGACTTGATGGTGAAAAGGAATCTGTTCCTCAAAGAGACGTTCTTGTTGCAGACTCTACAAAAGATGATATTTCGCAAAAGTCGAATGCTGCTAATGACCCTGCTCATCTTAAAGACCCAGCACAGAGTGTTGATGAAGCATAATAATATTCTTTCTCAAATTATCATTGATTCTCTTGTTTTCCTTTCTTTTGAACTTTTTCTCTTAGCTACTGTTGGTTCTCTTTTTGCAAACAATTCTGCCCACTGTTTTTGTTCTTTTAAGAAGTACATTTGATATTTTGCGAAGATGATTTGGCCTTTCTTAAATTGAATGCTTTCCTTCTTTGAATTATTTGATCATATGAAGAGAAATAATATAACTTAAAGACTTAGCTTAGTATCTCCTTTCCCCCTATTATTGCTCTTCAGATGATTAAACATTGTTGGAAGTTTTAGAATATCTGCTCCAATTTAACTTACGAAGCTTCTGTTTGTTGCGATTATGAATAAGAAATCCTCCCTTTGAAATATAAGAATAGATTCTTATGAAATATCCTTAAGAAGTATAAGAAGTATAAAATATCTTTGAATAAGTATTAGAAGTATTCAATCCCTGAAGAATTATCCAATGTATGAAGAAGTATAAAAATTATTCAATCTGTGAAGAATTATTCAATGTATGAAGAAGTATAAGAATTATTCAATCCATGAAGAATTATTCATTGTATGAAGAAGTATAAGAATTATTCAATCCATGAAGAATTATTCATTGTATGAAGAAGTATAACAAGTATTTAATCTTCGCAAAATTTACTAAACATGAAATATCCGTTATAGAAATATAATAAGTATGAGACGTTTTTGAAGAAGTATTCATACTATGGAGAAATATTCAATGTATGAAGAAGTATAAGAAGTATGTAATCCTCGTAAAATTTAATGAATACGAACTATTTGTTTTTGATTGCGAGTAAAATCGCATCTTTTGTTATGTCTTCGTGATATATATATTCTTGTAAAAATTCTTCAATGATATTGATGGGATTGTCTTCTTCGTTAGAACTTCATGATATATATTCTTGTAAAAATTCTTCAATGATATTGACGGAATTGCCTTCTTTTTCAGAACTTCATGATATATATATTCTTGTAAAAATTCTTCAATGATATTGATGGAATAAATTTCATTAATTTATGTGGTCTTATCATGCCTTCCTAAGTAAAGGTCTTATTTTTCCACCTCTTTTGTGATAATATTTTTGTATTTGCGATAATATGACAAGTCTGAACATTCTTACGAATATACAACCTCATGACATTATCGTCTTGCGATGAAATCGCAGGACGTTTTTACACTTTCATGTAATAACCCATTGATCTCATCTTAACTTCTTTGTTATGTTCTGTGAGTTCTCTTTTTCTGTATATTTTTTTTTTTTTTAGAATGCTCGCATAAATTCAGTTGTTGCACAAATATGACAAGCCTTTATGTTTTTGCAAACAAAAAGCCTCGTGACATTTGCGTCTTATAGCACGTATCAGCTCCCTAATGGAGGGTGCTGCCCTTTATCTTCCCCTTGGTTTCCCCTTCAAGGAAGCGTACATCGACCATACAAGGTTAGCTCTTCCCATCCTGTTCTACAAACAACCAACTTTTGATCGCAACCTCTTATCCTTTTTGCCTATAGGGCTTATAGTTACGAGGTTGCACCCTATGGGGTATCTTTGGGCCAAGTGCATCATTTGCCAAGACTTGTCAAAAATGGAAGATGTGCTTCAAGCCCACCCGGCACTCTTGACTCAACCGTGTACCTCGACGCCTTGATCGTTTTCTGCACTTCTTGGGAAAGACAGTATGCCTTAGTCGCCCAACCTAAATTATGTTACATCGCATAATATTGCGTAATGTCGCAAGATTAGGTGAGAATCCAAGGTGTCTAACCCGGATAGGTACCCCGTTATTGGGTTGTACCCCGTAAAGTTCCATGTACTCAGGTTCCTTGGTGGTGTTCCGGTGTCCCTGAGCCATGCTTATAGTTACCCCCTTAAATGACGTACTTTAGGACATTACCTCTTAAGAAATGTTGCTTCGCGAACTAGGTTGTACGCCACAAAGGTTTGCCTGTTTAATATTTCTGCGGCTTTCTTTCTTTTTTGAAAGATGATCACAGATTGCGGTCTTTTATTCGCAAATTGATGTGTGCGTCTTTCTTTAATGAAAGTAATCGCAATAAAAATTTTGAAATTCGTAACTTTTGCAAATTTCCTGCGAGCAAACAATATTCATAAAATTTATCATGAGTTTTATGGATAATACCTTTTCAAATACAGTCTATTCCAAGGTCTACAAAGTCTCAAATCCATGTCTCTCCCTTCTGGATCCATCAGCCGATAAGCTCCACTTCCCACAACCTCTTTGATAACATATGGTCCATCCCATTTTGGTGCTAATTTTCCTCCATTTTCTTTCTGATATGGAGGTGTTTCTCGCATGACCAAATCACCTGTTTGATATTCACGTTCAATGACTCTCTTGTTATACTCTCGAGCTAATCGTTCCTGATAAATTTTCATATGGTGCAACACCTTTTCTCTTTTTTCTTCCAAATCATCCAGTTCACTTAATATCACCCCTGCACTTAAATTTCTTTCCCAAGCTTCTTTCTTTGTTGTCGGAATTACAACCTCGTTGGTAGTAATCGCTTCTACTCCATATGTTAAGCAATAAGGAGACATTCCAGTTGCCTCTCTTCTAGTTGTATTGTATGACCAAACTGCACTAGGTACTTGCTCGCACCACCCTTTGAGATGTCCTTCTAATTTTTTTTTGATTGTATCTGCGATTGTTTTATTTGTTTCCTCTGCCTGTCCATTAGCTTGTGGATATAATGGAGTTGAATTCCCACATTTTATCCTAAAAGCACTGAGCAACATCTCTATATTCTGTCCTTCAAATTGTTTTCCATTATCAGATACTAACTGTGCTGGAACTCCGTACCTGCAAATGATGTTCTCAAATATAAACGTAAAAACATCTTTATCACGAATATGATGTACTGCTTTTACTTCTGCGAGCTTCATGAAATAATCTGTTGAGACTATCAAGTATCGTCTTTGTCCGGATCCAGGTAAAAATGGTCCAACAATATCCAATCCCCATTTCCCAAAAGGCCAGCAACTTGTTGAAGAAGTTAATTTTGCCCCTGGTGCATGAATTCTTTTACCATGTCGTTGACATTCCTTGCATCTTCTTACGAAAATTTTGCGTCTGTATGCATATAAGGCCAGTAATATCCTTGTATCTTTACTCTATACGCTAGAGATCTTCCCCCACTATGATTACCAGCTTCTCCTCCATGTAACATCTTTAATATTTTTTCTCCTTCTTCACGAGTTAAGCACCTGAGAGGTGGTCCACTGAAAGATTTTCTGTATAAAATTCCTTCTCGCAACTCATAGTTTGTTGCACGACTCTTTAATTTATGTGCTTCTAGTCTGTTCCTGGATATTTCTCCTATTGCGAGATATGCATGAATTTCCTTTCTCTAATCTGCGATGTTGTTTGGTAATTCTCTTTCTACTTCCATCGCAACTGCCTCTTCAATTTCTTTTTCTTTGTCCACTGATGGGTGTTGAATTGTCTGGATTTTGATATTTCTTGTATTAGGATTTGTCATCATACTTGGAATAAATGCAAAAGCATCTGCGAGTCGATTGTATTTCCTTGTTATATGTCTCCATTTTAATTTTGGTATCTTCGCAGATAATTCATCAACGAGTTTCTTATATTTCTTCAAAGAAGACTCATTTGTGGTATAATCTCCTTTAATTTGACAAATTACCAGCTGCGAATCACTTGTTATCCTTATACTTTCAAGCTTCTTTTCTATTGCGATCTTCAATGCATGCACTACAGCTTCGTACTCTGTTTCATTGTTCGTGGATGAAAATTCTAGTCTGAATGAGAATGATGTTCTTTCTCCTTCTGGTGAAATCAACACAACTCCTATTCCATTCCCCTCGCTGTTGGATGATCCATCTACTAAAATTTCCCATCTATTTGGTTCTGTTAACAAGTCTTTTGGATTCCCAAATTCTTCCTCAACATCCATCATTTCTTCTACTGCTTCATCTTCTTCCAAAGGAAATTCCGTCAAGAAATCTGCGACGACTTGTGATTTTTGTGATGATAATACTTCGTATTTTATCTTGTAATGGTTTACTTGGGCATTCCACCTTTCTATTCTTCCTGACCTTTTTGTGTTCTTCATGATTGATTCAATTGGGACTTTGGTTACCACTTTTATCACATGTGCTTGGAAGTATATTCGTAACTTGAATGATGCATAAACCAGGGCTAAGATTAACTTCTCCATTTTAGAATAATTTTTCTCTGCTGCGTTAAAAGTTTTACTAATGTAGTAAATGGGCCTTTCTATTCTGTCATTCGCAACAGAACTGCGCTTAGAGAATATGGAGTTGTTGCGAGGTATACCAATAATTCTTCGTCTTTCTCTGGTTTCTGAAATATGGATGTATTTGTGAGATACTCTTTGATTCCTTGAAAATATTTTTCACTTTCATCGGTCCACTTGAATTTTGCTCCCTTCTTAAGTATGTTGAAAAAATGTTTGCACTTATCTGACATTCGCGAAATAAATCTTCCGAGTGAAGCCAAGAGTCCATTTAGCTTTTGTACTTCCTTTACCATTGCAGGTGTTGGCATGTCACGAACTGCTTGTACTTTTTCTGGATCAACTTGTATTCCCTCTTTTGATACTATATATCCCAAGAATTTCCCCGACGTAACTCCAATTATACATTTTTCAGGATTTAATTTGATGTTGAACTTTCTCATTTGTTCAAATATTTCCTTCAAATCTTGCACATGATCTTTGGCTTCTTTGATTTTTATCAACATATCATCTACATATACTTCCAAAGTTTTATGTATCCACTTTGCGAACACCTTTTCAACCATTCGTTGATATGTAGCACCCGCATTTCGCAAACCAAATGGCATCTTCACATAACAATATAAACCTCTTGGAGCAAAAAAGGCGTATGTCCTGATCTTCTTCTGCGAGTGATATTTGATTATACCCTTTATATCCATTAAGTGAAGTGACTCTATCATGTCCTGCAGCTGATTCCACCATTTGTGGTATGTCTGGTAATGAGAAACTGTCTTTGGGACGGCTTTGTTTAGATCTGTGAAATCTATACAAATTCTTATCCCTTTATTCTTTTTCGGAACAATGACCACATTCGCAATCCATTCTGGGTATTTCACTTCCCTTATGATTCCTGCATCCAGCATCTTTTGTAATTCTTCTTCTATCTGTGCATGATAACTTTGTGAGATCTTCCTTATTCTTTGTTTGAATGGTCTTATGTTTTTATCTATGTTCAATATATGACACGCCACTGATGGATCAATTCCTGGTATCTCATCTACACTTCCTGCGAATATATCTTTATATTCTCGCAAGAGATCAATAGTTATCTTTTCTTCTTCTTCATCCATCTTAGTTCCAATTCGCAAGAATAAAGGCTCCTCTTTACTTCCAATATTTACTTCTTTGGTTGGTTCAGCTGCAACATAGCTAGGACTTTGCTCCCCCATAGGTGTTGGTTCTTTGATTATTTTCACTGGTTCCCCTTCTTTTTCTGGAATCTCACTTGGTATTCCTCTCCCTTCCTTGGCTCTTATTGTATACACTCTGAATTCTTCTTCCTTTTTTGCCTCCTTCGCAAGTTTTCTACGAAACTGTTTCTTTCTTGCTCTCCCTCTACACTGTTTTACTTCAATCTGATAACAAAATTTTGCACTATCAAGATCTCCTTTTAATTCCTGTATTCCATTTGGTGTAGGAAATTAGATTTTTTGATGTAATGTTGAAGTAACAGCTTTGATCGCATGAATCCACGGCCTTCCTATCAGCATATTATATGGAGATTCCATATCTATCACACATAAGACTATATATGTTTCGATTTCTCCTAGCAATATTCGCAGCGCTATTTCCCCTTTAGATTTTGTTGTAGATTTTCCTAATCCATGAATAAGACATTTTGAATTTGTGATTTCTTCATCTTTAATTCCCGTCCCCTTAAGTGCATGATAGAATATGATATTAACAGAACTCCCTGTATCGATCAAAATTCGGTTTAATTTCCATTTTTCTATAGCTTTCTTCTCTTCTTGCATGATCGGAATCGTGACCACCAATGGTGAAGTGTGGTTCAAGTCTTCATTTGGAATCTCTGCTACTGAAAATGTGATTTTCTGTTTTTCCCATTCTTTCAAAGTTGTTATTTTCTCCACCTCCATGATCTTTCTTCCTCTACAATCTCGCTTGTATATCTTTCCCTTCATGTTATTATGAAATTCATCAATCATTGTCTTTGTGATCATATTACATTCTTCTCTTTTGCAACCTTCATCTACTGATTCCATTTGATCTTCAAATTTTCCAAAATTCCTTCAAATTTCGGCTATCACAATTCTCAGGTCCCTGTTTCTAGCGCCAATTATGTAGTTGCAGAATAACCTACAACTACACCCTCAGTAGAATTTGTAAAACTTAAGAAGTTCTTGATGATAAATGACAATTTTCTTATTAATTCTCTCAATTGATTACATAAAAATATCTAAATGGAACTAGAATAGTTAGAACTTTCTCTATTCTCTTTCCTAAGATATTTTCTAACACTCACTAAAAGAACCTCCCGAATTTTACATTTGAACTCCTATTTATAGTGAAATTTGTACAGCTATATATGTATTGCGAAGTATCGCAATACATCTTCGTAAGATTATTCTATCTTCGCAAATCTTCATACTTCCCCGTGCTTCCTCTACCATCGCATCGTTTTGTAACTCTTTCCTCTTATATTTATTACGATGTTCGTAAGCTAATGTCTTGCGATATTCGGTACCTACACGATTAATGATTAATAATGATGTATGTTACTTCTGTCAGGGTTTGGTTGATAGTTAGGGTTTGAAAGTTAAGATTTTGTGTAAATCTATTAATGCTGTACTTTTTTTGTGGATTTTGGTAGATTGATACTTAGGGTTTTATGTATTTTGCAATTTAGGGTTTGGTATATTTTATAGTTAGGGTTTTGCATCTTATTACTTTTTTTTTTCTTCAATTTTTATTTTTATTTTCATTTGGATAGTTCCAGTGGGGTTTAGACACCTAAAATTTATACTATGTTCATGGTAATATTCAGTGATTGGGTCTCTCCAGTTTTGTCCTGTCATATGCTTCTGTTGGTTCTATGGTAAAATACACAAAAATGTTTTCATAAGTCACAGTAATGCAAATTGTCTGACAAGCTAGCAGTCTAGAAGTTTCTTGACTTAAGATTTGTTTTTATGTTTGTTGTGAAAGAAAGCTTGTACCACTTGTTCTTTGTTTGAGTCTGGTCAGTATATATCATGTCAGTGTTGATAAAAAATGTGAATTTTTCTTAGTGACAGTCATCTAGAAGCAATGTTGATAAGCTGATAGACTTGCACTGATAGTTAATTTGTAACTTTAATTCTTTTTCGAAGTTGCTTTGGTTTCTATACGTCAATTGTAAGATGGAAAATGTATGTTGGGGGTGGATGTGGTAGTCAATTTCCGTAATTTGATTACTATTACGTCAAAAAAAATATTACGCAATAGATAAAAATGTAGGTTAAGATTGTTGGGATTAGTTAACTTAAGTGAAGTTGCCTATTTGGGCCGTGCAGTTAGAATTTATTAGGTATCTTAGACCATCGATGTGATTGATTGATTAGTAGAAGGTTTCATGGTTTGGCCTGGATTAGTGGAGAAACATAGTATTTTTGTATGACAATGGTTAATAGGGCGTGATATATGTTTCAAAAATTGTGTTAGAAGTCTAGTTGTTGAGTTCTTGTGTGTTGAGAATGTCAGTCTTTATGTTTTTTTTAGTATGATGTGTATGTTTAGTTGCAGGTGCTTAGCTCTTGCTTCTTATTCTTATGGTTGGTTTCAGTTTGGAATTATGGATTGAACATTCTTGAATCGTTTTAGATGTTAAATGTCTTTACCTGATATTGAGTGGCACAATGTTGAAGTTGTACTAAAGATTAGTGGAGAATTGATAATTTATGAGAATCTGAATTTAGATGATTGAGCAGTCACTTTAGTGGAACATGATTTTGTGTAAAACAACAATGAATCAGCTTTGTCCTGCTGTTTAGGTTCAATTTTACAAAAAAAAAATTACCAAAAGAGTGTACTAAATTGTATCTATCATTGGTGGAACTAGACTGATCAAATCTACAAACATTGTAGATCATGTTTACTAGTTTATGAACTCTAGTTTCGACTCCCAAGTTGATTTTGCCACAAGATGATAAGTTTTATGCACCTAATATAGATTTTCACCCTTCACTGAGTAATTTAAGAGCATTTGACCTAACTATAGTTTCTTCTCTAGGTGAAACGTTCCACATTCTTTATTCATGAAACTATTAGCCCTTTTTTATTTACCTTAATCCATATAGGGTATTACCGATTAATGAGTATTCTTGTGATTCCATTGAGTTTTGATATACCGCATATTGTTAGTTTGAAAATCTTTTCTTATTTTTGATTGATTTTTATTTGCATTGATTAGTATATGATTTCATGGTTCGAACTAAAGATTAGGAGAGAATTGACAGTGTTTTCGTTTAATGATCGTTGATAAATGTGAAAGATTAGGGATGTGAATCATATGGGTGTGAGTCGTTTTCAGAAAATTTGTATTGGTTTTGATATACTTGAATGCTTAGAAGGAAAGGGTAGGATTAGAACAAAAGGATGTAGTTGTAATTTTGTTATACTTTTACTGGGGTGACAGCTCCAACTAAGTTGGAAATTCGTTTGATTTATGTGCTTGGTATCAGGTTGGATTGTATTGGGATTGAACTTCTTCAGGTAAGAACCAAACCCTCAATTTTTGATGATTTTTTCCAGTGAGTCAGTATAAAAACTATAAGTTTCAACTTCTATGTATTTAGGCCAAAAGATTGTTTTGCAACTGTTTGATAGGATGTCTATGAGATAAGGAAATTTGTGTGAACTGTATGGGTAATAGCTTGCTTCTCTTAAAAATTAAAATTAGATTTAGTTCCCTTCTGAATAAGTAAAGGCCACTGAGTGTTACTTCCAAAGTGAAATCAAAATGCTACAAACCGACCAATAGACTATAACTTATGTTTGGTTTAAGATGTACTGATGTGAATCGTTATTAATCATCGATTAGTAGTTAATGATCCATTATGTCTTACAAAAGATATATAGTATGTTTCTGATAATAAGTGAAGACGACTAAGATGATTATAGATCAAATAGATGGGTTAAAATCATAAGGTCAGGTAAGGATTTGAAGGTAAGGTAATTGTCAGATTTCTTTGTGGTATTTACACAGATGCAAGTTCTTGTTATAATTGTTGCTACGAAATATTTCCATTGATTGTGCATACTGGTATTGAATGTTCCTCATGATTGTGCAATATATGATGTGTGCCTTCTATACATCACTGTACAGTTTGATCTTCTTGAAGTTCTTTCCGTTATGATGTTTTTCCTCCATTGGGACGTATTCATTTTGGTTGTTTCTTTTGGAAACAGGTGAACCAGCAGCTGCTGAGGACGGATTCGTGAAAGGTGACTGCTATCTTTGGATTGAGTGAGTTCTTTGTATCTTAAATAAATAAAAAGAAAGAAACAATGTGGTCTCAGGTGTTATTCCTTTTTGTCACAGTAGATTATGAGATTATATCTTTTCTGAAATCATGAACTTTAGTATCTTTTTGTGTTAAGTTCATGACACAGGAAAAAAACCTAACTATATAAATTTTGTAAACATGTATCTTGTTTTTAAAACAATGTACGATCTTGTATGAAACTCGTTACACGGGCGCGGTATAGTAATAAAGTATGTCTTTGGTTCAGTTTCTGTAGTTGCAGGAAATCCTACACTACACCCTTGTTAAGATTTCACAATAATCAACTCATACTTGAAGATTAAAAACGACTATTTTTCATTTAATTCTCAAAAATGTTTACAGATTTGGGAGAAATCAAGAATACAACTATTCTCTCGAAGTTTCTTTCTCCTCAAGACTTTCTCAACTCTCAAAAATACATCATCATTCTCTAAATCTATAGGAACCCTTTATATAGGAAATTACATAGTGGATGACAGCTAAGTTTTCCTTTTATTTCGGATCTACTCTGCGATCTCATCGCAACAGTTATAATATGAAATGTCGCAAGCATTGTAACCATCGCAGATCAATCATGCTCTTCTCGTGTTTCTTCAATCGTCAGCTACTATGTCATTCTTTTACCTACATTGTGACACTCGCAAAGTGTTGTTGAAGAGCTCGCGGTATTCTCGCAAAAGTGTTGTTTATTTCGCGGGAATATCGCTGTAGCGATATACTGGTCCTACATCTTGCCTCTTCTCATGTCTTCTTCGAAAAGTGGAGAGGATATGAGAATCTCCAACTCTTCATAGCACTCGCAATTTCCTCTCTTTCCATATTTTCTTCTCGACAAAACTCCGAAAATTTAGCTTAAATGCATTCACGTGTCGTAAATTCTTCTTTTTTACTGACACGTGTCTATTCAACAGGTCATCTCCTTTTGCCTATAAAAGGTATAATTTGATTACAGAAATAATTCTCTTCTTCTTCCCTTTGTCTTTTCGTTTTTCCGTCTGCAACTTTTCTTCTTCTTCATATTCACCTGCTACTACTTTAATGGAATCTTCAAGGTATGTGTTTTTCTGACATTACTAAATTCCATTTTGCTTACTTGAATCATGTTTACTCATATTTTACTAATATTTTCTATTTGATTCTTCATGATTCCCATGCTATGTTTTTCTCTTCAGTGGAACTAACGCCCAATCTGTAATCAAAAACCCTAGTCTTCATAAGAAACTAGTTGAGAAGAAAAGGAATCCTGCGAGTCATAAGGTAGTAAGAAACATTTTACTTATTTTAAACAATATTGTTGCCTCTGTTTCTTATCTAAGTTACTACTCGCAGGATGGCGAGAATATCGCTAGACCTCGCAAACGATCTCGCCAGGTTAAAACTCTTGAGGCTGATATTATCATTCCCAAATTGACGTATACGAGAGTAATTCCAACAACTTCGCAAGTGGAACCTCCTTCTTCTGTTTGCGAGAACATCGCCGCTAACATCCCTTTCTCCACTAACCTTTTTATAAATGAAGTTCCCAACGTCGCTGTCAATGAAATTCCCTCCATCCCTTTATTACCTTCGACTGTTACCTTTCCAAACACTCCTCCTTATGATGATGCAACCATTGCAAATAACTCAAATCTCCAACTCGACATCATTAGCACTTCACCTTCTACACCTCTTCCCTCATCCAAAGAAACACCAATAGAGGTTGATGCTGCTTTTAAAGTTTTATCTGACATTTTACATGATGCTAGGAAATCTTCCATTGACCCTTTTAAATATAATGTTTGCGAGACTTTAATCAAATATTTTGGTTCTGACAGTACCGCTTCGCGAGCATCTTTGGAAAATGAAGTTGATGCTCTAAAGAAAAGTCTTCAAGCCAAAACTTTTTAATGTGTTATTCTCATCCATAAGCTTCCCAATTCTTCACTTGATTGCGAGAATCTTCGCAGAAAAAATAGCGAGTTGAAAGGTGTAATTTTCATGCCTCTGTCTTTTTTTTTTCTCTTCTTGCAAGTTTTCATCTCCTCTGTACTTAAGCTTCTTTATTAAATTCTTGGTTTGTATACTTAGTTTTAAATCAGAATCGATTCATTGAAAGACTTAAATTTGAGTCTATCGCTGAAGAAGCTCGTGTTGAAAAAGATTCTTGGATGGACCAGTTTAATATATTAGATAATCTCTACACGTATTCGATCGATAAAATAGATAATCTTACTAATGAGAATAATCAATTATCGCATCGCCAAAATTTATTAAGTAGCGAGGTTACTCGCCTCTCATATTTGTTAATCAAGGCTAATTTGGCGACGGAATCTTTATCATATGAAAATAGAACTTTATCTCAATAAAAACATAGTTTTTCAATCTTGATGGCGATTTCTTCACAACAATTGAGTAATCTTCAAAGAATATGTGATAATCAAGAGCAATCTCTTCGTTCTCTTAAGGATGAGCTCAAGGAAGTAACTGAATCTTCTTCCGCTGAGAAGGATAAACTTATCAAGGATAGGTTAACTCTTAGTTTAAAGGCCAGCAAGCTTCAAGATCAATACTCCCAATTAGAAGAATCTTATTCTTTATTAGCAAAGGAAAACTCGTATCTCCTCTCCAAAGAAAAAAATATAAAATCTCGCCTGAAGGGTATAGTTGGGGACAAATTTGACGATGCCATGAACCAATGGGAAAATAGTTGCTTATCTTTAATTCAAAACTTAACTTCTCAAAAAGAAGGTAGTCATTTTGACTATCTTGACTGTTAATTTTCTGTTTAATTTCTCCACTATACTTCTTGTGAGATTTTTATCTGAATATTTTTCTTGTCATTTTTGTTTATCGCAGAATCTGAAAGAAGCCTTCACTCTACCATTTATGATCTGACTGATAAATTGGATAAAGTTCGCAAAGAAAACAGGATTCTCACTTCTGATCTTGTAAAATATCGCGACCAGGTAGAGAGAAGATATGATTATCTCAAATACTTCAAGAATATAGAAATTAGAAACCATGACAGAGGTTTCCTTCGCAAGGTTCACCTTAGTGCTGAAGTTCTTGTGAAGGACATTTTGATTTCTCAATTTCTCCCTCCTGTATCTGTTCTTCCTCTAGAAGTTGATGATAATGAAGTTCCTCTTCCCATGGATAAGGATTTAGAATATGCCAGTGGTGAAGAAGATATTACTCAAGAAGATGGTGAAGAAGACATTTCTAAAGAAGAAGAAAAAAGCCCTCTTAAAGAAGTAACTACAGGTGGTGAAGAGATTGTTGGTGAAGAATTAAAAGAAGGAGAAACTCGCAATGAGAAGAATGTTGGTGAAGCTGACAATACTGGCAAAGATAATGAATCTGGCGAGACCAACGCTGAAGTTTGAATTTTACTTTTGTTTTCTTTTCCTTCCTATTTATACAACTTTGGAATTTATCTCCTACAAAACCTGAAAGGAAGTGCCAGATACTTACAAAGAAGATGTCTGTAATGAACTACGGTACAAACATAACTCAATTTGATTTATGTTCATACTTATGTTAATTGTATTTGAATGTAAGCGAGATGCTTTGTTTTTTCAGATATCATTCCTCTTGCCTGATACTTCTAAAGCAACTGTGGTCAAGGGGATGTATGATCCATGGAGGAGATGTAAGTGGGAGTTAAGAATAGCATATTATGATCCATATCCCACTTATGAAGAAATAACCTCACGTAATCCTCCAAATGAAACTGATGAATACTGGCAAACATTCTGTCGCAACGAGGAGGATGAAAAATTTCAGCAAAATAAAACTGTTAATAAGAGGAAAAGGGAGAAATACGATTACAGTCATACCTCCGGTCGCAAACCTCATAGTTTAGTGAGATCTGAACTGGTATGTGTACTTCATCGACAATGTTCTGTTATTTATGAATTTCAACTTATCTACATTAGGGTACATGTAGATAATAGATGAATGTATTAATCAACTCATCGCATATGTAAATTTAGAAGCTGGAGAATCCTGGAGTAGAAATAACTACCTCTGATGTATAGATTAAATCCCATACACAAGAGGGTGGGAAAATACTACCCAGTGCGCAGAAATACTATGTGAGAATATTGTTAAACTATTTTCTTCAACCACACACTAGTTTGGTAATTTTATATTTAAATGAATACAATTGCTCGACATTACAGGATGATCTTAAGAAGGCGCATCTAGATATTAAGGAAGAACAAGATTCGGGTTCTTCTGTAGATGAATCTGATCCATTGACTTTAGATTTTGGGAAGGATACAAGGGGAAGGGTTTGTTCTGTTGGTGTTGTTTCTCGTACACAATATGATTATTCAGCTCCTGCACGTGCGAAAGTTGGGATGAAGAGCTAAAGCATCAGGTGAACAATTTAGGTAACAAAATGGGGGTTCTAATCGAAATATTTGGAGGCTTATGTCAAATTGTGAAAGATATCCAATCTGGACAAGCCTCATATATTTCCTCGAACCATATAGACAGTTCACAAGGTCACACATGTTCACCTGCTCATACTCTTTCAGCTGGAAATACAAGTTCACCTGCTCACATATCTGTAGATGCTGAAACCATATCACCAGCTCGGTAAGCTGTAGGTTCTGATACAAAATGTTCATTAATTAACGTCAATGGTGAGACTATTGATATTGGTAGACTTTGTACAGGTGAATTAGCAAAAACGGTTCACGGCTCACCTGTAACGTCTAATCATGCGAAGGTAGTGCTTGATCTCAGTCTCATGCCAGATGAATTGAAAATAAATGTTAACAAGTTTGTGTGCACCTTTCAAGATGTTGGAATTGGAGATTTCGTGGTTCATCCAAAGATGTGCATCTCATATATATGATTAGGAGGGTCAAACTGTGTTTTTTTTTTTGAGAAGCTATGAAGATATCCCAGCCATCATCTTTTGCATATATCAACGATAAACATATATGGCTTTTACTTTTTATGCTAATGTTCGGACGGCTTTTTACTTTTCTTTTTTTTTGCTAATTTTTACACTTGTGCATTTGTGCATAAGAAGACTAGGATGTAGTATGCGGCATATTCTTATGCAACTATGCATAAGGAAGTATTTTACTTTTAACTGTAAAAAACTTGGTATGTAATATATATATATATATATATATATATATATATGTGTGTGTGTGTGTGTGTGAATGAATGAATGAATGAATGAATTTTACTTCTTGCATTTGTGTGGTTCCTATATATGTATATGTTTGTAGTTGTGTATGAGTGAGTATAAGGTCAACTAAAGCTAGTAGCCACCCGGGGTATATCAATCCCTGGTAAGTTAATTTGGTTATGCTTGGAGCCCATTTTTGATGAAATTTGTTGATATTAAGGATTTCAATTTATTGCGAGGTATTACACTTACTGATCTTTTTGCTTATGGATTATGCCGTTGACGACCTTTCTCTGGTAAGAAACATACCTTTCGCTCTTTTACGGATATCTGAAAATGAGGTCGACCCAACATACCTTTTGCTCTTGTATTGATTTGAGCTGTTTTTTTCAGTCTAAAGGTCCAATCAATCTAAGTGGTTATGAAGCTGCAGTTAGGAATGTTGAAATGAAGATGTGTGTGTTTGCTGTTGGTAAGGTGGTGATGTGAATCTTAGCTGAATTTGCAAGCAGAGAAACAATATATGGGTCTTATTGATTTGCTGGTACTGTGCAGTAGTTTCTTTCGAAACTGAGAAGATGATTTGCATGTTGGCATTGCAGGTGCAGTTGGATACAAAGAAGCTAGTGGTGCTGGGTATAACAAACATCTCTTTCTTGTGGCAGTAAGTTTTTCCACCTATGTGGTGATAATGACATCAAATATTGGGTCTCATTTTATCATAGATACTCTCCGGAACACAAAGGACAGTAAGGATGTTGTGTACGATTTGATGAAGAGGTAGGTTATAGAGGTGGCTAGACAAACTTTCCGCCCAGATTTCATGAACCGTATTGACGAATACATAGTTTTCCAGCCACTCGACTCCAAAGAAATAAATCATATTGTGGAGATACAGGTAATGGTTCTTCTTCTCTAAGGGAGTATTAACTTAAAAGATATAATATTTGGGTTCTCATTTCTAGTTTCCGGGGTGTAACTGCATGTTAGTTAGGAACTGGACTGACTCATCCCTAGTAATAGAACATGCTGAAAGATATCGTCTGAAAAGCAGGAGGTATAGAAGAAAATGAATGATGGTATGTATATTTTGAATAGTCTTATTATTCTGTTTTAATTGAAACTCCAGCTGATTGAATTACTGCCAACACATTTTGCTTGTGTTACTAGAATAGATGAAGTAGCAGCTGCATGTGGACTGGTTGACCTGGTATGCAGTAGCAAGTTGCAGAGATTGAGCTATTGAGTGGAACTGGAGTTGTGTTTGAAATGCAGTTAGGAGATTAAGATTGAAAGTCATGAGCAGATGGTGTTTGAGACTGTGGTGCTGAGAAGTTGATTACACGTGGTGAATATAATGAATGGAAACTTGGTCCAGTAGAGCTAGTTAAGGTACGTAGAGAACCCTTGTGATGTTTTTCCTAATTTTCCTGTCTGAAATATATCGATGGAGTCTTGGAGATTATTGACAAATAATATAAGAGTTGTTACAATTTGTACATACATTGTTCCAATACAAGTGTTCATTGTTGAGTAAAAAATTTACATGTTACTTTTTGTCTTGCAGGTATGCGAGAACCATCCTCAGGGAGTTAGATTTAAAGATACTAAGGATGCTCACTAGTGTATAGAGCTAATGAATGTAAGATGGTAAGTACTGCAACATTTTTGTGTCCAAAATTCTTTTTATCATCATAGTTGTTAGAGTTCGACACTAAACTAAGTTAGTCTTAGTGAAATTAAGAGTAACTCATATGTATACCATGCATGTGTAGATGAACATATAGTTGTTTTCTTCTCTTCTTTTGTAATTTTCTTATTTGTTGTTCGTATGTATGATTGAACATATCAATGTCAATATAAGCAATACTTCATACGAGTATTTGCAGAATATGATTGCTTTTCTAGTTGTTCTTAAAAAGTTATTTGTAGAATATAATTGAATGGGTTGAATCTCTGGGTCATGGGTAGTTGCTGGATAAAATAGAATGGAGGGAAATTTTTTTTTGACCAGGTCAACAAAGACCTACCTTCATTTTTTTTTTATTAGAATTTTTTTTTTTTTTTTTGACAGTTTTACTTTCATTTAATTTCCAAATTCAGACAAGAAACTAGTCGGAAGCCTAGCAACAAGCTGGGCTCCAACTCCTTTTTGAACTACCACACTTAACCTATGAAAAATGAAATCACCTACACGCACGTTAGCATCATGACTAGCAATATATTTGCGGAGCCGCTGAACGAAGTCTGTTGTTCCGTCCCCAAATTCACCTAGAGTAGTGAAAGCCAAAGCACCAAATCCATATCCTTGTGCAGTGCATTTTTCTAAATACTTGGTATTTTTGCGACTGACAGCATCCTTGATAGCCTGCCCCCCTTCCAAAGTACGACCATTACTCCCATCAAAGGGCGACACAATCATAACATCGAAGCAAACGTCCCGACCATTGTCCCAATTGAGCACAAGAAAGCATACCCAAGTTACGATTTGCACACAGTCGGTCTACGTTGACTTAGTCAAATATTTTTGCAACTGCAGTACAAATTCACAACAGCTGAGGCCAGTTGCTAATTTTTTACCACGACTTTTGGGGTCATTTTACGTTGACTCATTCAAGATTTAGCAACAAACAGTAAAAAATTAGCAACTGCTCATAATCTGTTGCAATAAAAAATCATCGCAACTGGACTCAGCTGTTGCGAAAACTGTTGTGAATCGATATTCGCAACAGCTACATGTCGGTTGCGAAAATTCGAGTCACCCCACCAGCTGTTGCGACCTCGTTTTGCAACAGCGGGAGCCAGTTGCGAAAGCCCATTTATGGTGTAGTGTATAGGATAGGTACATGAACCGGTTCTAAGCCAATTCCCGATAGGTACTGGACCATAATACCCGATGAATAATGGTCGTAGATCTATTAATTAGAAATAATCTTGGCCATTAATCCTAGGTATTGATACTTATCTTTATCTATGAGTATCGACTAATAACTCATTCATTCATCTTCTTATTCTCAGAACAGAAAAAACCATCTTTCACTTTTTATTTTTCTTCTTCCTCCATCTCTGAATCTCTGACTGAGTGAGTATAAGATTCGCCACCACTACCTTCTTCACCACCACCACCACCACCACCATCATCAATTACCAACAACAAGTTTGTAGTGATTTCGATTCACTAGATCAGTTTGTGTAAGAATCACACAAGTTTTTATTTCCTCCAAGTAATCGGTAGTAGTTGGGGAAAAATTAAAGGTTGGGTAACCATAAACAAAACTACAAAAGCTGTTTTTCCTTCTTCCATTCATAAGCTATAATTGGTGGTGTTTGAAGATAAAGCTTCAAGTGAAGAAATTCGTTTGTGGTGTTTGCTGTCCTTGGAGATTTGGATTAGCGAGCTAAGTTTCAAATCCCCTAAATAGTCTATTGATTATCGATGTAATTAATTGCATGTTGTGTTTTGGTTAAAATTTAAAATTTCAATTTCAATTCCAATTTGACCTAATTCCTAATTTTCATGGCTGATCTAAGAAAAAAAGTTTCAATTTTTGTTTGTTTTTTATGTGGGTTTAAAATGTTGAGTTGGGTACTTACCCAATTTGATTTTACAGGGTTTGAATTCATGAGTTTTAGCAGCTGATAATGATGCAGTGAGATTGTAGATAAGAAATGGTGTTGAGCCACATAGAGTTGCATTAACTGAAGGACTTGGAACATGGCAGATGGTTTGAGTTAGTTCAGTTAGGAAGTTGAGAAAAAGAATTACGATGCAAGAGATGGTGGTTTTGCTGTTAAGAAGTCAGGGAAGGTTGAGCTGCTGTTATAATCTTGAGATCCATAGAATGGAGAATGTTTATCTTAAGAACATAATGTAGTTAATGTATTAAGAACACACTGTTATTCCTTTGTTTATCTAAGGTTGTGTTTGTTGTGTATGTAAGTATTGTTTTCAGGTAAAAACCCGGTACCGGACCGATACCGGAGGTACATGTACAACACCAGATACCGGTCCTCAAAAGGAGGTACCGGTCAACACCAAGTACAAGGATTGGTTCCATAAGAGAACCGTGCCGTACCGGATCATGTGAAGCCTTACTAATTTGATAAAAATATAAGCTCCAAGGATATATATAATGGAAGGTAGGATAAAAAATACTTTAATTTTTTTTACCAAATACTAATTTAAAAAATTATTGACATATATAGGTTTTGAAAGTGCTTTTGGGAAAAGGGAAAAAAATAATTACCAAACCCAATCTTAACTTTATAGTTAAAATAAGCTTGAATTTTTGAAAGGTTTTACCTATTTCCTATCCTCACTTTCTCTAAATCTCATCCCAAATATAGAAATCATATTTTTTTTATTAAAAAAATAAACAAACCTATGCTATTGTTTCCCATAATTAACCTTAACTTGAACTCTCATCACCAGCGGGTTCAGATCCCCTGTCCCTTGTCTGCATGTGTCCTTGTGTCCCTTCTCATCCAGAGCCATCACCAGCGTTGCCAAATTGATCAGGTTTGGAAATTAAATCCATTTAAATATGGATAGAAAATTACCTAATCACTATTTTAGTCAAGTTCGAGATTGGATCGCAAAACTTACGCTCTTTTTTATGCACATGATAGGGTTCTACGAAAACATAAACAATACATTGATATAAAATTGACAAACTTGGGGATAATCGTATATAATCAAAACCCAATTAAAACAATATATATAAACGAAAATTATATGTTTCTTTGGTATATAAATTTAGTCCTTTAATGCACACTACAACAAAAACATACATGGATCATTCTTAAAAAGTGTGATCAAAGTACTGGATATCTGTGATCTTTACCGGTATAATCTAAAGGGTGATCTCTAGATAACAACTCTCCTGCAATGGAAAGTGTGATCTTACCCTAAACAAAGAACATAAAGTTTTGAAAAGTTGAGATCTAAAGACAGGTGTTTAAAGACAAGGTTTTAAAAGTTGTGATCTTTCCTCTAAGTTTCCAACCCAAATTTACCCTATACAAACAGTATATTCAATTGCATTTATGCACCTGTAATCCAAATTCAAAACTAATATAAACACAATCCAAAAGGCTAACAGAAAACAGTATATTCCATTTCATTCAATTGTTGTCCAAAACAGACACATTTCTGTCTACTACATCAGACCAAATATACAAAGCTCATTACATAAATAATGTTCTACTATACAAAAGGGGGAAATCTCAGTCATCAACCAAAAGAACAGGAAAGGAACGCTCCAGGGTGAAATCAAGATGTGTGTACCGAACAACCTGCAAATAACTCACTCAACATATTCAGGAATTCCCATATATTCTAATCTAAACCCAACATAAGCTTTAGCTGTGAAATGAATAGAATCATCTTAGCTTAACAGAGTCTCAATCCCAGGCCACCATCAATAAGACATAAGTAAACCAAATACATGACGTAGGCATACTTTTCCTAACATTTGATGATGTTTTTAATCAGCACTAGTCCACTATTGAGTCAACTCATCTACTAGTGATTGAAATGAAAACAATGTTCACATGGAGCCATATAGCCCAGAGACTGAAGCTTTATATCATCCTTAGTTCCTTAATAAGAAATTTGGAACTGCCTGAGTGTAAAAAGTGAATCCGACAGTTTGATATATATGATGTGCATGCCTCTATGATGATTGTATGAGATAGTGACAAGGTGAATGAATACAATCTTATATTTTAGATAAAAATGTACCTGAAGCGTATTTGCTTGAGATTGTTCCCACCATCAAGCATACAAACAAAGGTAATGAGAATACCAAGCTTGACGTGTGCAACCCACTCCTTAATCTCTCTTCATCCATTAACACAATCAACTCTATTATCCCATTCCTAATACAAAAGTGGCCTTTCATCAAAGTTTACGCACCACATCGTGAAGTACCTAATTGTAAGTTAAAGGTGGGTATAAGAATAAGGGAAATAGAGGCAAACTGTTTCAGAGGTGATTCCTCAATATATGATGAGATGGTGTAATACAGCATAAGCCACATCAGTTACTTTTGCATGTTGGTCTGAGGTTGTCTTTCATACTATCGACAGCACGAGCTACTACTGCAGGATTACTAGCCATGTTACACTATACAAACATCTTCCTTTTGAAATAAAAACACCTGCAAAACCATGAATGATATGATTAGGAAAGCAATATAGCATAGATAATGCCACAAATAAGACCATAAAATTGAACACAAAATCTTGTCCCTCAAGCTATGTATAAGCTAAATGTTCATGTAAGCTTAGGATAGCATTGGTCATACCGAGCTTATTCAGAACACAATTTATACCCTTCAGTTGGGACCCTTACCTTTTATGGAGAAAGACCTATGCCTACATTTGCTTGAGAAGGAATAATGCCATCTGCTTCTTGTAGGATCTCACCGAATTGCGTTAAACCCTGAAAGTAATTTCCACAAAAAAACAATGGTAAATATCAATCCAATATGAACCCTTGAAACTTAATATCAAAAAACTTACTAAGAAGATTAGCGCATGTGATAAACATTCAAATAGCGTGTATATAAACAACATAATCAATTCGCATGCCAAAATCTAATTTTAAAACCATATGCAAGAGATCAGGTGGATGCCTGAAAAGGTTCTAGAACATATACATAAGATCAGTAACCAAGATGTTACCTAGAACGAAAGCTTGAATCGTAAGTAATTAAGGTGTGCAGAAACTATCATTAGTACAATTCAGAGTAGCTGACTAGCAATAACTTTGATACTAATTGATTGAAAATAAATATACTTTTGGCCATCGTTGAGCCATATCTCTTGAATAAAGGTTCGCTAACTGATAAAATCCAGGACTTGATGCCTGAAACTGAAAAAGGTAGATAATAATAATTCAAAGTTCTCTTCCCCGCATGTCTAACGTTCTTCTCACCACCAAATGAATTTCCAGAAGACATTTCCACTCTAGAAGAATCATGCTTCACAATATCACAACGATTAACCTCATCCAATACATATCTCCTTGAACTTTGCTCTTCTGCAATTTTATGTTTAATTCCTTCTTAACTATCCACCTGGTTTTGTAAAATTAATTTATTGCCGACATAATACCAGGACACAAATTCACTAACCATTGCCGAGAAACACCTCCAAATCATCCATGGCTTGATGTTGGTGCTTTCCATTACAAGCAAGAACCACTTTATACTCCTACAAAGATACATCAATCAAAAACTTCAAACAAAATCGGGTATATCACTTATATACTTTTCTTGTACATTTCCACATCTTCGAATGAAATTTATTCTTATTTTGAGATTGAAACTTTGGATAACATTATACTAAACTCAATGATGGAATCATCAAAAATATAACTTGTAATTGTGGTACTTCATCAAGAAATTCCAAATGTGTGACCAAATTTGAAATCCTTCCAAAAGTGTGATCATGACCGGCCAACGGACAAGTATGCCCCGGTCTTTTCTGTAAATACCAGATTTTGTCTTGTCCGTACGCTTCATATGTGGACATCCGATTTTTTTTTTTTTTTTTTAATGTTAAAGTAAGTTTATTTTTTACTGGGACCCCACCATTTTTTTTACCGACGCCACGTGGATGTGTAGTATGGGTATGTAGACATCCATTAACTAGGCATAATATGATGTTTGATTTGTGTAGACACCATGTTTCTTTCTTCTACACATCGAACATTGTTCATGATTAACAAAAAGATTAATCATAATAACAATAAGATTAATCATAATTACAGAAAGATTATACGGTATTGTACAAGAATACATGATTATACATTTTTTTATATGGGATTTAAGAAGAATTATTAGGCTAATAGTAACATTAATTTAATCTACGTTTCACTTCTATATCTTCGACTTCATCTCTCCCAAAGAGCTAACTCTTTCTTCCACAGAACACCTTCGCAGGACTTCTATCTTTCTTATTATTCCTCTTCCTTTTTTCCTAAATTGAAGCTCATATATAAGATCTACTTATCAGGTATGGGAAATCCCGTTTTTCAGAAATCAAAATAATGTTTGATTTTGTAAACCCTGGAAATTTGATTTCTAATTTTTTTAGATTTGAACTCCATGTAGATCGAAAATATGTTCTGATTGGAAATTAGGGTTCTCCATATAGATCGAAAATAAGTCATGTTAGGTTATGATATAGTTGATTGTGGTATTTTGTCGATATTGATTTTGCTTTAACAAATGATGATAATGTAAAATTGGATAAAAAAATTCATTTTGATTTCATGATATAGGTTTCAAATAAGGGTCAATAGGAAGTTTCTTAGTGGGTTGGATACGGATTCTGATTTTGTGAATGCTACTGTTTGATTTTGGTAGTGTGGTTTTTAAAGATGATTTAAGCAAAACACATATATAAATATCATTGTGGATCAGCGTGTTAGTCTGTCTCCTGTAATGCCAGTCTCAATGTGTAAGCACAATTCTGCAGTTATGAGAAAATGAATTTGGGTTATCTTCAGTTCACAATGAAATTTTGTTGAAGTAGTTATACAACACCCTTTTTGTTGCACCCTTTTCTGTTATTGAAGTAGTTATTGAAGCCGTGTCTACTTATTCAGTGGATGCCCTTATTGGGGTACTAGTCGTCTCATAATTTGGAGTGGCACATGGCAAAAATAACAATGCGCAAACTTGTGTCTTAAGTGCCATTAGGAAGATCAATTCATTTAATTTGCGTTCCTTCGGTGCAATTTTCACTTTTCTACTGTATATTCAGATATTGTAAGGGTTGTAATGAATATGTTTCAGTTGCAGGTGTTTTTGTTTGATGCCTGATATGAAAGTCCATGTGCACTACAATGGATATTGGGTACGGAAAAGCGGTAATAAATCGTATACCGGGGTTCATTTACAATATCTGGTTTTCCAGGAAATGTTTACTCCAGAGGCTATAAAGAAGCAAGCAGCGGGTCTACCTGGTTTTGAGCAGGGACCTGATTTCGAAGTATATGGTCTGGTACTGGTTTAAGTTACAGGGTGTAGACAACGGTTGTTGATTACCGGAAAAGAAACCTTGAACTCTTATGTGGAGGAAGCGCTAGGAGTTCCATCTTTTTTCATAATAATAGCGTCTCGGAAAGAGGCATCTCAGCAAGTAACAGTAGATCGTAATCCCACAACTCCCTTTACCAGTAATGTTACCCAAGTGTGTTCAACTGGGAATGCACCTTCAACCCCATTAGCACCTACCAGCGGTAGCAGAGTGAATTCCTCCGTCAATGATAAATCCAGCATTGTACGGCGGCACCGCCCGAGTCATACTGGCAATGGTAATAATTTTATCTGCTTCTCCCTCTAATTGTTATACTGTTATCATTTCCAAATATCTGTATCCCAGCCTGTGGATCTTATTGTATTTTCGTTGTAAAGAACACTCGTAACTTTGTTATGTTGCTTATGCAACTTGGTAATAGCTTGCAATCTATGTATATATTTTTACACACGACACTAAAATAGGTATGTATTCCTACATTATCTAGTCTCACTAATCTCTATTGTGTTTATGAGTTTATCTATTTCATAAACTGAATATGTTTCCAAAGCTAGGGGAAGCTTTGAATCAACTTGGCACACACCATTTGACATCAAGTCACCCCACCTACATGATGCTCCGTCTAATCCAAAACATGTGCGGAGTTCTCCACCTCCCGAAACCTACAGGAAATTGCAGTGGTATGAGCTGTGTGAGAAACAAAGATTCAAAACCAAGGATCAGCTGAGACTGGCTGTTGGGATGGTCCAAATACTACATTTTTTAGGCCAAGGTTTTAGTTAGTAAGCTACATTCTATGCACTTCATATGTAAGGATCCCACTAAGCAGTGCAGTTGGGCTGTGTGGGAAAAATAGCTGCTAGAGATTACCTGGTGGGAAATCCCTAAAGTCGCAGCTCCACACACTTGTTGTAGAGAGGACAACTTGGACCCCGCACTCAGGAAAAAAGCAAAGGCTCGTGCAATGGCCAAACTCTTCAAAAAGGAATTTTCCAAGTGTGACTGTGTGTATACACCCAGACAACTGATGCAAGACATGTGGAGAGATCCTGGTATCACCATCACTTACAGGCAGGCATACACTAGTTGTAAGAAGGGAACTAAAGCGGTTAGGGGTTCTCCCGACGATTCATACCAATACTTGGTGGGTTACAACCACATGCTTGAACTACATAACAAAGGCACAAAAACGGCGATTCATACCGATGCAAATGATGCTTTTATGTACTATTTTTTTTTGCGCTGGGTGCATGTCTACATGGATTCAAAACTTGGTGTAGACCTTCATTTGATGTGGATGGTACGCATCTCTCTGGGGGCGGCGGTGGAACTCTACTTTCAACAGTAGTGTTTGACGCTAATAATCAAATGTTCCCTATTGCGCTTGCCATTGTTGATTCTTAGAATAAGGAATCATGTGAATGGATCATGTAATAGTTATTCGATGCGCTTGGTAAAGACTTTTCATCAAGAGAGGATCTAGTTGTGTGTTCAGACAGATCGAAAAGCATCGAACAAGAGGTTTCAATAGTGTTTACCAAGGCATGTCATGTTTACTGCGCATACCATCTTAAAGGTATTTAGCAACAACACTTTACGGTCGAGTTGCATTTGTTAGAAACTCATCTGCCTTAACCCTTGAGCTTATCTTTAGCTTTATGTAGCACTAACCTTTGGCTAGTCTCAAGAGAATATTACATTGATATCATATTCAATACTTGGTTGATTGATTGTCATTTTCTCACAATGCAGAGAATATCAGAACGTAGCATCACAATGCCATTGCTGCTACAACGTTAATGAACGTTGCGCTAGCATACACTGTTGATGATTACAGGAAGGCTATGATAGAAGTCAAAAAATATCCAAAGGTTTTAGCCTTTGTATGGGATGTTTCAGAAAGGCATTGGTCTAGGATTCATTGCAAAACAGACCGTTATCTTTTCATGACAACAAACCTCTGTGAGAGTTGGAATTCCCTGCTTTTGAAGGCTAGAATACTACCCATCACCCATTTGGTCGATTGCATACGGTCACAAATCATGTTGTGGTTCTCAGAACATAGAGAACTATCTCAGAAAGGTATGTATGCTTTGAATGACTTTGCTAGAAAAAGAATTAGAGATCAGTGGGATTTGGAAAATTCGTTTGATGTCAAGAAAATATGTGATGATGAATTCCAAGTGGATGAGGTAGTTAATAATGATCAGCATTATGTGAATCTGAAGCAGAATTCTTGCACTTGCAAGGTCTTTAACTTCGAGCATGTGCCATGTCCACACGCCATTGTAGTAGTTATCACCAAGAAGATTGATATTATTACGTTGTGTGGAAATTACTATTCAAGATCTAGATGGAGAAATATGTATGCTCCTAAGATAAACCCAGTACTGAGTCAAGAACGCTGGGTTGTGCCAGAGAATGGGCGCATAATGTTTCCTCCATACAGAGAAGCGCCAGAAAAGGGTCGTCCAAAAAGGAAGCGATATCTCTCTATTGGTGAAAAAAAATGCAAAGGTCGGAAAAAAAGGCCCTGCAGTCACTGCCATGAGCCAGGTCATTATGTTAAAACTTGTCCTGAATTGTGAAACCAATAGCTTTCCAAGCAGTACTTTTCATCCGTCGTATGTTTTGTTTTAACTGTGTTTTAAAATTCAGTGTCGTGGACAATTTTCTTTGATGAACCTAAACCCCAATCCTTTCAATTGCTTTGTAAGTTAAGTTTTTTGGATCTCTCAAAAAATAAATTATGGACTCCTAGCAGAATCAATGTTTTTTTTTTTTTTGGATTTGGACCATTATGGTTGAGTCTCTTAATGGATAATTTTTCAAACTTATATATAACCGTTAGGTCCTCATATAATAAACTCTATAAAAAGAGGTGGGTTATCTAGAGTTTGTAATCCAACGGCTGATGCGAACCACCAACGAAAGGTTGAGGATGACCCAATTTTCCTCTTGTGCAAAAGCTTTGTGTCCAAGCCTTAATTCACCTGCATCTGCCTGTGAATGTTATTTGGGAATATACACAACGCTTTTGCACAACACCAATATTGTAAAATTTTTGAGACTTGTCAATTTGACTTATGCTTAGGCTATGTCAATTTGACTTTATCTCATCGAGGTACAGGTACAAATTGAGGGAGAAAAAGAAAGGTATAAGAATGAATTTGTCTTCTACATGTCTGCTTTAACTTTATTACAGTTTTATAACTACTTCTCTAAGAAAAAAAAATTCAAAAACCAAATTCATTCTCTCCTCCTTTTGTAAATATTTTTGGTTGTCATCTTCTTTGGCGTCATTTTCTTATCGTCAATGGATAATCAACAATTTGAGAGAGTAAACAGTAAATCATATTTTTTAAATGGGAAAAAAAACTGGACAAAAATTCAAAAGATGCAAATCTAGTGTGCAGATATTATCCACAGTAAATTTATGTTACAACTAATAGTGAAGTCATGTCCAAAAGCAAAACCGAAATCCACCGCCAGTTACCTTCATCTAGCCCATTTAGGTATGTGGTTAACCGGATTCTCGTTCAGTGTCTTCTGAGATCCATCTTCCTGGATTTTCGAATTGGATTCATAAACAATTTTTATCACATTAGTTTCGCATTATTTATTTTCTTCTCCATGAGTGAATGCATCTTATTTGGATGGGAAATCGGGATGGTCTTGTACATCCATCACCATCTTACTTCCAATATTTTCAGCCTCCTCGAAGTCATATTCAAAATCAGAAACATTACCGGCTTTTTTGGTACTAAACCACCACCAGTTTCTTTTTCAGATTCATCATTCTCTTCTTTTTCTCTTCTTCTTTCTTCTCTTCTTCTTCTTTCTCCTTTATAACAGCATTGCAAAGACCACTTTGTTCTCTTGTGTGAAGATCCGGTAGTTCTTTAAATACTGAACTAGCAGCAGCTTCTTTCTGTTTATCAGTACTTGCTAGTTTGCTTTTCTTAAAAAAAAATTGTTTCCAATATTTGTACGGACTTATTACACAAGTCTGACTCTGGCTTATCTTTGTCCTTCATGTTTTGCAGATGATCTTTTGATTTTTCTTCAATGAAATTAACTAGCTATGAATACTTACTGAGTAATTCAAAATAACCCTCCTGCCATATTATGTTTCTTTTTTCTTCAGCTAGGTAAGGTGTTACCAATGTCCGTGACATCTTCACATAAAAATATTTTTGTGAATAATCAAGTGCATAATATTTTCGCGAAAAAATCACGCGTACAATAACTGGTGCACATTGTATAAGTGTTATACATACTTGTTTCATTTCTCCACCCACATCATCTTCAATTGTAGTAATAAAATTGTCCATCAACCACTTCACCATGCTTGGAAATCCAGTGTAGTATGGTTTTATAACATTACAGTGTTCAGCAAATAAATACTGCAGAAGTAGCAGTTTGGGTTAGAATTTTGCTTCCTTCATTTAAAGTAATATAAAGGACTGCATAAGGTTGAGGAAACTTACCAACAAATACATCCCACATCCAGAAACGTTCCCGGGTGAATCGATGTGACCTCTTATGCTTTGCATGAGATAAGAGTGTATAAGATCTGGCCAGCAGGTTCTATTCATTTTGTGCAATGTCTTAAAGTATCCACTAAACTATTTATAACTCAAGGACCCATTTAGTTGAGTGAATAAAATTGTTACGCACAAGTAAAGATTAAATAATTTTGCCAATTCTTCTGCATCTTTTTCAGTTTGTTGTTCTGGTTTGACTCGCATTATATGTAGAATGAACTGCTCTATTAACGATCTCTTCATCTGAGAATCATCTTGGTCACCTGAATCAGTCCTCGTTTCAGAATGCGTTTGTTATTCTCTACTTGAATCGATTCCAAAGTCCATAATTTTCAATCCAAAAAAACAAGCTAATTTTTCAGATGAGCTTTTTACAATCACAAGATTGTTTTCTGAATCGTGAAAAAAAAAGCATGTTCTTCGTCAGTATCAGAGCTGTACCTTGTCACTATTTTCAGTATGGCATCATTAATCCCCCACCAATTTTCTTTATCGGTTTTTCTTCCAAAAATGAAAAAATTTAATACATTCCAAAATGGGCTCTCCATAAGCTTCTCTAACTGCAGTTTAGTGAACCACACTAAACTTTTTTCTTGCTTTCTTTTTTTATTTTCTTCCTTTCTGATTTCTTCATCCTTCTCAAAATATTTATTCACAAAGTCACATATGCCACTAAAACTGCACCTATATCTTGTTTTTCCGTCGAACCTGATTTGGCTACGAAAAAAAGAGAAGCACAAATTAACGATTCATACAAAGTCATACAGTACCCAAATTCTTACAGAACTAGTACTTTTCTGGATGTTTCTTGTTCTGATCAAATAATACCCAAATTCATACAAATTCATACAAAATCATGGATGAAATCTGTAGTTGCAGAATATCCTACAACTACACCCTCATTAGAATTTGTAAAACTTAAAGAAAATTCTTGATGAAGAATGACAATGTTCTTATTAATACTCTCAATTGATTACAAAGAAGTATCTTAATGGAACAAGAATAGTTACAAATTTCTCTATTCTCTTTCCTAAGATATTTTATAACAATCACTAAAATAACCTCCTAAATTTTACATTTGAACTACTATTTATAGGGAAATCTATATAATTGCATATAAGTTGCGAAGTATCGCAACTTCTATTCGTAAATCTATTTCATGTTCGCAAACCCTTCACACTTCTTTCGTTCTTCTTCTATTATCGCACTATCTTGTGACACTTTCCTCTTATACTTGATACGATATTCGTAAACCAATACCTTGCGATATTCGGTACCTACATCTTGCCTCTTCTCATGTCAGTTCTACGAAGAATAAATGTCATGAGAATCATTATTCTCGTAAATTTAATATAGTTATCATCACCTGTTAGATTCGCAACACGTATTTTTTCTTTCATTAAATTTTTGACACGTTTTTTCGTAACCGTTCTTCTCAACCGCTCACGTCTAATCGCATTGATGAGTTTCTATCTTCTTCGAACTCTCTCTTCTTTATAAATATTATCTTTAGCTCTTCTTTTTATTCTTTTATCATGTTCATCTTCCTCATCACTTCTGCTTCTGCAATATATTCCTTTTTTCTGCTACTACTATTTCTCACCTCTTTTACATCTTTTCTTTTCTATATTATATCCCTCATCTAATAGCTCCAAAGAAGAAATCTGTAGAACAACTTAATGCGGAGTTTTCTGATAGAGATCTCGTTCTTTCTGAAATTGATGGTCACAACAATAAATCCTCTCTCTGTATGGAACTCTTTACTGATCTCCACTGGGATGATCGGAAAATTTTAGTTTCACGAGGCCAAATCCTCGCAGATCTTCCTCTTCCTCTTTATGATGTCACTATACGAAATTATTTCCCACCCAAATTTCTCACGAGCCATTTATCAATTGACTGGTGATTGCATTCGTATTCTAGTTGAGTTCGCAAATCGTGCTGCTTTTGGAAAATCTTTGTATCCAATCGAACGTAGGAAGCCTGTATTTAGAGATGTAGAGATTATTTCTGAGAATTATATGGTTGATAATTTCTTTAAGAATTATACAATAATTCCTGCGAAGAGAGAAGATAAACGTTGGGGTGTTCGTCTTCATCGTAGATCTGATGTCGCAGAAGATGATCTCCTTATGCATGATATTGATTACGCTTCTGGGAACAATCATACTCCTCGCCGTTCTCATGATGAAGATTGGTATAACTATCCTCTTGCATTATCGGGTTCTTATATCTCTGGAATAGTAGACCTTCATGCGAACCTTCGTGATCGTAACTATCAACCTTGGGTCTTTTCTTGGCCTAACAGAGAAAAAGATGTATGTATCTTCATCCCCTTATTTTATTTTATTTTTTTATTTTTATTCTTTTGCTAATCCTTTTGCAATATTTCCCAGGTGAATGAACTCAAGGAAAGTTATCTTAAAACTGGGAAATCCAGTACTCGTGAGGCTTTCAACTTGTTTTCAAATGAGGTAAGAAACATTCTTATACATTTTAAACAATATATTGTTGCCTCTGTTTCTTATCCTTATTTGAATTTATAGGTTCTCCCTGATATCCCTGAGGCTGTTGTGAATGAAAACAAGAATTCAACTTCTTCCGAGGTGCTAACTGCGAGACAAAGAACACTTCGTTCTGCGAAGAATACCCAAATTTATGCGAAGAATACCCAAATTTCTGGTGACAAAGAAGATGTTCTTCGCAAAGGAAAAAGGAAACTTGAGGATATTGTTTCTAAGAAGAAGAGGAAAAGAGTCCCAGTCAGTGTTTACTCCAATGTGAACTCCTCTAGCAAGAATGTTGACGAAGAACAAAGTGATGAAGGTGATAAGCTTCCTGAGAAGGATCTTAGTTCCAATTCTGATACTATTTCTGATAGGAGACATGATGAAGATGATGATGATGATGAAGAAGAAGATGAAGATGAAGACTATAGCAATGCGGAAACTTTTGAGTCTGCAATGATTCAATTGTCTGAGGCTTTTCTCCACTCTTCTCGTGGATTAGGAAACTCTTCTACTGCGAATGCTCGTAAACTTATTGCGAAGGCTTGTAAAGTTCCTACTGTACTCAACAATAATTCCCTTACTGGAATTTCAAGATTCGTCTCTCCTGCTTCATTATACTCTTTGGGGAGTATGGTAAGTTTCTTTTATATCCCTTGTTTATTTCCCTTATTTCATTGATTTCTAATCCTTTTTATTTGTTCAGGTTGGGAGGGTCATCTACGCAGTTGCTTCAGACTGGGAAAGACATCATGACATTGCTGAGAAGAAAACTTTAAATCATTGTAAGAAGTTGGAGGTTGAGAATTTAAAACTTCGTCAGAAAATAGAGGATTTGAATATTGATAATGCGGAATTAAAATCCCGTTGCGAAGATGATCCACATTCTGCGAGTATCGCATCTGGAAGTTCTTCTATTCTTGAGGAGAATAATCAATTGAAGCTTGAAAATACTTCTCTTTGTAATGATAAGAAGCGATTAGAAGGTAAATTTGCGTATTTTTATTACTTTGACTTCGCAATCTGCTAATCAATTCCTTAATTTCTTCCCTTATTCTTTATTCTCTTATCCTTTTGCTTTGTGGATGTTGCAGAAAATTATACGAAGATGAATGATGATCTGGAAACTATTCTTGCCGCACGTAACCAGAAGATTTCTGATTTAAAGTCTCAGTTTCAGATTTCTCAGAACAATCATAGCTTAAGTATCAAACGTTTCCGAGCTATGATGACTCGCAAGATTTGTGAAGACAACCAAATTCCTCTCAAAAAGTATCAGACGCTCCTTTCTGAAGAAATTCCTGAGGATACCCCATATTTGGAAATCTCTGATAGTGAAGCTGAAGATGATATCTCCGAAGAAGAAAAAGAAGATCATTTTGATGGGAATAAATCACCCACAAAATAGCTTTATTCTTTTCTGTATATCTGCTCCAGTTCTTTTCATATTGTCTGTTTGAGTACAACATTTTCTTATTTCCTGCACTTTTAATCAACCAACAATTTCTTTTTGAAACTTAATTAGTATTAATTTCTTAATTTTGCGATGATGAATTGATCTTTCTTTAATTGAGTGCTTTCCTTATTTGCATAATTTGATCATATGAAGAGAAATAATATATCTTGAAGACCTAGCTTAGTATTCCTTTTCCCCTTATTATTACTCTTCAGATGATCAATATTTGTTGTAAGTATTAGAATATCTGCTTCATTTTAAGTTGCGAAGTTTCAATTTGTTGCGAAGTAAACAAGAAATCCTCCCCTTGAAATATAAGAAGTATGAAATCTCCGTGAAGAATTACGAAACATCCTTGAAGAAATATAAGAAGTATGAAATATCCTTAAAGAAGTATAAGAAGTATGAAATATCCTTTGAAGAAGTATAAGAAGTATTCAATCCGTGAAGAAATATTCAATGTTTGAAGAAGTATAAGAAGTATTGAATCTTTGAAGAAGTATAAGAAGTATTCAATCTTTGAAGAAGTATAAGAAGTATTCAATCTTTGAAAAAGTATAAGAAGTATTCAATCCTCGTAAAATGAATATGAAATATCCATCTTTAATTGCGAATAAAATTGCCTCTTTTGTTAGGAATTTGTGATATAAATTCTTGTAAAAATTCTCCGATGACATTGATGAAATTGATTTCATTAGTTGTTGTGGTCTTATCATGCCTTCCTAAGTAAAGGTCTTATTTTTCCACCTATTTTGTGATAATATTTTTGTGTTTGCGATAATATGACAACTCTGAATAATCTTGTGAATATACAGTCTCGTGATATTATCGTCTTGCGATGAAATCGCAGGACATTATCACACTTTCATGTAATAACCCATTGATCTCATCTTAACCTTTGTATTTTATTCTGCAAGTATGTATGTATGTATATATATATATATATATATATATTTTTTTTTACTCGCAGAAATATTATTGTTGCACAAATATGACAAGCCTTTATGTTCTTGCAAACAAGAAGCCTCATGACATTTGCGTCTTATAGCACGTATCAGCTCCCTAACGGAGGGTGCTGCACTTTATCTTCCCCTTGGTTGCCCCTTCAAGGAAGCGTACATCGACCATACAAGGTTAGCTCTTCCCATCCGGTTTTGCAAACAACCAGCTTTTGTTCGCAACCTCTTATCCTTTTTGCCTATAGGGCTTATAGTTACGAGGTTGCACCCTATGGGGTATCTTTGGGCCAAGTGCATCATTTGCCAAGACTTGTCAAGAATGGCAGATGTGCTTCAAGCCCATCCGGAACTCTTGACTCAACCGTGTACCTCGGCGCCTTGATCGTTTTCTGCACTTCTTGAGAAAGACAGTATGCCTTAGTCACCCAACCTAAATCATGTTACATCGCAAGATTAGGTTGAGAATCCAAGGTGTCTAACCCGGATAGGTACCCCGCTTTTGGGTTATGTACCCCGTAATGTCCATGTACTAAGGTTCCTTGGTGGTGTTCTGGTTTCCCCGAGCCATGCTTATAGGTACCCCCTTAAATGACGTACTTTAGGACTTTGTTTCTTACGAAATGTTGCTTCGCGAACTAGGGTGTACGCCACAAAGGTTTGCCTGTGTAAAATTTCTGCGGCTTTCTTTCTTTTTTGAAAGCTAATCACAGTTTGCGGTATTTTGTTCGCAAATATCTTTTGCGTCTTTATTTAATGAAAGCTAATCGCAATAAATTTTTTGTATTCGTAAAAATACCTCACAAATATTTGATGTTGCGAAATACCTCACTTCATTTTCTTGTTTTTCAAAATACATTTTATTATACGCTGTGAAGAAATATACTGATTACCTTTTTTCTTCATTTTATTTTCTTCGTAAATGATATCCATTCTCTATCATCGTAAATTTCTTGTATGCTCAATCATTGTAACTTCATTCCTTCATGCCTTAATCCTCAGCCATTAAATTTTCACTTCTCTTTGCAGCCTTTGCTCTTTTTCTCCAACTTTCCTTCTCAACAGTTTTTCCTTCGCAAACTTCTACTTCAGTATCGTAACATTTCTTCCCTTCTTCCAAATCACCCTTGATAACTCCAATACCTTTAGGATGAGGAAATTTTATGCATTGATGAAAAGTTGAAGCTACACCTAAAATCCCGTGAAGCCAAGGTCTCCCTATCAAAGCGTTGTACGGTGATTCGACATCAACAACGCAAAATAAGATTTCAGTTCGCATTCCACTTAATGGAATTCGCATGCTTATTTCTCCTTTAGGTTTATTGGAAGTTCCATTAAATCCATAAATCCTATAAGTAGAAGGTATTAGATCTGCGTCCTTTCCCCCTATAATTTTGTAAGCAGGATAGAAGAGAATATTGACAGAACTTCCTGTATCAATTAGGATTCTATTAAGACCAAATGATTCTTCGTCTGTATCATCCTCACTTTCTTCCATATTCAGACAAATTTCCAATCTCACTACCAATGGATTATCATGTATTTCGCAACCTTCTGGAATTTCTGTGGCTTCAAAAGAGATTTCACACTTCTGCCAATCTTCAAGTCGTGAAATTTTTGCAATGTTCATTATTTCTCTTCCTTCACCATCTCTCGCATATACCCTACTTAACACATTATCATGAAAATCTTCTATGGTTTTATATGAGTGAACTTTAGAATTGCAGAAAATATTTCTTGCTTTTGGTCCCACTTCAATGTGTAAAATTTCCTTTCCCTTTTCTTGTGTTGTATTCACCATGCGAGTTACCACTGGGGCTTGTGGTAATTGTTGCGACTGTGCTTGCTTCAGTAAAAAGTGATCCAGTTTGCCTTGATCAATCATTCTCAAGATAATTCTTTTGATATTATTGCAACTATTTGTAGAGTGTCCATGAAAATGATGGTACAAGAAAAATTCATGACTTCTTGGACCCATTGGTGGTTCATTTCCCATATTCCATGGAGTTGGTATATGCTCTATCAAGATAATTTCCTGCCATATCTTTTCTACACTTGTATTCAAAGGTGGCATCTTTATTTCTTCTCTTATCATTCTTTGACCTCCTTGACCATTGTTATAATTTTGTCTATGATTCCCTTGTCCAAAATAATTCTTCCTTTGTCCCCCATAATTTTCCTGCTGCTGATCTAATCTTGGAATCTGGTTATTCCCTCCTCGGCTATAGAAATTCCTTTCTCTATCATACTCTTCTTGATCTTTACTACCCATTGATACTATTTTTGGCTGGCTATTGTTGTTTTTCTTCTCTTCTTATATCTGCGAAGATGTTTGCGAGGATGTTTGCGAAGTACCTGCTATGACATTGATTATTTTAGGAAGTAAGTTTGCTCCTGTATCTTGTTTGTTGGTGTTTGTCACAGGATATGACTCCATATTGTTTTGCTTTTCCTCTAATGTAATGTATTCCTCTTGTAATTCTCGAAACTCTGTCATCATAATAGAATTCTTTCTTCTGAAGATTTGAACATATAGTTGTTCAGTTGCGAACATCGCATTTACGAAAGATAAAATTAGGTATCTCTCATCCACACGCCCTGCCATATCACTGCACATAATTTTCCATCTTCTTACCAAATGTTTCAAACTTTCACCGACTCTTTGTTTTAAACCAAACACATCTTCAATACCAAGTCGTGAAGAATGATTCGTGATATATGCTCCTAAGAAAGTTGCTTGTAAATGATTAAATGATGTAATAGTGTTCTTGGGAAGTCCTTCGAACCATTTTAGAGCTTCTCCTGTTAAGCTTGATGTGAAGTACTTGCATAATACAACATCGTGATTCTCCCACTGTAACATGCATCTTATATACTCTTTAATGTGTTGAATAGCACATGAAGTCCCGTCAAAGATATTGGTTAATGTGGGCAGATTGCATTTTGGTGGAATCCCTCCCAATTGCACTTCTCTAAAAAAATGAGTCCTCGCAACTTCTTCTATTGCTTCATCTAATTGCCTTCTATCTCCTCCTCTTCTATTGTTTAGCATTCCTCTCATTTCCGCTAATTCTCGAAGGATCTGTTCATTTACTTCAGAATTCTCATCCATTGGTATCTTCAACGCAGCCTCTCTTCTTCTACGTTCTTGTATTTCTTCTCTTGCGATCCTTCGTATTCTATCATATTCTTCATTAATGTTTCTATTTGCATAATTTTGCAAATATCTTCTTTCCAGGTTGTCACAATTGTTTTGTTGCAGGGCATCTTGAAATTCTTGTTCTTCCATTTCTATTCTCCTCATCCTTCTCATGTGATTATCAGGAACTTCTTCTTCTTCATTTCTCCTTCTTCTGTGATTTATCTCTTCATGATTTGACTGAACTCTAATTCGAAGATTTGGTTCATTCCTTGCTATTTCTGCTCGTTGATTTCCAATCCTCCTCCGAATTCTATCATACTCAAGATTTTGATTGTTGTGAGCATGTTCATGTCTTCTTACTCCATCCTCGTAATTGTTTTGATGTATAGATTGTTGTCTCTCAATTTATTCCATGAGTTGCCACTCTTCCTCTTGATTTTCTTCGCCATTCTGATTATTTTCCCTTGGAAATGGCTCTGTTCGTAAATTCTCCACGTTTTGTTCGTGATTTGGTACTAAAATGAAGCGATTCTCTCGATTTATTTCAACCTGATTTTGTGCTTGTTCTTGCATAGCACTTTCACTATTGACTGTTGGCGAATTTTGTTCTTCTCTCTCTGGTCTAACACTTGATCTCACAACACATTGATATTTCCTCCTTTGTAACATCTCATTTTCCCTTCTTAATTCTTGATTCTGTCTCGTTAGATTGGCACGTTCTTAGGCTTCTAACCTTCGTTCTTCTTGAACTTCTTGTCTCAATGTTTCTACTATCTCCATTTCTATTTCATGAATTGTTCCTCCCATCAATCTCCCATTCTCTCTAATTTGCAGTTCTTTGTATGTTTCTGCTGGTGTATCAGTTCTCCAAGTGTGTATACTTACTCGATCATGATCTATTGCTCTTCCTTGTGTTATTGATGTTTGTTGAACTTGATTTCTTCGATTTCTCCTTCTCCTACTAGATTATCCTGTTATGTTTGCTTCTCCACCTGCGAGTCTTACACTTCTTCTTACTGCAGTCAATGGTTCTGATGTATTTCTTCTTCTAGCCATTTCAGGTTTTCAAAACTCCTTAAAAATTTTGCTATATCAATTTTCAGATTCCCTGTTTCTAGCGCCAATTATGTAGTTGTAGAATATCCTACAACTACACCCTCAGTAGAATTTGTAAAACTTAAAGAAAATTCTTGATGAAGAATGACAATGTTCTTATTAATGCTCTCAATTGATTACAAAGAAGTATCTTAATGGAACAAGAATAGTTACAAATTTCTCTATTCTCTTTCCTAAAATATTTTCTAACACTCACTAAAAGAACCTCCTAAATTTTACATTTGAACTACTATTTATAGGGAAATCTATATAACTGCATATAAGTTGCGAAGTATTGCAACTTCTATTCGTAAATCTATTTCATGTTCGCAAACCCTTCACACTTCTTTCGTGATTCTTCTATTATCGCACTATCTTGTGACACTTTCCTCTTATACTTGTTACGATATTCGTAAACCAATACCTTGCGATATTCGGTACCTACAAAATCATACATGCATCCCTATTAACAAACCTATTACACAAGAAGAATTACAAATCTAGTAAAAAATTAAGTTGTCATCCTTTAAATTGAAACAGAAATCAAGGAAATGAATATCATATAAATAGTACCTTTCTTCACAATAATGGGGGTTGAATCTTCTTCGTTTCCACGTTCTTTTTGTTTATTCTTATCCTGTGATCCAGTATTTCGCTTGGCTACAGAAAACGCAAGGAGCACAAATCAAATCAAAATATGTATTTTGTGCGCAGACTTCAAGCAATACAAAACTAGTAGAAACATAGGATGTAATCCTTTAAATTGAAACATAAATCATGGAATTAGAAATCAAATCTAGTTATAATCCTTCAAATTCAAACAAAAATCAAGGAAGTAGAAATAGTAGTACCTTTTTTTGTTGTGCTAGCGGTTGAATCTTCATCTTCTGATTGTTCTGTTTCTTTTCGTTTCTTCGTTGGATTCTCAGATTTTGGTTGTTCTGTTTCTTTGGGTTTCTTCGAAACTAGTTTCTTTCTTACCGGTACCGCTTTTATTAATAGTGTTTCCTCTTGTTGTTGCTCGTGCACCATTGTTTCTTCTTTGATTTTCTGCTTTCTCTCTCTCACTCTCCTCAGCAAGCGATTACTGAGATGATTTGAAGTGGGTATCTGCGGGTCGGTAGATGGTTTCAGATCCGTGAGGTGGGTAATCCGAATTGGTATACCATTTTTAAACTTGCTGCCAAGTGTCTGATGCCGCCACTGCATGGCCAATAGACTGGGTTTGCGTTCAATAGGTCTTTGCATGGGATGAGTAGGCATATGTTTCCCCGAGATCTCCAAAATCTGATATCGAAGAAAAGGGATGGTTGGATAAGATGTGTTAACTATTGGACTTCTCATCCTTAGCACCTTAAGAGAGGTGAGCAGTTCTGTTTTCCTATTCAGCAACTCTGTAACTTCCCCTTTCCATTTTCGCAATTCCCATATCAATTTCCAGAAACGGCAACTATGTCGAAGCGAGATCAAGAATACTTGGATTATTTGAATCAGGTTGATCAACCAGCTATGTCTACCAATCAAGGTACCATAGATGAGCCATGTTGCAAAAGTTATAGGCTTGATGTGCATGGGAAGCAGGTAATAATTTTTGGTAATCTTGTAATATTTTGTGGTTTCTGGGTATTGATAATAGAAATTATATCTAGAATTATATAAATTGCTAGAAACAAAGCTGGTATTGATCTGAATTTCTCTAATTATCTGAATTGACAGGTGGTAGAAATAGACAGTAATGGTGAGACAATGCCTGGCTTGCAAGTAGATTCTGAGAGTGTTAAGTATGTCAAGCAAGTAGGACCAGCAATGCATGATCGATCCAAGGCCAAAGTGTTTAGTTCGCAGATGCCTCAACTCCAAGCTGCTAAGGAGGGTTGGGTGGTGTATGCCGTTCAGCCTGAAAAGGGGCAATTCATCATTAAAGAGGGTGTTGTTCTTGTAGGAGAGGAGCAAGTGGTGAGTGGGGGTGCCAATCAAGGATTCTATTCTGCACCCGTTCCTGCTACGGTTAAGGCCAAGATTAGAGAGAATGATCAACTTGGCTATCCCAGTGACACAGTAGTCTTCCCTAATTGTCTCATGTTGGCACCAAAGATGCATTAATTGGAAGAAGCTGCTTATGATATCTCCCTCTTTGGCCCTGGTGAGATGACTGCTTCCAGTGATGTGCCAGCTAATGTGGTTTTTCCAGTGCCTACTCCCAGAGGTAATTTTTTTGTGTCTAGGCTGAAGACTGCACCATAAATGGGTGGAGTTGGCAAGGAAAGTGTAGATAAACTTACATTTCCAGTTTAAGAAAGTGAATTTGTAGATAATGTGTTTTGGGGTTTGATACTTTGTGTGTTTTGGAGAACAAATAGAAATAATATTGTTGTGGTTGTTTGGGTATAATAGGAAATTGTTGGTATTTTGGGTCTTGATTATATGCCTAATGGTGGTATGAATTGAGATGATATTTATTTTGTTTGTTTGTTATGTAGCTAATGATATGTTGGCTTACTTTGTTGTGTATGATTGAGTGGTCTGATTGTTTAATTTTGGTTCTACTATTGATAAATTGAGAAAGAAAGGTCTCAGTGGAGATTTTGATGAGGTTGAATATATAGGGATATGTGTAATTCATAAGGTTTATGATCATTTCATGGTAGACATATGGGGTTTTCCACCTGGTAGTATGTGTTTGATTTGTGACATTGCAATAGTACAAAATGTTAATACTTGGGCGAAATACGGAGCATGGTGATTCCTTACCATAGCCATAGAGAGGTAAATGCATATCATAATTAGCAGCATACATGTTCCAGGGAGCATAAGTCCTTAGGGGTGCAACCATTAAGAACCTCAATAACTCTAAGGCATTCTATCTCCATTGATTACCAGAGTAAATCTAAAAACTGAAGCTCAGGGTATTCTTAGATGAAGAATTGGGAAACTCATAACTTGAGAAGTGAAATGTCAGAACTTGAGAATCCTGAAATATGGAAACCATCTCAGAGTGATGAAGCAGATTAAAGTTTAGGTTGGTGGATGATGAGTTTGTGATTGTTGTTTGTCTTAGGATTTCGAGACTACCAGATCTTCTTGTAATTTCAGTGATTTGAGTTTGTGATTACAAAATAGTGCTAAATTGAAAGCATCCATGTTCACTTGTCTTTGGATGATGCTAAGATTCAGTAAAACAAAAGATATTGGGTGAATACCCATATTTCGACTACTTTCTTCTTTATCATCTGGACAGTTTCCTCATCTGGAGCATATCTTGGGGGCAACTGCCTACCCTTCCCATGCGTAGGCTCCGCCGGTGGGTCTATCTATGGATCGGTATACATACAAATCAGCTACCTTCTGACTGTCATCAAGTTTCTCTTGATTTTCATTCATGATTTCCACATTAAGCTTTAACATATTTTTTGTGAGACTTTTGCAGCCTCCAAGAGTAACATCGAAAGATGGCATCCAAAGGTATCTCATTGCTTCATACTTTCCCATGTTTGTCAGAAGCGCCGTATCACCAAACTGGCTATCCCTGATTTCCAACTTGTTGAGTTTATTGCACCCGTTCAACACATGAAGCACTCCTTTATCATTGTCCCCAGTGAAGGCGACAGAAAGAATCTCTAATTGTTCCCCATGCATACCAATGTACCTAAAATCCAGTTCGGTCACAAGACCAGAAAGTGCTAAATGCTGGAGCCCCTTGCAAGACTTAATAATTGCTCCAAATCCTTCATCTAGTGGATCCAATGTGACATGATCAACTTTTCTAGGGTCAAGCATGCATAATCTAAAGATAACCAAATTGGGGCAACTCTTGGCAACTGAGGAGAGGGCGTCATTTGTCATCTTATGACAGTGGTATAGCAATGAATTAAGCTTTTTGCAACATCTGGACACAACAAGAAGCCCAAGTTCCGTTACACCACCACCATATGCAAAGGATGGAAAGACCCTCAACTCCTGCAACTCTTTAAAAATAGTATCTACAATTTCTAACCCGTCATATCCAATTTTATCTAGTATCTGCATATGAAATGTAAACTTTAATCATCAATATAATGAAGAGAAATCAAGTATAACATGAACAAAATTGTCTTAAGAGATCGAACCCATAGTCTTTGAAGTTTCTTGCAGCGAAGAATTATTGTCTTGAGTTCCGAACCGAAGATTCCCGGTGCATCGCTCAAATTCAAGAAAGTCAGGTTTGAGCAAATAGGATATAGAGCAGGTAAGCATCTATCAACAACCTCTAAAAACCCTGACAAACTCCTGACATACTTACAGTTGTCGAGGACAGCATTAGAGAATTTCTCATAGGTCTCAGACTTGAATGTATCCATGTATGAACCGATCCACAAGTCAACGAGATTAGGAGCAAGAGTTAGGATTCTCTGGAGTCTCGCAAGGGGCACAGAGCGGTTTAGCTTCAGATTTCTTAAGTTTGGGCATCTTGCAACAAGCATCTCAAGGGCTTCCCCATCAACTTCTCCGTTTAGACATGCAAAATTTAAAGACACGAGAGAAGTGCATGTCAGTGGAAAATAGCTCAGCCAGTGGCCCCGGTCCTCTACATCACTACCTTGCAAGTTTATTTCCCTAATATCCCTACAAAAACAAAACATTAATTACAATGGAATTATAAGTTTCCTATGGTTTTTCCTAAGGCCATGATAATCAAGTTTTAACACCTAAGGAACATTTAGCATATTGCAATTTAAATATAGAGTCTATTAGTTAAAAGTTGTTAACAAAAAATGGTATGCATGCAAAGGTGCATAGTGTGAATGCCATACAAGGACAGAACATGTGCATGTTCTGTTTTCAGCATACGGTTGGGTTATTAGTATCATGTTTAGGTCCAAGTAGTAATGCTTAAAGTGCTGAATTCCAACACACATGAATCTTCTTGTATAAACAACTAGAAGGGAACCACCTTTCATGGTGTAAGGAACACCTTTTGGATCCACATCTACCCATATGGTTGTCTAATTGATGGATTTTGAGACCCATTTCTGAAGTTCGAAATTCAATTGAAACAACGGTAACCATAGACTCGAACTAATTGAGAATATGAATTCATAATTTTAATGCAATTTCCCTAAGAGGAAACATTCAATAAACTCATAATGTTGGATATGATATGAGCATTCAGCAACAACAACCGCGTTTAATCAGATACACAAAATAAAATTAAGACGAGAAGCACAAAGATATTTCACCTGCAGTTAGCTGTTATCGCAGCGACACCATCCATAGTAAACCCTCGACATTTGATAAGTACAATCGACTTGAAATTGGGGAACGAACAAGATAACGGTTCAAGGATAGCATCACAGACAAACATTCTCTTCAACCGTAGCTCCTCTAGCCCCCGATAACTCTTAGCCATAGCATCAATCCATGGATATACCAAACCTCCAAAAATATTAGGATCCAAACTAACATCATTAAAGTAAGGTTTACCTTTCAAAGTAACAACTTTAACTCGAGGAAACATCTTAATCAATGTCTGAGGAGTAATGGAGTAACAATTTCCTTTAGAAACTCTTTTCCTAGTTCGTCTCTCTAATATAAACCATAACTTATAAACAATAGAAACATCATCCCGGTCTTTCTGTGATGTAAGGAAATGAAATACTAACTCCAAAACCTCCTCAAGATAATCAAACATTTTTTCAATACAACTCTTACAACAAACAACACACTAATCCAGGATTTCACTCGTTCATATCTACATCAAGATTCAACATTTATAGGAGGCCCTGAAGAGAAATATGTTGAGTACTAGGAGTTGACCTAAAATTTCAGGAAGAAGTATACATAAAGATAAAAAGCTTACAGGGAAAGCATCTTTAATTTGAAAATTGGTCACGGTTCTATTAGGATGGCTTTTTCGAAATGTCTGCACTGTTTACTTCCAATGGAATCAAGTCACCATCTAAGAGGTACAAAGCAGGTCATGGTCACACTGTTGTATTAGTTGTTTGATGGAGCATCTAGCCACCTAGTAGATAATTTTCTTACCTTCCGGATAAATATTTAGCATGTACGTAGCATTTTTGTGTTCCCCAGAAAAAGTTCAACATGACAAAGGCTATATTAATTAATATTAAAGAGTAAAAATATGAGGCACGATATGAGGCACGATATGATTTGTCACTAACAAAATTGGAAAAAATATTGAACTAAACTAAATCCTAACCAGATAAAAAGGTTTGATGCCAATAGATATATATTTAATAAATGGTGATTGTCATCGTCGAAGTATTTATTAAGTTGGTACGATGCTAAGAGGGTCCACTCAAAATCACTCATAATACCTAAGAGATCTCAGGATGACTCTCAGTCAATCAGTTTTTTTTAGCCTTTAAATTTTTTGAGCTCTATGAGCCTTCAAAAAAAAATTCTTACGAGTCTCGTTAGCTCTTAAATTTTTTTCAAACAGTCAATCAATTAGCCTTTAATTTTATTTCTTATGAGGCTCATTAGCCCTTAAATTTTTTTATCTTGAGTTTTCAATATAAGCTTCTTTGTTTAACTTGGTCAATAAAAGTCAAGGATCCGATCATACTAACGATTTATGAAAGATTCAACATAACGCCATTAAAAAGAATTTAAACCTAAAACCAGTGTCATTAGCCAATCCTTCCAAACATTAATCTTTTGTTTTCGATACTAGCCTCTTTTTTCCTTGGTCAAAAAAAGTCAAGAATCGGATAAAATACTGTCAAACCAAAGATTTGAATCGATTTTCAAACAAATAAAATCAAAGGTCAAGGAGTAATTTTTAGTTGAAGTTTAAGATAACTATTTTATGGAATATTGATCCGGTACCCACCGTGCACTGAGACCAATTTTACTTCCCTTCATTTGTGGATCATCCATCTTTTGAAAGATCATAACCGTTCATCATGGGTATGATATCTGAACAGACAAGACCATTCAATACTAGGACTAGATTTTCGAATTTTGAATTATACCAGGCTGCAAAAGTTTTGATTTGATTTTGTCGGAACAGATGGTGGTGTTATAATACTAGATTTTTGAGCCACACATCAGGCATATTAGACAAGTGGCAATTATACTCCATCTAACACTCTATTTTATCTCTAATTTAATAATTTATTATGTTCATATTCTCCCCAACTGTGTGACAAAAACAAAGGGAAAAAAAACAGAGTGCTTCGGAAGAAAAAAAAACAGAGTGCTTCAGAAGAAAAAAAAAACAGAGAGAGAGTTAAACAACATATTAGACAAATGGCAATTATACTCTTCATCAATCATTACGGTGTGGGATATAAGACTACAAAATTGTTAAATGAGGCTTAAATCTTCAGTGAAAGGGTTCCAAAAGACGATTTTTTCAAACGCCATTTTATAGAAGATTACAAGGGTGATGTGGAACCACTAAATCCTCCATCATCTCTAAAATGGCTACCTTCCATCTTCGATCTTGTGAAAGGGTTCACTATAAAAAGACGATCCATTTTATAGAAGATTACAAATCCTCCATCATCTCCTCCTTCCATCTTCGATGTAGAGGATCCTAATCATCCCATCATAGACTTGACTGCAGATGGTGATGAGAAGCGATTCTTGAAGCCTTATCTTAAAAACGATTCCCCCTGGATTAACCCACACAACAGTAAGAGTAGAGAAGGGGATGAGTGAGATGGTATATCCAGAGGTTAAGCAGGAGAAGAGAGGTAAACATGCAAGGATCCTTGCCGCTAATTTTGAGTATAGGTTTGAAAGAAGATGGGACGGAGAAACAATCCGAGCTCCCGAAGGCGAAGGAAGAGACGTTATTGATCCTGATCAAGTGCTCGTGCTTGTTGGTACAATTAACAGTTGGTTTAGAATTGCTGAGTTTGCAATTGCAATTGATGGGGGTAATGTTGATCGCCCAAGCATCTTTGTGGTGGGTGATGCATCTATTGGATATCAGGCTCATGGACGGAACATGAGAAATCAAAATTTCTTGTTTGCAATTTCTTCTACTGCTCCCGGTTATCCTACTGCTGCTGAATTGGGGTCGACATCTGTATTTTAAGAGATTCCTAACAATGTTAAACATTTTAATTGTAAGATTCCTAACAATGTTGCTAGTACTGATGCCATGGTCACGGAAATTGGTATTTTTTTGGTAGACTCAAATTTAAAGACTAATGAGACTCGACACTAAAATATCTTGGTTAATGGGACTCTCTAACGTTGTTCCAACTTGGTTGTTGATACAGAAATGGGTACTGGTGAGGCTGTTCAAATTGATGCTGCAAATGCTGGAGTTGTTCCTGATCTCGGGGATGTTGCACAATCTGCAAATGACACTGAAGAGACACATGCACAACACATTAAGGGGCCTCCTGTCAGGATGATAAGGAGTGCAAAGTGGCGCATAGATGAGGAAGCAGCTCTGGTAGCAGAAAGAACCCGCAGTCGGAGGAAGTTGTATTAGCTTTTGGTCATATGGTGGAGTGGGTAAGTGTTTTTTAGGCCAACTCTTTTGGGAACTTTTTTTGGGTTGAACAAGTCTGTAAAAAGGGTATATGTTGGAATTTGTGGTATTTTGATGATACTAAACAGCAATCTGTATAGCGGTATGCTCATATTTTTGGTTGTTTGACTGGTAGCTCCCAAGTTTTCTTTAGTAATTTTAAAAAGGTAATGATATTTGAGTGGTAGCATACCAAAATGGGTGGTTTGTCTTTTGAATTTAGCAGAAAAACAAAACAGAGAAATATAGTTCTAAGAGAGTTTGAGCCTTACTTTGGTAAAAATATATAAATGAACATGTCACATTCATTTGTTATAGTTAGAAGAAAGATAAGAGATGTGAAGATCTATGGGATAGTTGTAAATGGAATTATGGAGGAATGAGTGAAGGAATGGTGCAACATAACAATCAAAAACTCTGGTAATCCCATTGCCAGTAATAACAGAAGGCATGCCCTATTCAAATTATGATAAACTGATTTAAACGTTTACAACTTCATAAAATAGGTGAGGTCAGAACCTACTTTAGAAAGGTGACTAATAATTGAATTAGGATAAAGATCATACCAGGAAGTGCAGGAAATCTCCACACGGATTTAGCAAAGTGTTTGATCAAATTAATTGTTGTAGGACTTGCATTTCCATCCAGGATTACTCGTCGGTTGAAGAAAATTAATTCTATTCAACCGCCAAAATAATCCTGGCCGAACTTATTAGTCCGTTAGGCGATGAAAATCCCCCACCCGTTGTGGGACTTCTCGACACATTATATTCCTGCAAAGATTACACTACGTTAGAAGAAAATTATTTCTAATTTTAAACCAAATTAAAAAATGTGAAGATGCTACCTTGCACCATGTGCTCCAAGTAAGCATTTATTTTCTGTGTTGCCTTTATCAAACATAACATCTGGTTTTCGTCTATGTTTTTTGGTCGGATCTCTTGATTTTTCAGTGTTGTGTCTTTAAAAAACTAAAATCAATTAAAGGTAATTTTTTGACTTTACTCGGTAAGTTGTCTTTTAGAAATACTACGAAATGGAGGACCACTTTAATCATGTAGCACATGGGCGGTGTTGAACTTTTTTTTTTTGTACTTGGTTTTTTTTCTTCTCGGGAAAGTAGTTGTTTGTTTTGTTCTGCATCTTCCAACAACTTCTTTTGTTTTGTTCCCCAACATCTGGGAACAGAATCAAAGATTCTCATGCCCCAATTCTCAACAACTGGATGTGGTGTGCCCCTTTAATCTGTTTCATTTTCTTTGCAGCGACAAGGACAAAGGGAAGGAAAAGGAGAATCCCACAAGCATAATTGACGAGGACCACTTTGATACCGATGACGATATTCAGAGTGGTTATTCTAGTATGGAATTTGATTGGTATTTTAGTGATCCTAGTGATGATGAAACCGATAGGGTAAAAATGATAAAAATCCACATTGGGGAAGAAATGTTGAGGTAAATAATTACGAGATACATTACAAGTGGGATAAAGTGTAACACCAAAAGCATAAGGAAAAAAATATTCAAGCAGTATAAAGTTAAAATCTCTACAACAAAAGCACGCAAAGCACTCCATGACTGCCTTGTACAGACGTATGGATCCTATATAAACAACTTCAGGTAACTATAAAGCCTTGTATGTATGGTGTGTGTTAAGTTTATCTACTTGGTAATGCGTATGTTGTTGATATGATTCCTTTTTTCAATTTTTTGAACTCAGTTTAGTACCTGAGATGTGTCGGCAGATTGTTGAAACGAACCCTGGAAGCATTGCTAGTTGGACCATACACCCAGAGACTAAAGAGTTTGAAGGCTTATGTATTGCGTATAGGGAATCCATTGATGGGTTTAATGATGGATGAAGACCAATTATAGAATTAGCTTGGTCCCTGCTAAACAGTATGTATGGTGGAACAGTTTTGTCTACTAACTCTGTGGATGGTAACAATGGCATGTATCCTATTGCAATTTACATCTGCAGGGAGGGAAGAATGAAAGAATGGGACAAATTTCTGTCCATCATCGCTCCGCTCCTGGAGAACACCAAAAGGGAAATTACATTTTTTCACGACTTCTCAAATGGTGAGACATTGGAATCTCATATCTATCAGTTATGTATATGTTTTTGATGCGTCTAATGTGCTCAAATGTTGTCCTTACAAGCATCGATATTGTTGTTGACCATAACTTCCAGGATGTTAAACATTTTCATAGATTATGTGCTCGTAAGTTTTATCAGGATATCCGTATTGGGTTTGATGAACCAGAATCTCGGAAAAAAGCATTACGCGCATCAAAGTCTTACAACCTTGTTGCCACCAAAGCAATCTAGTAAAATTGCCAGAGCTTGAAAGGCGTTGGGTTGAAGTGTGTGGGCAATCAAGTTGTGTTAGGCACTCGTATGAGCCTTCTGCCTATTGTACGCAAATGGTAAACATCTTCAGCAAGGTGTTTGATCTGTGGATAACTGAGCTCAAGTGTTTGCCCATATTCCAGTTTGTAATGGGTTTTGAAGCTAAGCTTATTCAGCTATTTTTGACTAGGCAAAGGAATGGAAGTCTGCGGAAGGATAAAAGTATCGTTCCGAGAGCAAGTGCAAAATTATGGGACCAAATCCTTCTTAAAGACTTGTATCATGCATCATCACGTACAATTTTGCGGCGTAGTGACAACAACACTTTGGTGACGAATATTTTGGACAAGCCAAGTAGGAATGTTCATTTGTTACTGAAAACATGCGAATGCGGCAAATGGAAGATATCAAGTGTACCTTGTGTGCATGTTGTGGCAGTTATTGATCAACATAGAGCACCAAACTATGAAAAGTAAGTAATCATTCATGTGCATTTTGTATTATGTTACATGTTATATACTAACACTGTTCTCATGGGTTCTCAGATTTGTTCACGAGTATTTCACTGTCGGGACGTACATGGAATCGTATGCTGGCATTATTTACCAATCGCCCAGCATTGCCAAACCGCTGCAGGTACCCGGTATCAACCCACCACCATTAAATAAGATTATGCGGCTTTCCTAGGACAAAGGCCGCACTGATAAGGAAAAAAGTTGAAGATGAGGCGACTGGCAGAGAAACACTCGTCAATCTTAGGGTATTTATTTTTGGTATCTTGAGGCCACACTGTTAAACATTTGATTTTGGGTATTTATTTTTTGATTTGGTGATTCTAAAAAAAAAAGACAATTATTGGGTGATCTCGTTTTCACCAACATTGGTGCTTAGTGTTATGTAAAATTGAACAAGCTTAATTATTTATCCGCATGAACAACATTATGAAGTCGTGTATTTCATCTACAACTTGAACAGTATTATCATTGTTCTATTTCGTAATAGTAATGATCATTAGCTTTATAATATACTTCACCATCCAAAACAATACAAACAATTAGAACCAATGAAAGTGACTTGTAAAATGCTCAATAACTTAGGATTTATGTTTTGAAAAACTTTAGAACATCTGTCCTTCCATATAGTCCAAGATGCAACCATAAGCAATCTGTTTATATCATGCCTATCAATACCAGAGCCAAAAGTTATATTGATGCCTGCAGAAAACCAAGAAATCACCCAATTCCTAAATGAACCATGCTGAGATATTATATTACCCACATTAATATTAACTGCAAGCCAAATTGATCTAGCATAAGGACAATCCAAAAACAAATGCTCACTAGTTTCAGCAGTATAATTACACAGACTACAATGCACCTCAATCTCTGGTTTGTATCTATATAATTTATCTCTAGTAGGAATAATATCTTTCATACATTTCCAAACAAAAAGTTTCACTTTATGTGGTAATTAATGCTACTTTCCATAGATAATTCCAATCCCCAGTACCTGCAATGAACAGCTCAGAAACAGTATTAACTAGACCTTCAAAAGGCCACATATTTTGAACGAGAAGAGAACATCTCATCATGAAGAGACATTATTAACTAGACCTTCAAAAGACCACATATTAATCTTTGCACATTTCACATTATAACACAGAACCGAAGTTTTCACAGTAATGTCTTTGTATTTTCACAGTAGGTGTGGTTGCTTTAAGAAAAACAATCACCACAAGCGAGCCCACCCTCGTATTCATTGCCATAATATTATTTACACATCCAAAATACCAATGACATGCATCCACCCGTGTTCAGGTAAAAGCTTCCTATACAAACAGATAAACATGTTACTTCAGCAGAAGAACTCTTTCCTATGGAACTGCACAGCCATCTCCCGACGATACTAGAGTATTTTTTTTATCATCTATCATTTTATAATCAGTTCCCATGATGAGATGCTCGATGATCTTCAAGGAATAAACCCCGCATGAGTGTATGTTGTATGCATAAATGGAGACAGATTGCATCAGCAATGTAAATTATTATACATTTTACTTGCATCATAACACGATTTTCATCAAACGATTAATACAATGATGATTCACCATATACCAACAATATAAAGAGTTTAGGATCAACCCAAAAGACGGGACACAGAAACAACAATAGTCTCAAACATAGATAACATGATAGGGTAAGCAAGACTGTGGATATAACTGAGCTACCCCCAAACCTGGATTCAACATATACACTTTTGATCACATAATCTACCAGTTTCTGGGGTGTATCATGCACAAGGTCTAACTCAAACTGGACATGCTCATGGATGGATGGAGAGACATGAGTAAACTCCAATTGAGGCTTATCAAAGGTATTATATTTAGCTGCAAAATAGTCCAAGAGGACTTTGGAGGCACACAGTTCTAGTCCTAGATTGGGTATTCTCACAAAAGTTGGTTTTATAGACACAGTATCATGCATATATCGAGAGGATCACAGTGAAACAGTGCTCAGGTAGGCCAAAATGTTATACTAACCAAGCAATCTTTAGTGCATAATTCTAGGAAGAAGGATTTAATTAAATGGATATATAGATTATGCACAGAAAACAGACTTTTCATGCACAAAAACACACTATCCTACAGAGATTGATGGGTTGTGATAACGATTTCATCAAAGCAATGATTTTACTCAACTACCACAGTGACATGGACTAAAATACCAGATGTTGAAGGGTTTATAATGCTATGTGAAGTACTGGCTCAGCAAGCATTCATGGAAATTAATCAAGGAAGAGCATCAATCAACCAGTTTTGGCTATCAGACAACTAAGCAATGTGCAACTCAGGAAAACATGTAATTATAATCAAGTAATTGTGCATTAATTGCACTGGTAAATATTAGTTACCTATCGGATTGTTGAGGGAAATCCGATACGAACTCGACTCTCCAAGACCCGTCGTACCAGTTAGCCTCCCACCATCTTCCTGATATCTACATGGACCCCATCTTTACCAACCTTCCATTTCGGTCTAACGGAATCATAAATAAGAATTATCTGCTCAGCTATGTCGATACTTACAGCGACCCAGTGGTTTTTTTCGACAAGATGCACCACACCATATACCATAGAGACGGTTTCCCAAGTCTTAGCCCCGCTTTTTGGCCTAATCCCATTCCTATATTCTGCCACATCCTTTGTCCTCTTCTTTCCCTCCTTCATAAGAGGCTAAGGAAAAAAAAATTGAAGGTTAGTTACCGGTTACAACAATGCTTTACCATTAAAATTACAAATAATCTACAACCCGAGTTGTGTTCTTTTGGCACATAACATACTTCAAAGTAACTATCAATTGTTATCCAATCGCCATCTACGCCCAGGGTTGACTCGCGCATGAGGCGCAACATGACGTTGATATGTTGCATGACAATCCAAAACACATAAGTTGAACCATCTCACAATACTTATATTAATGTTGAATTTTAATGAAAATTAACTTACATCCGTCCCCAGAGGCTCCCTAGCCTTAAGTAATTTCTTAAAATCCTCACAAACTAATGAGGATCCGTTTGCACCGTCATCCCTATACCAAACAATAACAACACGATACTCTAGAGTTACTTTCTAAATAAACAAGGACACCCAATAATATAAAGGATAAGGATATACCAGGGACACTCACCCTTGGTCTATGAAATTATTCACACCGGTTATTTCAGCCGGCGTTACCCTCAAGCGATCAGATTGGAATTTATTGAAATAATTCACCGGAGCTTTGCGTTTCTTCGTACCTCTCACACCGAGACCTTGAACATCAGTTGCACCATTTGTTGAAGTGCTACACCCATTGTCCAAATTCATGGAAGCCTTTCTCTTACCATTCTACGCATCGACGTCATCCCTACACAACTCCACCATACTCCTAACCTTCCTCGAATTTGACTCATCAGCGGCAACAACGGAAGCGGCGATATCAAATCTCTTCTTTAGTACCACAACAGCAGGGATTTTAGGAGTAGTCTCTCCGCAAGTAATAAATGGTGACTTCACCTGAGGCCCTGGCTTATTTTTTCTCACCACTTTAGAAAGATTCTCATTGTCCCGATGCTCTTGATTTCGTTAAACACATTTGCCTACATATACAGAGGGTCGGAGACATTGAAATGGAATTTTAATTAGAGACAAACAGGTTGTAGAAAAATACACTAGGATTAACAAGCCATACCATACTCCCATACCCAAATGACTAGAGGATTATATTTGTCCCACAAAAAGGATGCAAGAAATACTTACCAGTGAAACTTCTGGGCTATCTGTGCTTATTATTTATGCCTCGCGTTGGCTATTTTTATTATTCTTGATTTCGTTAAAAACATTGGCCTACATATACACAGGGCCGGAGACATTGAAATGGAATTTTAATTAGAGACAAACAGGTTATAGAAAAATACACCAGGATTAACAAGCCATATCATACTCCCATACCCAAATGACCAGAGGATTATATTTGTCCCACAAAAAGGATGCAAGAAATATTTACCAGTGAAACTTCTGGGCTATCTGTGCTTATTATTTCTGCCTCGCTGTTCCCTACTACAGATTCTACACCAGTATTAGCTTCACAAAAATCAGCTGGTGATTCACCACCAAAATCATTAATAAAATGTTTATCATCATTTCGGTCGGGGAATCGATTACAATATTCGTCAAAAGTCTCATAATGTTCATGTTCTGTGTTACGTGGATTTGCCTCCAATTCCTGTGCAGGACCCTGTTAACATGAAGTTTGGAAATGGTTTTTAAACAGTTAGATCTATGCGGGTTCATCAATTTTCATAACAAATTAATATGATTTCTGAAATCAAATTAAATCTACCCACATTAGGTCTCCTCGACATGAGCAATTCCCCTTGCGTTTTGAGCATCGCCATCATTTTCGCCATCATTTCATTTTCCAAATTTTCCCGAATTTCACTCTCTTCTATTTTATGCTTTAAGTCATCCACCACATCAACTAATTGAGCTACTACAGGATTCTCAGCATGTCCTCCTTTTTTTTCTCTCTTCGCCTCCAAATCTCCCTCAACAACTTCATATTCATTCTGCCATTGCTTTCCTAACTTAATTTCGGTCTCGAGATCCTCTAGATGTTGATAACTGAGGGGTCCCTTGGCTACCCCCAGAATTACTAATAGTTCTGGATCATTATGATACTAGATCATTGATTCAGTCACGTCCGAACGAACCACCGAACAACATAGCTGACGATGATTAACCTTTTCCGTGCACAACACGTCTAGAATATGAGGGCGCCACCCTTCAATACTAATCTTTTTTCCCATATCGCCAAGCACACCCGGGAACATTATAAGGAACCAAACCTGAAATACAAAGAAAAACTATTAGAAACACAATCAGGATTTACTGGATATGCAAAAAACATAATGCCTAAATATATGAATTTTTGAAACAGAAATCAATTCATATTACCACCAATACTTGTGACATTCCTTTTGGCTTGATAGAAGATTTAAATGCATTTTTACGTTTTTGTAGAGTGGCCTCGTACACCCTTTCGGCCCATGGGTACTTGTTGAACTCTGAAAGGTTGTCCACCAAGTCCCAAAGATCTTCTTATATCCCATGGATGTCTTGGTGCCCCAACAAGAACATGTGTACCACATAGACTAATGCCACCTTCACCCTATCATTACCTTCACACTGAACCGTTTTACTCCCTTCACATATCATGTGACGCTGTCATATGTTATGTGATACTTTTTTAATGGCATTACTGGTTTCTGATAGGTGTAGAATACACCGTATTTACTATCTAGAGTTTATGCTTTCTTTGCTATTTTTCTTGCAAATTATGTATTTTACGTGTGTTTTTAAGTTATTAGGTACTCTGGAGTCACATGGAGGAAAAGAGAAAGAAATCACCCAATTTGAGCAAAAAGGGCAAAATTGTCATTTTATAGGCAAATACTATCTGGAGCCCGGTAAAGGTTAAGGGGCAACTTTTCTTGGAGGAGTACTAAATACAGATCAACTAAGGATAAGGGTCATTCATAGAAAGTACTAAAGGCGCCCAGGCTGGGTGGCTCCTATCCCTTGGGTGTAACCATCCATCCCCAAAACCCAACCCTAAAAATAAGAGAATCTTCTCCCGTTCATTCACTTCTTTCAGCTGAAATTGAGAAATAGCAGATGCTGCTATACTGGTAGAGAACTTGTGCTGGTGGATGAATTACGAAGAATTGGTGAAGACGGTGATGATGGATGTTGTTGCATCTGGAAGGGAAGAGTTAAAAGCAATGACTGCCGTTATTGGGATCGAGAACCATTCCGAGAAATTCAGGGATCGAGACAAATGAAATAGGGGTTTCGATGAAATTTAGAGACAAAATTGAATATGGGTTTCGATCTGAAGTTGTTGCAGTCAAGATTCAGTGGATTGAGATGATTTTCATGGGTATGAGGATGAATCTCAAGATTCAGATAGTGATGGGTTTACAGCCAAGAACTAACACAGAAGCTCGGTAAAATGGGTTAGAGGATGATGAATCTCTGAAGAACATGGAGAAGATGGGTTTGTGAAGGAATGGATCTGGGAATCATCTCTGTGGTTGAATATCGAATCTGTGAAAGTAATGGGTTTTCACTGAAATTGCTGGTGGTGGTTGGGATGAGCGAGATATTGAAATCCGAGAGATGTTGTTGATGGGTCTCTGGAATTGAAGATGCCGGGAGGAAATAATGGGTTCTGTTGATATCTATCTAAGAAGAAGGAAATGGAATCGGAGCTGTGATATTAAAGAAGAAGGTTCAAATCGAGGATTGATGGGTTAGAATGGTGACTAGGGTATGATTCATAAGTGAAGTTGCAGAGAATGAAATACTTCAAATGATACTATAGATGTATGCCTAGGATTTTTACAGGGAGAAGGAAATGGCCTGAAATTATGGCCGGAATGTCCTAGAAACAAAAGAAACTCTGTCCGAATTTCTCCTCTAGCGAGTCAACTCAGTACTGTGATAACCGATCCAACTCAGCTGAATAAGACCAGTTAGCCGAGTAAGATGCTGACTTGGTATCTGACTCCTCCTCCCATTGACCCATTGACTGACGATGATCGTTAGGTCAACGGTTAACTTTAACGGCACCGTGACGGAATATGCCGTCAACGGAATGGAATCTTAGGCAACCGACGGTGCCGGATTCCGATCAACTTCCGGCAAAAAAAACCGTTTTCCGGAGACGGTTTTGGGACATAATTTTACATGGGTTTTTCTCACACATGGGCTTGGTGGACCACTTGGAGATGGGTTTTGAGAAGACCTAATATTGGAAGGAGTATCCTTTATGGAAATTGAGAAACATATAAAAGAGAAGACTTTTACCTAATCTCTTATCTTTTTCTTCTACTTTGTTCTAGGGTTTAGAAACATGAAACCTTTTCTCTTTATTATTGTTATGAACTCCTTGAGCATGAGTACTTAATTTTCTTTTGGTTATGGATAGATTGGATTTCACATAATATGCTTTTTGATATGATAAATTAGTTTTGTCTCCATATTATCGATTATGATTCACTATTTATATTGTTACATGAATTGAATGTTTGTTTGATAGAGTCGCGAATCGGTTGAGTTTGTTTTCATCTATATTGCTAGATTAGGGTTTGTTATACGTAAAAGTGATAGATTCCTGATTACAAGTAGCATGAATATGGTTATAGCTTGTAGTGATACATCCTTATGATCATATGTGAACCATAACCTTTGTTAAATAGGATTAGTGCGCTTTCCACGTTCGATTGCTTTGATTAGCCTGATTTCATAGAACTTAATGCATCTAGGGAATTAAACTTGATTAGTGCTTTTACACGTTAGGTTGTTCTCTAAGATAGAATTCATACTCGCATCTTTTGATATGTTTGTTGATGATAAGAGGAAATTAGCGGGATATTCTTGCGATCAATGTATTCTAGGGCTTTTGAAAAAAGTTGAGATTAAATATCAATTCTAGTTATTGTTAAAAATCATGTTAGTGAATGAAGATGAATCCTTGACCAATATCTCTTCTATTTGATTTATTTGCTTATTTCTTTCTTTGCTTTATTAAAAATCAGAAAAATCCCCCGCGTTATTTATAGGAAACCGAAAATATATTGACAACCTAGTCCTCTCTGTGGGAACGATCCTTTCTTGCCCTTGCTATATTATATATTTTGAGTAGTGAGAAAGTGTAATTTATTTTTAGCGCCTATGACAATGATCAAATTTTGGCGTCGTTGCCGGGGAGGCAGCGGTTGTCACTTTTTTTTTGTTTCTTTTTTTTGTTTTTGTTTTTAGTTTTTCTTATTTTCTGGTTTTGATGTTGGTTTGAGAATCTTATTTCAGGTACCAATTTCTATGGATGGAGCATATTGGAACAATGGATACGGTTTTCAACAACCTCAATAATATGACAACTACCAATTCCAGGGGTATAATCAAAACCAATTCATTGGTTATGACCAATATTCCATGGAACCTTATGGTTTTCCTTAACAACCTTATGGCGGGTATGTGTGTGAACAACCAAAAGGATGGGAGGATTCTTATGCTCGTGAACAACAATTCTCTAACTTTCTAGACAAATTTTTCCAACTTTGTACAACAAGAGTTTCAAAAAGATAAAGAGACTAGAGAAGAGCAACTCCAAGAACTTCGTGAAGGTATTTCTAACTTGAGAAGAGGCATTGATTAATTCAAGGAAGATATGAATAATTCTAAAGTGCATATGGTTTGTGATGAATATTTGATTGACGCTAATGTTGAAAAAGGCCAATCCTTGGGAACTTTTGTTGATAATTGTGTATCTAACTCAACTCTTAATCTTAATAATGATCATTCTCCTATTCAAAAGGATGAGTTAGAGTTTAGCAACACTAAATTCAGCGACGAAGAACCTTATGTTAACTATGGAAGTGACGGTGATTATGATACATTGCTTGAAACAACTCATGGTGACAACAACGAGGAGTGTACAATGGAATCTTTTTGGGATCAAGATGAAGACGGAGAGGAATATGATGACACTAGTGCAGCTTGCTCAAGCATTGATCTTAATAATGATCAAGAGCCTATTCAAAGGGTGGAGCTTGAGGATGAAGCATTTTTGAGTGTTCTCAAAAAGTTCCTTATAGCGAAATTTGGATCCGCAGTGGATTATGTTCCTTACAACAAAGAGGAGTGTGTTGAGAATGTGACCATTATAACCAATATTATGGAAGACCCAATTGAACTTGTGAATGATTGTAATGATGATGTTAATGTCGAGACTTTGGTTAAGGCAGAAACGGATGAAGAATGGTTGCAAGGTTTGATAGAGGCCCATGATATACAAGAGGTGAATAGTTCACTTGAATTTTTCAAGGATGAAGAGGATTCCGTGCTACACGAGATTGTGCGAGGTTTGTCTAACCCTTTGCATATTGATTATTCTCCTTTACCTCTTAATGGTTTGAATGTATGTGCTTCGAAAACATTATTGACTGACTTTGTTTCTCGATATCCTCCATTATAGAAACTTGATTCTCATACTATGCAGGTTTGTGAACAAGAAACCGTGGAAGTACCCGACCTCTATATTCTTTATACACTTCCAAGTGTGGACAAGAATAAGTGTGGGGGAAGCTTTTATCGGTTAATAGCTTCGTTTATGTTTTATGTTACTAATATTTGTGTGAAGCTAGTGTTTCCAAAACAGGTGCTATGGGTGGATCCCCAAATTTTTCGATTGTTAATATATGGGGAATGAATCTTACAAGAAGCTAAGTCGGGCCGTCGACTTTAAAACAAGCGCTAAATGGGAGGAAACCCACCGGTTTTGTATTTCTTATCCTTTTGCTTTTTTATTTTCTTTTTGTTTCATTTATTTATTTTTCTTGTTCCATATCATATTAGGATTTCCCACCTTGACTTTACTAGGAGGATTCAATTACATTGAGGACAATGTAAGGTTTAAGTGTGGGGGAGTGTTTGGATGTTTTGCATATAGAGTTTTTAGCCTTTTTGAGTCGATTTTTCAATTTTTTCGCATAAAACCTCTAACTTATAGAGATTTTAGAGTCACTAGCATACTTCTAGGTATGTTTACATAGAGATTTCTGACCGACATAACTGAACTTGGAAGTGTTAGGGAACTACGTTCGGATTTCTTACGAATTGGAGTGTTAAATAATGGATTTAATCATGCCGGTGATGCAAATTAGGAGCAGGGAGAAATGCATTATTAGAGATGCTGATCAATCATTAGTGGAGACTACCCATTTTCATATCAACCAAGGAACCGACCAGAAATTCTTCCATGACTAAAGAGATTCTTTTGAGTGTGTGTCACCGTATGTTAATTCCGGGGAGAATGGTGAGCTACCCAATTTCACACCAATTTCAACACTATTTTTGATCTCTTGAGTGCTAATTTTTGTCAATCATGAGGGTGACGTTTATGGATGAAAGCCTCCTTCCTGTAGTGCGATTTGCAGTTAGCACCGCTCTCTCTCTCTCAACAACAACGAGTCCATAGAAACACCACAATTATCAACAAGGAGAGACATAAAAATCTACAAGGAAATTTGAAGACGTTCAAGGTTTAAAAGCAACGGAACAAGAAAAGAGCAAATTTCATATTCAATTAAAGCAACATACAATGAGCAGATTTTTACATATATGTTGACGACTTACAATACAATGAGCATAATTATATATCCAAGTGGAAGACTTATTTACAAGAGCAAAGAAAAGCAAAAGGTGAGAATTATTGAAGTTTATGATTTCAAGGCGATACAAGTTGTGAAGAATCAAGCGGTAAAGTACTTTTCCACAGCCATGGTTTGTTTTATTTCACTTTGTTTTGTATTTTGTTTCTCTTCTCCAAAAAAAAAAGGAAAAAAAAAAAAAAAATTGAAAAATATGAGACAAGAGAAATATCTATTTTTGTGTTTGTTTGTTTTATTTAATAAGTCGTGGAGAAGGAAAATCTATAATGAAGTTTCAAGCGACAAGGATTTTAAGGAAAAAGGTTACGAATTGTCAAGGATTTACAAAGTTCAAGAATTTATCATCAATAGTTGAAGCCGAAGACGAAGACCAAGAAGATGAGGAGCGGAAGACGATTCTATTGGATTCCGTGAGAGTGGTGCTATCATAATTGGCAATCGGATGTGAAGGTGAGCAAGTAATCATATCCTCGATATAAGTGGTTGATTTCCTTTTTTAGAGATCGTCAGTAAAATGGTTTTTCAAAATGTTAAAATATGTGGATTTTTCAAAATATTTCGGAAGTTATCCTTCCCACCATTCAACGTGTTGCAGGAATTCTCTCTTCATTCCTACCTGCGCACATGTGAGACCCATAAAAAAACCATCTTTTTGAGTACAATTTCATAAAATCCTTTTAAGTGAGGCAGAAGTCGAGGCGAAATGCTTATTGATCGTTTCTCAAACACGCGTTCTCTCATTATGGTATGGTTATTACTCACTCAAGATTTAAGAATGAATATGTTCTTTAGTATTTCTAACTTCTTATTACTAGCATGCAGAAACTCTATGTCCAGATAGCTCTTTGGATGCTTGGGACGCTGGAACGCTTTGAAGTTGGAGTAGGTTTTGTGGGTATATCTCTAGTAATCCCTCACGAGACTATAACTCGTTCGCTAGGGACACCTAGGGGTTCAAAGGCTTGTTATTTATGCTAAAAGTGATCGTAGCCTCAACGACACGGAGTTGTATGTATGTTTTAGAATAGTTTTGTTTGATTTGCTCGAGGACTAGCAAAGTCTAAGTGTGGTGGAATTTGATAGGTGTAGAATACACCGTATTTACTATCTAGAGTTTATGCTTTCTTTGCTATTTTTCTTGTAAATTATGTATTTTACATGTGTTTTTAAGTTATTAGGTACTCTGGAGTCACACGGAGGAAAAGAGGAAGAAATCATCCAATTTGAGCAAAAAGGGCAAAATTGTCATTTCATAGGAAAATACTATCTGGAGCCCGGTAATGGTTAAGGGGCAACTCTTCTTGGAGGAGTACTAAATACAGATCATCTAAGGATAAGGGTCATTCATAGAAAGTACTAAAGGAGCCCAGGCTGGGTGGCTCCTATCCCTGGGGTGTAACCATCCAGCCCCAAAACTCAACCCTAAAAATGAGAGAATCTTCTCTCGTTCATTCACTTCTTTCAACTGAAATTGAGAAATAGCATATGCTGCTGTATTGGTAGAGAAATTGTGCTGGTGGATGAATTACGAAGAACTGGTGAAGACGGTGATGATGGATGATGTTGCATCTGGAAGAGAAGAGTTAAAAGCAATGACTGTCGTTATTGGGATCGAGAACCATTCCGAGAAATTCAGGGATCGAGACATAGGAAATATGGGCTTCGATGAAATTTAAAGACAAAATTGAATATGGGTTTCGATCTGAAGTTGTTGCAGTAAAGATTCAGTGGATTGAGATGATTTTCATGGGTATGAGGTTGAATATCAAGATTTATATAGTGATGGGTTTACAGCCAAGAACTAACACAGAAGCTCGGTAAAATGGGTTAGAGGATGATGAATCTCTGAAGAACGTGGAGCAGATGGTTTGTGAAGGAATGGATCTGGGAATCGTCTTTGTGGTTGAATATCGAATCTGTGAAAGTAATGGGTTTTCACTGAAATTGCTGGTGGTGGTTGGGATGAGCGAGATATTGAAATCCGAGAGATGTTGTTGATGGGTCTTTGGAATTGAAGATGCAGGGAGGAAATAATGGGTTCTGTTGATATTTATCTAAGAAGAAGGAAATGGAATCGGAGCTGTGATATTAAAGAAGAAGGTTCAGATCGAGGATTGATGGGTTAGAATGGTGACTAGGGTATGATTCATAAGTGAAGTTGCAGAGAATGAAATACTGCAAATGATACTATAGATATATGCCTAGGATTGTTACAGGGAGAAGGAAATAGCTTGAAATTATGGCCGGAATGTCCTAGAAACAGAGGATACTCTGTCCGAATTTCTCCTCCGACGAGTCAACTCAGTACTGTGATAACCGATCCAACTCAGATGAATAAGACCAGTTAGCCGAGTAAGATGTTGACTCGGTGTCCGACTCCTCCTCCCCTTGACCCATTGACTGACGATGATCGTTAGGTCAACGGTTAACTTTAACGGCGCCATGAAGGAATATGCCGTCAACGGAATGGAATCTCAGGCAACCGGCGGTGCCAGATTCCGATCAACTTCCGGCTAAAAACCCAGTTTTCCGGCGACTGTTTTTGGACATAATTTTACATGGGTTTTTCTCACACATGGGCTTGGTGGACCACTTGGAGATGGGTTTTGAGAAGACCTAATATTGGAAGGAGTATCCTTTATGAAAATTGAGAAACATATAAAAGAGAAGACTTTTACCTAATCTCTTATCTTTTTCTTCTACTTTGTTCTAGGGTTTAGAAACATGAAACCTTTTCTCTTTATTCTTGTTATGAACTCCTTGAGCATGAGTACTAAATTTTCTTTTGGTTATGGATTGATTGGATTTCACATAATATGATTTTTGATATGATAAATTAGTTTTGTCTCCATATTATCTATTATGATTCACTATTTATATTGTTACATGAATTGAATGCTTGTTTGATCGAGTCGCGAATCGGTTGAGTTTGTTTTCATCTCTATTGCTAGATTAGGGTTTGTTATACGTAAAAGTGATAGATTCCTGATTACAAGTAGCATGAATATGGTTATAGCTTATAGTGATACATCCTTATAATCATATGTGAACCATAACCTTTGTTAAATCGGATTAGTGCGCTTTCCACGTTCGATTGCTTTGATTGGCCTGATTTCATAGAACTTAATGCATCTAGGGAATTAAACTTGATAAGTGCTTTTACACGTTAGGTTGTTCTCTAAGATATAATTCATACTCGCATCTTTTAATATGTTTGTTGATGATAAGAGGGAATTAGTGGGATATTCTTCCGATCAAGTTATTCTATGGCTTTTGATAAAAGTTGAGATTAAATATCAATTCTAGTTATTGTTAAAAAGCATGTTAGTGAATGAAGATGAATCCTTGACCAATATCTCTTCTATTTGATTTATTTGCTTATTTCTTTCTTTGCTTTTATATTTGTTTGCTTTATTAAAAATCAGAAAAATCCCCCGCGTTATTTATAGGAAACCGAAAATATATTGACAACCTAGTCCTCTCTGTGGGAACGATCCTTTCTTGCCCTTGCTATATTATATATTTTGAGTAGTGAGAAAGTGTAATTTATTTTTGACACCTACGACATCGATCAGTTTCTCCGACAACCATTGAGACTGTATTGCAAAAAAGAAAGTCATACAAGTGCGCTCCGGTGATTCTGTTACCAGCTGAAAAATACTTATGCTTTAGCCTTGACATCTTCGGTGGAGAATCAAAAATTAGAATGTCCATCCCTCAAATCCCGAAATCTAAGTCTGGATATCAGAGAAAATTTCGCTTTTCCAAACCACAATTCTGTATCCTTAACTCTAAAAAGGATCTCATCATTCAAATATTCAGCAGGTTCGACTTTGATCTGCCGACTCGTCAGAAAACAAAATATGGACTTAGACCAACTTTGATCTCGTGGAATGTATGTTAAGTGCCCTATTGCAGTTGTCTTGAACAGGGCCATCTCTTCTTCAGACAACACACTCCACAAGTCTGATAGTGAACCTAAGCTGGAGTATGTGCTTTCCTTGCTGGTTCGTCCCCGGTACTTTGAAGGGTAGACAAAACTACTGTGAAACACAATATAAAGTTGAAAGAAACATTGAACAAGTTACTAATAATTATTAGATAAGTTATCAAAAATGCAATATTGAAGAAAAAAAATCTGAGTGTAATAAAATTGCCTTGTTAGTATGTCATATATACCTGTCCTCTGCAGGACCTGCAGATTCCGACTCAAAATACATAGGTCTTCCTTCGACGGCCTTCAAATTCCCATCATCCTCACTCAGATTCCCATCATCGTTCCCATTCTTGGTCTGTCTACCAGAACCCATTGATTGTACCTACAAATTTTGGATTAGTTACTAACTTATGAATGCTTACTTACAGAGGATTAAATACAGTTGGGTTTCTTTCACATGAAAATATAAGCATATGAGGACAGTTGGAAAGACCTTGTTACTTTTCAATAGATGTTCATATTTAAGACAAACCTAGCGATATCGAAGTATAATGAACAGGTCCTGAAACAGACTAGTTGGAAGAGCGATATCGTTTATGAAGGGTGATTTAACAATGGAAACAGACTAGTTGAAATAGATTAGTTGTGAATCTCCACAAGGAGGATTACTGAGTCCGAGCCATATTTTTACACCCAACACACATCGAGAGAACTCTGTACTGAGATTTATATATACCATAAATAACAATTTAAAAAAAAAAATACTTAGGATTTTGGATACTATCACAAAGAATAACAAATTGGCGAACATATGTCCCAATAAATATCAGAACACAACAATCTATAGTCATCATTTGTAGGCTTTTTCATACTACACTTATACGTCTAGATATACTTTTAAGCATCATTAAATATCATCTCAAGACTCTAGAACTAGTAGTTTTTCCTAGTTTAGGCTCTTGATGACTTAGAAGACATTTAATCTTGTAGGTTATATCACCATGAAGTTAGCTATTTAGACTCAATTTTGAACAAAACCCATCAAATTAATTGGTAAAAAAACTTCAATTTCAGTGTATATCCATCTGTAAGTTCCTTCTCCACCAGACGGGCATGAAAAATATAAACCTTTTTCGTCCATTAAAATCGAAAACTAACAGAAAACATAAACCCCAAATTGTATGTTTCATGACTCAAACATGACATTAAACAAAACTCAAACTGAAATCATGTCATAAAAGAGAAATCGAACACATACCCAAGCTTTAAGACATCATGATTAAACTAAAAAACACATACAATTGCAAAATCGAGATTGATTTGTCTATTTAGTAATTTTACTAGAGATAAATGACAAACAAGGAACCATCTTAGAGTTTATACCTTTCAATCGAATCTTCAAGTATTTACACTGATTCTTCTCCTCCGATCATCATCAAACCTAAGATTAGAATTTAAATTTCTAGGGTTTAAAATTCCATTCTGAGAATAGGCTAAAAGGATGGCGTTACCTTCGATTAGATATGAATGATTGATAAGTGAGTTTCAAAATTTCTGAGTTTCGAAATTTTCTCTTAATATTTTCGAGTTTTTGAGAGGAGTTTCAAAATTTCTGAGCTCAGAAATTTTCTCTGAATAGTTTCTGAGTGTGGAGTACTAATCAGTATATGGGTGCGTATTGGGTGCATATTGAATTAGTGGAATACTAATCTATATTGTGGGGTGTATTGGATTAGTGGAATATACAGATACGAATTTTTGGATGTCCCTATTAATATGTGGACATCAAGGGTCAAAGGGTATCTTAGCCATTATCTATTTTCAATCACACTTGTAGTTGAGGATTATCTCACAACTACACCCTCATTAGAATCCATTAAAATGATTCCTAAACCTAATTAATTTGATATGAAACTAAGAATTAAGGTACTAAAATTATAAAGAGACACAAAGATTTTTACGTGGTTCGATCAATGTGATCTACATCCACGGTGCTTCACTAGTGATTGTATGTGATTACATGATTTTACAATTGAGACTCCATTAATGAATATTTGGAGCTCTAGAATTTTGGGGAAGAATATGATAAAGAAAATAAATCTCTCCTAACATTTTTCTCTCTCCTCCTAAAATCATCCCCTCTCTCAAAATGTGTCTCTCTCTTCCTCTCATGCCTAAATGGCTATTTATATAATTTTACAAAATGTTAACAACTAAATTTGTCCTTCAACTTCGGACTTGATAACTATGCATGAATATTCGCAACTTTACTTTGCGAACTTCTTTTGCTTTCCTCGTGACTTCCTTTGCTCGCAAGATTTATTTTCTCTCCACAATTTCATAAGTTATCATTTGCTGTGATATTCCGCTCCTACATCTTGCCTCTTTTTTCTTGAATATTGCTTGAAGAGCGATCTTTAAGAAAAAACTAGTTGTTGTAGTTGTTGGTGTAGTCTTTGATCTTTGTTGATGAAGGAACGAGCGAAAGAATATCAAACTCAAAAAGTATATACTTGCCTCTATTCTTTTGCGAAGTTCCGGAATGTTGCGAAGTAAATAAGAAGTATCACCCTTGAAGTATAAGAAGTATGAAATATCCTTGATGAAGTATAAGAAGTACTCAATCCTCGAAATATATAAGAAGTATGAAGTATCCTTAAGAAGTATAAGAAGTACTTAATCCTCGAAATATATAAGAAGTATGAAGTATCCTTAAGAAGTACTTAATCCTCTAAATGTAAGAAATATTGCGAACCCATCATGCGAACTCTCACTCCATGTTCTTTTCCTCATGTTATGCTGTAGTGCAAATAAAAATTTAGATTAGTATTCAACATTTCTTTTATCAAAATTTCTTATTTTTTATTTATATGCTACTTCAAAATCTTTTTGTTTGTTTTGATTTCCTTTGTATTATCTATTTCATCTCTCTTGACAAATATTTTTCCATGGAAATGATCCTAATAGGTACCCCCTCATATGACGCACTGAGGTGCTTTGCCTTTTACGAGTATACGCCATAAAGGTTTTCTAGCTACTACTCTCCATGTCGAATATCATATCATTGGAAATAAAGTAAATTTTTCAAGAGAAATATATAAATTGATTTGTGCGAGATGTTTTTCTCGGTTTCTTTTGTAATTGTGAAATCTTGAGATCTTTGTAATTGTATCATCTTTGTAATTGTGAAATCTTTGTAATTCTACGATTGTATCGCGCTTTGTAAATCAAATCAAAAATCTTTTGTTTTTTGTAATTAAAATGTTTAAGGAAAGAGGTACTTAGCTTTCATGTGAGTCGCAAAAACAAGTGTGAGAAGTGAGACTTGAACCCTTGACCTGCTTCTTGGATTTTTCTGCAAATTTCTGAATTTTTCTGTGAATTTCTGGGGTTTTCCTCGAATTTCTAAACTTCTGAATAATGCTACGAATAGTGCTGCGAATATAGTGTTGCGAACATAGTGTTGTGAATATTCGCAAGATGAACATTTGCGAAGGAAACGTTTACGATGTAATGTTTTTGATGTGTTGGTGCTGCGAACGTTCGCAAGGTAAACATTTGCGAGGCAAAAATTTTGTGCGAATGGTGATATTTAGGGCTGCACATGGGACGGTACGGTCCGGGTTTCTTGGGAACCCGGTACCTGTACCTGGTGTTGACCGGTTCTCTACTTTGAGTACCTGTACCTGTATCTGGACCCGGACTGTACCTGTCCCGGTAAGACCGGTCCGGGACAAGCCGGTACCGGTTTTTTACCTGAATTTTCTCCATCTCCTTCCACCGACCACCATCTTCTCCACCCACTGACCTCCGTCTCCACCCATCTCTTCTCCACCCACTGACCTCCGCCTTCACCCATCTTTTATTAATTGAGAAATAAAAACAATCCAAGAGAATTTAATGTAGAATATAAAATATGAGTTTTAATTATTGAGTTTCAGTTTACAAATTATTGAGTTTCAATTTTCTAAGGGAATTTAATGTAATTTTCTGTTTGATTCAAACTTCCTCCATTCAAGAAAAAAAAAAAGCCAAATTAAGTATCAAGTAACCAGATTCATCACAACCCATTTTCGATCCATTAATACCCAAATCAACATATCAAGTATCAAGTAACCATATTCAAAAAAAACGAAATCAACATTTCAAGTATCAAGTAACCAGATTCATCACAACAAGGCGGTAGAAAACCTCTATTCGAATCAATCACCAAATTCCTGCAACATCCATTCAATCACCAAATTCCTGCAATATCTAATCAATCAAAACCTCTATTCGAACAACATAACCAATTTCCAGCAAACCTTTAATTAAATCTCAGAACCCAACCTTATTATTCACCAAAATTAACAGCAGAATCATCAACTTTGTCGCAACCCCATTTCTCACAAATGGAGAAAAAAAACGGAAGTGAAATATCTTCTCAATAGAGAATTAGAGATAGTACTAAACCTAGGAGGGACGGTCGGGATGTAGATTTACAAAAAATATCTAGGGCTATCATTAACCGGGACATATGGTCCGGGACATGCCGGGAATCCCCCAAGAACCGGTCCCAGTCCCGGCCTACACCGGGTATCAGTTTTCAGAACCAGTACCTGTCCCGGCTACTCCGGTTCCGGTTCGGTACAAGTCCGGTTCTTCCGGTTCCGGATCGGTACAGGGAAAACGGACCGGGTCTTGTGCAGCCCTAGTGATATTTGAACCCGCGTCTTCACGTTCGTTGATTACACCCATGACCATCTGTTTTATCGTTAAGTTGTGATAGAAAGTCCTCAATCAGCGAACTTACTATGATCTTCTTTTTAGCAATTGTACTTCATTCGTGAAAAAATATTAAAAATGTTGCGAGTAGAGAGACTTGAACACGCGATGCTGAGTTCCCTAGCTTTGCTCATGACCATCTGTGTTGGCTTTCTTTGGTTTGCGTTGAGGTTGTGAGATTCATTCAAATTATTCTCTTTTAATCGCTCTGTGTATATCAAAAATCTGCGAAAAATGATTCGTGTATGGGGAGATTCGAACATGCGATGTTAAGCTTCTCTTCTTCGTAGATGACCACTTGTGCTAACTTCTTTTTGCGAAATAATGAAGTAATATTGCGAACTAATTCTTTGTTCTCTGTAAAAAAGAAGAAAATTATGCTCGCAAACAAATTCGAACTTGCGACCTCTCTGTTATCCATTAACTCCTAAACCAATTTCACGAATTCTTGTTTGTGACAAAATTCACAATTTCTGCATCTTATCTTCATCTCCTGAACATGTAAATCTTCAACTAAAACTTCCATTTTCCCCTTGAATTTCACCACAACAACTAATTTCTTCTCTTATTCTTTTCATATCTTTGAATTTTTGATGATGTTTACTCCCTGAAAGTGTATCTTCTTCCATGAAACTTCCATTTTTGAGCCTAAAATTTGTAGATCTAGAAAAATATGAGCAATAATTAATCTTCATGAAAATTTCTTAAACCAACAAGTTACAGGAAGGATAAATCCATTACTCTCTCCTTGTTTATAGCGCCAATTATGTAGTTGCGGATTATCTCACAACTACACCCTCATTAGAATCCATTAAAATGATTCCTAAACCTAATTAATTTGATATGAAACTAAGAATTAAGGTACTAAAATTATAAAGAGACACAAAGATTTTTACGTGGTTCGATCAATGTGATCTACATCCACGGTGCTTCACTAGTGATTGTATGTGATTACATGATTTTACAATTGAGACTCCATTAATGAATATTTGGAGCTCTAGAATTTTGGGGAAGAAGATGATAAAGAAAATAAATCTCTCCTAACATTTTCTCTCTCCTCCTAAAATCATCCCCTCTCTCAAAATGTGTCTCTCTCTTCCTCTCATGCCTAAATGGCTATTTATATAATTTTACAAAATGTTAACAACTAAATTTGTCCTTCAACTTCGGACTTGATAACTATGCCGCGAATATTCGCAACTTTACTTTGCGAACTTCTTTTGCTTTCCTCGTGACTTCCTTTGCTCGCAAAACGTTCTTTGCTTTCAAGATTTGTTTTCTCTCCACAATTTCATAAGTTATCATTTGCTGTGATATTCCGCTCCTACAACACTTTTAGAAAATATTGGGGATCAGTCACACTTTTGGAATTTCTTGACTTTTCAGGCACACTTTAAGGCATTTCCTCTGTAATTGTTACTTCAAATATTAGAATCTGAATGCTCTATTCACAAACTTCACTTCAAATACTAGAATCTATAAAAAAAAACTTAGAGCAAGAACATCATCGATATGATCACCAATCAGGTTTAGATCACATAGTTAGTTCGTTTTCAATAAAATCATTTATATTAAACTGGTTTCATCTCTTTGCATTTCACCACTTTGAGTAAAATAATTTTGGAAACCCGACGCTTTGGACTCTATCTTTACATAATCACGCAAATTTGGAATCCCAATATTGAACTTTCCTTTCCACTCCTCAGGATTAGGTTCTCCAAATTTGAAATGCGAGATTCCACACATTCTTCCCTATTTTCCATCCTCAGAAACCGACTCTCCAAATCAGAGAACATCTTCCCCCAACATTGAGTTCCATCCGCGGGTGTCCGTTCTGCCTCATCTTTAGCATCAGTCTTTCTAGTCTGTTCACCTTGGAGTTTAGTGCACTCTACTTTCTTCTTGTCAAGCTAAATTTTCATCTTCTGAAGCTCCGCTTTCTTCTTATCAAGTTCCAGAGACAATTCAAAACACTTGGTCTTATAATTTTCCATACTCTCAAATTCAAACATAGCTTCCCTAGTATTTTTGGATGATTATGGTTCTCCAAACCCTTGGACATTTTCCCTCTTCCTCCTAACATTTTCTGTGAGTTTTCTTCGATGTCTTTTTTTTTTTGGTTGTTGGGGAATGTTTACATACAATCATGTTTTGATCTCCCATTTTTAGTGATATGATAGTTAGGGTTTTGAGATTTTCATATGACGATCATGGTTGGTCAAAATTAGAAGTTTTACCTGGTAATGATCAACAGTATGGGGCACTACAACAAAAAGTGCTATAGATCACTCACTAAAGATCACAATTTATGAACACTTGTGGTATTTTAAGGGCTAAAACTTAAAGACCATTAATATTATAGTGTTTGTGATCTTAGATATAAAGACATATCCATTCATCTCATACATTTTAGGAAGCGTGATCTTACAATTGAGAATTTTACTACTCTTACTGATACAAAACGATCAGTGGTACCTAGAATCAGTACTGCGTTATACTAAGAAGTTGAAGAGAGTCGCAAACAGATCAATAAAAACATAAGCCATGTGTTGATAACTTCTTCTTCTATTAATAAACTAAGAACGAAATATAACTCCTTTACAAACCTAAATATGGTTCTTCCCTCAGATCTTTCTTCTCTCCTTTCTAGCCTACAAGTCTCCCCTTTTTATATGAGTGAAAACTTGCCGTAAAATAAATAAAAACTATGAGTTTAATAACTCATCAAACTAGGAATCCTAATCTAAGTAAGGAAACCTCAAGTCTTGTTGATCAAACAACTAGTCGACCAACATCTAGTATCTTCTAGATACTTTCTAGCCATAGTATGGCTCAACTATATCTAGCTGGTAATCAGCCTTATCTCTAGCCAAAATTTGGCTCAACTGTTCAGTGCATAAAACCTTCACATATCTAGGCTGGTAATCTATACCTAGGCTGGTAATCAACCTCGTCTCTAGCCAAAATTTGGCTCAACTGTTCAGTGTATAAAACCTGCACATATCTATCTATGATACTCATGTACCATGGCTCCCCATTTTAGGAAGATGGAACACCTATGCAAGCTGTAAATTGAAGATGAGGGAACTTAGTTTCTCCTAGTTCCTTACTGAACCATTTAGCTTTACTGGGAACCTGTCCTTTGCACCCTACACAATACATAATACGATTACCCCTCCTAGTATGTGTTACTTTCGTCTCGACGATGCAATCTTGTTTGAGAATTTCTTCTCGATCCACCCACAAATCATCAATTGGTGGCAACTTCAACTCTTGGTCTTTTTCTTCTTCATTAAGAAGTGGAGGTTCAAAAAGTTTCAAGTACTTTGCATTAATGACAGAATACATCAGCATGTAAGGTGGTAAATCCAGTTGAAAGGCATTATCCCCAAAGTTCTTCAAAATATTGAATGGTCCATATCGTATAGGTTTTAGCTTCTTCCCTTCACCTTTAAGTCGTTCTTTCCCTATACGTAACCAGACCAGATCTCCCGTAGAAAAGTTACATGGAACACGATGCTTATCATGTTTAGCTTTATATTTATCTTGAGACTTTTGCAGCTGTGCTTCTACTAAAGTGTGTATCTTGTTTATCTTTTCAACAAACTTCTGAGATCGGTTATCTTCTTCTCCCACTGTTGTTATTTCTTGTGAAGTAGAGAATCCCATATCAAAAGGACTTTGAGGTAAATAACCTAGCTAGACATACTTCAAATGGAGATTTCAGAGTAGAGCCATGAAAAGCTCTATTAAAAGAGAATTGTATATAAGGCAAACTTTCATCCCAAGTCTTGGGATGTTTGGAGTGATACCCTTGGAACAGATGAACATATTTCTATTTAATACTTCGGTTTGTCCGTCGGTCTGAGGATGAAAAGCAGTGATATGCTTAAGCCAAGTGTCCATCAGATCCCATAGCTTAGTCCAGAATTGACCCAAGAACCGACTATCTCTGTCAGATATTATAGAAGTGGGTAGTCCAAAGTGTTTCCAAACATGATGGAAGAAAAGCTTAGCTGCACCTTCTCCTGTGACTGTCTTCTTACAAGGAATCAAATTGATCATCTTGCTGAATCTATCAACAATAACAACAATGTAATCATACCCCGTTTTGGTCACTAGTAAACCTCCTAAGAAATCCATGGAAATACTCTCCCAAGGTCGTGTAGGAACCGGTAATGGCAGATATAATCCTCTATTCCTATTTGCAGGTTTTGAAGTGTTGCATAGAATACAACCTCGAATATATTTAGAAACATCCAAATGCATTTTCGACCAATACTTATACCGTTTCAAGTTTAACAATGTCTTCTCTCTACCAAAATGCCCAGAAATACGAGAAGTATGTGCTTCTCTTATCCAATGTATCATATCTTCTCCTTGGGGTATACACAAAGCCGTACCTTTGTACATAAAACCATCCACTAATCGAAACTCACTTGAATTTCCTTGACTCAACTTCTGATATGCTTCCCTGAAGTTTTCATCCCGTTCATATCCGTGGACATAATCACTTTGAATTAATGGCTGAGTCTGTAATGCTACATGTAAAGCCATATTAGGAGGTGGCCTCGACAGCATATCTGCCAACTTATTGGTTACTCATGTTTTATACTTGACGCAAATACCAAACTGTCCCAAATAATAGGCCCATTTCATATGTCGAGCATGTTGCAACTTAGTTTGAGTTTGCAAGTATTGTAGAGGCTTATGATCAGTATGCACAACAACTTGCTTCCCGAGCAAATAAGGTCTCCAGTGCTTCATGGCTTGATGCATAGCATATAATTCTTTATCATATGTAGGATAATTTTGCAGCACTATTGAACATCTCAGAATGATAAGCCACTGGTTTCCCATTATGTAATAATACAACCCCTAATGCATAATTTGAAGCATCAGTTTCTACCTCAAAAGGTTTTTGTAGATTCGGTAATGCTAAGACTGGTGCTTCCAATATATTATTCTTTAATAACTGGAAAGTGGTTTCATGTCTAGGCTCCCATTTGAACACCGTATTAATCTTAGTTAATATATGCAAGGGAGCCGCTATCTGAGAGAAATGTCGTATGAAATTTTTGAGATACTGACAATCCCCTAGAAAGCTTCGAACCTCAGTGATGTTGGTAGGAGCTGGCCATGCAGAAATAATATCAACCTTCCCTGGATCGACCTTAATTTCTCCTCTCCCAATCACAAAACCAAGAAAAACCAATTCTTGCTTAGCAAATTCACACTTCTTCTTATTCAGTGTCAAGGAATTTTCTCTTAACACAGTTAGAACCTTGGAAACATGTATAACATGTTCCTCCCATGTTTTGCTGAAAATTAAGATGTCGTCCAGATATACTATGACAAAATCATCAATAAAATCTCGTAATACCTCATTCATGAGCCGCATAAACGTAGCAGGTGCATTGCATAATCCAAATGGCATGAGAATCCATTCAAATAAACCTTGTCGTGTTTTGAATGAAGTTTTCCACATATCTTCTTCTTTGATCCGTACCTGATAATAACCAGACTTCAAATCAAGTATGGTGAAATATAATGCTCCCCCTAGTTAATCTAGGAGGTCTTCAATCCTTGGTAACGGATATCGGTTCTTTATAGTAATCTTATTCAATGCTCGATAATCTACACACATTCTCCATCCCCCATCCTTCTTTGGCACTAGCAAAACTGGAGAGCCACAGGGAGAACAGCTGGGTATGATTACTTTTTGCTCAAGAAATTCTTGAATCTGTCTCTTGATCTCTTCCGATTCAATTATTGAAGTCATGTACAAGCCTAAGTTTGGTAGAGAGGCATCTCCAACTAATGAAATTTAATGCTCTATATTCCTTTTAGGTGGCACTGTAACTTCATCTTGAAATAGATCTATGAACTTCTATTGTAACAAACTTACTTCATTCTCTTGGCTGGGAGTTAACACTGTATGTAATGTTACTTTTTTTTTTCATTCGAGACAACATGCCTGATCAACAGCAAAGTGAATATTCCACTAGTATTGATTATTCTTTTGACTTGGTTTGTTGTAACTAGTTTCATAGGCAAATGTTTTTTACTAGCTAGAATTCTGAATTCTTTTCCATCTTTCTTGAACAAATAAATTCGCTCCCTGTGATGTAACACAACATCTTGTTCCCATAAGTATGGGTTGCCAAAAATAACTTGAGCTACATCTAATTGTACGACATCGCATATAACTTCATCAATAAATTTCTCTGTGATGGCAAATTTAAAACGACACTGCATAGTTACATGTAGCTCAGTATCTTTTTGTATCCATCCTAATGGATAGGGCTTCGGGTGGAGAGTCATTGCTAATCCCATATGTTCCACCAACTTCTCTGAGATCAAATTCTTTTAACTTCCTAAATCAATGATAGCGTCGACGATACTTTGCTTAACCTGAATCTTGACATGGAATAATTCTTCATGAAGGTCTTTCTCGGAGTCTTTCATTCTTGTCATCAGCATTAATTTTGGATCAGGTTGATCTATTTCCAAGATTGTTTCTGCTTCACTAGCTTCTGTCATCAAGGTGTTCTTCTGAGTATTTCGTTGGTTTTCAAAATCCCGTAACTTCCTTGGTTTAAGCTGTGGATTTAGTATCCAGCAAGTATCCTTCACATTCCCTTTGTCTTTGCAATGTTCACAGACCCTCTCTGCTCGTTCATTCGCCTGAGACTTGTTTTTACTTAACTCTCATTTTTTTTTTGTATTCTGTCTTCTCTTTTTGTAGCTGATATTTTGTTGTCGGATCCTGCAACTCTAGTCTTCTGTTCTATGGCCACAGCTTTGGTGATGGCCTCTTCTATATCTTGTACACTGAATAGTTTTATTTCTCTCCATATATAATCAGCAAGTCCTCCATTATATTTACGAAATGTCTCATCACTAGTGATATCCACATCCAGTGTTAAAGCTTGGTTATAAAATTTCGTGGTATAGTCTTGAACACTTTGCTGATACTTCTGCCGGAGATGCTGCCACTTAAACCATCTATCATCTAAATATCCCACCGGGTAGAATTGTTTCTTCATGAGACTCTTAAACTCTGACCATGTCATGTTTTCTGCATCATGCCTTTTCTTGTGTGCTTTCCACCATGTCGAAGCATGGTTAGATAATTTCAAACTAGCAAAACAAATTTTTTGGGACTCATTGAGTTGGTTTACTGTGAAATAGGTTTCCAACTTATCTAACCATCCATCAAGATTTTCTGCCTCCATGATTCCATCATAGTCAGATATCTCCAGCTTAAATTCAACCTTCAGACCTCCATATAGATTCTTGTTCAATTCTTCCTCTTCTTCATCATCTTCTTCAGTCGAATCGTCCTCCGTATTATTCTCTCCTTGCTTGTTTCTGCCTGTACTTGCCTTTATGAATTCAGTAAGAGTGTTTGTCAAGGTTTGAATATGTAACTCGAGTCTTGTTATTTTATCTTAGTTTGATAACTCTGGATTTTTCTTCTCTTCACTTCCTATCTTAACCTTGGTACTCCCTCTAGGTTTCCTTGTGTCTGGTAGAACGACAATTTCTTCTCCTAATCCTGTATATTGCCTTCGTGTTGAGATCATGCACCACTACTAACCCTAGAAGTCAGAACGTGGCTCTGATACCACTTGATACAAAATGATCAGTGGTACCTAGAGTCGGTACTGTGTTATACTAAGAAGTTGAAGAGAGTCGCAAACAGATCAATAAAAAGATAAACAATGTGTTGGCAACTTCTTCTTCTATTAATAAACTGAGAACGAAATATAACTCCTTTACAAACCTAAATAAGGTTCTTCCCCCAGAGCTTTCTTCTCCCCTTTCTAGATTACAAGTCTCCCCTTTTTATATGAGTGAAAACTTGCCGTAAAAGAAATAAAAACTATGAGTTATAACTCATCAAACTAGGAATCCTAATCTAAGTAAGGAAACCTCATGTCTTGTTAACCAAACAACTAGTCGACCAACATCTAGTATCTTCTAGATACTTTCTAGCCATAGTATGGCTCAACTATACCTAGGCTGGTAATCAGCCTCGTCTCTATCCAAAATTTGGCTCAACTGTTCAGTGCATAAAACCTGCACATATCTTGGCTGGTAATCTATACCTAGGCTGGTAATCAGCCTCGTCTCTAGCCAAAATTTGGCTCAACTGTTCAGTGCATAAAACCTGCACATATCTATCTATGATACTCCTGTATCACTAACCACTATTTTGTGATCAAAAATATGTCCATTAAACTTTTTTGATAAGCTTTAAGAAACATTTGCAGTGAGTGTGGCTCGAACATGTGACCTTCAGGTCCATCTTATCTTATACTAATATAAAGAAAAGAGCTCTTTTTGGTAGGAAACCCCCTAAATTACTTAAATATCCCTACTTTTTACATATTTACATAAATACCATTATTTTAAAAATAGATCAAAAAATTTAAATACTTAATATCTTTCAAAATATACACCCGATTTTTTTAAAATTTATATATTTCAAAAGCTCTTTCAATCATCTACGTAACGAGTACAAATAAGAATAATAAATTTTTGTTCTAGGAAAAAAAATTCATGGCTTTCAAATTTAGTATTGTTGGATGAATAAAAAAATTCAAGCATGTGCATCGCATATGTGTCCTTACTAGTACTAATATAAAGAAAAGAGGCATTTTTGGTAGGAAATCCCCTAAATTACCAACTAACCCTTATTTAAAGTGTCCGGCTTTAACAAATATTGTAAATTCGTTAAAACAGAAGGGTATAACAGTAAGCACGGTTTTGTTTCTTTTTTTCTTTCACGATTCTTCCCTAACCTCCTCCCAGTTCTCTCTCTACGCATTATCGACGAAAACCTCTTCTCTGCGTCATTTTTTCCCCTCTAATTCGAATTTTTGTTTGCAAATTCGTACCCTAATCATCTCTAATGATCTCAACCAAATGTAGTCACAGATTCATAACCCATTTCCCAATTTGAATTGGGGAATCAAACCGATCTAATTTACTGGTTTGTTTTAGGTTGCAATTTGCAATTGAAAATATTAAGCAAAGGCTTCATTCAATCTTCATTCGCGCTACTCAAGAAACCACAGGTTAGCTTTTGTTTTCCCTGACATTTGAATTTTTGTTTACCCTAAAATTCGAATTTTTGTTCTCTAATTTTTGCCCTAATTATCTCGAATTGGGGACTCAAATTGATATAATTTAGTGGTTTTAGGTTGAAATTTCACTCGGGTCACAATTTTAACCAAGTTGTTAAGGAGGTAGCTTACTGTAGTTTGATGCCATGTCTAGCTTACTGTAGTTGATATCCAAAGTGTTTCAAACGAGTGTGGGATGATATTTATTTAACAATCAATTACTCTTTGTTGTACGTTTTAAGTAATCTTATCCTGTTGGTCTTTGTATTGCGTCTGAATGTTAAGACTTAGAAGTTAGATTAGCAAATGATTTCTTTTCATGTTCTTTTGTGTACGTTTGGTCGATAATAATTGTCGTTAGTGATGATAAAGTCACTGCGTTTTGAGGATATGTGTCTGTTTCGTTTGGACCACACAATACTAATTTTTTTTTCTTCAAGATGACAAAGTTAATGGATAAAGATACCAATTACCAACTATACACATCAAAATTCGACAACGATTATTACTAGCTTACTGTAGTTTCATGCCATGGATTTTAGATTAATGTGGTTTCATGTTGTTCAGAGTATACCAAAAGTTTGCGGAAGGAAATGCTACGAAGCATGTGTTAGATGAAAAACTGCAAAGAAACTTTGTTGGAGAGACTATTGGTTGTTGATTTCGTAAAGAGAACAACATATCCTAATTGCCTCCTCTAACAATTGGTAAGGAAATGTTAAAACTATTTCTGTTATATTGGTAATTACTATGGATATTTTATGATAAGAAACTACAGAATCATTTATGTTAGGTGGTGAAAGCCTTTATGCTGTTTTGCGCACTCATTTAGTTGAGAATTAACCTAAAATGTGGCTTCCTATAGACTTATGATCATTTATGCTAGGTAATTCTTCGAAATTTAGTTATTAACTGAAATGTGATTGAAATTCGAAACCATGTTAGCTGTTTCTTAATCTAAAGTAATAGATTCGTGGTTGTGTTGGTGCTGGTTTAGATGGGTAGAAGTTAGCTCTAAAATTGTATATTAATTTTAAATGAACACATCAATTACATGAGCTAGGTTTCAACAGGAAAATAGGGTACTTCAATGTACAATTACTGTTAAATTGTATATTAATGTTAATTGACAACTGAAGGGATTCTCAAGCATAATTGGTTGGTGAAGGTGTAGTTACACAGAGAGAACTTTCTGCTTTGGCACATGGCTGAACTTTGTTTTTTCATCTTGACGTTCATGTTTCTACTCATTCTCATGGTCATAACTTCCTTCTTCTGTTACATATATGCAGGTGGTTGTAGCTGTAGAGATCAGGGGAAGCTCTAGGTGGCATGGTCAGGCAGCTTTTGATTGATCAGTTTGAAAACTCCACAGAGCACCATAACGGCTAAGAATCTATTGGATAGACAATTGTATGTCATTATGGTAGCTTGGAAGGTATGATTTCAGTCACAATGCTTAGTTCCTTTTTTATCTTTAGTTATTACCTCTCTCACCCTCAGTGACTATGTATTTCTTTAGTAACTACCAGGGGCAGAACTACATGGTGACTTGGGATGGCTTAAGCCAGCCCAAAGTCTAGAAAAAGCTTACATTTTGCAATGGGTTTTAAAACTTGGTTAAAAAGAAAAGCCTAAAAATAGGCTTAAGCCAGCCCTAAATTTTGTTTTTCAAGCCAATTAGGTTTCAAGCCAGTCCCAGATTCATTTTCTGGTTCCGCCACTGGTAACTATGTCATTATTTTTTCCTTCCTGTAGTATTTTAGTCTTTCTTAGTAGCTGCGTCTTTAGTAAAATAAGTTTTGAAACCATTCCATACCAAAAATGTACAGTATTATGTGAGTGATTTTCATGTTTTAATTATAAGAATTTTGTTTCGGTTGAAAAGCCACATTTGATAGTGAAGTCATTGATGATATGTATTATGTTTTGGGGTTTTAGTGCGTTGATCATTTTATGTTATTTATGAAACACAGGTGCACAACTCTTTAACTTGCATTAGCTTTATAATCTTATTACTTATATCAGACCTTTCCGTAATCCGTTTTGGTAAATAATTTCTATTTGCGTCGCGACCATGACATGCACAGCAGGTCCACCAAATAAGAATGAGCTTGCAAAGACAACAAAGTTGAATTTGTCTGGACCATATCTCTATTCACTGCAATATTCATCAAACAGTGGTGTTTTCCTTGCCGCTACAAGGTTCCCAGCTCCGCACACTAGCCTGTTTGGCTCAAGTTTCAGAATTTTTATGCTTATGATAATTTTAGTTGAGTTTTGGTTTTGAGTCTTAAGTAATTTCAGATTTCCTGTTGAGCTTGGAGGGTCAGGTAGCCATAATCTTGAAATTGTAGAACCAAGAATATTTTTTTTCATGTAGATGTTAAACTCTCTCATTATGAGATGGCACTCAGTTTTCGTTAACTGCGTTGCATGTTATTATTATTTTTGAGGAAAAAACTGAAGTCATGTTGGATGGACGAGGTCTATTGATGGAAAAATATTATATTCTTGCAAATGCTTCTCTTGAAGTAAAGTGAACAAAGAACGTTGTATGCTATGGTTACTGTTATAAAGAAGGGAGTCAGAAGGCTTGATGTACTCCGGTAGAATTTGAAGGCAGTGATTTTGAGTGATTGGGTGCTTGAAATGGACAACTGTGGGTTGGATACATTTGGTTGGTAGAATATGATAAAAAAAAATAGGACATATTCCCTTCCTTACTGGCAAATGGCAATTAAGGTACAAAAAGCAAAAGCAAAGGCTAAGCCTTTTTCTTTTAGAGCCTCTCTTTTTATACAAGGACGGACAAGTTTTGTATCTCAAATGCAATAAAATTCATTTATTTCTCTCATAATCAAGAATCTTGGCATTTCTCATTTGTTTCTTCGATTCATGTGGTTCTCATTCCATTATTTTCCCCTTTGGGTGTATTTTAACTTCCAATTATTATGTTTCTATTTTTTTTTCTTCCAGGCCAAATCCTATATTCCACTTCTTATGATAGGAAGCGGCAGTTGGGTTTGGCGATTTTGAGTAATCGAAATGGCAGGCGCATCGCGCATGCGTGCTATACTAGTTAGAAGAAAAAAAAGACAGCCCACAAAATTTTGGGGGGCTCCAATAGCAAAACCTAACTTCTACTCGCCTAATCCTCGAATTCTCAGAACTCTTCGTAGAGAATTCAAGCAAGTTTTCATAGAAATCGCTAATTTCAGTTGGATGCAGGTATGATTCAACTGGTTCCCCTCTTGTTTGGGTTATATATGTAGTCAGATTCGAAAATTGAAGTTGAGATTTGAAATTAGGGTTGATTGTTTAGTTGTTTTAATTTTTGATTTCAATAACGTTTTTCTGCATGGTTGATTTTTGAAAACAACTCGAAGAAGAATAATCAGAAGAAGAAGGAGGAGGAGGAAATTTACTTCGAATTAGTTCAAACTTGATCAGGTAGGTACGGATCGTTTTACTTTTGATTGTTTCTTTTTTTTTTTTTTTTTTTTTCTGGTTTGATTTGAGTAATTTCTTAATGTTGGCGTTATGATGAGGTTTGGTTTTGGTTTGATATGCACTGGTTTTGAGTTAAGTTTTTATATTATAGGTTTTGATTGTGATGGAATGATCTTTTGTTTGATTTGAGTTAATGATTTTGAAGAGTAATATCTTGATTATTTGGGAATTATTTGGAAATTTACTTAATATAGGTGTGGAAAGTTAGGGTTTTGTATAATTTGGCTGGGGATGGGGATGAGATAGTTGGGGTTATGGTTGATTTTGATGCCTTGTGATTCCGTCTCTTGCAGCAACCTAGTGGTTGTTACATGTCTGGCACTTGCTTCTTTTGTGTGAATATTTAACTAGTTTGATGAATCTCAAGTAGTTTTTATTTGTTAAACTTGGTTTTCAGTATTTCATTCGTGTACACTAAATACTGGTAGTTTACTTTAAAGCATTCCACTTTCAAATTTACTGTTAGCCTCCTCACTCAACTGCTATGTGTTGCCTCTTAGACTTAGTGTACGTGCTACTCTACTTTGTATGCTTCTAGAGCTGTTCTGTGCCTAGCCATGATTCATTTATCCTGATATGCGAATCTTGAATGTCTCTTATTATATTTTGTTCTAGATTGCCATTCCCAGTCTTGGTTATTCTGTATTGACATATGTTGGTTCTGATGACAGGTCAGCAATCTTGATACGGCAAAGCGTGTTTTCCTAGATGCAGAGGTAGATTATCCTGCAGCTTGCAATGCTATGGCAATTCCTGGTTCTATGTTGGAATCACTAAGATGTTTGATTGAATTTCAGTTAATTGCTTTTGATTGAAGAAGAAAGATTGAATGAATATCATCGTGTTATATTTGATTCTAACTTCTAAGTGTTTTCTTTTTCTTCTCAAATATGTGAAGTTTGAAGTATGTTTAAGAGTCCTACTAGTCTAGTTCTTAAGATATGTGCAAGTTAGAGAGTAACACAGACTAAGAGAAATGAGATATATTGATAGTTTTGGAATCCGATACTAGGGCCAGAGTCTGGTAAAAAGCCTAATATAGTAATATGAAATATCCAAAAGTTCCTCTTTTCTGCTTTCGCATACTGCCTTTATTTTTCATTTTGCCAAAAAAAATCTTCAACTCTGAATTAGATACTTCACAAATTGTGATTTGATTCGTAAACTCTAATAAAAGAACATTTTTTGACTAGGAGTGGGAGAACAGAGTCAATTGTGTTAATGGATGAATAAGAGCCTAAGGAGTGGGTTGCGCAGGTCGAGCTTGGTCTTCCCATTATCTTTGTTCCTTTGTTTTGAATATTCCTCAACTGCTTATAATATTCTCCATCTGCTTTTGTTTCTATGATATGTCTTATGGCTTACATATACTAAATTTTAATCTTGGTTACGTTCTACTTTGAACCAGGCAGTGAAGAAGAGTCTCTGGTTTTCAATCGCTGCTCAGAATACCTGTAGGGGAGTCTCAGCCCAAGGTGTTACTAAAGATCATATGGAATTCAGATGTTACTAAATTTAGCTATGGTGAGTTATCTTTGTTGAGCCACGGTCTAAATTCAGCTGTTACTAAAGATCATATCGAATGATATTTGGTGCTTCACAGTGACACACACTGTAGGTAAGGTTTTCTGTCCGAATTTAGTATCTTGTGTTAGGTTTAGTTCTTAATCCACTTGGCTGAACTAATAATCTCGTTATATCAGGTATCATCTATCTGTTATTTTTTATATTCAATATGGTCTGTCAGATTAAGTTCTACCCCGACAATAAGATGTGTGATATTGCTCACTGTCGAGTGTAAATGTTTGCAGCCGCAATATCATAATATTCGGAAGCCTCCACTTATTGCTATGTGCCAACAAATTCCAAGTTTCAACAACTCACATTTGCCTAGTCAAGTTAGAGATTGTTTTCAACCTTATACCTCTGAGTGTTGTGCGATACTGAATTATTATTATCTACCTTTTTCAGTTTCAGGCATCAGGTCCTGGATTTTATCAGTTAGCGAACTTTTGTTCAAGAGATATGGCTCAACAATAGGCAAAGGTAGGTTTATTTCAATCAATTAGTATCAAAGTTATTGCTAGTAGGAAACAACTACTCTGAATTGCATGTAGTCCTACAATTTACTCATTTTGGTAGTTGCTAACCAGTGAGCTGTATTTTTTATGTAATGATTTGATGGCGTGATAGGCTGTTATTAATTTTGATGATTGAAGTTTTCTTTCTAGGTAGATCCTTCTTCAGCTGAAGAGTTGTACTATTGGTAGTTTCTGGACACCTTATTTACTTACAATTCGAGCTTTCTTTCTAGCTAACATCTTGGTTAGTGATCTTATGTGTATGTCCCAGAACCTTTTCAGGCATCCACCTGATCTCCTGCATATGGTTTTAAAATTAGATTTTGGCGTGCCAATTGATTCTGTTGTTTATGTACATGCTATTTGAATGTTTATCACATGCGCTAATCTTCTTAATAAGTTTTTTGATATTAAGTTTCATGGATTCATATTGGATTGATATTTACCATTGCTTTTTTCTGGAAATTACTTTCAGGGTTTAACACAATTCCGTGAGATCCTACAAGAAGAAGATGACATTATTCTTTCTATTGGAAATCTAGGCATATGTCTTTCTCCATAAAAGGTGAGGGTACAAACTGAAGGGTGTAAAATGTTTTTTGAATAAGCTCGGTATGGCCTATGCTATCCTAAGCTTACAGGAACATTGTAGCTTATACATAGCTTGAGGGACAGGATTTTATGTTCACTTTTATGGTCTTATTTGTGGCATTATCTATGCTATATTGCTATCTTAATCATATCATTTATGGTTTTGTAGGCATTCTTATTTCAAAAGGCAGCTGTTTGTAAAGTGTAACATGGCCAGTAAGCCTGCAGTAGTAACTCGTGTTGTCGACAGTATGAAAGACAATCTCAGACCAACATGCCAAAGCAACTGATGTGGTTTATGCTGTATTGGATGGTATGGTTTTTAGCACAAGACACCAGCTCATCATATGTTGAGGAATCACCCCTCAAACGGTTTGTCATCATATCTACCTTTAACTTTAAATTAGGTACTTCACAATTGTGATGTGGTGCGTAAACTCTAATACAAAACCATTTTTGTACTAGGAATTGGATAACAGAGTCAATTGTGTTGATGGATGAAGAGAGCTTAAGGAGTGGGTTGCGCACGTCAAGCTTGGTCTTCTCATTACCTTTGTTTCTTTGCCTGATGGTGGGAACGATCTCAAGCAAATACGCTCCAGGTACTTATTTCTCTAAAATATACGACTGTATTCATTCACCTTGTCACTAGCTCATACAATCATTATAGAGGCATGCACATCATTTATGTCAAACTGTAGGATTCACTTTTCACACTCGGCAGTTCCAAATTTCTTAGTAAGGATGACGTCATTGTTGAAAGAAAGCTCCATCTCTGGGCTATATGGCTCCATGTGAACATTGTTTTCATTTCAATCACTAGTAGATGAGTTGATTCAATAGTGGACTAGTGCTCAAATGTTAGAAAATGTATGCCTATGTCCTGTATTTTATTTACTTATGTCTAATTAATGGTGACCTGGGATTGAGACTCTGTTAAGCTAAGATGATTCTCATGAGCATTCATTTCACAGCTAAATCTTATATTGCGTGTAGAAAACATGGGAATTCCTGAATATGTTGAGTGAATTATCTGCAGGCTGTTTGGTATACACAACTTGATTTCTCCCTGAAGCTGGACTAAGTTTCTTTTGGTTGATGACCGAGATTTCCCCCTTTTATAGTAGAATGTTATTCGTGTAATGAGCTTTAAATCTGTATATTTGGTCTGATGGTAGTAGACTCAGCAGAAATTTGTCTGATTTCTGTTAGTTCTGGTTCAGGAATGAATTTGATTCAGACGTACTAGACTTAGCAGAAATTTATCTGATTTCTGTTAGTTCTGGTTCAGGAATGAATTTGATTCAGACAACAATTGAATGAAATGGAATATACTGTTTTCTATTAGCCTTTTGGATTGTGTATATATTAGTTTTGAATTTGAGTTACAGGTGCATAATTGGAACGGAATATACTGTTTGTATAAGGTAAATTTGGGTTGAAAACTTAGAGGAAAGGCCACAACTTTGAAAACCTTGTCTTTAGATCTCAACTTTTCAAAACTTTATGTTCTTTGCATAGGGTAAGATATCACAATTTTCATTGCAGGAGAGTTGTTATCTATAGATCACCCTTTAGATTATATTGGCAAAGATCACAGACAGCCAGTACTTAGATCAAACTTTTTAGGAATGATCCATGTATGTTTTTGTTGTAGTGGGGGTTTATGAAGTGATATCAAATTATATTATGGGTACATGTTTTAATCCATTACCATAAACTTGCAGAGATTATTTTCTGTCCCCACCTAATTATAAGCTCAAATGAGAGTGCAGTATAAAAGAAGAACAGTAGCTCTTACTTAGCATTCCAAGTTTCTGTGGAAGGAAGAAACTTTAGGTTTTAAGTTTTGAGTATATACATATACCAAACTTTTGCACAAGCTTAGCTGTTCTCTTTTCAATTTAATGGTAAAATAGTACCAAGTGCAACACTACTTTGCTAGATTTAGGGCTCACTAGACAAAAGGACAATGGACCAATGTATTATCCTTGACTTCTGATTGAACAGCGTGGGCCACTTTATTGTTTCTTTGGTTTTGAGCTATAAACCAATATGATTTTACAGTGCTACCTAGATTATAAATTTAACACCTTAAAGCTGTATTCATTTTGTCATAGATCGATACAAGTTTTTTCTGTTTTATCTATATATTTTTAATTAAATTCAGTGGTTTTATTGCGAAGTAGTAGTACCACTGTGGTTTGATTGTGGACCTCCTGCTAATAATTGACTTCACTGCTGAGCAATTAACCCTATCAGCTGTATACTTCGTACGATCAAGTTGGCAGGAAGAGTCTCTAGAAGACCACAACCATAAATTTCTTAATTTTTTGGGAATTGAAATTTGGATGAATTACAATGAAAAATGCTACCGCGCCAACTCTTTCGAATTCGAAACCAAAACGATGAGGGTAAATAAAGCATTCGTAACCCAGTGCCATCAGGTTAAGATGAACTTCCAGCCACTTGACAATGTGTCGCTAATCAAAACAAGCTTGGTAAAGGGGCGTCATGAATCGGTAGAGGGGCGTCAAGTGTGATAGCAATGACCCTCATATTGGTTAGGGGGTGTCCTATAGGGGTGTAGATTGACTAGATTATCCTTTTCACCTTAAATCAATCAAAATCAAATCAATTTTTTTTAAGCCTAATGATTCAAAAAAAATCAAATCAGTTTTTTTTTCATCTTCTTCTTCATCTTCTCTTCTCCTCCATTTCCATTCTAACCATAAGCTCCATTAAAATCGATCGAAAATTTCATCGTGATTAATCGGTGATTCGCAACATTAATAATTGTTGATTGAAGTCTATATTGAAAACCCATTTAGTATTTTTGTTGTGTTCAATTGAAGTGTATTCTCCATCAAAAATTGGAGTTTTAGGTTAAAAATCAAATTTTAGAATCTTCATTTTTTCTTTATACGGTTAGAATTGGTTATGTTACGAACCAGTATCTATGCTTTACGGTTCGTAACAATTAAATAAATATCAAATACTAACCGTATGTTCTTGGTTTCGAGAATTTTGGTCGATACGGTTGGTAATTTAAGCGATTCTGAACAAGTATTTTGTCTGCATGTTAGTTTTTTCGTCGGCTCATATTTTCGAGTTAGTTACCAACCAGTATCTACATACGGTTGAGGATGATATTAAAGTTACCAATAGTAATTAACCTACGGTTTGTAATAGAATAAATTTTACCAATCAGAATTGGTATTATTTTTGGGTTTTCCCAAATTGAACGATTACGGTTGGTTTGGTAAACTGGTTACCAACCAGTATCTCACATATACGGTTGGTAACAGTTTAATTACCAACCGTGAATCGGTATTATTTAAGGTTTTCCCCAAATTGAACGATTACGGTTGGTTTGGTATTGGTTACCAACCAGTATCTCACATATACGGTTGGTAACCACTAATTACTAACCGTATGTTCTTCGAAATTTTTAAAATTTTGATTTTTTTACATACTTTAGAGAATTTTAAGCAACAAAAAGCTAATGGAACTAGTACTTGTTTTCTCTATCATATAGAGATTCACCCACCTCAAATTTGTTTGGAATCACTCATTTTGGTTGAGTGAATCAAAATCTAGGGTTTCACAAATATCACATAAGTTTTCTTCTCCTCAAAATTTTTTTTTTTTAACTCTAAAAATCTGATTTTAGAGTTATAATACACTAATCTTGATTATCAAAACTAATCTTGATAATTAACACTAATCTTGATTATCATTACTAATCTTGATTATTAACAATAAGGGCTAATTAGTCATTTACATATTTTCATTGATAAGGGGCACTTGATTTTATTTCTAATGACCTTTTTTGTCTTATTAGTTTGACGCCCCTCTACCGATTAGTCATTTACATATTTTCATTGATAAAGGGCACTTGATTTTACTTCTAATGACATTTTTTGTCTTATTAGTTTGACGCCCCTTTACCAAGCTTCAATCAAAAAAGTGATGTATACATTCTGAAGCCAGGAAATGGTCTAGATTGATTGATCTTTTAGGCTTTCCTAAATATGCAACTAGTTTTAGACTCGAGTGAACTTCATGGTCTACTACAGACTTCAACCCTACAGCTACAAGGATTCATTTCCTATATTTGTAACTAGTTAATTACATATACTATTGACATAAAAAGTTAGTAAATCTTTCGTACTATATTTTCTTCACGGGTTGATTGTGAAGGTAGATATATAGGTTTAACTTCCTTCCACGTTCATGTCCATTGCATGCCAAATGCGTACAAAAAAAAAACATAGTATAATTATCGAAAGCAATCCTAACCATACACGTGCTCAAAATAATTAGGTTGATTTTGCTTTTCTTGGTTGAGCTTCTCTTTAATTACAGTCCCTAAATATTCAAGGGACAACTAAGAATATAAATACCAACAAAAATCAATTGAGGTAGTTGATATTATTAACTTTGATGTTTAGTATTGATTATATCTTCTTCCTAACTGATTATGGATTGTTTGGCAGCTAGCTAGCTCTACCGATTAATCAAACGAAAAGGTTAGAAAGAAAAACAAAGTGAGGAAGAAACATAAACAGTCAGGTAGAATAAAGTCTGCAATATCTTCTCAATACATAAAAGTCAAACAGAACCAACAAATCTAAGAAATGGCACCCATCTGCCCCAACCAACTGAATAATAATATCAGCTGTCTGATAAAAAAAAAAAAAAAAAAAAAACTGAATAATAATACTCAAAAGAAAAACAATTATCAATAAAGATAAAAGAAAAAGAGGGTTTAGTACTAGTTAATAATTAGGATCAAATGACTTGATAAAGTTACTATGATACACATTTAATCAACTTTTTAATTCTTTTCTTTTCAAGTGCTGCTACATACAAAAATTCTCTGCAACTGATTGACATTTATAATAAACGACGAACAGCGTGAAATCTTATGTTGCTGGTCGGAGTAGATGGAGCAGTTGACGATGTCATAAGACAAACAAGAAGATCTGCAAAAGCATCCATAATGAACTTATGAGTATGCTTTGGATTCAAAGCAAGATAACATAGTAGCAACTCATGCAAGTAATTCCAATCAGCTCTAACATCTGAAAACTCTGTAGCTTCAACCATTTCTTGCATGGATCTTCTGAAATCCATGTAAGGATCTGGAGAGTATGTTTGAATTGGAATACCTCTGCTGATTATTAATGAGCCGGATTCTGGTTGACTACACTTAACAGACTCATTAGAAGAGAATCTACCAGAGTCTATAATAGAGTTAGATTGGCCCGGTGAACTAAAGAAGAAACGTCGAGAGTTAAAAACTGTTGCGAAATCTGGCGCTGCTGCACTTGTTTCCGTGTCAGAATGATCTGAAGAAGAGAAATCATGAGTTGATGTTGTGGGTGTGGGAGTGAGGGATTTTGGTGTGGATAGAATGTCATAGAATGAAGGGTTATTGGGATAACTGTTTTTTTTAATCAAGATTTGCTCATCTTGGGTTTGGTTAGGTGTTGTTGTTGTTGCTGCTTTGGTAGGGTTTTGATGATGATGACGATCTTCTGAAGTAGTTTGTCTTTTGAGCTTTGAGAAGTAATGGTGAATGGTTTTGGAGAGAGTTCTGGGCATTTTCTCTCTTCAGCTTTGGATATCTGCAATGGGACAGTATAAGAGTCTATCTAGGGGAGAAAGAGAGATGGGAAGGTAAGAAGTTATTTATGTGTGGGTCTATGAGGGTGAGGGACCGTTGTGAGTTGTTGCATTGAATGTGATATAGACATATCTGAAAAACCATCTGGAATTTGACCAGTCAAGTGATTATGACTAATGTCAAGCTTCACCAATTTTTTACAAAAAGATAATTCTGCCGGAATCATTCCGTTGAGCTGGTTTTGATTCAGTTTCAATTGAACTAACTCCGATAACCTTCCCAAAACTGGACGAAATACCACCTGAGAAATTTGGATTTTCAGATAAATCAAGACTTTGAAGTTTTTTACTACCAAATGCATATGGTAATTTCCCATGAAACTTATTACTTGCTAAGCTCAACATTTCAAGTGAAGGCATGTCCCATTTCTTCTCACCAATTTTACCAGAAAAATTGATTTCCTGAAAGATCCAAGAAGTACACCAACGGAAGTTTCACAAACTCCGACGGCAATTCTCCGGAAAAACGATTACTCTGCATTCGAATCCTCTGTAAGCTCTTACAAGAACCTAAAGATTTCGGAATACCACCTTCCAGAGAATTCTTGAACAGTATAACCAAGAATTAATGCTGATCTGATTTTTACAAAATCGGGTATATCACTTATATACTTTTCGGGTGTATCACCTAGAAAAATTCAATCTTATGTTCATATTCTATTTTTCACAGTATCAACAAAAGGGAGACAGCTTTTATACTAACATAATCTTCAATGTTCATAGCCCTACAATCGGTACATATACTTCAATGTTCATAGCCAATTCTAGGCCACAGAATGATGCTTAGCAGATAGACAGGCTCAGAGATTCATAATCACACAAGTTTAGCACAGCTAACAACTAATCCAGCTAACCAACGTATAGCTCAAATATCACAGGGTTATGCCTTTGTACACATATTCAAATTGTCATACTGCCTAGACAAGTAGCAATGCTCAGAGCAGGGCTGAATGCACAGTGAAAGAACAAGTTCAATATGTAAAGATGTTTTTCAACTTCACATGATTAAGGAGAATGTTCAGTCAGGTAGCTAATTTATCAGGTGAACATAGTGCATCAGACAGAGCATTAAAAGTTCAGAGATTGACTGTTGAATAGCAAACAAATAGATTACTCGGATATCATAGAATCAAGTTCATGGATACCAGGGTTCAATAATCACTAATGAGAACTGATTTCAGTAGTCACGACAGATATTTAAGACAAACTTTGAGTTTGAGAATACACTACCGCCAGTATAAAACTTGGTTTAGGCACGACAATCCACTTTTCTCCAGTCCTCCTTTTCCTTTCCTTGGTTTGCTGCTTTGGTTTCAACGGCATCTGGTTATCTTGAAAGAAGTTATCAGTTCCCAGAATTGTTTAATCTGAAAGAAAATACAAGGAACTATCATTATTGATTAGAACTGGATGTAAAAAATATACAGCATAACTGAGATCTTGAAACTATTATGTTAAATTTTTAACCAGGACAGATTAAGCTCATCATAGGATGCACATTTGGAATGGAACACGGGGTGACAAAGTGTAAACTACCAGTTATTTGGTAGTACCACACTTGGTGCTACAAATATTTCACAGATGATTGTCCCACAGCTGCAGATTATATTGGAAACTAATGAAACATCAGGTGCCATACAGTTGAACTGGGAACAAGTCAGCTCTGCAGGTTCAGCTAGCACAGCCAAAGGCTCAGCAATTTCAAGGTGAATCTCACAATGCAGAACATATTTCGAGTAAACCTGAACTGTGATTTGCTCAAGATTACAGCCGGTACATATATTTCTAGAGGATCAAGCTTTTTCCTGGTAAATACCAAACACCTAAATCTGACTCAACTAAATCTAAGTCATCTCACCTCAGCTACCCATAAAATGGCACAAAATCTGACAACTCAGTCAGACCCAGAGTCAGACATACACAAAACACCCCCAATTCACCCTAAAAACACAAAATTCACAAAATCCCCAAACCCAAAATTGGAAATTTCACATCTAATTATCCTATTAATTCTTAACCTAGTAAGACTATCAGAAATCATATCAGAAAATCAAAGAAGGTTCACGTCTATCATCTGGCAATACACTAAATGGATCTTCATCTTCTTCTCCACTTGGCACTTTTATCCTATAGTTTGGTAATGCTGCGGGTTTTAATCAGTCTTGGGTAATGCAAGCTGATTCTGTTAAGAATGAGCTGTTGGCTTGGAAGATGAGAAGAGCTTCACGGAGAGGCAAAAGAAGTTGGGCCTAGCTTCATCATATGAAGTGAAAGAAACAGGAAAAGAATGACAAATAAGAGGCGTAGAGACATTGATACTCTAACAGATGAGGTGAAAAAGCTCAAATTTCATATGGGTGTAGGTTCGGGAGTATAAGGTGCACCCCACCCCACCCACCCACCCGCGGAATCACACATTTCTATAAATTACTCAAAAATCAAGAAGTGTACAAAAAAAAAAAAAAAACGCAAAAAAAAGCTAGTCATGTAGAAAAGCCAAATAACAAGTCAAGCAAAAATACTGATCCCTCCATTTCTAAAACAGTGTTACTATCACTTTTCTAGAAACACAGGGAGTATTTCTAGAATGCTGCACAGCTTCTCCAAGGCATAATCTGGACCCATTCTTTGCGAATAACTCGGCTGAAACATTAACTTCTCTAAAGGAATGCACATACTGAATGTCAGATAAGAAATTGCAAGCCTTCAACCATCTTGTATGGATGAACAATGGAACATTCCCGCTCTTAAAATATCCTACAACAGATTTAGAATCAGAATGTACAATGATTTTGCTGCATCCCAAGGATACTGCCATCACCTCAGCTATCTAATTTGTAGCTACCCCCAGACCCCAGAGACAGTACCTACCACCTGACAATTATGATTCCCTGCAGCATTACCAGGATTTACGGTAGTTGCACCATCACAACAAAATAGAACATACCCATTGTCAGGAGTAAACGTTCCCTGATAGAACTGAATCTAATCCATTTTTTTTTACCAAGATTAAAGAAACTCAGAACTTGAGAATCATAGTCCTGCTTCCACCTAGTCCCCTTCATTCTGTAACCACCATAATCAACCAACTTCATAGATCTTCTGCTGAACTTAGTAATTGGAATATGAATTAACAAGTAAAGTAAAACGTACCATAAATAGAAGTTCATTAAAGCACTTCCGAACACAAACAAAAATCAGATTTCATAATATTCCTAGTGAAATGTTTGTTGTTAACATTTCCAACTTCCATTTTGGGGGTGGAGGGTTTCAGCCATGGACGGTTAGCTTCTTGTTCTTCGCATCCTCTTAAGAATGGAGGCTCAAAGTCAGATACGCATTTATCTGATATGACAATATACAAATCCAAATAGGAAGTATGGCCTTACAAAGAGAAAAAACATTACACATACCTGAGAGTAGCGAAGTAGACCAAAATAAGCTACTGATGCAAGAAAGGATGGTTTTCTACAACAACATGACATTTATTTTACACTACTTGGTCAATTAAGAACAAGTGCAGAAAGGTTCAGATTTACCTTCCCTGCAAGTGCAGGACGGTTTTTCCTTCAAACAGCATAAATGCCGCATACTTCTCTCAGTTGCAGGAAAGAATGTTAAAGTAATTTTAGCTTTTTTTTAACATCACCTGAAACTTCTATTACGCAATCTAAAAGCCATATTTCCAGTCACTTGGATACGCAATGCAGATCTAATCCAAATATCTTCTTCCAAGGCACCGCCAATTTGAAAGCAGGACAGAGCTCTGTAGACAACACATCAGCAAAAAAAACATATACTGAATGCATCAACGAAAACAAGCAGATATTCCTGTTGCCTCGGCCTTAGAGAGCCGTTCGATTTGACAGATACGCCTTTTTCAGTCCCCCATATAAGAACTTTAAAACATCAGCTTGTGAAGGGGTTGTTGACACCTTTTAAGAGATTAATCACAATGACCTGAGTTTGAAACTCATCAACATCATATTTTTAACTACTAACCAGTCGCAAAAAAGATCTGACAGCCCTAGTGAAATCTAGTTTCTCACTGAACTTAGATGGTAATACATCTTAACCAGATACATGACTAATTCTTTAGTCACTAATAATATGCACAAGCGAAATTGTCACACAATCATAATTTAGGACTCATATTCATTGAAATGGCTAGCTGATATTTGCTACAGTAACAAACCACTGGATTTACTGAATAACATAGAAGTGCAAAAAGTAACTGAGCAACCTAAAGTTAGGCCTCTCAACCACGACAACACCAACTTGCCTAAGATTGAAACACAATGGAACTCAGAAACACGGGATAAACTAAGTGAAATGTGATTCCTTGAGTGAATGATTTAAAACTTTCTGAGCATATACAAGTAATTGCATTGTCTATTCATTCTAAGACGTAATAATCATTAAGAAAGAAATAAAAACATAAATAGTGTATTGGCCACCATTACTGAAGTCGATAAACAGGACAAACTAACTATAGAAAGGATAATATCTTACTGTTCCTACAGTTCTGCCCGTACTCACCACTCCTGCAGGTAGCTTATCTTTAATGCACTGGCCGTAATCATCGAAACCTTCGAAGTTACTAGTGTCTCCTTCTGGAATGAAGGTTTTCAGAGAAAGGATATTTTCCACTTGAGCATGCAGCTGATAATCCATGTACGGACAATAAGGATTGTCATCCTCAGCAATACTGCTCTCTGCGGAGATTCCTTTCATCCTAAGTTTGAAAATGAAACGATTTTGCTTATTACAGGAGCTGGAGCACTTAACGACCTTTAGATGTTTCATCTGCAAGTTGTAGAATATAAGACTGTCCCCGTCGAACCAATACAATAACATCTGATCAGAGAAACTTAGCATACGCGTAGGAATGGTAGTACTAGTAGTAGAATTAGTAGCAGTGGTAGTGCCAAAGTAACAACAGAAGGGAGCTGCTGGCAAACCCTCCTCCTTCATTTGAATATCGAAAGTCTCCCCCTTTTCCCATACTTGTTTGACCTTGTCCTTCAATATATACAGACGAACCTCAAAACGACAACGGCAAAAAGTTCTTTGATCGCTACATTGATGACGGCGAAGGTGACGAAACCTGTTGCTTACCATTATCTTTTCAGAACGTGCGACACAAGGATATCCTTTAAACTCCAGAAGATGATGATCAACCTCAATATATTGATGCTCATTCACAGGGGATAGCGTACATTCAGCTGGGAACCGAATGAACTGAATCTTCTCATTGTGAATGTTAAACGAGAGCAGCATTTCAATGTTATTATAATCATTAATAAACTCAATTTGATTAACATCGGCTTCTTCTTCTACTACTACTCTACTAGTTATCCTCCAAAAAAGATGACCCCCACAAAGGGTAGCTTGTCTATGAGAACTTCTCAAAACCTTTGTTATCATTCGACTAGGTAACGAAGAGCAACCTGGTGGCGGTGACATATCAGCAGTCCTAGTAACTATCGTTCTCCATGAATTAGTTCCCAAAGTAATGACCACGCAAACAAATTCATTGTACGCTACTGAAGTATAGATAACTACAGCCTTATATTCTTGTGATAACGAATCAAAACCAAAACCATGACACAAATGCCTGCATGATCCCCCATTCGGAGTTATAAAGGGTAGGGAAAGTGTTTCACTCCGATTCGGGTTAATGACCGTTACTACACCATCAACATGATCATCTTCACTAATTACTTTAACACAAGCTAAGCCATTACAGTAACCTACTAGTTCCATTGTTTTTTTTGTAACTTATGGTCGAAAATATTTTGGAATCAAGCAATTCATCATCATCAATACCACCAATTTGTACACCAAAAAAAACGATACGCCCCCAATTGTTTGCGAAAACATTTAGAAGACTAAAGACTAGATTATTTTTATTTTTATTCTGGAGAAAATGTGCCACAGCAAATCGAGTATCATTAGAAATTAAATTGCACCAAAACTTACTGACGCAGCAACATACGGCTAGAATCGGAGCTGGTAATTTAGTAAGAATCAGTTCGATAACTAATTCCAGAGGAAGATGTTGTTCGTTGTCGTCATCTTTCAATTTGTTCTTCCTCTCGTTCTGCTCTTCTCCGTCGGTACTCATTATAACTTAGAGAAGATGAAAATAATTACAACTAAACTTTATGCTGCTTTAATGAATAATAATACGAAGAAAAGGTTTAGATTAAATGTCTATATTTCAATAGATCAACCCATCAATCAATTCAATTCATCAACCACAGAGAAGGAGCGAAGAAAATTGGATTGAGTCTAAACGGGGACGAGGAAGGAAAGACAACCATCTTCCAATTCCCAAATAAAAAGCACTAGGAAAATGTAAACCCTAGCGTCCACACTCCAAATGCACACGTGCAGACAGAACACATTCATTTTACCGAGCCCACTAAGCACCAGGTCCAAAGCTGTCATCAACACCACGAAACTCTGAGCCTTCCCCTCCAATTTGAGAACCCTGAAAATTCACAATAGTGTAAACTCGGTGATCACGAAAACAAACAACATGCACCAGAAATTAGCATAGGATGCTGACAAACCTCGCCAATGTTTCGCTTCTTTAGAGGACGCAAATCATTCTCTATGTCTGCAGCCTGAACTGCTGGATCGTTTCGCTTCTTTAGAGGACGTAATTCATTCGCTATGTCTGCAGCCTCAACTGCTGGCTCCTGTGGGGGAACTGCCTGAACTGCCGGTGGCTCCTGTTGGGGAACCTGAACTGGTGGTGGCTCCTCTGGATGAACCTAATTTATCACAACTATTAAAGTTATAGTTCTAAGGAATACTATGTATGATGCTAAAAGTAGATTTAAAATTGAATTACACTCCCAAACCATGAAAGTAACAGATGAATACACACACAATACCTCGGAGTCGGCAGAAGAGGAATGCCCTGAAGCAATCGTGGTATCTGACTGAGAGGAAGCAGTCGTGACAGGAGTAGTCGCTCCACTTGAATTGGAAAGACTCACCGAAGCTGATGAATCATTAGCAACTAGTTCATTGAGTGGATTGTATTCTTCTCCAGAGGAGGGTGGTGAAGGTGTTTCAGAATCGGAATGTGGATTCATCCTGTTATACCAAAAAGTGCTTAAGAAAATTAAGCAAGAAAACACATATACCCAGTGAGATTGATCTGAGAGGGTGATACTAAAACTGATACTAATTCATGCATTTCAGCTACATTACACATACATCAAGAATGGGTACAAGAATCACAACTTACTGAGTAAACTTGTAAATAAGAGGACAATTTTTACCTAAAATGAGATTATAAGCCCTAATCTGAATATCTGCAGGTTTTTCTTCACCCAAAAGATTTCTCGGTCTCTAGCCCTCTCAGTGAAAGAGAAGACGAACTTTATAAGAGTGTATACAGAGGTGGAAGTTTGTGAGAAATGAACCACACGGTACGTCTCACTACACGGAACTTAAACTACATCATAGTTTATTAGAAACGTTTGATTTGTAAATCCCCGATACGATACTTGATATCTACCGTTGGATTTATTGAAACACAACATTTCAGAATGTTGCGCTCTACAGGTTAGCAAAAACTTCACTGCACTTTCTGTTACTCAAAGATGCCCTTTTCGGATGAAAACGTTTTGGTGTCGAGTTGGTTATTACTGCAAATAGTTTCTGTTGCATTGGGAGGTGAAATTCAGATCCGGAAAATGCACGCCGTACGTACAGAATCTAAACGTTTCAATAAGCACGATATGTAGAGCGCAACATCGTTAAGAAAATTTTTACTCATATCCGCCGGTCTTATCCATACTCTTGCGGTAATTAAGTAACTCATTTTTCTCGTAAATTTTTTTTAACTTTTACTTTACTAAACCTAAACCGTGGAAGTTTACATATTGCGGCAGCTTTCACCAGGGTTCGACTATAAGCCGGGGGTACACGGTTTCTTCACTTATTTTTTTAATTTTTTTTTCTTTCAAAAGAGTCATTTTATTAGGCTTTTCTTAAATATAGCCCACACATTTATTAACCATAACCCATTTAAAATAAGTGCTTAAGCTAACCAAACGGACCTTTATAATCATTCGACATAGCCGATAAAATTATGTATAATTATTATATATAGCCCATGATAATAAGATAATCATCAAATCCCTAAATCAACAAAAACAAAAATAAATAAATTATCTTATCAAATTTATGTAAGATATTTGACATAGTTAATGTTTTTTTAAGAATAATCAACACCCTCAATTAATTTTAGTATAGTTATGATTGAGAAAAAAAAATCATCTTCTAGATTTTTTCATTTTATAGATTATGTTTATGGAGTCTTAAGAAAAGAATTAAAACCTTAGTTAATTCCATTTCGATCGACGTTGTTGTGGAATTATTCTAAGGGAACAACTAGAATATACACCCGGTCAATTTTGATGTAATCATAATTAAACATAATTTATTTTAGAGAAAATAAGAATTAGGGTTTATTTTATTTTGGGGAAAACGTAAGAATTATGGTTTATATATAATTGTTCGATTTGTGAGAATACCAATTTGAAGTATGATTAAGAAGAAAAAATTATGGTTTATTTTAATTTTGAGTAAGAAGGATTTACGTTTAATTATTAACAAAAAATAAAGATTTGTTTGGTTTTTCATTTTAGCTTAAATTTTTTGGGCTATGGTTGAGTATTCTCATTTTTCTCGTAAATTTTTGATTTCCGGTCTTATCCATACTCTTGCGGTAATTAAGTAACTCATTTTCTCGGAATTTTTTTTTTACTTTTACTTTACTAACCCGTGGAAGTTTACATACTGCAGCAGCTTTCACCAGGGTTCGACTATAAGCTGGGGGTACATGGTTTCTTCACCTATTTTTTTAATTTTTCTTTCTTTCAAAAGAGTCATTTTATTAATGAGAAAGAAACCAGTACATAATGAAAATCCTTTCCCATCCATCTCTGAGGTGGGAAAAGTCCATGATAACCAAAGTTATGTTTTCCATCTCTTGCCTTCTTTGCAGGAAAACGAACAACTAGTTCAAATGACTCAAATGAAACTAGTTATTAGGACTGTTTATGGTCAGTTTTGGTTCGGTTTCCAGCCAAACCAAAACTGAAAGCATTAGTGTCGGTTTCTAAAAATCTAACAATTAACCAACGGTTCGGTTTCTTAATGGTTCTAGTCGGTTTCGATTTATTCCATCGGATACCGGTTAACCGGCTGCTAAGTCAGTTTCAGGAAACTGACAGTTCAAATCTAAAATAAATAAATTATAGTTCAAATATTTTTAAACCTACCTACAGGCTACAGACATTCGCATTCCACAAACAATCCAAATTCATAACATTATGGAATTACACAATTCAAAAGATAAAGATTACATCTTCTTTTAGTTTTACCAAAACTTATATATAAAAAATAAACTAAGCCAGTGCCACCTAAGAATCCACAGTCTCCATAGCAGCTAAACAACATCAACACTTTCCAGCTCTGCATCCACAAAATCAACTGATAGCTTCAGTTTCCAGGGTTATTAACTGCATTAATCAACTAACATCAATCATTATAATGCTCCCAAGTGACCATTCACAAAACAGTTAAACTAGAGTATACAATGAAGGAAATACATGAGTTCAAGCAACTGATAGTTAGAATATAATTCGGGTATATCTCTACTTATCATGATGGAAAATGGTAACGGAGAAAAGAAAGAAAGAGTAAAAATATTTGGAGGATAATGTTATTAGTGAGATGAATTACCTTGGCACTCCTTAGTCCTCGATATCATCACCTGTTATGTTTATAAACATGGATTTAGAGAGAGTGTCCAAAAATTCTGAAATGAACAAATGCACAATTAGTAGTATACAGTGAGTGGCCAAAAATTCTACAAACAAATTAACAAATGAAATAATACCTGAATTAACTTCTTCTTATGGACCCAAGGAAGAAATATCAAGATCAATCGGCGTCTTCAACCAATTTTGAGCACAAATCAATGCCTCAACTGTTGTGGGAAGTAATGAACTTCGATATGGATCGAGAATACGTCTCTCAGTGATAAAGGAAGATTCGGATGCCACTGAAGAGATGGGTATAGCCAATATATATCTTTCCATTAGTGCCAAAGTAGGATACCTAGTCGAGTTCGTCTTCCACCAACCCAAAATATCAAAAGAAACTTTCTCGTTTCGCGGTTCTCGTTTCTCTCTCAAATAAGCCCTCGGCTCATTTTTTTTTATTTCATCATTAACACCTTCCTCTTCTTCTCTTGCTCTCTCTGCCATAAGGGAGGCTATAGCACAATCTCCATAAATCATCTAGTTCAGTGCCAACAATACTACTACCACTACTATCTTTTACAACTGTTGAGTTTCCAGCACTCAATTGGACATCCCAGTACTCTTCAAAAAGAGCCTTAAAGTCCAGTAATCCTGTTCTCAAATAACCACCAACAATACCTAACTTGCCAAGAAGAAATTTTAATCCTAATTCTTTATCTTGTGGATCCAACAATACAACAATAAACATAAGAGTATTCATCCTTTCATAACGTCTCCAATACTCGTTATATTTACTTTGCATTTTAAGACCCATGCTAGAAAGAAATGTATCTTCGTGATTCACCCATGTGTTTAAAGTTCGATGAATAGAACTCACATGACACAAGAATTCGTGTGCAATAACATGAGTAGAAGCGGAGAACTTAACAGTAAAATAAAAAAATACCTTTAAAAACTTTGCGAAGGCTCTAGCATATGACTAATATGATGGGTATGGCGCGTGCAAAGGAGGTGGTAATGGGGCCTTAAAAGAACTTTTTTTCTTACTTTTATTTCCTCTCTTTGTAGTAGCAATAACTTCTTCGTCGGAACTTAAGTCTGCATCTTCCTCTTTATACACATCCCAGTCAGGTTGGTTATCAACAGTGGAAGTAGTACAAGTAGAAGAAACTGAAGGAATTTGAGTTTCAACAAAACAGAACTTCTTCTTGAATGCCTTGTCATCATACTCTAACCTCTCAAAAGATGGCTGATACTTCTTAGCTGAGTCTAACATTGTGAATGTCGAATTCCAATGGGTGTCTACATCTAGGACCAAACCCTTCTTGCATTCAATCTTCTCGAAAGAGACATTGTCTATAATTTTGTTCAGCAAATGGTTGATATGTATCCTCCGATTATGGTTCAGCAGTTTCAGACAATCAAGTAATAAACATAACTCAAAATACATTCATAACCCATAAACTGAAGAACATATAATCCAAAAAAAGTATTTAAAACACCATAATCCGAAAGAAATTATTAAAACAACATAATTCATAACATCGAAGTACACATTATAACCTAATTCCTAGTTTTCTTCTTAGTATTGTCAGCTAGAGTTTTAGAATGCTTCGGACGACCCCCACGACCCGCATTATCACCAGCATCACCTTCATCTCCCTCAATATTTCCTTCAGTTAGAGAGCTTGAAGAAGCCTGAGATCTTTTGTTCACCTTTGATGCTTTTTTCTTGGGCGGGTTCTTCGTCACTTTATCCCCAAACTCAGTTGCATACTCTTCATTATCAACATTATCAATCATCTTCCTGTGCTTTTTTATCTTCTCAATTGGCACAGGCTGTCCAGCCGTTATGCAATCAACACACCATTTGGACAAAAACTTGAACCTATTCACCTGTTTTTTAAATTGACAAAACATCAAATGGAGTTCACCTAAGAAATTGAATCGTAATATTAGAGGGAAAAGTCATAACTATACGCATTAGTTTATCATAGCCTAGGGGTTTTTCTTTGATGATACATCTGTAAATGGAAGTCGCCGAGGTCGACTTTGCTTTAAGTTCACGGATTACACGAAAATTTGATTGCTCCCGGTACTACTCCATATAGCCTGGAGCATTTTCATCACCACGGTTGACAAGTCTCGTAGTGTTCACCATGAAGTCCATCCTCTTATCCCAATACTCAGAAACAGTAGGTAAACTAGAGTAAACTACCTTGATGTTGTCCTGGTTAGACTCGCAATGCTCCACGTCCAACTTAAACTTTCCATGTATGTGGCTCCATGGTACTCCTTGTACATAACCATGTTGTCGCATCACCCTCGAGCCATTGTACATCACATAACCTGTGTGGGCCACAAACGTCCATAATAGCGACACAATTCTGTGCGACCCGCTATATGTCCACTAGCCCGGTCTTCCTTGTATGGATCAAAACATACTTCCGAGGACTTCATCGCATCTAGTTCTCCCTCAGGCTAACCAACTTCTGCTCCTTTGTCCTTGAAAGGTTGTCATTGAACTTGTACTTTGTTCCTCCCGGTGTACCTTTCTCCCACTCGGGGTTCTCTGCTGCCAATTTCAGACCAGGGTAGTGATCATAGATCCATGTCTACATAGATATCGAACCAGGTATTAGAAATTGATTCTTACATTAGACGAACAAATAAACACACTGATCAATGGATTAATAGAGTTGAGCAAATACCTGGAATAGACTCACGTTCCCGGCAATTTGGCTAGTCTTAAGCCTCGACGCCTTTCTCAACTCTGTCATCAAGAATGCAAGGCATGCCGTGCCCCAAGAGTAATCTGCGACCTTATGGAGAGGATCCAATAGATGTAGAAGGTTGGCGTCTACTCGGTTGCCACTAGTATTGGGGAATATAACACATCCTAATACACAAAACAGATAGGCGGTGGCCGCATACCCCACTTCCGCACCACTTAATGGTCCTTTCTCTTCTTTCTCCTTTGTGCCTTTGAACATCTTCAACAACTGAACCATGTTGAACTGCCTAGTCTTGTAGGTAAAGCACCTGTTGAGCTCAATGTCCGTTGTCTCTTTATCCCAACCAAGACACTTCTGATAGAGTTCATCAAGTTTTACCCAACTTAACTGCTTTGTGTAGGTACGCCTGACTGCTTCACCATGGGCACTGTGATTAAGAATTTGCCTCACATCATCCGTAGTAATCGTCATCTCTCCAAACGGCATACGAAAGGTATCCGTCTCGGGATATATTCTCTCCACAAAAGCCGATATTGCTACCCGATCATGGTCCAACATTGAATTCTCGGCAGCAGTAGATAACCCCGAGTTGGCTATGATTGTCTTGAACCTTTCACATTCGCCGTCTAAAGGCCATTTCTTCATCAAAGTGGGTGCTGATGTGGGTTTGAGTATACGAATCGTATCGGAATGATACTATTAAACACACAACACATTACAAAATTAATAGAGTATTGTTACGAATAAAACGACAATACGTTAGTAAACAAGAATATGATTATTACCTCGGTTTCGTAGATTTCTCTAGCCCATGAGTCTTTATAGTCAAATAACAATGCTTTTCCATCTCTAGGCATCCCCGGGATCTCTTCTTCAAAATCCGTCTTCTTCAACTCAATGGGGACAAGGTGTGAAGCTTTCTTCGCGATTGGCTTCTTTGTAGATCCTCCTTCTCCTTGTGTACCACATGGTTTCCCTTCTTGTAATCTAATTTCTACTTCTTCTTGAGTTCCTTGTGGAGCGCTTGGTTCTACTACTACTCGAGTACCATCATTGCTAGAATTTCCTTTTTGACTCCTTTCTCTTTCTCTTTCTCTCCGCACACTAGTTGTTAGTTTCTTTCCCCCTCTTTGACGAGGCCCTGTAACGGTTATACCTTGGTCTTTGTTACCTCGCCTGTCCCTAAGCAATAAAATTTGTTCATAAGAATTGCACTACAAACCGCAAAATCGGAATTTCCTTTTTGACTCCTTTCTCTCTCTCTCTGCACACTAGTTGTTAGTTTCTTTCCCCCTCTTTGACGAGGCCCTGTAACGGTTATACCTTGGTCTTTGTTACCTCGCTTGTCCCTAAGCAATAAAATTTGTTCATAAGAATTGCACTACAAACCGCAAAATCGGAAGTCATAAATAGAATATACACTTCCAATTGTCTAAAATCGGAAGCACATGTTACTGATTTTCTACCGATTATCAACAATCGGGCGTAAGGTTAATGGTTTATCCTACGATTATGCATCAATTTGGATCCAGAAGTTGATAATGTCATGAGACATATATAATCGGAACAAAAAAATTAACATATCCATCGATTATGCACATAATCGAGAGTTAAAAAATAACCTTACTTCCGATTACAAAGTATCCCCGAAATTGGATTTTGAAAAATCACAAATTTTCCAGATTTTACAACTTGAATAATCGGTAGGTATTTGAATACGTGTAACTATCGATTATAGAAATCGGAAGTCAAATACTATATATATTATCTTCCGATTCTACGGAATCTGTGTGTCCCTACATGTTCTAATCCTATGTTACAATCGTAAGGAAAAATAAAAATTAGCTACCGATTAAGTCCATTTTTGGGTTCAGTGGCAAACATCGATACATAATCGGGAGTCACCCATAAAAAATTAGCTTCCGATTCTAGTCAATGTAACCGAAACCCTAGAAATTGTTCGCATTCGGTAGATAAAATGAAGATCGAAACTACCGATTTTAGGAAATAACCGAAAACCCTAGAACTATTTTTCATGGATTCGTCAAATTGAAACAACATAAACCCTAGTAAATGATAGAAACTTACGTAATTGGGGCCATTTGCAGGAGAGTTTGATTATCAGAATCACCACCACCACCTACATCAGCGCCGCGGCGTCATCCTTTTCATATTCTTCTTCTTCGTCGTCTGCAGCAGTTACAATCGTTTTGTTCTTTAATTTTTCTCAATCTTTCGTGGGTTCATTAGTATCAGTCATCGTTTTATGGAAGAATCGACGATGTTTTTGATTCGGCGATGAACGACGACGATGAATTGAAGTTTGAATAGGGGGCAATAGTGTTTTTACTATCCACAATCGGAAGGGAAGAAGAAGAGGAGAGAAGAGTTGAAATGAAAAGAAAGAAAATGAAAATGAAAATGAAATTAGGTTTTGGGTGGTCTTAATGGTTCAACGGTTGTGTCGGCAACTATTATCGGTAGTCATATGATGTTCTTTTGCTACCGATTATAGACGGTTGTCCCAAATTCATTTTTTCTTCAAAACAGATAGAATTGCGTTTTTCTACTTTAACAATCGGTAGATATGATATGTTAATATACTCCCGATTATGGCAATAACCCATTCTTAAACAAACTCATAATCTATATACAAAATTTCATTCTAAATTACCGATTCTGGAGGGATATACAAGTATTTTCAACCTATTTTGTCGTATTCAGTCGCCCATAATTCTTTCAGGGTAGCCCCTAGTGATGCCAGGTTTTTTAATTCTCGAAGTCAAGCTCAATTTTATTCCTACTAATTAAACTGTTTTGACTTATAAGCAATTTGTAGAAGTTGTTTTATTTTCCAAATTCATGTTAATTTTTGCTTTTAAAAGTTTAAATATAGATGCCTAAAGTTTTGTTGTTTCACAAACAAACAAACAAAAAAAATAAAAACTGCTTCTGGAAATCATTTTTAAAATTGATCCCAAATTAAAATGGGATAAGCAGATAAGCAGTTATCTGATATGACAATGTACAAATCCAAATAGGAAGTATTGCCTTACAAAGAGAAAAAACATTACACATACCTGAGAGTAGCGAAGTAGACCAATATAAGCGAAGTAGACCAATATAAGCGAAGTAGACCAATATAAGCTGCTGATGCAAGAAAGGATGGTTTTCTACTACAACATGACATTTATTTCACTACTTGGTCAATTAAGAACAAGTGCAGAAAGATTCAGATTTACCTTCCCTGCCATGAATAGCAAGTGCAGGGAGGTTTTTCCTTCAAACACCATAATCTCTCAGTTGAGGTAATTTTTAGCAGGTTCTTTCAGTACACTAGAGCTATCTTTAACATCCATATTTCCAGTCACTTGGAAACACAACACAGATCTAATCCAAATATCTTCTTCCAAGGCGCCCAAATATCTTCTTCCAAGGCGCCGCCAATTTGAAAGCAGGACAGAGCTCTGTAGACAACACATCAGCAAAAAAGAACATATACTGACTGCATCAATGAAAATAAGCAGATATTCCTGTTGACTCGGCCTTAGAGAGCCGTTTGATTTGAACGGATATGCCTTTTTCAGTCCCCCATATAAGAACTTCAAAACATCAGCTTGTGAAGGGGACGTTGACACCTTTTACGAAATTAATCACAACATCAAATTTTTAACCACTAACCAATCAACAACAAACAAAAAAACTGACAGCCCTAGTGAAATCTAGTTTCTCACTGAACTTAGATGGTAATAAATCTTAACCAGATACATGACTAATTTTTTAGTCGCTAAGAATATTGTCATGCATGACTAATTTTTTAGTCGCACAAGCGATCATAATTAAGGACTCATATACACTGAACTGGCCGGCTAATATCTGCTACAGTAACAAACCCACTGGTTTTACTGAATAACATAAGTGCAAAAGTAACTGAGCAACCTAAAGTTAGGCATCTCAACCACGGCAACACCAACTTGCCTAGATTAAAACACAATGGAACTTAGAAATACGGGATAAATCTAGAAGAAAGTGTTCAATGACAACATAGATAAGGAAACTATCAACACTTAAAAATTTGATGGTACAACTGCTACCTGACTTAGAAGGAATACCGAATACTAGTGTCTTACTGAACGTAAATGTAATACACCTTAAATTGAAAATCTAGTCAATACAAATATGTAAAGGCGGAGCTGTTACATGATCAAAATTCAGTACTCAAGGAAATGGCTGCTGTTACCTGCTACAATAACAAATCATTGGGTTTACTGGATAAGATGGAAACATAAAAACTAACTCAGCAGCCGAAAGTTATGAATCTCAACCATGAGAATAGCAACTTTTGCCTGAGGTATTTTCAGTTACTAATATATTTATATATAAACACATTCCGGAGTTCAAGTTTGCCTGAGGTATTTTCAGTTCCTAAGGCTACTAGTAATTTACATATAAACACATTCCAACTTCAAGTCGAATAGACAGAAATCAATATGAACCTCAAAAACCAAAACTTTGGATCGCTTTCATCAATCAACCTAAGCAAAAATCTTTATGAAATAAATAATAAACAGTTGTCATAAACCTTAATAATATCCGTCATAAACTGACCACCATAAGTTGAGTCAGATAATGGTATAAACGTACCTAAAAGAAAGCATGAACTTTTACTGATTGTCTTAGCGTAAGCACCCAACCTGCAGCTAAACCATTATCTTCTGACATCAAAAACTGTTGATAGTCATTGTACTGATCAAACGTTCTAGTTTCTCCTGCAGGAATGAAGTTTTTCAGAGAATGGATGTTTTCAACTTGAGCATGTAATTGATAATCCAAATAGGGGCAATACATATCCTCATCATCGTCAGTGCCATTGCCTGGGGGGGATCCTTTCATCTTAATTTCAAACAACCTACGACTTCGCAAATCACAGGAGGATGATCTTACCACCTCAAGATGTTTCGTCTGAAAATTGTAGAGTTTAAGACATTCTGCTTCAAACGAATATAGTAATACCTGACCAGAGACGCTCAGTATTTGTGTGGGATACCTAGCAGTAGTAGCAGTTGTAGCGTCTATGTAACAACAGAAGAGACCTGGTAGTAAACCTAGCTCCTTAACTTGAAAACCGAAACTGTCTACCTTGATCCACACTTGCTTTTCCTTGTCCTTCAATATATACAGTTGAACCATGAAACGGCAATAACAAAAACTAATCTGAGCGTTACAGTCAGGACGACCGTCTCCTGTTGCTTTCTCAGATAGTGCAACACAAGGATATCCTTTATGCTCCAGAAGTTGATGCTCTATCAGTGTCGCCTTCGGATTTGGGATCACAGCCGGGAGTCGAATGAATTGAATCTTCTCCTTGCGAATGTCGAACGAGAGCAACATGCCAATCTTATCATTATATTGAATTTCATACTGCTTATTATTGATTATTATCTCATCTTCTTCTACTTGTGTATTGGTTATCCTCCAGAAAAGATGGCCCCCGCAAAGAGTGGCTGGTGTTCGAATATTTCCCCAACCTTTTGTTACCATTCGACTAGGAAAAGGAGAACAACCTGGTGGCGGGGAGATTTCAGCAACAGTAGTAACTATGCTTCTCCATGATTTAGTACCCAAAGTAAAGACCATGGTGATAAACTCCTTATTGTTTATCGAAGCAAGTATAATCACAACCTTATACTCCTCTGACAATGAATCAAAACCCAAACCATGACACAAATATTTGCATTCCCCATTGTTGGGAAGCAAATAGGGGAGACAAAGTGTTTCACCGGTAGCCCGGTTATCCACAAGCATTACACCCGGATCATCTTTACGTACTAGTGTGATACAAGCTAAACCATTACAATAGCCCACTGGTTCACAAGTGCCAGTCAAGACCATGTTGATATACAATCTCAATCTATATTTGTCGTAATCATCATCTAAGCTCAAAAAGCAAGCTTTTCTCTTATTGTGTGACCAAACATTAAGAACATCAACAAATAGACGAATTTTGCTATTAGCAAAGTGAGTCTTAGCAAAGTGTTTATCATTAACTATTATATTGTGCCATAACTTACTGACGCAGCTCCACTGAGATAGAGTCCGAACTGGTAATCTGGTGAGAATGTCCTCAATCACAAATTCCTCAGGAAGACGAACAATGTCATCGACTCTTTTGCTGTTGCTGTTGTTCTCCTTTTGAGTTTTCTTCTTTTTCGACATCATCACTTATAACTTACAGATAAAAATCTCAAATTTATAAATAAATCAGAGATCTTTGGATTTTTGGTATATAATTAATGGTTCTAGTTAGATTGGCGACCTCAAGTATAAATCGAGAAATCGAGAAACTAGATAACTTACAGACAAATTGGAATAAAAATCTCAACTTTACAAATAAATCAGAGAGATGATTTCTGGATCCTGGGTACCCAATTAATGGTGCCAGTTAGGTCGGCGACCCCCAACAAGCCGGGCACCCCCATGTGTTGGTGCCCAGCTTGTTGCCAGGCTATCCACCAACTTATTGTAATCTGACATTCTAAGGCTTTTTATATAAAGGGAAGAAGAAGATGAACGAAACTGAAGAACTTTAAAGAAAAAGGAAAAAAGGAAAAATAGATCTCGATGGGAGTGCTAATGTATGAATTAAAGTTTAACCTCATATATGTTGAGTGGTGGACACTCTAGTCCTACCTCCTCGCGCCTAATAGTAAGGGTTAATCCTATGGGCTAGATATTTAGCTGTTAGATTGGTCATCTACGTCAGATAGGCCAAACTCCTAACCCTTATAGAATGGTCAATCTAACAGCGAAACGCTTAACAGTTCGGCGTTAAACATCACATTTCATAATTAATTAATTATGTTCCCCTTGTCATATTATGCGTTGAGTTGTTGACAGACTGCATGAAGCTCTTTGTTTTGGGGACAACTTCCCCTGATGGGCGGATATGTTTACAGGTGCATAATTTGGATGGTGAGGATCTCAAGTACTAGTTGTACTACATCTGACTATGTAAAAATATTTAATAAATTTCAGGAAAGAGTATTTATCTGTCAGAAACATTTGCTTTAAAATCATCCAACGCCGAATCGTTCGGCGTTGGGACCACTTTTTCAACGTCGAACCATTCGGAGTTTCAATCTCGCCGATAGTGCGACTGCGAGCAAATGCTAGGAGAGAGAAGTAGCCAGATTGAGTGTTAACTTTTTTTCCACACCTTTTTCTTGATTTGCAACACTTTTTGGCCAATCTAGCAATCCAATCTAGCCCGTAGGGGTTAGCCTAAGAGCGATTGCAGTGGTGCGACTAAACCCAAAGATTAAAGAGTAAAAAAAAACGACTAAATTTGGGTTTAGTACGTTGAGTGACGCAGTGGGAGGCGAGTATATTTAGCCAAGCGGAGATTATAAGTTCGCCTGATGGGATTCATGTAATAAAGAAGAAAAAGAAAAAAAAAAATGGGGCGGAGCTATAGTTAACTCCCCACCCTAAAGAAGAAGAAAAAAATTGTGGGGCGAAGACTTTATCAACGCCTGTCGTGGGGCGTCAAGTTTACGTACGCTCGGTGTGGGGCGTTAAATATACGTTCGCTTTGTGTGGGGCGTTAACTATACTTTCGCTCGATTATATTTGGTTTTGGTCTTAGTCGGCGACCAAATATACTCTGAGATTTGGGTTTTGTCTGGGTTATAGTCTTTACTCTGTTCGATTGTGTCTGCTTTTCAGACCAAATTTTTGGTTTTATTCGTCCGCTGCGGATGCTCTAAGAGGTCCAAATTTACCCATTTTAGAACAAGTTAGTCCTTTTGTGAACGATTTAATCCAAAACGATATCTTTTTATGACAGAAATGGCCCTTGAATAAAAACTGCATTATGATTTTTTCTCAAATCATTTATAGCAATTAAACACAAGTTCATTTAAGAACTCTCTCTCCATTTGATGTCATTCTCAAGAGAACAACATGAGTGACCTATACCTTATGGAAAAGAACGATTTTGTCGGATATTAACAAATCACATGGATTTATATCCTGAAAGTCAATTTTAAATTAATCACAATGCCAGTTACGAATAAAGATAATTTTAATCAGTGTAACTTCAACATAAGAAAATTTTAAGGAGCGTGTCAAGCAGTAAAAACACAAAAGTGTTATCACAAGTAGATTGATACTACAAGGAAATTATCAAAGAGTTTTTTCTATTTTTAGTTTATAAAAACATAATAGATTTAACTTCTGAGCGTATGTGAAATATCAGCTTGATTCACGAAAACGTAAAGGCACATATATTTCATAAGACTTTCGCAATAAATAAACCAATAATGATTACATAGTGCAAGGTCATCTTCCAAAAACTCTAGAATTTATATAAATAAATCTAAAAACATGCAAGATGATAATTGTTGGAAATAGCTCGTGTAATCACAATTTTTGCTATACCAAACCCTAGTTATCCTTCTCAAAAGTAAGAATAAATTCTCCCAAGAAGTTTCCTAGAAAAATTGAATCAAAAGAAGCATAATAAGAAAGATTCATTCATCGTCGGAATCACATGTAAAAGCTAGCTTGAATCTTATCTATTTCCTCCTTGATGTCAGGAAATTTTGTAGCAATCACACATAATTGTTTTTGCATACCTTTTACCTCAGAGTTGATCTTGCAAACATCATTGTGCACCTGTTGAAGAAGACTCAAGGTTGATAGATCACAAAAATTGTCAAGAGGTGAAATAAATGCCTTTTTTCTTTTGTTCTCGTTCGTTCTCATATGTTTAAACGTACTTTGACGAACTAAAATAGAAGATCAAATAGAATTTCCAATCGAATTAATGAAAAATTCTCCAAATATGCGTTTGATAAGGCTCGAAAACCCCAATTTTTTTTGGTAAGGGTCATTGTAGCCATTTGATGAATCTACATATGTCAATACCTTGAGTTTCCATTTCAAGGAAATAGACTAACTCCACAAAGTTACGACTCCAACGAGCAATTCTACCGTGGAGGGAAAAATGTTTGAATTCCAAACTTTCCAAAGACCTTAAAAGCCATGCTAAGCTCTTCGGTAAGAAACTTCCCATCTTTCCAACCAAAACTCTTTCCACAAAGTTTGATAGAAATGGTTTCACAAGAAATTAAAAGACGAGGGTACCCAAATATACCTCAATCTGAAACTTTTCTACCTATAAGTCCTTTCTCCGAAAGTGATTGTTGATGGAAATTTCAAAGTTGTTGTACTAAATAGGTTCGTTGAGACTTGTGAAAGCAATACATTTTAGACTTATAAAACTTAAAAACAAACAAAACTTAACTCAAAATTTAATTTCAAGATATTAGAAATAATCAAGACACTGATTCCACTATTACACATGAATGAATGATGGTAAATAATCCAAAACTCTAATTATCTTTTAAGTCCCTTATTTTCTTAATTCACAAATAATCAGACAAGTTCTCAAATATTAATTGTATTCCCTAAGCATAGATTATCAATTAACTTTACAAAGTATAACCTATCAAATTGAATCACAACTAATTAAGAAAATTATTTAAACAATTTAGAACTCTGCAAAAGTAGTGATTGAGTGAATTATATATTATAAATTAGAGAAAATAAAATAATTACCAATTATTCATGCGTAAATAGCTTCCTCATTTCCTTGGTTGTGGGAGATTTAGCTCATCATCATGTTGGAAACACGCTCAGAAGTTGATTTCATTGCTCAAAGTGTTTACAAATGATGAAATGGGAGAAATATAATAAAAACCGGGTGTGTAACAGTTATATTTGTTACAAACCGAGTTGTTATAGAGAATGATAAAAATAGAGTGTTGTTATCACTGTAGCACAACGACTGTCTTCTACAGTCTAATGTTCTTCGTGTTCTCTTCAATGGCAGCAGCAGCAGATCTCTCCAACTTCCGTTTCTTTTCTCTGCTGTTTCTCTAATCACTCTGTAACCCCTCTGTGATGCACAAGTACCCTTTACGTTTTGTGAATTAGGTTGATCCTAGCATCAGATGCATAAGCTCGGTCTGCTTACTAGTGTCATCTCTATACACAATTTCTTAACAGAATTACTATGTCAGCTTTTGCGATATACTACTTGTGTATGGAATTGAGTGAGTATTACACGTATCACCAACCCCAATACTAGTAGAAGAATTACTATCATGTTAATTCATATGGTGATAGGTGTCTAAAACACCATATTATTTATCTATTGTTTATGCTTTCTCTGCTAGTTTTCTTGTAAATTATGTATCTTATGTTTCGTTTTTGAGTATTTAGGTACTTTGGAGTCATTTGGAACAAAAGAGGAGGAAACATGGCAAAAGTGTTGGAGGAGGACTATTTCTCATTATTTTCTTTTATTTCTTTATCTTTTTCTGAAAAGTATGTCGGCTTTAGTGATGCAAATCTCTGTCTGAAAAGCACGACAACTTTAGTGATGACTCTCATTGAAGAGTATAAGTGAATATGAGAAATAATGGGCGGTTGCTGTTAGAGGAGGAACTCGGAGGAAGCGTTCAATTGGAGCATAAAGGGGTGAAGCCGTCGTTTCCTAGGCGAATACTTTCGGGAATACAATTATGGTTAAGGGGCAGCTCTTTAAGGATTACTAAACAAATCCCAATTAAGGTTAAGGGGTATCTATCTGGGTGTCCCTTATCATCCAGGAGTAAGTGTAGATATCCAAAGGGGGCTGCATATGTGGGGCGCAAATATCTAGCCCAATGATTACCCTAAACCTAAATCGAGAAACCAGTTTTCTCAATCATTTCATTACTGAAATTGAGAAAAAAAAAAAAAGAAAAAAAAAGAAAAGAAATGGCTGTTGTGAGATAAGAAACCCATATCGATTGATTGAGAGCCAGAGATTGAGAGGAAGAAATCAGAGATTGAATTAAATATTTGTGGTTAGTGATTTGATGTCAACTGAATATGTTGGAGGAGAAATTACAACTCTGTAATGAGTGATTCAAGAACTGGTTTGATTTTGAAATGGATAGGAAGTTAGGGTTTCAGATTGAAGCACTGATTTCTACATCTGTACAGGGAAGATGGGTTTGATTGATATTTGGTTGTGAGCAGGGTGTGTTGGTGATTGGAGTTGATTTGGTTCAGGTGACAATTCAGGTGAAACTGTGAAGGTTGGGTTCTTGTAACTGCTGAGAAACATGGGTTTCTCTGGTGATGAATTGTTTGGATTGAGAAATGGGAACTGGGTAATTGAAGATTTGATGAATCTCAGAGATGAAGAAATTGAAGTTTAAAATGGGTCTGTGTTGGGTTGTTTGAATTCTGAGAATGGATGATTTAGAAGAATTTGTGCTACTGGTGGTTGAGATGTGGTTGTGAGGCAGAGCTGTTACAGGTGATGGCTTGATTTGCAGACAAGAAAGTTGGTGATGTGTGATAAGAAGGGTTAGGTTGTCTTGAGATAATATGGCATCTGAAGTTGAGTGGATGTTATACCCATTATGGCGGTTGCTCTCAATGCAATCTGGTGGCTCTGGTGAAGTTTCTGGACATATTGGGTCTCTATTTATAGGGTAGTTACATAATGGATAACAGCTAAGTTTTCCTCTTATTTCGAATTTGTTCTGCGATTGTACCGCGATAGTTACAATGTTCATTCTCGCAAGTTTTGTAACCATCGCGGGACAAACATGCTCTTCTCATGTTTTATTCAATCGTCAGTTATTACGTCACTCTTTTGACTGCTTTTGTGACATTCGCCAAGTGTTGTTAAAAGCTTGCGGTATTGCTAGCTGGGAAGCGTTGTTAATCTCGCAGAGAGGTATTGTAGCGATATTATGGTCCTACATCTTGCCTCTTCTCATGTCTTTTCTGCGAAGAAGAGAAGATCATGAGAACTTTAAAATGCCGCAACTACTTATCTCTTCATTAATCTTTGTTCTGACACGTTTCTGTATCCTTCGCCAGCTGTTTTCACGTATTCTCTCTTCTAATAAATTTACGACACATCCTCTCTAACCGCTGCGATCTGACCTTTCATGTCTTTTCTTAGCATTTATTGCATTCATCTTCTTCGAGAAATTTCTCCTTCTATAAATACTTCTTTCATTCTTTTCTTTTCCTCTTTTACTTTCTTCTTATTTCTCTCCGTAATTTCTCTGCAAGTTTACTGTTTTTCCGTAAATTGCACGTCTGTTATCGCTGTGATTCTTTTCTTATTTTCCAACCTTCTCTTTCATTCCCATACTTAAAAATGGTTGTCGCTGGTGCTAAAAATTTGATTGCTTTTGGTGAGATGCAAGAAAAACTCAAAAGCAAAGGTTTTACTTTGTCTACAATTCCAAATCAGAGCCCTAAATCCGAACTTTATCTTAGATTATTCACTGATTATCAATGCTCTCGCGAGAAAATTATAGTATCGCTAGGTCAACTTGAAGCTGGTCTTCCCATTCCTCTCTATGATTCAGAACTTCCACTATTCTATGAAATAATTTCTGACGAGAGATTCTCGCGAGCGATATATCAATTGGGTGGAGATTGTATTCAATTGCTGCTTGAATATGCTTCTCGCGGTGCTGACAAAGGATCTCGCTACCCTGAATCTGCGAAGAATCCACAATTTAAAGATGTTCCCATTGTCTCTGCAGATTATACTGTGGACAATTTTTTTGAAAATTATAAAATAGTCCCTATGAAGAGGGATAGCACTTGCTGGGGTGTTCGCTTGAAGAAATAAAAAATCGTTGATGATAAAGCTCTTATGCTAGACATTGATTGGCATACATCTACTAATCAAGGCCCTCGCCATTCTAGCGATGACAAGTGGTTCATTTTTTCGTTATGTCTTGAGGGTCCTTATATTTCTGGTTCTTGCGCATTACCCGCGAATCTTTCAGAATATCAACCTTGGGTTTTCAACTGGCTTGAAAGAACTAAAGAGGTATGTTCTCTCCGATCTTTGGTATAATTATTATTCACTATCTTCCCCACGTTTTTATATTTTCGCTAATTACTTCAATCTTTTCCATATTGACAGAATGAAACTCAGCTACTAGGCTTTTAGGAAACCCAACACTTTCTTAGCTCTTAAATCATTCACAAATGAAGTAAGAAATATCGTTTCATTAGCTTTAACAATATATTGTAGCCCCTATTTCTTATATTTATCTATGTTCACAGGAAATCGAAGAATTATAACCAATAAAACCTGCGAGAACCAAAGTGAAGTCCACAGTTGATCGCAAGGGGAAATCTGCTGCTCCTCCCAAAGGGAAACCTACTGTTCCTCGCAGTGGGGGATCTAACGATCCTCCCTTAAAGAGAATAAAAACCCAACTCTCTTCTTCTTCAACTCCTCAATCTATCCCAGAAAATTTAAGTGTAGATTTCGACAAGGACAACGATAATGATAATTTCGGTGTTTATAATAACGTTCCTTCAATGAAGGATTCTTCCTCTCCCGAGTCTGCAATGGCTCAACTATCCAATTTTTTTGGCAAGAATATACTTGGTATCCCAAATGAGTATGGAGATGAAGCTATGAATGAAATATCCCAGTCCCTCGTCAAAGTCTGCGATGCTCCCATATTAGCTGATAGTGATTCCCTTCGCGGGGTTTCAAGATCGCTGACTCCAAGTCTCTTAAATTCACTTGGCATCCTGGTATGTTTCTACTTGTTCATCCTTTTTATGTATCTATTGATATTTTTGTCAGATATTGACTTATATAGTTCTATCGCAGGTTGGAAGAGCTGCTTTTGCTGTTGCTTCTGATTTAGACAATAGGCGTGAATTTTCTCAACAGAAGAATGTTGTTCTTCGCCAAAAGAATGAAGAACTAAAATCTGAATCTTCTAATCTTCGCTAGACGAATGAACAAATGGAAGCTAAACTCGCTAGTCTTCGCGAGAAGAATAAAGAACTTGAGAACAATCTTTCTCATCAATCATCCAAAGTATCCAATCTTGATATTGTTAACAAACAACTCTTAGGTATGATAACCTTCTTGTTTTCCTTCGTAACTTTATGTTTAACTACTCTTTGTTACTTGATTTATCATTCTCGCAGACATTTATGGTCTCACTGATGAGGCTTTAACCATTCACTCTTTCCATGAACCAATAGACAGTGATATTCTTCTAGAACTTCTTAATAATTCTTTAAATAACCCTTCCAATGTTAATTCCCTTTCCATAGATGAACTCAGATCTAAGTTTCGCCTCTTAGAAATTGACTACAGATCTTCTTTAGATATAACTCATGGATTCAAACAACTTTATCATAATTCCAAATCTGAGATTAAAACTTTAAAGGCCAAAAACAAAGATCTCTCAAAAGACAAAGACCGTATATCTAGACAAGGAGCTGAAACCTTAGAAAATTTCCATAAGACCATTATTGAAGTTCAAATTGAAAGGGATGGGCTTATCCGCGAGAAGGAAGGTTTTATTGAAAGAGAAAACCAAATTTGTTCCCGTCTTCTTATAAATAATGACGTGGAATTTTCTTGGGATGCGAAAGTTCTTGGCAACGCCAGAACAAATTTAGGTGTAGATGTTAGTCTTCATGATGAACAAGCGGCTTTAATTAAAGACATGATTTCTGAAAGAGAAGGTTATCACTCTTATGATTTCACTAAAATATTTCTTAATTGAATCATCCTTATATGTATTAACTTTGTTATCATTTGCTCGCAGCATCCGAAGAGAACTATCGTAAAAGATTTGATGAGTTAGAAGAAGAGAAAAGCCAACTCGCTGGAAATCTATCTTATCGCAATGAAAAGTATTCTAGATTGAAGGAAAAATTGAAAATCTCATCTTCTAATTTTAGTAACGCCCTTATCCGTGTTCGTAATAACGCTGTTAAACTAGTCTGTGATGATCATGGTATTCCTCACTCTACATATCCCGATCTCGCAAAGGAAATTCCAGCTGATTCCCCAAATCTAGTTATCTCTGATAGCGAAGATGAGGAATCTAGCAAAGCTGATAATGATAAAGAACTATCTGGCGAGGAAGAGAAATCTGACATAGATATAGATAATAATGATAATGATGAAGAAGAGAAATCTGGTAATGAGGAGAAATCTGAAAAGGAAAAGAGCTCTGATGGAGGTGGTGATGGATCTACTTAGTCATGTTTCTTCTCTTTTTCTTCCTTGTAAATTTTGTACATTTATTTTTTTCTTCTTGTAACATTGCTGCGAGTTTCTCCAACTTGATGTGTAAACTTGTTTTGCTTTTATCTGTACGAATTAGAAAATAATTCTTTTTCTGCAACATAATCAATCAATCATAATCATTATCCTTTAATTATTTGTATAAATGTATCATCTATGCAATTTTGTCATATGATGGATGAATAATAATTTCATCATTCTATGCATTCCCATACTTGCCTCTATTATTCATCTGCAATATGAAAAAATTGAGTAGAGATTAGATATTAGTTGTGAATCAAATTAAATTTGCCTCAATATCAGCGATGTTATCGCTAGCAAAAATTGCATAACTTTATGATCTATGCGTAGAATCACAAATCTCATAAATTCTGCGAGCATTATCTCAATAATCTTATGGTCTTATTATGCCTTCCTAACTAAAGGTCTTATTTTGCCACATTTTTTCTTTCTGCGACAAAATCGCAGGATGTCTTTACATTTGCATGTATTGACCCATTGATCTTGTCTTATCAATATTTTTTCAACATCTCTGCAACAATATGATAAGTATAAACTATCTTGCAAGAATTAAACCTTATGACATTGGTGTCTTGCGATGAAATCGCAGGACGTCTTTACACTTTCATGTAAAAACCCATTGATCTCATCTTAACTTTTATTTTTTGGCTTGTTGCCTCTGTATAATTTTCGTCACGTGACAATATGACAGGCCTAAATATTCTTGCGATCATAAAGCCCCATGACATTGCCGCCTTTATACACTTATCATCTCCCTAATGGAGGGTGTCGCCCTTATCTTCCCCCTGGTTTCCCCTTCAAAGAGGGCACATCGGCCATACAAGACTAGATCCTCCTATCTAGATTTTCCAACAACCAGTTGTTTTCGCAGCCTCTTATCCTTTATGCCTATATGGCTTATAGTTACAAGACTGCACCCTAAGTGGGGTTTTCTTCAGGCCAAGTGCATCATAGACAAGACTTACCAAGAATGGACAGGGTAGGTTCGTCCGTCCCGGGCACTCTTGGATCAACCGTGTAATTCGGCGCCTTAGTCATATTCTGCACTTCTTAGAAGATATTCTCAGTCGTCCAACCAGGGTATAATCTTATATAGTTGGAAGTCCAAGATCTCTCTCCTGGATAGGTTTTCTTTAACCCCAACATCTGCATGACTCAGGTTCCAGCAGCGGTATAACCTTATCCCTGAGTCATGTAAAGATATACCCCTTTATATGACGCACTATTAGGTCTTACATTTGCCTCTTGCTAAATTGTATCCGCGAACTAAGGTGCACGCCATAAAGGTTCGTCCCATTCTATTAATCTCTGCGAAATTTTATTCGCGATTCTCGCGAGTATTGTAACTCTGATAAAATTTCATTTCTTTGATCTTCTTGTAAAATTTTGCAATTCTTTCAAACAGAGTACTCTTTTCAATTGCATTTTCTTCAAACAAATTCTGCGTAAGCTTCTTTAAATTTCATCATTTTACCTTTCTACTTACTATTTTCTGGTTCGCTTTTTTCATTACGTTTTCTTTGTTTTTTCTTTATCTGCGAGCCGCTCGTCATCATCTTCCTATTGCTGCTCTATTGAATCAATCATAAATCTTTCACATCTCTGTTATTGCTTGATGTTGTACTTCCAATTGCTCTTCTTCTCAGCTCTTTCCTTGCAAGATTTTATATCAATCTCATAACATTTCTTGCTTTCTCCCCAATCTACCTTAATAACTCCAACACCATTAGGATGAGGAAATTTAACACACTGGTGGAAAGTAGATGCTACACCTAATATCCCATGTAGCCAAGGTCGACCAATCAGGGCATTGTAAGGTGATTCAATATCAACAACAAAGAACAAGATCTTGGAAGTTATCCCCTTTAATGGAATCCGCATTTCAATTTCCCCTTTGGGTTTATTGGCAGTACCATTAAAACCATAGATTTTATATGTTGATGGTATTAGATCTTCGTCTCTTCCACCCATGTTCTTGTAGGTATGATAAAATAATATGTCAACTGAGCTGCCTGTGTCTATTAGAACTCTATTAATGGCCCAAGAATCTTCATTTTCGTTATCATTTTCTTCATCTTCTTCTTCTACTTGCTTGGGGTTTATCTCTAACCTTACTACCAATGGGTTATCATGCTGCTCACCAGGCTCTGGTACTTCTTGTGCAGTGAAATATATAGTTTGTTTTTGCCATTATTTTAATGACGAGACTCTCTCAATATTCATTATCTCTTTTCCATCTGTGTCTCTCGCGAAAACCCTGCTTAGAACATTATCATGTAAATCCTTAACTGTTCTGGATGAATGTACAATGGAATTTCAAAACAAATATTTTGCTTTAGCCCCAACTTCTATTACGAATAATTCTGCTCCTTTTACAGTATTTAACCTGCGAATTTCTGGTGCTGGAGGCAATCGCTGAGATTGTGGGTGTCCTACTAAAAAGTGGTTTAGCTTTCCTTGGTCAATCATCCTTAAAATTATTCTCTTTACATTCCTGCAATCATTTATTGTGTGACCATGAAAGTGATGGTAAGGATAAAATTCTTGACTACGATTATTAGGATGTGGTTCTTTTCCCATATTCCATGGTGATGATATATTTTCCATCAAAATGATAGCTTCCCAGATTTTTTCTATACTAGCATTTAGAGGTGGCATCTTAATTTCTTCCCATATTATCTTCTGGTTACCTTGGCTTCTGGAATTGTTTTGCCTCTGTCCACCATAATTTTATTGCGGATGATCAAGCCTTTGAATCTTATTATTCCCACCGTGATTGTAATAATTCTTCTCCCTTTCATATTCTTCTTGATCTCGACTGCCCATAGCTACCAACTTCTGCTGGTTATCAATTTCCATTTTCTCTTGTTGTGCTTGCGAACTGCTCGCCACATTGTTAATCATTTTAGGAAGTAAACTCCCATTTGCTGCTACTGAACTGGTATTCGCGATTGGATATGATTCCATATCATTTTGTTTTTCCTCCAAGGCAATGTATTCCTCCTGTAATTCCCGCAGCTCTATCATAGTGATTGTATTCTTGATTATGAAAATTTATATGTACAGCAGATTGGTCGCGAACATTGCATTGATAAAAGATAGGATAGGATGTCTCTCGCCTACTCTTCCTACCATCTCACTGCATATTGTCTTCCATCTTATGGTTAAATGTTTTAGACTCTCGCCAACCCTCTGCTTTAACCCAAACACATCTTCAATACCTGGCCACGGTGAATTGTTGCTTATATATGCTCCCAAAAATGTAGCTTGCAAATGATCAGATGAAGTTATAGTATTTTTTGGAAATCCCTCAAACCATTTTAGAGCCTCGCCAGTTAAGCTAGATGCAAAATACTTGCACAATACGGTATCATGATTCTCCCATTGTAGCATACACCTAACATAAGCCTTAACATGTTGTACAACACAGGTAGTTCCATCAAAAATGCTGGTTAATGCCGGTAAGTTGCACTTTGGAGGTATTCCTCTTAACTGTACTTCTTGAGTGAATGGAGTTCTCGCAGCTTCTTCAATAGATTCATCGAGTTTCCTTCTACCTTCTTCTCTTCTGTTATTTATTATCCCCCTAATCTCTGCTAATTCTTTTAAAATGTGCTCATTCGCAGCTGAATTCGGTTCCATTGGTCTTTTCAATGCTGCTTCCCTTCTCCTGCGTTCATGTACTTCTTGTCTCGCGAGATCTTGTGTATCTTCATATACATCCACATTCATTCTTCTGCGATCTTCTGCTTCACCTTCTTCTTGCCATCGCAGCTGATTATATTGTCTATTTTCTTCTCTGCGAATTTCTTCATTTTTCTTCGCTTTCTTTCTATTCTCCTTTGTATTCTATCATACTCTTCCTGAATATTATTATTATGGCGATTTTGCGTCCGTCTCCTTTCTCGATTTTCATGGTTATTTTTCCGTATTGCTTCTTGGAATTCTTGTTCTTCTACCCCTTCTCTTAATCTTTCTCTCTTGCAAGCTAGGCGTGCTTGTTCAGCATAATGTCTCCCAATTTCTTCCTATATTATTCTTCGATTTCTCTGAATCTCTCGCCCATGTAATATCCTCCTACCTTCTTCTGGAATTTCTTCATCATTTTAGTTATTTCTTCCCTCCTGATTTCTGTTGTTAAGTCTATTATCCAAAGTTTCGCCACGCGGATCATGTCGATTTTCTATTACCTCTCCTTCTCTATGACGTTGTTCTTCATTTGGATTTTGCATTTCCTCTTGGATATTTCCTCTAACATTTCTTATTGGGGAATTTCGCCTTAATTCTTCTCTTAATGATCTTGAATTTGATCTAACAGTACTTCTTGATCTTCTACTTTGTAATCTCAAATTCTCCATTCTCAACTCGTGATTTTGTCTTGTTAAATTTGCACGCTCTTCTGCCTCTAATCTTCTTTCCTCTTGTATTCTTTGTCTTAGATCATCTGTTGTTTCATCTTCACCTTCTCCGTGAATTAATCCTTTAACCATTCCTTGATTTCTTTCTCCTCTTCTTTCGTCTCTTAATTGTTGATCTTCTATATCTTCCTTCGAATCCGATATCCAAGTATGCACACTCACTCTATCATAATCCACATTTCTATCTTGCATCGGTGTTTGTTGATTCGGTTGTGGAATTTGACTTTCTCCTTCAATCCCTGTTCTATTTCTTCCTGTTCTTATCCTTGAAGACTCTCCTAATTCATTTGTTTCTCCACCTGCAAGTTTTTTACTCCTCCTCACAGTTGTTGGTGGCTCTGATGTATTTCTTCTTCTTCTATCCATTTCTTCAACTCTAACAATTTCTTCAAATCTTCAAGTTGTAATTAGAGATTTTTTAGCTTGATTCTCCCTGTTTCGGGCGCCAAAATGTAGTTGCAGGAAATCCCACACTACACCCTTGTTATGATCTTGCTATATTCAACTCACAATTGAAGATTAAAAATGACACTTTATTATTTTGTTCTCAAAAATGTTTACAGAAATGGAAGAATTCAAGATTACAACTATTCTCTTGAAGTTTCTCTCTCCTCAAGACTTTCTTAACTCTCAAAAATACATCATCCTTTTCTGGACATATTGGGTCTCTATTTATAGGGTAGTTACATAATGGATGACATCTAAGTTTTCCTCTTATTTCGGATTTGTTCTGCGTTTGTACCGCGATAGTTACAATGTTCATTCTCGCAAGTTTTTTAACCATCGCGGGATAAAAATGCTCTTCTCATGTTTTCTTCAATCGTCAATTATTACGTCACTCTTTTGACTGCTTTTGTGAAATTTGCCAAGTGTTGTTAAAAGCTTGCGGTATTGCTCGTTGGGAGGCGTTGTTAATCTCGCAGAGAGGTATTGTAGCGATATTCTGGTCCTATAATAATGCCCTGATTGGATGACCTTGGTTACATGGGATATTAGGTGTGGCATCAACCTTTCACTAATGTATTAAATTTCCTTATCCTAATGGTGTTGGAATAATAAAGGGAGACTGGGTTGATGGGAAGAAATGCTATGCAATTGATATGAAATCTTGCGAGGAAAGGGCAGCAAAGAACAGAGACTAGAAACGAAGCATCAAGCAAAAACAAAGAGGTGATAAGCTGATGGTTGACACAATAGAGCGGCGAGAGGAGAGAATACTGTGAAATAAACATGAGTGTATGAATGGCAAGCAGATCACAGATGCAAAACGCAATAAAAGAGCAGAAACAAAAAGTAGTAAGTAGAAAGGTAAAACGAAGAAATTTATGAATGATTAGTTGAAGAATTCGCAAAATATTTGTTGAAGAAAATATTTCAAAAGGATATTTTGTTTGAATAAAAGAAATGAAATTGAAAAATTATACAAGAGTTGAAATGCAAATAAGGAGAAGATCAAAGAAAAAAATTTCACCAGAATTGCAATATTCGCAAGAAACGCGAATAAAATTTCGCAGAGACATAAGAATGGGACAAACCTATATGGCGTACACCCTAGTTCGCGGATACAATTTCACAAGAGGAAAATATAAGACCTAAAGTGCGTCATATAAGGGGGTATCTCTTTGCGTGGCTCAGGGATAAGGTATACCGCTGCTAGAACCTGATTCATGAAGACTGGGGTCCATCTCTTTGAGATACCTATCCAGGAAAAATACTTTAGATTTCTAACTATATAAGGTTATACCCTGGTTGGAAGACTGAAGGTCTCTTCTAAGGGGTGCAGAGTATGACAAGGCGCCACGGTTGATCCAAGGGTGCCCGGGATGGACGAACCTACCCTGGCCATTCTTGGTAAGTCTTGGCTATGATGCACTCGGCCCAAAGAAAACCCCACTTAGGGTGCAGTCTTGTAACTATAAGCCATATCGGCATAAAGGACAAGAGGCTGCGAAAACAACTGGCTGTTGGTAAATCCGAATGGGAGGAGTTATTCTTGTATGGCCGATGTTCCCTCCTTGAAGGGGAAACCAGGTGGGAGATAAGGGCGGCACCCTCCATTAGGGAGCTGATAAGTGTCTAAAGATGATAATGTGATGGGGATTTATGCTCGCAAGAGCATTTAAGCCTGTCATATTTTCACGTGACGAATATTATACAGAGGAAGCAAGCCATAAGAAAAAGTTAAGATGAGATCAATAGGTTTTTATATGAAAGTATAAAGACAACCTGCGATTTCATCGTAAGACGGCAATGTCATGAAGCTTTGTTCTCGCAAGGCAATTTAGACTTGTCATATTGTCGCAGAGAAATTGAAAAAATACGGATAAGGCAAGATCAATGGGTTTTTACATACAAGTGTAAGGACGTTCTGCGATTTTGTCGCAAAAATAAAAAGTGGCAAAATAAGACCTTTAACTAGGAAGGCATAATAAGACCACAAGAAGTTGAACGACTGCGATATTCCTGCATAGATTATGAAATTTTCGATATTTACGCATAGATCATAAAAGTATACAACTGTTACTTGCGATGATGCTCGCAACTCAACTTTACTTACAACTGATATCTATGATCTACTCAATTTTTTCATATTGTAGATGAATAACAGAGGCAAGTATGGGAATGCATAGAATGATAAAATTATTATTCTTCATCGTATGATAAAATTACATAGACATTATTATATGAAACATTTACATAGATAGTTAAATATTAATAATTATGTTGATTGATTATATCGCAGAAAAGAATTGTTTTTTCGATTTACAGGTAGAAGCAAAAGAAATTTATACATTAAGGAATGTTAGAAGCTGGAGATACTCGCAGCAGTACAATATGAGGAAAAAGAGATAAATGAACAAATATTACAGAGGAGTTCAAGACTAATTAGATCCGTCATCATCTTCGCCGGATATTTCATCTTCACCTTTATCTTCATATTCATCCTCGTCAGATTCCTTAGCTTTGCTATCAGAGATAACAAGGTTTGGAGTGTTCGATGAAATTTCTTCTACGAGATCAGGATATATAGAATAAGGAATGTTATGATCATTGCAGACCATTTTAATGGAGTCGTTACGAACACCAATAAGGGCATTACTAAAATTCACAGCAGTAATCTTCAATTAATTTTTTAACCTTGAATAATTTTCATTGCGAGCAGCAAGAGTATTTGCGAGTTGATTCTTATTAGATTCAAGTTCTCCAATTCTTTCAGTATATCTCTTCTTAACTCATGCGAATATATAACAACAAATTGAAAATTCTGCAAAGATAAGAAGATTAATGACAAGAAATTAATGAGGAAGAACAATTAGCAACCTTCTTTTTCATAAATCATGTCCTTAATTAAGGCCGCTTGTTCAACATGAAGACTAACATCTACACCTAAGTTAGCTCTGGCGTTGTCAAGAACCTTTACAGCCCAAGCAAATTCATCATTATCGTTAATAATAAGACAGGAACGGATTTGGTTTTCTCTTTTAACAAGATCATCTCTCTCGTGGATAAGTTTATCTCTGTTAATTTGGGATTCAAGAACGGTTTTGTGAAAATCCGTTAAGGTTTGTGCTCCATGTCTAGAGATGCGATCCCTTTTATCTATAAGATCACTTTTTTGAGCTCTTAGAATCTTGATTTCTTCTTTAGAATTAAGATATTGACGCTTGGATGCATTGGCCGCTTTCAAGCTAGATCTATGACCAATTGCTAAAACATGAAATTTGGGTCTAAGATCATCTACAGAAATGGAGTTAATCTGTTCATTTGAATAACTACATAAGGATTCATTAAGGCGATTGAGAAGTGTATCATCATCTATTGGGTTTGGAAAAGAACGAAGGAATACAGCTTCGTCAGAAAGACCATAAACATCTGCGAAGAAGAATAATAAGAACAAAATGCAGAGGAATACAAGGATAAAAAGAAAGGGAAAGATTTCTTACCATAAATATGATCATTCGCAGCTTGGAGGCTTATGACCTTTTCATGAGAGAAAGTTAGATCATTTTCCAACTGCTTGATTTTTTCTTGAAGGTAAGTTGACCCAGATTCCAATTGCCCGCAAAGACTAGCGGACTCAGATTCCAAATCCACATTCTTCTTGCAAAAAGATGCACACCTCCTCTCCAAGTCTGAAGCAACAGCAAAGGAAGCTCTTCCAGTCTGCGAGAGAACAATGTAAATTAAAGCTGGCGAGGAAATGAATACATAAGTATAATAAAGAAATGAAAACATACCAGAATAACAAGAGAATTTAAGAGACTGGGAGATATTGATCTTGAGATTCCTTGGAGGGAATCATTATCAACCAGTATCAGAGCATTGCAGACTTTAGTGAGAGCCTGAGATACCCCATTAAGAGCTCATCTCCATAATCAGTTGTGATACCACATGTAATATCGCCGAAGATCTTGGACAGTTGGGTCATGGAGGAATCAGATTGGGAAGACTCCATGGTAGAAGGGACATCAGCATTAAAATCATCAGAATTACCACTCGAGTTTTCCGCATTAACTTGAGGAGTTGAAGAAGAAGAGAATTGCAGACTTTAGTGAATCATTATCAACCAGTATCGGAGCATTGCAGACTTTAGTGAGATCCTGAGATACCCCATTAAGAGCTTCATCTCCATAATCAGTTGCGATACCACATGTAATATCGCCGAAGATCTTGGACAGTTTGGTCATGGAGGAATCAGATTGGGAAGACTCCATGGTAGAAGGGACATCAGCATTAAAATCATCAGAATTACCACTAGAGTTTTCCGCATTAACTTGAGGAGTTGAAGAAGAAGAGAATTGGGTTTTCTTTTCTTTATGAGAGGAGCACCAGATTTTTCTCTACGAGGAGCAGAAGACTTCTCTTTGAGAGGAATAGTAGATTCTTCCTTGCGAGAAGCATCTTTGTATTTCCCTTTAGTCTTCACAATCTTCAAAGGTTCTCTTTCTTCGATTTCCTGCGAACACATATAAAGATAAGAAATAGAGGCAACAATATATTGTTAAGGTTTATAAAGAAATATTTCTTACTTCATCTGTGAGAGATTTGAGGGCTAAAAGAGTGCTGGGTTTCCCAAAATTTTGATAGTTCAGTTTCAACCTATCAATCTGGAAAGAGTGAAGTAGTCAGCGAGAGTATGCAAATATGAGGAAGATAATAATTATAATTATGTAAAAAATTGGAGGGAACATACTTCTTTAGTCCTTTCATGACAGTTGAAAACCCACAGTTGATACTTTGAAAGATTCGCAGGAAATGTATGAAGACCAGAGATATAGGGACCCACAAGACATAATGGAAAAAGAAACCATTTGTCATCGCTAGAGTGGCGAGGGCCTTGATTAGTACTTGTATGACAGTCGATATATAGCATAAGAACTTTATCTTCAGCGATATTATCCTTCCTATGTAAGCGGACACCCCAGCAAGTGATATCCTTCTTCATAGAGATTATTTTGTAATTTTCAAAGAAATTCTCCACAGTATAATTCGCGGAAACAATTGGAATATCTTTAAATTTTGGATTCTTCGCAGTATCAGGGTAACGAGATTTTTTACCAGCACCGCGAGTAGCATATTCAAGCATTAAACGAATAAAATCACCTCTCAGCTGATAGACTGCTCGCGAGAACTATGTGTGAGAGAGTATCTCATAGAATAAAGGAAGATCAGGGTCATAGAGAGGAATGGGAAGACCAGCTTCAAGCTGACCTAGCGAGACTATGATTTTTTCGCGATTATATGGAAAATCAGAGAATAATGGAACAGAAAGTTGAGACTTGGGGTTTTGATTGGGAATGGTGGATAAAGTAAAACCTTTATGTTGAAATTCTTTTTTAATCTTCTCAAAAGTAGCCTCATATTTGCGACCAACTACAACCATCTTTAGTATGGGAATGAAGATTGAAAGAGTAAAAGATCGAAAGAAAAATTATAACAGTTGCAGATCCGGAATTTACGGAAGAATAGTAAAATTGCAGAGAAGTTGCAGAGAGGAAGAAGAAAGTAAAAAGAAGAAAAGAAAAGAATGAAAGAAGTATTTGTAGAAGAATAAAGTTCTTGAAAAGGTGAATGCAATTAATGCAAGGAGAGGACGTGAACTGTCAGATCGCAGCGGTTGAAAAGGACGTGTCAAAAACCGAATGGAAGAAGAAGTATGTGAAAATAGCTGGCGAAGGATACAGAAACGTGCCAAATCAGAAGGGTTCAAAAAGATAAACAGTTGCGGCATTATGAAATATTCAATTCTCATGATCTTTCCTCCTTCGCAGAAAAGACATGAGAAGAGGCAAGATGTAGAACCAAAATATCGCCATGAAAGTATTCTTGCGAGATTAACAACACTTCTGCGATCATCACTGCAAGTTCTTTAATAACACTTTGCGAGCGTCATAAAATAACTTAAGGGGTTATCCAAAGAATGACGTAATAGCTGACAATTGAAGAAACACGAGAAGAGCGTGATTGATCTGCAATGGTTATAGTGCTCGCGAGATTTCATATTATAACTGTTGCGATGAGATCGCAGAAAAAATCCGAAATAAAAGGAAAACTTAGCTGTCATCCACTATATAATTACCCTATATAAAGAGACCCAGTAGATTGAAAAAAGGGGATGATGTATTTTTTTGAGTGTTGAGAAAGTCATGAGGAGAGAAAAAATTCAAGAGAACTGTTGTATTCTTGATTTCTTCCATTTCTTGTAAACATTTCTGAGAATCAAATAATAAAGTGTCGTTTTTAATCTTCAAAATGTGTTAATTAGTGTGAATTCTTATCAAGGGTGTAGTGTAGGATTTCCTGCAACTACAGTGATGACCTCAACAAGATATTCCAGTGCCAGCTCATCAATCAATGCCAGCGCTTGTTCAAGATTGGTCTCACCTCCGAAAGCAAACTTATATAGGCTTCTCTCTGGAACTCTTTATGGTTTCCTCATAGCATCCTCCAAGGTTAATTCTCGTTTGTAAAATGCTAGGTGTCCGAAGTCCATTCTATACCAAAATTTAACAAAAATCAAGTAAAAATCGGTACATAAAGAAACAAAAGTAGTCCGATTCTGAAGAGACTATCAGAATCGGTTTATGTGGTACATGTATAAAACCCGATTCTGGCAAGGAAGATGAAAAGCCTATGCAATCGGATTATACATATTACATATATAAACCGATTCTGGTGATGTATTTTCATATTTTATTTCTAACACAAAATCAGTTGATGTTAATCATCATGTAAACCGATTATTGTGCATGCTCTTCATGGCCGAAAACAAGACCCAGAATCGGTTTATTCGATATGTCAATAAAAACAGATTATGGGTGTAATCAGAGTTTTGATTTGGAAAAAACGAAGATTTAAACATGTGAATCAATAAGATGAGAATAATCATAGAATAGGTTGATGGAGATTTACCATTTTCTTGTGTGGATCGAAGATTCGTTGGAGAAGAAGATGAAAATTAGAGTTTTGAGAATTTGGAAAGATTAGGATGAAAATAGAAAGTTTTTTTAGGTTTAGTTTTTTTTTGTTTTTGGATTTACTGAAAATGGAAAGATTAGTATTTATATGAGAGAGTTTTAGGAATTAATGTGGGGTAAATTAGTATTTCTTAGAAATTTGGGTGCCCAAAGTAATTTGGTGGTGTGAGAAGGAAAATTTGATAGGCCCCAATTAAGTCCTATGGACCCCAATTTAGCAAGGTTAATTAATAAAACTTGCAAATTATTCCAGTGGCCCTGGAATATTATAGGAACTAAGATTAACAAAATAACCGGTGTGCATATTACCTGCACATAAAATCAGTGTGCATACTTCCTGCACACTATAAAAATATGAAGAAAAATTAAAAATTAATTCCAAAAATCAGTGTGCATATTGCATGCACACTATAAAATATGAAGAAAATTAAAAATAATTATATACAGAAATCAGTGTCATATTTCCTACACAAAATCAGTGTGCATATTGTCTGCACACTATAAAATATGAAGAAAATTTAAAAAAAAAATTTTAAAGAATAAAAAATTATAGGAAATGAAAATTTGATAGTTGTATTTAGGCTAGTTGCGTAGGTCTTTCAAAAAGTTTTCCAAATATATAAAATTTGTCGAACTCTTACTTGTGGTTCGTGAGATATATTATGTTTAAGTAGGCATGGCGACTATACCCTTAATAAAGGATATAGTTTATTTGATAACATCATCAAACATCTTTATCCAAATGACCCTCTTCTTTTTTAAGGGACATTTCAACAAAATGAGTTAATATTTAAAAAAAAATGAATTTTAAGTCAAAGGCCATTTGAGTAAGAGAGAGTGAGGGGAGGGCCAAATACTAAATTCCCACATTAATTAATGTTAATGATTAGGTTAACTAAATTAAGCAAGATTAGTAATAAGAAGAAACCTATTATAGGGTCTCAAAGGATTTGGTTTTGAGGACTCCTATGGATTCAACTATCCTAAATATGGATGTGGGGACCTAATAAAGGGGCTCCAAACCTAAATTTAATTAATATAGGGGCCCAAACCTAAATTTAATTAATATGAGGATTTCAAACCTAATTTTTTCAATCCCTAATTTAATCAAACCTAAACTACCCCCTCCCCCCTCTCTTCTTCTCCTTCGCCTATACTTGCTCTCTTCTCCTACTCCATCACCTCTTTTCTTTTCTTCCATTTTTTCTTCTTCTTTAAAGATGATAATCATCGATTCTAAGCTAGTAATGGCTTTAATTAGGTAAAAATCCACAAACCCACTTTTTCTTTTGCAAAAACATATCAGATTTTGATTAAAATTAGGGATTTAGAAATTTGTTTCAGCTTAATATATTATACGGTAAGAAAACCCAACCATATGTCAAATTTTCAAAAAAAATAAACCAAAAAATTTCCAAAACTTAAGTTGTCCTGATGTTTGTTAAGGTTGGGAAACCTAACCTTAACTTACCCAGATTTTGTCTACGGTTGGGAAAATATGAACTCCCAACTGAAACTTCAATTTTTCAAAAAAAAAAAAATCCCGAGTTTTTTATTTTGATTTTCAAATATTAACAATAAATCAAATGATTAGTCTAACTTTATTACTAATCTTATCACCAATCTTGTTTTATTTAGTTAACCTAATCATTAGTATTAATTAATCATTGGGATAAGGGGTTTTAGAGATTACTATTTGATGATCCTATTTTTTGTCATTTTGTGAGCCCTCAAAAAAATAATCTTGGAGCCCCCCTAATAGGTTTCAATAAGAATAGACTAATCATTTGATTTATGATTAATATTTGAAAATCAAAATAAAAAATTCGCGTAAATTTTTTATTTTCTAAATTTTTTATGTTACGGCTAGGTTTTCCAGCTATATACAAACTGAGGTAATTTATATATGGTTGGGAGTTTATATTTTCTCAACCGTAGAAAATTTATACGGTGAGGAAATCAGTATTTTCCCACGGGTAAATTCATTCATACGGTTGGGAGATCAATATTTATTAACCATATTCAGTTATGGAACTAATTTTTCAATCTCTAATTTAATCAAATCTAACCTGTTGATGGGGTAAAAAACAATAAAAAAAAGATTAGGTTTAGTTTTTTATTTAATTAGATTTAAGTTTGGTAATTATTTTGGTTATCAAAGGGTTTTTGTATTTTTAATGATAAATTAGATCCCCCTCATCCATATTTAGGATAGTTGAACCCATATGAGCCCTTAAAACCAAATCCTTGGATCCCCTGTAAAAGAAAGTCCTATGGTGGAATCCATCATATTCCAAGTGTGGATAAATTGTGGAATGTCAAGTCTAGTGGCTTCCAAATTGGTGTTTTCCACAAAAAACCCAAGCAGTGTTCCATGGTTCCGTGGGATGTCTCGTGGAATCGATGGGAGCGCTAATTAGATTAGCGTAAAACGTTATTCAGAATAACGCACTAGAAGACCGAAAGTGCTAATCAGAATAGCGCACTAGAAGACGGAAAGCGCTAATCAGAGTATCACTTTTTTTTATCCGTAGATTTAAAACGAGCCCTTTAAAATCTAATGGTTGAAAAAAAAAACGTAATCTTAATAGCGTTTTTCTAACGCTATTTTGATTAGCATTTTTGTTGTTCCACCACTACACTTGCACTTCCATCCACAATTCTAAATGCTGAGGTGGCATGGAAGATGGAACTCTTCCACCATAAGACTTGCTCTAATAGGTTTCTTTCAAAAATTAGTCAGTAAAAAAGGGTCAGTAAGAAATTATCTATATATTTTCCGTATTAACTAATTTTCCCTTTCTTAATTAATATTATCTTTGTTTCATTAGTGTTAGAAAAAAGTTTAAGTTATAGGTTTAGAAGAAAAAAAATAAGAATGTGTTAGAGAAGAAGAAGAACAAGAAGGTGAGAAACATCATGAAGAAAATAAGGTTAAAGGTTCAATAACGTTTAGAAATTACGAGTTGTGGATCTATGTTGCATGATCCATTTTTTTTTTGTGTTTGTATGTGATCGTTAACCGTAAAATATCATTTTCGCATGCATTGAATGCCATTAACAACCCAAATCGGTAGATACCGGAGTTCCTATTGATAGAAATCACTTACCTACCGATTGTATTAGTCGTCCCGAAACAATTCCTCTAAATTCAAAAAAATTGGAATTCAATGGTTGACATTACGTTATAACATAACGGGTATATAAATGACAACATTTTCTACCGATTATGAATAATTTTTGAATACACCAAAGATTTCCCCCTATCTAGGGAGAGACTTAATGGTTGTCTTTTTGAAAAAATAAACAACAAAAGATAATAATCGGTACATAAATAGGACACATTTTCTACCGATTATACAACCATAAATCTATTACCATGTCTTGTACTTAGCGTTGTGGACGGCTTGGACGATCCTTAAATGGATTGAATCTGCCAATTACCTTAAGGATGTAAAACTATGTAAAGATAATTTGTACCTTTCCATCTTCGTCATTGCTCGAGAGATTTTACCATAACATGATCATTGGTTTGACCTCTCAATTAATATCGATTTACTAGATAAGTTAAATTCACGAATTCGGCCACCGCGTTGTTTTCTGAAACAGATCGACTGAAAATATCAGCACTATGACGGTTATTGGGGTTACCGATGTCAACACAGAAATGTTCGTGATTTTATCCCAAATAACTCATACTCATCACACCATGTTGCCTAGGTTCTTATCCATGCCTCGGATATAATTGCACATAGAGATAGATCTTCTTCAACCATGAACTCTATAGGATTAATGAATGGTCGAGCCATTATCTTGAAGATGTTGCAGAGAGTTAAAATGTATTTATGTTGTATAAATGAGTAGAGGATACCTTCCTTATATAGATTAGAGAGCCAACGACTATTTTTTTGAAAAAGTAGCCGGTAAAGCGAAGTGTAACATGAGTGTACGAATTTTTTTTACTTATTAGTTCATATAGATGCCAACAATCGGAACTCATGGGTTAATTATATATGGACGATTTTATAATCTGCCAACAAGTATAATTCTAGGCAACCAATTATTTAGTTAAATGACATCATAAAATCACAAATTTTTCATCTTTAATATTCAGAAATCTATGAATTTCAATAAACTTCTGATTAGTATGTAGCCTCCAATATTGGATTTTTCTAAAATCACAAGATTTTCGAATTTTTCAACTTATATATTCGATAGTAAAACAAATGTATCCCGAAATTGGATTTTTTCCAAAATAATTAAATTTTCGAATTTAATGAACTAACATATTCGGTAGTAAATGAAGTTCATTTAAATTCTGATTAGTATGTAGTTCCAAAATTAAACTTTGTCAAAATTATTTTTGAATTTTACACCTAATATATTCGGTAGTAAACGAAACTAACACGACTACCGATTACAGATTTTTGAAATTTTCAACTAACATAATTGGTAGTTGAGTGACGTTCATATTCTATAGATTATGTCCACTTTAGGGTTCATAATAAATGTAAACTGAAACTACCATAATCAGTAGTAAACGATATGCAATATCTACTGGTTTCAGTAGCTTCTGACAAAAGATGGAAAAACTTTCCAGAATGGTTAGATACATAACAAAACTATCTTCCGAATGTAATTATTCTCTGACAAAAATTGGAACAGTTCTTCAGAATCAGTATAAAAATATAAACTTAACTATAGATTGCAACCATATTCTGACAAATTTTGGAAACGTTCTCCAGAATCGGTAGTATATATATTATCTACCGAGTGTGTTGAAAAAAATACTCCCTCCGTCCCTAATTAGATGAGCTACTTGTAGTTTGCACAAATTTTAATGCAAGGAGGAAAGTGGAGTATATTTAAGTATTTTTTACAATTATACCCTTATAGGCAATAATTAGTAAAATTTAGAAACGATTTATCTCTTAAACTATACCACGGTTTTTTATAAACTTTATAACGTTTAAAAGCATTTTAAAACACCTACGCAACGAATATAAACATGACTATCAAATTATACATATTTCTTATAGAAAAAATAATCAAGTAAAAGGGTAGTTTTAGAAATATCCCCTTTATTAGTGAAATAGCTCATCTATTTGTGGACAAAACTAAAAACCAAATAGCTCATTTAATTAGGGACGGAGGGAGCAGTTTCACTTTGGAAGTTTGAGTCGCTTGCAAACCAATTGATAATTGATAAACATAACTCTAAATACATTCACAATCCATAAAATGAACCATTCATAATCCATAAACATAATTTAAGACCTCATAATCCGAAACAAGCATTTAAAACGAAATAATCCAAAACATTGAAAAACACATTAACAACTAGTTTTTGGATGTTTTAGATTTAGTACGAGAAGACTCTGTCAATACTTTGATCTAGTTTGAGTGACCCTTATGTCAGAAGAGAAGACTCTCAAGAATAATCAAACTATGTGCGATCAAAGTTTCAACAACCGTTATTCAATCAAATCAATAATCGAAAACAAAAATAACAATACAATTATCTAGTTTCCCACCAACGGTACTCGTAGAGCTTCTTGATCCCACAGAAGTTTTTAAACTAGCGGTCGTAAGAGATTTTGCATAATTAGGGTACTTTCCTCTCTGAATAGACGACTCCACTAGTAACTACACAAATGAAGTTTTGCTGGCTCTTAGGATAGTTTGCAAGATGTACAAACTTAACTATTTATAGATCAAGGTTGTTTGGACACCAAGAAAATTCCAAAACCGAAAGATTCTCAAGATATGCCATAAAGTACTAATTTCGGTTTTCATATTTCCAATTTATGTCAAACAATATTTCCGAAATCTCTCATAAAAAAACTTCCAATATTAGTTTAGCACATTACGAATATTCTTTTTTCTAGAGATATGTTTTAATTGCTGAAAAAACAAAACATATAGAATCGAAAATCTTAATTAAAAGATTCTCAATATTTCGGTTTAGGATCACTTTGAGTATCAAGGAATATATTTGAACAATTATGAATAAGATTTGTGCACATGTTCAAATCATGTCGACATCCATAACTTTCGTATCTTCGCAAACCCTAATTCCGAATTCACCAGATACGTGAAGTCGTATGTGAAATTGAGATTTGGTTTTGCCTTTGGGGACCGGTTTTACCATACCACCTAACATAGGTTAAGTTTTGGTTGTACCAAGTCTCCAACATAGGTAAGGATCGGTTCCATCATGACTCCCAACATAAGTTAAAAAATTGGTCATACCAAGTTCCCAATATAGGTAGGGATCGGTTCTACCTTGACTTCGCAACATAAGTTAAGAATCGGTTCTACTAGCTTCTAAATTATATATGTAAGTACCGTTTCTACCTTGACTTTTTAACATATATTAAGAATCAGTTCTACCACATATCCTACCATAGGCATGATTCGGCCATAAAAGATCTTCATGAGAAACCGGACCAACATACCTATTGATTTCCTTTCGATTACGAAACAAGTGAGTATATGTACTTCCTTTAAATTAATGTTATAAAATGTTGTTTCCTAGAATGAAATCAACACATATAACATATATATACATAATCTATTAGCAAGTTATATATACTATGTCGCATTTACGAAGTTCAAAACATTAGCATTATACTTCATTAACATGATCATAATAATATGACCAAGTCTAATGCTAGAGTTGCGTCATAATATAACTTTGCATGTTATGTTCTTAATCATAAACGACGTGAAAGTTACGTTAGGAATGGAAACAAGTTCAAGCCAATTTTATCAACCTTAAGTGGAAAGATGATGTCTTCATTGTATTTTTTACTTTTTACTTTCTTCAGGTCTTCAGAGTAATACTTGTATATCTTAACATTCTTAGACTTTCTAGTCTAACCTAAATGAAATTGACTCAAGTAAGTAATCAAACGACTCTAGGTGAGTTTTGATATTAAAATATGACAACCAACCTTAACATACCAACGGATGGTGGGTTCAACTGAGCTATGATCTAACAGTTTTATTTTGTTCTCAGAAATTTAATTTTAACATCAGTAATTCATTGATGCAGTTCCAACAGATATAAACCAATTGCTGAGGAACCTAGTTTATGTTTATGCGCCACTTTGTGAGAGCATGAAGTTATACCCAACAAGGATTAGCTTGGGTAAAGATATGTCGTTCTTACAAATGATGATGATGATGATAGAAAGTAGAAGCTTTCCGGCGATCTCAAGTGGTTCCAGCAATTGCTAACATGAATAATCTTGCACCAGATTTTGGTTCGTATCTGACTTCGAAAATGAAAGGTGGCTCCCAGTTAAGATTCAATAAAGGATCACAATAACTAATTCTCTTAATAAATGTTGAGTTTGAGCGCTTGCAACTATAAACATAAAAATTACTTTTTTCCCTGTTCAAAGTGTCAGGTTAGGCGAATGTCAAGCTTTTTTAGTTATCTTTTCTGCTCTTACTTTGTCCTTACCGTTGGACTTTCAAATTTTCCAGGAAAAAAAACTAAACTCTTTTATTAAAAAGTTTATGTATGAATTTTTCTTTATTGCATATGAATATCTTTTTTGTGCATAAGTTTTTTTTTTAATTAAGGATATGTTAGCTTTTTTTTTTTTTTTTTTTTTTGCATATAAATATTTTGTTAGTATATATTTTTAATAGGAAAAAAGACGATAATGTATTCATATTTATTTAATTACAAAAATGTAGCTCATGTATTTAATAAACCAAAGTAAAATGAGAACTTTTCTTTTTAGATATTGATTATATTTACGGGATAGGGATGGAAAAAATTAGATTGTTATTTGGTTGGGAAAAATCACATTCCATTACACTTAATGATAACTATATTAATACCCAAAAATGTGGGTATATATATATTTGGGAAATTTTGTGTTTAAAAGTACCATTATTTTTTTAAATTACATCAAACATATAAATAAAATGTAAAAAATAAAAGTAAAAAAATTCTACAAACTGTAGTCAGCTGGTTCTCTTCTGATAAATATTTTTCTTTTCTTTTCATTTTTTTGTTTTCTATCATTTTATGCTTTTAGTGCTATAAACATTTGGTGATAGAAATACTTTGATTGTTGCTCTCGGGTTTTCATTCCCTACGATACCACATGAGTTGAGTCTCTTTTAATGAACAAAGCATTTTTTTCCCCTTTGTCCTTTCTATCACGTTATGCTTTTAGTACTATGAATGTTTGATGAAAGAAATAGGATGATTGTTTGTCTAGGTTTTCCATCTCTATTTTTTTTCTCATTGGTCAATCAACAAATTTAAATTCATTCAAATCAAAATAGTGATTATATGTTCGCTTACAAGGTTAACATAAACATCAAAATACATAAATAATATCAAGATAATCAAAACCCTCATACAAATAAGGATATCAACTACAAGTAGATCGCGAAGATAAAGGGCAATAAACCAAAGAGATACCCAATTTTTAATTATGTATAAGGGAGAAATGATGGTATATTCTGGAAATATTTCCGACCATTTGATTTGATTGTATTCTTCCTTGAAAAGAGATGCTCCTGAAAGGAAGGAGTATTTTGCGCAGAAACTTATAGATCGAATCGTTGATGTTTTTGAATCAAGAGTAGCAAGCCATCCACCGGCCATCAAAGATCAAAGCCACATTAGTTGTTTCTCTATTAATAATCATTCCTCTTTAAATCCTAGCGTATGCTTTTGATAAAAAAAACCGTTTCATCTTATATACACAAAGCTTAGGGGCTGTTTGGTAACCATTATTTTAATGGAGTATCAGCTTATAATCCATTATGTAGATTATAATGGATTATATATGTGTTTGGTAACCATTATAATAATTGCTTATTTTAATCATAATTGAAAATATCAATTATTTCCATAAACAGAAAAAAATTATTTTGAAAATTTATTATAATCAATTATTTTTTCTAAGAAACTCAAATTGAATTTTTTCTTCTTATTTGCTCTAAACTATTAAAAGAGAGATAAAATAACAACATAGGACTAAAAAATATCCTAAATCATTGTTCTTTCCTCTCATTTTTGAGATCGTCATTCTAAGATAATCAATTATTTAAAAAAAGTATTTGAAAAAATTTATTTTGAAAATGATTATATCAAAATCATTTATCAATTTGTGATTATCTATAATCATAAATTTTGCCAAACAAGGCCTTACTGTTAATTGTGGATAATTTTTGTTTGTATTCAAGCACGACTAGGCAATTGCAAAGTTTAATAACCATTGCCTAGAAATACGTGATGTAGTGCGTTAACTCATTTGTGTGGTTTGTTGTTAATGCCAAAATATCAAAATGAGTTAAGGCTTTATAATATGTAACTTTTTGTTTTTATTTTCTTTGCTGGTTGATTTACTAATATTTCAGTAGAGTTAGGTAACCAGGCGCGACTCAAGAGCATCAGTGAACCTTTCATGATAACGATGTTACGATTACGTCTCCGAACCTAGGATGAAAAATTCCTTTGTATTCATGAAATCCAGTCATATAAATGCCTCAAAACTTCTTGCACATTTTGGTTTAAACTGTGTGAACGCTCCACATTCATTGTATGCCAAAGATTTTCAAGGTTTCACCGTTGCATGTAAAAATTTAACATTTTCTTAATCAACAATACTATGAATCTCTAATCTCTATGATTGAAGTAGAAACGTATTAATTAAAGAAAAAACATACTAATTTTGTGTGCAAAACCCTAGCTTTGCAAAAGAAATACCACATGCGAGACGAAAGAAGAGAAAAAATAATAATCAGAGTTGACGATCCCCCTATTTATATGAGTTTTTAGAGCTAACTTAACCTTGCTAAATTGGGGCCTACTACACTTAACTTGGCCCTTCTACTAGATGAAAAAAAAAGTCATTAGAAATAACTTTCACACCACCCCTTATCCAACAATTACTTAAGTACCTAATTTATCCATGTTTAAGTAGCACTAATTAATCATATTAGGTGTTAATATGTTAACTAATGTTAAAGAGTTCTCCAAAACATCAAACAACTTAATTTTTTTGATTTTTTTTTCTTAAACAGTACCCAGAATCGGTTTACGTTAATGCACTTATAAACCGATTCTGGGTTGATGTTCCAAAATTAACAGAGGACTTCAACAGTCGGTTGACGTTGGCATATGTATAATCCGATTGTAGCAATTGGGGTTTTACTTGACATACATAAACCTATTGTTGTCTTTCATGAGATTTTTTTTTTCATTCATTTCATTATTGTAGGATGCATTTAGCACATGCATCAATCCTTTAAACCCCTAGGCGACCCTAGTGGATGAGTTATAGTCCCGTGAGGGTTTACATAGAGATCTACCCACAAAAACTTCTAAAACCATCAATTTTCGTCGGAGGAATCCGATGACGATACACCCTCCATCATCTCCGGGGCATACTCCGGGATTTTGGATACCATGAATTCATACCTTGCATCGAATGCGAATGCTTCCCCCTTTTCCTCCAAGTAGCGCGCTTTAACGACTTCATGCTACAAAAACAAAACACAAAATTAATTTGTTAGTGATATTTAGTAGGACGATCAAACAACATGGATCATGTAAAATAAACCACAAAAATACTTACAAATTGTTCAATGGACAAGTTAAAGTGGGTAGCGTTGAAAATTGGTTTTTGGATAGCTAAATAACCAAGTATCGCATTTTCGATGACTAGGTGCCTATCAGGAATTTTTTGAACACTTCTTCCATTAGGATTCCCAAACTCTTGCCAATATTTGTTGTATGTAGTTGTAGATGGTGGATTTTCGACAAAGGATAAAATCGTAAACCCATGATTATACGAACTTCTGATCCAGTAATCAGATGCGAAAATTGAGACACGGGTCTCCCATCGAATCCTCTGATTGAAAATACTTCTCTTAGAATACATACAGATGTGTAGTCTCACGGCTGGACAACGGAATATCTGTATTGAGACATGGGCCTCTCATCGAATTCTCTGATCGAGAATACTTTCTCTCAGAGTACATGTAGATATGTAGCCTCACAGATGGACAACGACATATCTCACGAATACTGAACACTTCAGTAATTATTTCTATATAGTATCTCGGGATGGACGGCTCCTAGACAGCTTGCTCTGCTAGTATAAAGCGATGACGTCTTCAGGATACAAACAACGAGTTTACCCTGACTATATAAAGGATATGAAGCTCCGGCAAGCTCATATCAGAATAATTAATGCTCCTAGACAGCATGCTCTGCTAGTATAAAGTAATAAATTAATTATTCCTAAATTCTTGGATTCATCCGCAGAATTTCTGAAAATATTCAAATATTTTCGCTGATATTTCATTACGCAAACCATGGTTCTTCCCAGCAGAAACCCATGGGTTAGTAATAAATATTCGACGCACGGGTATCAGAACTACCTCTGAGCGAGCCCTGTCTTAAACCTATTGTAGCGCCCCCTAAGCTAGCAGCTGACTAATCCAACAAATTAACTAAATAAAGAGGCTCTAAAATCTAAAACATGCACTTAAGCATTCAATTAATAAATGCGATACAGAACTTAACCCAAAGCTAACCCCGCTCAGAAATATATATACAAGATCTTCTTTCAAATGATACATATATAATAGTCATTTGGTTTTTAAATAAAATATAAAACATAATAAATATAACATAAGTTAATCAACTAGCGAAGTCAACTTCTCGGAGCTTTCGTTGCGCAACTCTGATCTGTCACAGAAACTGACAGTGGGAATAGTTAACATTTAACTTCTAAGTAATCATAGGCAAGATTTGGAAAACAATACATGTTTTCCCGAAACATTACAGTGACTAAGTCACTGAAATAATCATACATGTATATGGACAAACTCCTTCGTCAAACAATGTACTAATATGGTTGTAAATTCCTAACCGGCAATTCATACCTATTTAGCTATGGATGCCACCAAGACCATGGTGACCAACTCTAAACAATAAAAGTTGAATTAAAGTAGGTATAAATGTGAAGGAGCGTATCCTATATACCACAAGTGGAAATTCTCATTTCCCATAACAATTCATATTGACAACACATTACAAGTCCTTTCCAAATCGTGGAAAGATTCACAGAATCAACAGGATTATCATAATGCATTTTAAACAAAGCATGGAATGCAGAAACAGACAATGCATGAGTTTATTAAACATACACTTTTATAAAAGCGACAATAATGATTACAAAAGAGTCAAATTCATTCCCACACCTTTTTGATGACAAGCCACGCCTACCTCGAGATCCATGATCCACTGGTTCATCCTTTGAGTCGATCGTTGTTAATACCAACTATTAATCAAAGAATCATAAGAGTTTAGCCAAAAGGCTCATACACGTCTAACTAATGGTTTTAAGCCCAATTAAGGTTCTACATCTTTTATTTATCTACCTCTAGCATAGCTAAGGTTTACTAATTGAATTAGGTTGGTTCTATAGTCTATTAGATAAGTCTTGTGAATATCTACAACTTTGTAGAAGGATCCAAAGGTTAATTCGGACCATAAGGGTCCAAACATTCAAAATATGAATATTAGGTCTAAGCCCAAGTCCACTAAACTGACCTCTTGATCTAAGGACCAGTACAACTAAGTCAACTAACGGTGAAAGTGACAGTCAATGGTCAACTAACAATAAACGTCAGTCAACAGAGTCAATGTCAAGTCAAATTCCAGGTCAATGGTCAAAGTCTAAAGTCTAAATCGGTCATTGATTCTACTCAGTCAACTAGACTGATTTAGAACAGGGTCAACGGGTTAACTCAGTCAGATTAACTGAGTCAGCTAAACAATTTAGTCAGACTTCTGACTGGGATGACAAAACAGCACAAGACCTAAGATATTACAGCTTCAATTCCTACAATATAACCTTCTTCTTATCATTTCAATTTCAATCAAATTAAAGCTACAGTACTCATTACAACAAAGAAACATTTACATCTCAATTAAACTTCATGATTTAACTTCCACTACAAACTTAGCTTTACCTGCAAATGCAGTTGCAAGCTTCCTCTGAGGAGATTCAATTCAACATAAACTAATTTAGATTATTTTTCTTATCTACATTTCAACAATCATTAATATTAGTTAAACAATATCATTACCAAATTCATTAATTGCAACTCACCTACACTTATCCATTTTATACTCAGCCCTGTGATTCCCATCACTCACCCACAATAGCTCAGCTAATTCTCAACACAGATAACACACACACTCTCTGCAATATCTCATTTACTCCATAAACTTTGCAATTCAACTCCGAGACACTCCATGACCATGTACTTATCAAACCAACAACAACTGCAACTCCAACTCAGCCCAAACTTCACCACCACTTGCACTTTGAACTGCAACTACTACCCACAAACCATATGGAGATCACAATTACATCCACATCAGGCCATAATTCTCCTCCACCTTCAAATTCAACTACACTCACAACATCATCACTTTATTCCGCCTGCAACTCAGTTCAACAGTAAACTCCAACATTACAAACAACCTCATCGTTAACAACAATTCATGTCAATAACTCATATCACCAGACTCTACAACTCAGAACTTAGAAAACCAACAACATCACCACCAATGATTTATAACTCCACAACCACAGTGAATTCATTTCAATCCTCAACTCTAACATCCAACGTATATACTCAACAAAGAAATGAATGTTATACTAATTTACTTAGAGAAACATTTACCTCAATATAGATTTATTCCAGCAATTTGAGATCAACTCTCCTTTATTTCTTAACTTGATTCAACATGCCAACTTAAGACAACATAAACCCAGCAGTTCTGCTCAATCAATCTCAACACCATCAATAGTTTCTTTTTCTGAAACTCTATAGCACAATCTCACAGGACCCTTTCTCTTCAATTCACTGTAACCAAACCCCAAATTGAATACCCAATTCTTCTTATTTGTTCTCAATACACAAAACATCTATCAAGATTTAAATATAACAAACCCATCCTTTAACTTTTCTCTTATTCAGAATCCTCAAAAACAGAACCTTAAATCTCCGTTATATCAAGAACCCTAATTATTTTCAACAAAAACCTATCTTCTCAATTTATCACCGCAACAACTTCAGATTCTTCAATTAAACAACATCTTAGAATTCTATATGAATCTTATCAATCTTTGACCAATTCGAATTCCAGTATAACATGCAAAACCCTAATTACCCTTTTCTTTCAATTCATCTTCAGAATAACTTCAATTCATCAATTCGGTGATAACCCCTCGCTAGTTTCTCAATCAGTTACTCAAATTCATTCAATTCAATCTTTAATTCAAGAGAACCCTAATTACCTTTTCTCCCATTTTCTGAATTGAATCGACTCCCAATTAAACATCATCATCATAGAACAACAAGGTTCTCATCTTAATCTCCAACTACTCTTGATTTCTTCATCTCAAAAACAAAAACCCTAACCTCGTTTTACAACAACAACTCGGTCTTCTTCTTCCCGGGTTCAAACCACCATAGTACTATTAGTTTCATCTTTTGATCTTCACTGATACAATTGTTAACTTCAAGATTATGTTTCATTTGTTGATTTTTGGGTGAAATAAGAAATCGCAGAGAAGATAAGAAGAACAGATAAGAAAAACGAAAGAGAAGAAAGAAGAAAGAAGAAGAAGAAAATAAGAATGAAAGAGAAAGAAGGGATCGAGTTTATCTACTCAACTAGGGATAAGGTTGACTAGAATTGCTAAGGGAACTCAATACACGGATAAGGAATCCAGGCGGAAGGTCAAAAAGATGACTTTACCCTTCATAATAATTATGATGATATCTTCTTCGACCGATATTTGATTGACAAGTTCGAGTAGCCCATTCCACGTAACTTTCCGAGACCTATTCAACGGTACTAGTTTCATATCTAGATCGTTGTTAAATCAATTCCTATTAATTAACGTCCGAGTTACACTAATCAAGTAATTTCCGGCTAAGACGTCTCTTGACTAGTCTAATAGCGTTGACGAGCTTGAGGGTCCTTACACCTAAATTCTTGGATTCATCCGCAGAATTTCTGAAAATATTCAAATATTTTTGCTGATATTTCATTACACAAACCATGGTTCTTCCCAGCAGAAACCCATGGGTTAGTAATAAATATTCGACGTACGGGTATCAGAACTACCTCTTAGCGAGCCCTGTCTCAAACCTAAATTCTTAGATTCATCCGCAGAATTTCTGAAAATATTCAAATATTTTCGCTGATATTTCATTACGCAAACCATGGTTCTTCCCAGCAGAAATACATGAGTTCGTAATAAATATTCAACGCACGGGCATCCGAGCTACCTTCTGAGTAAGCCCCATTTCAAATGGTGCAAGTGTATTCAGTATTTCAAAATACGATGAAACGATGAACCTATGCAAAATAGGATGAAAAATAACAAATAAATAAAAATTGACCAAGGCGCTGGGAGCATGGACCCACGGACCGGCTGACTGCGCCGTGGTCAATCCCACGCCAGTTTCATATTTTTATCATATTTTTGTTGTTTTCTCTGAGTTTATGAAAACCTTTCATTTGAACGAATATCCTTTGTTTTGAGGAAACTCCTCAATTCCATGGTGCTTCCTTCACACGGAGGAAATAATATAAAATTAGGGAAAACGTGATGGGGCATGACCATTGGCCAACCGGCCATGCCTTGGTCCCAGCCGGCCCCACACCTCATGGTTCCTCATTATTTTATTATTATTTCCCTAATTTCATGAAAACTCCTTAATCTCATGATATTTCCTTGGTCCCATGAAAAATAATAAAAATTAGGGAAACCCGTGTGCACGAGCCATGGCCGGTCGGCCAAACCCTAGATGGCTCACACGTCCCGCTTTTATTAGCATATTTTTCATATTTTCATAATCTTATGAAAATTCCTTGATTTCATGATATTTCCTTCAAATTATGAAAATTCCTTCAAATCATGAAATAATGCAAAAAATAGGGAAAACGCACGGGACCGGGCTCTGGCCGGCCAACCGTGCTCCAAGCCGGTCCCACATGCCCACACGTCCTTATTTTATTTATTATTATTTTTATGTTTCCCTCATCTCATGGAAACTCCTTGATTTCAACAAAACTCTTTAACTTTGGCAAAACTCCTTCGTTTTATCATATTAGGAAAAATACTATGGGACTGGCCCCTTGAATTTTTCCTGAGTTTTACTCTCGGGATGTTTTCACTTCCCGGACGAGCTTAAAACCTAAATATTCCCTTTTTGGGAGATAGGAAATTCTTTTCCGTACAAAATGGAGGGGCGGATCATCAAAATCCGAGTCTGTATGAGAATCCTACATCGATTCTACTAAAGGGCGCTAACTAGGATTTCAACAAATCTGGGTATTGCTCAAACGATCAATATTTGATCTCGTGACCACCCAGAGCCGGTTTCATGACCCCTTAGTCGGTCCCTCACCTCTTCATAATTCCTTCACTTTTTCATTATTTTCCTTCATCCGATGAAGTTTTGACGGTTTTATAAAAAAACCCTAATTTTGTCATATTTTCTCAAATGGTCGCTCAAATGTGCACCAGAAAATATCAAAATTTTCAAGACTGAGACACGGATGTGTCAACGACGAAAGAATGTTACCTTGACCAACCAGGGTTGGATTTTTGGCTCGCAATGAGCCAGTCCCACGTGTTTTCACAATTTGACCTAATTTGCACAATTGCACGTATTAGGTCCAAAACTCTCCAAATAATTTCAGAATTTGACGGAGCGATCACCATTTGATCCCGTGACCACCCAGGTCCGGTTTCATGACCCCTTGGTCGGTCCCTCACCTTTTCATGATTAATTAGGTTTTATCACCTAATACTGAACCCAACAGTAATTCAATAAATGATTAAACCAGCATTTAATCATTCTTTTATCAACTCACCAACTCTTCAAAGAGGTCTTGGTTGTTGCTCACGCGAGCATATGATAATTTCATTGTTGATACACGGTCCCATGAAACCAGTTCTCCTTCATTCCATGGTTAATTTTCAAATAAACCATCAATCGGTCATCAATTGATCAAATTAGGGTTTCTGAATCCAAGGATTATGATTCCAGATTCAAACACTAATAATTTTGCAACGATCTCATGATCAGTATTCTTATTAATTATGCTCGGTTCAACTACCAACGCTTTAATTAATATTTTATTTTGGTCACGCTGCCAATAATTCATCAAACGAGCAACACTTGCTCAGATGAGCAATATTTACTCAAATCAAGGAATATTGGTTCAACTATCAATATTCAACAAATTATTGAGCAACACTCGCTCACCTCAACGTGAGGATTCCACCACTGTCTCAGCAGACACGTTCGATTCATGAGTTGCAGAACATTTCACAAAATCATGTTTAACTCAGCAAATACGTGGACTCATTGTCCCACGAAGTCATGAAATCAACAACTGACTAAATTAACCACGATACATCAATCGTGTCACTTGGGGGATATCAACTAGGGTTTTGGTCTGGTGGTCTACGGCACGTGTGTTCACCCACGATGAGAATGTGAGCAAGTCGTGCAATCAGTTGGAAGAATCAGCAAGATAGTGGGTGGAAAATTAACCAAGTCTCCGCATGATGAGTAATTGGTTTAACACGATTTCCCACTTCCCCACTCTCTGATTCCAACAAACTGTCACACTTCATGGGATCATGGTTTTTTCAACTTCGGCATTATATAATGTTTCTGAATCCTGATTGAAAGAACAACATTCGAAGAGTTTTCAAACATTCGAACAACGATCTCCTGAACGAGAAATTTCTCACCAAAGTTCATATAGGCGCTCTTTTGTCTACACGAACTCACGAAAATTACTCTCAATCAGGCAAGACTCAATCATTCAGAGAATTTCACGCCGAATTCATAACACACCTACAATCTCAGATCATCATTTATCTCACACATTTCTCAGCTTCCCTCCTACAGATCAACCCATCCTCTCTTGTGACCGAATTTACTCTGGAACTACCGTTGTCTTGGTTTAGTCCGGAGTACTACAGATTGGTCTCTCGAACTTAAAGCACCCCCTTCATAGCGGTGCATCTGTGTGAGGTTGAACATTTCGCTCGGTTCAAGGAATATCCTCCGCACGGTCGTCCTCAATTCCGCAAAAACCAGCAAATTATTTTTCCCCATCTATAGTAGTTGTAGGAAATCCTACAATACATCCCTCACAAGAATTCATTACAATCAACACATTTCTTGAGATCAATAACAACACTTTTTATTAATTGAATCTATAAATTTTACAAGAAGGAAATGAAATCAAGAATACAACACTGTTTTGGACTTTCTCTCTCCTCAAAACTTTCTCAACACTCTATAAATTATCTCTCTCTTCCTTAAGCCTATCCATCTCATTATATAGTGTATTACATAATGGATGATAGCTAGGTTGTCCCTTATTTTCGGATCTGGCTTGCAGTAATATCGCAAGAGTTCTAATGTTAATTTCGCGAACATTCTTAATTTCGCAGGATCATCACACTTTTCTCGTGTTTAAGTTGTCGTCACATGTAACGTCATTTCTGGAATCATTCTGCGACGTATTTGCAACGTTGTAGATGAAGATTTCGCAAGTGTGTTGCTGTTACGATATTCTGATCCCACATCTTGCCTCTTCTCATGTCTTCTTTGTGAAGGGGAGAATGTCATGAGAAACCGTTCTTCAAAATGCTGCAACTGTTCATCTTTTCATTTTCTTCTGTACTGACATGATTTTGTACTTTGCGTAAATTTTATTACACGTATCTTTTCTTCCATCCATCTCTTGACACGACTTTTTCAACCGCTCATGTCTACTCTTCGCATTAAATGTGCTTATCTTCTCGAGAATTCTCCTTTCTCTATATATTTTTCTCATTCTTCTCTTATTTTTTACTTTCTCTCTTATTTTCTCTGCAACTCTATTTTACTGTTATTCCGCAAATTCCGGTCCTGTTGCTGTTATTTTTATAGATTTTCATTCTTTCAATCTCTAATTCCTCTTCATTCCCATACTAAGAATGCCTCCAAGCGGTCATAAGGCTAAAATTGTTTTTGAGGGAGTTCAAAAGGTTCTCCAAGAGAAAGGTTTCACACTGTCCACCATTCCCAACTAAGAAGCTACCTCCATTATTTTTGCTAAATTACTTTCTGATTATCACTGCAATGATACAGAAGTCATAGTTTCATTAGGTCAAATTCTCGCTGTCCTTCCTATTTCCCTTTATGATCCTGAACTTTCCTTATTTTATGAAATACCTGCCCATGCGAAGTTCTCGCGAGCGATATACCAAATAAGTAGAGATTGTAATCGCCTGATGCTTGAATTTACCAATCGTGGAGATGGTAAAGGATCTCTTTATTCAAGCGATATCAGGGATCCTGAATTTAAGGATCTACAAATTATTGCCGAAAAATATACTGCAGAGTGATTTTTTGATAACTATGAGTTAATACCCCATGCAGAATGATAAAACTCGATGGGGTATTCGCCTGAAGAGAAAAGATAACATTGATTGGAATTCTGGCAAGAATAACACTCCCCGCCAATCTAAAGATGAGAAATGGTGTGTCTTTCCACTGGCTCTGAAGGGTTCTTATATTTCTGGTTCAAGCGTGATTCCTGCGAATTTCGCAACTTACCAACCTTGGGTATTTATCTGGCTTGAAAAAAAGAAAGAGGTATGTTTCTGTCGTTCAGTTTATTATTTTCATTCTTCTCTATGCTCATTAATCTTGCGAAAATTTCAGATTAACAAATTAAGTTGGAGTTACAAAAGAACTAGCAAGGCGAGCACCCTAGAAGCACTTTGTTCAATCACGGATGAAGTAAGAAATAAAATATTGTTGCCTCTATTTCTTATCTTAATTCGTGTGAAAAGATTGGTGTCGTAGTTGTTGAAGAGGAATGATCTCAAGCTGCGAAGACCAAAGGAAAAGGTAAAAGTGCCCTTCGCAAGGAGAAATCTGATGCCCCGTCTTCAAATAAAAGAAAAGTTCGCTCTCCCTCTCTTTCAAGTTCCCACTCTGATGAATGTAAAAATGATGATGCTATATTCGCAAAGGAAGGTGCCTATTTCGAGTCTTCAATGGCACAATTGTCTATTATCTTTTCTGATTCCCCACAAGGGATTGGAAATGATAATCTCACCAATACATGCAAAGCTCTTGCGAATATCTGTGACTCCACTCTATTGGATGGTGATAGTTCTCTTCGTGGAGTTTCTAGATCAGTGACTCCTGACTTTCTGAATTCTCTTGGTATTCTGGTATGTTTTCATTTTTTTGTTTCTTCTTCATACTTATAATTCAAAATTATATTTATCTTGATATTTTTTACTATCTTTCGCAGACTGGAAGAGCTTCTTTCGTTGTTGCCTCATATTTGGAAAAAAGACGCGATGCTCTTCAAAAGAAGAATCTTCTACTTCGTCAGAGAAATAAAGAACTGGAGGTTGAGGCTACTAATCTTCGTGAAAATAATAAGCAGTTGGATTCTTAAAATTCCACTCAGAAAAGCAAAATATCCAGTCTTCAAGATGCCAATAAGCAACTCTATGGTATAGAATTTTTATTCCTTTTCTTCATTTCGTTTTCTCATTATCTTTCCTCATATGATTTACCATTTTCGCAGACGTTTATGGTCTTTTTGATGAAGCTACCATTCTTCTTTCTTTTCCCGAACCTATAGATAATGATACCTTGCTTGAACTCCTTAATAATTCTTTAAATAGTTTTTCAAATGACAAGATTAAGTCCTTTTCCGTAGATGAGATCAGATCCAAAATTCGCCTCTTAGAGGTTGACCATAGATCCAGCTTGAATTTAGCCAATAAATTTAAGCGTCTTTATCTTAACTCTAAAGAGGAAATTAATAGTTTAAGGACCAAGAATAATAGTCTTATAGATGAAAAAGATCGTATTTCTCTCCAAGGTGCTCAAACTTTAGCGAAATTCCATGAAATTCTTCTTGAAATTCAAGTTGAACGAGATGAAGCTCTTCGCCAAAACGCTATACTTAGTGAAAGAGAAAGTCAAGTTCGCTCAAGTCTTCTAATACAAAATGATGATGAATTCGCTTGGGCTGCGAAAGTTCTAGATAATGCCAGAAATAATTTAGGTGTAAATGTTAGTCTCCACGCTGAGCATACAGGCTTAGTTAGAGATATGATTTCTGACAGAGAAGGTTGTTAACTGTTCTTCCTTGTTAATTATTTGTCTTTCATAAATTTCCACTAAATTATTGATTCATCGTCATATTTTCGCAGAAGCTGAAGAGAGATTTCGCCAAAGAATTTAAGAACTTGAAAATGAGAAAGCAAAACTCGCAAAGGATCTTTCTTCTCGCAAAGATAAATGTTCTAAGCTGAAGAGCCAATTGAAGATCACTATTGCGAGCTTTAAGAATAATGCTGTCCTTTTTAACCAAACTATCAAAACAGTTTGTGATGATAATAGCATTCCAAATTCTACATATCCTTTCCTTAATGAAGAAGTTCCAAAGAATATTCTTGATTTGGAGATCTCTGATAGTGACGCTAGCGAAGAAGAAGTATTTGATAAAAAATCTAATGAAGAAGAAGAATCAACCAAGAAATAATTCTGCTTTTCTTTTTTAACTTTTTGTAATATCTGTACATTTGTTGTTTAATCTTCTATCTCTGTAATCTTTTGCTGTGAATTTTTTCAATCTTTTAATATAAGCTTTATCCTTTTGCTTCTTTTTGCTTGTGTAAATCTTTTATATGGAGACAAATAACATTATTCCCTTCTATGCATTCCTATACTTGCCTCTGTTATTTGTATCCAAATGAAAGGTTCACAAATTGCTTTCGAAGAATAATATTATTGGGAAATATTTTTGGCATAATCTCGCAATCATATATTCTGAGAAATAATTCTTGGTTATTTCCAAGATTTCATTCTTTCTTGTTCTCTTATGTGGTCTTATTTTGCTTTCCTAGTTAAAGGTATAATTTTGCTACCTCTTGTCATTGCGAAAAAATCGCAGGACGTTTTTGCACTTTCATGCAGAAACCCCTTGATCTTGCCTTAACTTTTTCTCTTTTGTCATTTTTGTCGTGATAATATGAAAGGCCTAAATATTCTTGCAAAAATAAACCCCATGACATTGCTATCATGCGACGAAATCAAAGGACATTCTCACACTTTCATGTACCGACCCATTGATCTCGTCTTATCTTTCTCTTTTGTATTATTGCCTCTTCAGGATTGTCGCACAAATATGACAATCCTAAATTTTCTTGTGAAAATAAACCCTCATGACATTTGCGTTTTTAGACACTTATTAGCTCCCTAATGGAGGGTGCCGCCCTTATCTTCCCCCTAGTTTACCCTTCAAGGAGACGTACTTTTGCCATACAAGGATAGATCCTCCCATCCAGTCTTGACAACAACCAGTTGTTTTCGCATCCTCTTATCCCTATTGCCTATATGGATTATGGTTACGAGACTGCACCCTAAGTGGGGTTTTCTTCAGGCCGAGTGTATCATAGTCAAGACTTTCCAAGAATGGCCAGGGTAGTTCCAGACGCCCCAGGTACTCTTGGCTCAACCGTGTACCTCGGCGCCTTGATCATACTCTGCACTCCTTAGAAGAGATCCTCAGTCGTCCAACCTAAGTCATAAGCTTAGGTTGAAAATCCAAGGAATCTCTCCTGGATGGGCTTTATTGACCCCAAATCTCCATGACTTAGGTTCCAGTAGCGGTGTAACCTTTTCGCTAAGTCATGCAATAGGTACCCCCTTCTATGACGTACTTTAGGTATTATATTTGCCTCTTGCGAAATTTTATTCGCGAACTAGGGTGTACGTAATTTCGCGAAAATTTTATTCATGATAAAGGTTCGCCCCATTCTGATGATTATTCTGTTTCTTCTTTTGCATTTCAACTCTATTGTAATTTCTCAATCTCATCTTTGTCATTAAGGACAATATATTTTTGATTTTTTTTGCAACAAATCAATCATACATCTCTTTTTCAATATTTATTTCATTTCACAGTTGAAATTCTTTACCTTTACTGCTTTCTGCCTCTGCATTTTTGTTGCCTTTCGCTATTTTCTTACCTTCTGTGTCATTTTTGCCAGTTGTCATTTTCAGCAAGCATTGACTTCGCGGCATTCCTTCTTCTCTCTGTTCTATTGTATCAACCATCAATCTCTCACTTCTTTGTCTCTCTCTAATGTTATGCTTCCAGTTCTCCTTCTTTGCAGTTCGTTCTTCGCATGATTCTATGTCAATTTCATAGCACTTTTTTCCTTCAATCCAATCTCCTTTTATAATGCCAACTCCACTATGATGAGGGAACTTGGTGCACTGATGAAATGTGGATGCTACGCCTAGAATCACATGCAACCAAGGTCGTCCAATCAAAGCGTTATACTACGACTCCACATCGACAACGCAAAACAGAATCTCAGAAGATATTACTATTAGTGGAATTCGCATAGTAATTTCTCCTTTAGGCTTATTGGAAGTACCATTAAAACCATAGATTTTGTAAGTTGAAGGTACTAAGTCCTCATCTTTCCCCCTATAGTTTTATATGCATGATAGAACAAGATATCCATAGAACCTCCGGTATCAATTAAAACTCTGTTGATTGCCCATGAATCTTCAGCTTCATCATCACCAGGTTTTGGAATAATCTCAAATCTTACCACTAATGGGTTGTCATGCATTTCGCCACCCTCAGGTACTTCTTCTGCGTTGAAGGAGATAAGTTGTTTTTGCCATTATTTTAGTGGAGAGACCTTCCCAATTTTCATTATTTCTCTTCTATCAGCATCTCTTGCGAAAACTCTGCTCAGAATATTATCATGAAAGTCCTCAATAGTTTTGTATGACTGCACAATAGAATTAAAAAACAGATTTTTTGCCTTCGCACTCACTTCTATTACAAATGTTTATTTTTCCTTTGTCGTATTAGCTCTGTGAATTTCTAGTGGAGGTGGTAATGGTTGATATTGAGGTTGCCCTATTAGAAAATGATTTAACTTTCCCTGATCAATCATTCTGAGGATGATTCTCTTTATATTTCTGCAGTCATTTGTCGAGTGTCCATGGAAATGGTGATAAGAACAAAATTCATGACTTCTGTGGTTTGGAGGTGGCTCACTGCCCATGTTCCATGGTGCAGGTATATTTTCCATTAGAATGATATCTTCCCATATTTTTTCTGCACTAGCATTCAGAGGTGGAATTTTTATTTCTTCTCGTATTATCTTATGATTTCCATGTCCCCTATGATGGTTTTGCCTCTGACCTCCATAAGTTTCTTGTGGCTGATCAAGTCTTTGAATGTTGTTATTTCCACCTCGTCTATTGAAGTTTCTTTCCCTTTCGAATTCTTCTTGGTCACGACTTCCCATAGCTACTAGCTTCTGCTGTCTATTCCCCATCATTTTTTCTTGGTGTGTCTGCAAAGTTCTCGCCATTGTATTTATCAATTTGGGTAGTAAGCTTGCATTATCTTCTATTGAACTTGTATTCGCAACTGGGTATGATTCCATTTCATTCTGTTTTTCTTCAAGAGCAATATACTCCTCCTGCATTTCTCGCAACTCAGTCATTGTGATTGTATTCTTAATTCTGAAAACTTGAATGTATAACAGATTGGTTGCGAACATTGCGTTAATGAATGATAAAATAAGATATCTCTCATCCACATGACCAACCATTTCACTACACATTGTTTTCCATCTTATGGTTAGATGCTTCAAACTTTCACAAATTCTCTGCTTTAACCCAAATACATCTTCAATGCCAGGTCACTAAGAGTTGTTACTTATATATGACCCTATGAATGTAGTCTGCAAATGGTCGAAAGATGTTATTGTATTCTTGGGTAAACCTTCAAACCATTTCAGTGCCTCCACTGTTAAACTAGATGCGAAATATTTGCACAACACGGCATCATGGTTTTCCCACTGTAGCATACATCTCATATACGCCTTGATGTGTTGAATTGCACAAGTTGTTCCGTCAAAAATGCTAGTTAACGCAGGCATATTGCACTTTGGTGGTATTCCTCCTAATTGTACTTCTTGTGTGAATGGAGTTTTCGCAGCTTCTTCTATGGATTCATCCAACTGCCTTCTACCTCCCACTCTTCTGTTATTTAGTATTCCTCTCATCTCCGCCAATTCTCTTAAGATTTTTTCACTTACCCTAGGTGCTGATTCTAATGGTATTTTTAATTTTACTTCTCTTTTCCTGCGTTCTTGCCTGTTTTGTGCTACGAAATTTTGATTTTCGTCTTCATCATTTTCTTCTTTCCTTTCCCTGCGATCTCCTCTTTCATCTCTTTCATGAATTCGTACATGATTATACCTCTCATTTTCTCTTCTGCGATTTTGTTCATTCCTCCTCAATTCTCTTTGTTGTCTTTCAGCTCTCCTTTGTATTCTATCATACTCTTCATTGATGTTTTCATTATTGCGATTTTTTGTTCGCGTCTTCTTTCTCATTTATCATGATTCTTCTGGCGTACTGCCTCTTGAAGCTCTTGTTCCTCCACTTTTGCTCTTAACCTATCCCTTTCGCAAGCTAGATGTGCTTGTTCAGCATAATGTCTCTTGATTTCATCCTCAGTTAGTTGTTGATTTCTTTGAATTTCTCTCCCGTGTAATACTCTATTTCCTTCTTCCCGATTCTCTTCGCCATCTTTATTATTTCGTTCCTGACACCACCCGTTCCTCTGATTCCTGTTATTTTGTCCATCTTGGAGAATTTCTCCATGTAGGATGTAACGATCTTCAATTATTTATCTCATTTCGCTACGTTCTCCATCTGGATTTTGTATTTCCTCTGGAATATCTTCATTAGCACTTACTACTGGTGAATTTCGCCTTATTTATCCTCTAGTTGATCTTGAACTTGATCTTGTAGTACTTCTTGACCTCCTATTCTGTAGTCTCATATTTTCCATCCTAAACTCATGATTTTGCCTTGTCAGATTTGCACGTTCTTCCGCTTCTAATCTTCTTTCTTCATGTATTCTTTGTCTCAACGCTTCTAATGCCTCAATCTATTCATTTCCATGAATTATTCCTCCAACTGCTTCCTGATCTCCCTCTATTCGTCTATCATTTCTTAATTGTTGCTCTTATTCTGCTTCATCTGCTGAATCTGATTGCCAAGTGTGTACACTCACTCACTCTATCATAATCTATAATTCTATTTTGTGCTGGTGTATGCAGAATTGGTTGCTGAATTTGATTTTCTCCATTGTTTCTTGTGTTAATTCTTGAAGATTCCCCAATTTCATTTCTCCTTTCAACAGCAAGTCTCTTACTCCTTCTAACAGTTGTTGGTTGTCTTGAAGCATTTCTTCTTCTAGCCATCTTTTCAATCTTAATGAACTGTTGAAAATTATATGAAATTCTTCACCAATTACTCCAAATTCCTTTAAATCACAATTCAATCAGAATTCCTTCAACCGATCCATGTTTCTAGCGCCATTATATAGTTGCAGGAAATCCTACAATACATCCCTCATAAGAATTCATTACAATCAACACATTTCTTGAGATCAATAACAACATTTTTATTATTTGAATCTAGAAATTTTACAAGAAGCAAAAGAAATCAAGAATACAACACTGTTTTGGACTTTCTGTCTCCTCAAAACTTTCTCAACACTCTAAAAATTATCTCTCTCTTCCTTAAGCCTATCCAACTCTTTATATAGTGTATTACATAATGGATGACAGCTATGTTGTCCCTTATTTTCGGATATGGCTTGCGGTAATCTCGCAAGAGTTCTAATGTTAATTTCGCGAACATTCTTAATTTCGCAGGATCATCACACTTTTCTCGTGTTTAAGCTGTCGTCACCTGTTACGTCATTTCTGGAATTATTCTGCGACATCTTCGCAACGTTGTAAATGAAGATTTCGCAAGTGTGTTGTTGTTACGATATTATGATCCTACATTATATACCCTAGCCAAAAAGGTTTCGGCATCCACCCTTACAGAGGACTGCCTTCTAGCTCGATTTTCCGCGTACTAAGCTTTGGTGATTTCCAAAACTTCATTTGAATCAAATGATGCCATTTTGGAGGTATAAAATGAGTAGTTGTGAAGTATATGGAGTGAGAGGGAATAGATTGAGCAATTTTGGGGCAAATGGGTTCCAAGGATGAGGTCTCTACATACAACGACTATTTTTTTTGGAAAATGTGCAATAATCGGTCTTCTCGAATGTTTGTAAAATTCGATTATGTTTTTATGCCGGCAGGAATCAATATTTTTTGTGACCAATATAAACCGATTACAGACATGTAAAAAAATTGATTTTTCACCGTTAATAATCGGTTTATATATATGCATATGTGATTCGATTATAGCTAGAAAAACATACAAGAAAAACAGCATTTCCGAGGCATGAATAATCAGATTATATTTACCCCACACATGAACCGATTTCCTGATGGAGCTTAATAATCGGATCATATGGACATATAGAGCAGACCGATTGTGAGCATGTGTTTTGGCAACAGAATTGTTGAGCATGCATAAATTTGTTTGATACACATAATTATAATTAAAACTTGAAATGCATTAAGTTTGATACACATAATTATAATTAAAACTTGATACACATAATTTGTTTGATACACATTAAGCTCAATACCATGATCATCCAAAATATAAACCTTAACATCCGAAGTCTAAAGTTTAAAAAAAAAAAACTTAAACAACCAAGTCATAATAAACTAAAAACAACCAAGTCTTAAAAACTTAAACTTAAAATCTTATAAATCATGGAGCACCAGCATCAGGAGCACCAATACTAGGATAATTTTCAGCAGCAGCAGCATTAGAGCTGGCAAACGAGCGGGCCGGGGCTGGATTGTTACAGGTTATACGGGTACGGGTTAAAACGGTCCAATCTTGCGGGTTGTTTTTCTTCACGGGTCGTCATTTCTTCAACCCGTGCCCATAGCGGATAAAGCTTGCGGGTTTACGGGTTACCCGGCTTGTTTAAATTAAAATTTAATTAAGTAAATTTGTGACAAAATAGAGAATTACAAAACATTACTGGGGAATAATACGATTCTTACTCGTTCAAAATAGAGTATTACATAACACAAAACAACAATTATAAGCTCGTAAATATAATCTCTAGTTCTCTGCTTATATTTTTACAATCAATCAAACATGTACAATATTCAGTCAAATCAAAATCACATACAAGCTTTCAGTTAACTAGTTATGTGGAGTTCAACAATCATATTACCCATCGGTAATTCAATTAGACCTTCAAGTAAACTGACCTACAGGTTATGTTTCCCAATCAATGTATCGCAGCTGCATGAATTCGATGAATTCCCTATTTCAGAGCTAATTAGGCCGACCGAGCGAAGCGAGGAAGGACTCTATATATGGTGACTTTGTGTCAATGGAAGCGTGAAATTTTTTTCAATTACACAAAAAAGATTGAATTTTGGTCCGGACACCTGGAAAAGACTAAGCTGTCCCTCTAAAACAAATTTTCTTTTTTTTTCCTTTAGACATTTTCGTAAATAAACCAAAGAAGAAGGGGAATAAGGTATTAGACATTTTCGTAAATAAACCAAAAAGGAAGGGCACAACAGTAAATGCATTTTTTATATTTTTTAAAAACCTCGTATATTTCAAACTACAAGTCGTATTTTTATAAATTTTATATATTTGGAAAGCCCTTTAAATTAGCTACGTAATGAGCACAAACAATGATATCAAATATTTGTTTTATTATTCTCCAAATTTTGTATCTTTTCTCCTTAAAAATTAGGCATAGCTTAAAATTAGACATATCTTAAAAAAAAATTTAAAAAAAACTACAAGAAAAATAAAATGATTGACTAAGTATAAAAAACAACTAATTTTAAAATGAAAAGCACAACATATGGTGTTGAATCACCACCAAATTATTTGCAAAGTAAAAATATACCATGGCCTACATGTATGGAAAAATGATATTTTCGCGTCGTGTTTGGAAAAATTATACATTCGTGCCGTCTCAGGAAAAATAATATTTATTGTGAACACAAAATTTAGTTTTACGTCAATTTTTTCGGTCGGCCATCCCACCGTGTTAGCGGTCATCTAGTTTCCAAGTTCTCTCCATCTCCATCAGAACCAACTGTTTAATTTTTTTTTCAATTTTCTTACCCTAACAATGAAATCAGAGTACTAAAAACAATCAGATCTAAAAATTAATCATACAAAAATTACAGAAAAAATCGAATAAAAACTTGAATCTAACACAGAATATCAGAGTTTCTTAACCTAATAACTTAAATTGAATCACAACCCTAGTCTTCTTATTCTATCATTAAATCAATTCTCTTCTCAATTTCATAGAACCCCAAATTCAATTGAAGCCCTAATTTCTTATGGATTTCTCAATTCCAGTTCTTCACTGAAATTAACCCTAACTATAAGTATGATAATCTTCTTCTTGATATTATACTTTTAAAACCCACCCTTAATCACTCACTTTCACTTCCAATCTCCAACTCAGAACCCTCATGACTAAAACTCAACCTAAAAACAAAAAGAAAAAGAAAAGTGAAGAAGAGAATCCCTACATCAGTTAGAGCTTAAATCCATTATTGTTAAGCTTCAATTCACACATGCAAATAACAACTGACATAGAGAAAAAAGTGTATTTTAGGGTTTTTTTTATTGCAGAGAGCAGAAAGGAGAAGAAGGAATATAGGAAAGAACGAAAATGAATTCTTCTAGGTTTTTTTTATATCATAAACGAACGAACATGATTAAATGTGAAAATCATATGGTGGAAATTATTAGAATCATATGGGTTGACAGGTTTAACCCTCGGGTTTACGGTCCGGGACGGGTTAACCCATTTTCTCACAAGCCGTTATTTCTCCAACCCGCGCCCGTCCCATTTAGGAACCAGCCGGGACGGGCGCAAGTTTTCACGGGCCGGGCCGGGTCAACTTGCGGGTTTTTGGATGGTTTTCCAGCTCTAAGCAGCATCTTCTGCTTCAGCCATGGATTGAAATTGCGCCATTTTATCCCAAAAACCTTCCATAAATCCATGGCAATCCCTCTCAGCTGAAATCATATTTCTCCTCATCCTAGTGAACCTCATGACCTCATGAAGCTCCTCCAGTACAAGCTTGTCAATCAATGCAAGGGATTATTCATGATGGGTCTCACCCTCGTAATCAAACTTGCAGAGGATTCTTTCTGGCACTCTTTGTGGTTCCCTAAGAATATCCTCCATGTAGGATCAGAATATTTCCACAACAATATTCTTGCGAAAGTTTATTAACAATATTTCTGCGATCCTCTCAACAACACTCTACGAGTGTCGCAGAATAACTCAAAGAATGATTCAAAGAATGACGTAGCGGATGACGGTAGCAGAAATACGAGAAGATCATGATGATCCTGCGAAGATTACATCATCTGCGAGAATTAGCCTTACAACTGTTGCGAAGAGCACTGCGAGCCAGATCCGAAATTAAAGGATAACTTAGCTGTCATCCACTGTGTACTTACCCTATATAAAGAGAGCCAATAGACTCAGAAAGGGAGAGATCAATTTTAGAGTGTTGAGAAAGTCTTGAGGAGAGAGAAAATTCTTGTGAGCGATTGTATTCTTGATTTCTTCCATTTCTTGTAACATTTCTGAGGATTAATCAATAAAAGTGTTGTTCTTAATCTCCAAATATGTGTTGATCATGGTGAATTCTTGTGTGGGATGTAGTGTAGGAAATCCTGCAACTACATTTTTGGCGCTAGAAACAGAGAAATGCAATATATTCCTTTGTGATATATTGATCAGAATATCGCCACAGCAATACTCTTGCGATTTTTTTTGCCAATTAACAATAGATGTGGGATCAGAATATCGCCACAGCAATACTCTTGCGAAATTTATAACGACATTTCTGCGAGCTCATCAACAACATACTGCAAATGTCGCAAATTAATGACGTAATAGACAACGACAACATAAAATACGAGAAAGATGTGAAGATTTTGTGGTTGTAGAGAAATCTCGCGAGAATGGAGTGGAGCTCGCGAGAATAAGGCGGGATCTCGAGAGAATTATGGAGAGAATTATGGAGAGAGTTATGGAGAGAGTTATGGAGAGAATGTAGCAAGAGAGAGAGAGAGAGAGAGAGCTTGCAAAATTATGGAGAGAACTTGCGAGAGTGTGGAAAGGGATCATAAAATAGAGGAAGTATGAGCTGTATGTGAGCTGTCATCCACTATGTAAACACCTATATAAAGAGGAGAGAAGGAGAGAGAAAGGGAGACAATTTTGGTAAGAGAGAGAAAGACATTTTGCAGAGACATATTTTAGAGAGAAAATGTATTTTTTTTTATCATCTTCTTTCCCAAAACTAGATCTAGAACTCCATTAATGGATATTATCAATGTAAATTTAAACAATCATAGTGAAGAATCATGGATGTAGATCAAATTGATCGAACCATGTAAAACCTGTGTGTTCATTTACAATTTTAGTAGTTTAATCATCATTTTCATATCAAATGAGTTTAGATTAAGAAATTATTATCAAGATATTACAAGGGGTGTGTTGTGGGAATTCCTGCAACTACATTTTGGCGCTAGAAACAAAGACCTAATCTTGTCGGTTCAAGAAAGTTGAGAAAAATTGGCTACTGTTGGTGATGAATTCCATTGGATCTGTAAGTTTTAAGGGCCGAAATGAAAATTTAAGCCGAGGATTTTTATCTCCAGCAAGAAATGTCATTAGTCATTCAGAAATCCGAGGTGGAAATGTCCAAACTACATCAAAAAATCAAACTAAAAGAAAATTCGTTGTTGTTGGAATTGGATCTCACTGGATCTCTAAATTTCAAGGGGAAAAATGGAAGTTTCATATCATCAATAACGGAAGGACATTAAGTTGAAGAAAATGAATAGCAAAAAAGGAGATGAGGAAATCGTAATCAAAGTGGATCCCGTACAAAGATATGCCAACAAATCCTCCATGAGGACAAATCCCTTCACGGTGAATGAGGAGATCCGAATACAAATGAAGAAACTTCGCAGGAACATAAAGAAACATCCAATAAATCAAAAAAGGATTTGAAATAAAGCAAATGTCCTAGCAAAATTTCATCACATCGCTGTTGCGAGATTTTTCGGTTCCAAGCAAAGTACTTACTATAATTTTTCAAACAACAGACGCAGGAAAGATGGTAGAACAATGCGATAATATCTCGCAGGCCAAATAAGTTGACAAGTGAAGATTCAAGCAAAGACAAAGAAAAATAGAGACACACAGGTATTAATGGAAAATGAATAAATTCGATTGCTCAACTAACTGCGAAGAGAAGATAAAGAGCTTCATTAATATCGCCGCCAAAAGAGAATAGCTGCCAAAAGAAAATATAGCAATACATTTTCATCATGCATTGGATAATTTTTGTACATAAGATGTAAAAGAGAAAAGAAAGAATCAACGGTTTTGTTAGTTGAAAACTTTATCAGTTGTATGAAACTCGCCAGCTCTGTCGCAGGTGAAGGAAATTATATTGTTATAGCATGAAGAGATCGTTGTCAACATGAAGAGTTCTCAACAAACCTATGGGAAGGTGAATACCGCACGGGTTTACAGTACAAAGCCGCAGCTTCAAGAGCGGAAGTTGTCTTCGCAGAGAAGAGCCAGAACCCAAGTTTTACTTCGTCAATTCCCAGTACACAACAAAAATTGTCTCATCTTTGCTACAGCGAAGAATAAATAACCAAAACCAGCACACAAACCCATTTCATCTCTGTTTCAGAGAAGCCACAAGGAGAGAATTAACTCGCAGAAACGTAATGTATCATTAGAAGAAACGTCATTCCATGAGAACAAACAAAATGATGAAAGGAGAGAACATCATGAATCTCTACAGTTAATAAGCAAAATAATTATCCAAGATATTGAAAACATGGTTTGGTCTTTATGTAGAGAATCCAAACAGCATCATACTAGCAATATCTCCAGCAAATCAGGATATAGCAACATATGATGCTATCAAACTCGCTAAAGAGGTTGATCCACAAGGTGAGAGAATGTTCGGTGTGTTGATTAAGATGGATTTGATGGACAAGGGAACATATGTGGTTGAAGTTCTTAAAGGAAGAGCGTATTGGCTGAAGCATCCTTGGGTAAATATCAAAGTCTCTCCAAACTTCTAGGAACAACTATATAAAGATCAAGCAAAAGCAACAATAAGGATAATAACAAGGTACATCAATGATCTCGAAATGGTAGAGTTTAAGTTGCTGGCAACAGAGAGACTTCAAAGAAAGGAACAAGTCAGTTAATAATGCGTACAAAGCTAACAACTCCAGCGAAGAAGAATGAAGCAAGTACGTTGGTGGAGCAACAACCAACAAGGCAAGTCATTGTTGAAGAAAAAATATCAGTCAAATTCATTTCGCGTGTGAGAAAAAACAGCTAGCGAGATTCATTGCGTCAATATTAAACTCATCAAACCTTTGTCATCACTCATCAAGACAATCACAGATCCGGACCTATTCAAAAGGAATGCACCGCAGAGAAAGTAGAGCTAAGGCATCAAGCCAAAGATCTTAACAACGAGAAGTATGATATCAATAACAACAAGACGCAGCATCCAGCGAATGAACAACGAGACGCAGATTCCAGGAGTGGATCCAAGAAAATTGTGAGCTATCGATAACCATCTCTACCAGCAAAGAAGAATGTCCAATTCAAGAGCCGCAAGCAACGACGCCAAAAGGGAATATTTGAGCAAGTACAATTATCGCAGCAAAGAAGAAAAGTCAGGACAAAGTGACTATAAGATGTTAGCATACCTCGTTGGCAACTTCAGCGAAGTTTATGGTACAATTCAACTTCCAAAATATACCAATTTCACGACAGCGAATTTCGCTAGATGTTAAGAAGAAAGTTTAAATTATGCTGGCGAAGACAAGCTGCCAACAAAGCAATACACTTCATGAGAATTTCCCATGGAAAAGAAAATAACGACAGATAATGGAAATGCATGAGTTGTCAATGGCGGAGAAGGAAGAAAATTTGCTGCTTCGTCAGTTCATTTATCTCGCAGTAATTATACACTTTGGCCTATGATCGCAGTAGTTCATACCGCAGACAACACATTAAAAGTACCTATATAATATTGGAATGGCAAATTTGAAGTGTTGGCGAAGCAAATATTAAAGAAGAGAATAATTACTTCGTCCAGAGGCATTCAACTATAGCGAATCAAAACAAAAACCGAGCCAACCTTTTTATTCAAGAAATTTGTTGATGAAAAATCTCAAAGGAATGTGCTTCACGGAATTATGGTACAACCAAAAGCAAGAACAAGAACTTAATTAACTTTTGGGAGACATATCTGCGAAGAATTCGCAGATAAGCACATCACATGAATGATTTGGGATAGTATCAGCAGATGATGGGTTCACAGCTCGAAATTAAGAAGATGAGAATTTGACACAAGTACAACAAGAATTGATAAGATGTACAGGGAGAAGAAATAATAAGAGGGTGGCAATATGATTTTCTTTCGCAAACAGAAGCTGTAACAACTGGTCAGCAGCGAAGAGAACAGGGTTAACATCGCAAGTTCGAATCTTCACATTTACACAGACTTTTTTGCCTTACAAATTTTTTTCCCTTGCAAATATTTACATTGCGGATGTTTACCTAGAAAATTTTTGCATTCAATAATGAACGCTTCACATACATTCCTATACTTCACAAAGATATTTACTATGCCTAAGTCATTACCAACGAAAAGAAAGAATGGATAGTAGGCAAGCTCAGTTCGTCCAAGCCCAGTAAAATCCGTCCAACAGTAAACAGAATATCAAGGCTTAAGCTTGCATAGAAGTTATACAGTTGCGAATTTCAAGTACAATTAGTTGGTCAGAGGCACGAATTTGGTATTTCATTACTTCGCAAGGTCTTTGATTATTTTGCAAAGAAAAGAGTGGATGATTATTTCGCCAAGAATGAAGAAAAGAATGATTATCTCGCAAAGAATGATTGAAAGAGTTGAAAGAAATGAAAGAAATGAAAGAATAAAGAAACGCGAAAATATCGCAAGAAACGCGAATAAATTTTCGCAGAGATTAATAGAATGGGACGAACCTTTATGGCGTACACCCTGGTTTGCGAATAAAATTTCTCAAGAGGCAAATGTAAGACCTAAAGTGCGTCATATAATGGGGTATCTCTTTGCATGGCTTATGGATAAGGTTATACCGCTGCTGGAACCTGAGTCATGGAGATGTTGGGGTTACAGAAAACCTATTCGGGGGAGGTACCTTGGGTTTCCAACTATATATATAAGTTTATACCCTGGTTAGACGATCGAGGGTCTCTCCTTAGGAGTGCAGAGTATGATCAAGGCGCCGAGGTACACGGTTGAGCCAAGGGTGCCCGGGGCGTACGAAACTACCCTGGCCATTCTTGGCAAGTCTTGGCTATGATGCACTCATCCCGAAGAAAACCCCACTTAGGGTGCAGTCTCGTAACTATAAGCCATATAGGAAAAAAGGATAAGAGGCTGCGAAAATAACTGGTTTGTAGGATCAGAATATTGTCACAACAATATTCCTGCGAAATAAATAGTAGTTCTGCGATACATAAATGATATTCTATGATACATCTCAAAGTGACGTAAGGAATGACATATCAGATGAAAACGACAGAAACATGAGAAAAGTGTGACATTTCTGCGATGAATCAATAAAACCTGCGAAAGTTTAAGGCGGTGCAAACTGCGATGTTTCGCAAGAACCCAGATCCGAAACTAAGGGAATCTTGGCTGTAAATGAGCTGTCATGAGCTGTAATCCACTATGTAAATGCCTATATAAAGGAAATGAATAGTTCCAGAAAGGATGATGAATTTTTGAGTGCTAAAAAAGCTTTTAGGAGAGAGAAAATCTTATTAAGTGAATTGTATTCTTGATTACTGTAATTCTTTTAAGATCATATTAATAAAAAGGTCCTTAATCTTCAAATTGTGTCATAAATATTGATAAATTCTTGAGTAGGGTGTAGTGTGGGAATTCCTGCAACTACATTTTGGCGCCCAGAAACAGGGATGAATAGTAGAAAATCATAGCAAAAGTTAGGTAAAAGAAAGAAATTATTCAAGAATTAGAAGAATATCAAGAAAATTGGTGGAAGAAAAGATGGTTGAAGTCAAAGATAATCAAAAGAAATTGGAGTGTGATGTAATAACAAAGATGATGATAGATAAGTTCCATGAAGATATTAGAGGAAGGATACACAAGCGAGATTTCGAAGGAAAGAAAATCATGACGGTAGATGAGGCATCACCGCTAAAAGATTGGGAAAAACAGAAGATCACATTCATGGCAACAGAAATTCCGAAAGAGAATTTAAGTCATACATCTCCATTGGTGATTACAGTGTCTGTTGTACCAACAAGAAAAGCGAAATCAGTAAGATCTACAGAAGAGTGGGCTATGAATAGGACTCTGGTGGACGCATGAAGTTCTGTGGATATAATGTTTTACCACACATTCAAGAAAATAGGATACAAAGATGAAGAAATGCTTAGTACAACATATCATATTCATGGATTTGGAAAATCTCTAACAAAACCTAAAGGTGAAATTGTAGTGTGAATTCCGCTAGGGGAAATAGAGATGCAGATAACTTTGTGCGTGGTGGATGTGAAATCACCATATAATATGCTGTTGGGAAGACCATGGATACATGCAATTAAGGCTGTATCATCAACTCTACATCAGTGCATAAAGTTTCCTATGCCTAGCGGAATTGGCGAGATTAGAGGAGATGCAGATTATGCAGCGTTTTGTTTCCAGAATGAAGTAAGGAATTGTGAAAATCAAATTCAGTTGCGAAAACAGCGCAGAAAAATGAGGAGAGAAGAAAGGAAAGAAGAAGAATTCAGGATTTACATGATAAGATCAGAATAAGGAAAAGGAATATTTGACGATGTATCGCAAGAAAGTGATGAACCAGCGGAGGTAATAAAAACACCAACACCAATGGGAGAACATGAAGCCAGTTATACTGTAGCAGAACAAACAAAAGAAGTAAATGTTGGAAGTGAAGAATACCCAAAAATGCTGAAAATTGGAACTAAGATGGGTGTGGAGGAAGAAGAACAAACTGTAAACCTTTTGCGAGAATACAGAGATATTTTTGCGTGGAATATGGATGAGATGCCTGGAATAGATCCATCTGTTATGTACCATAGATTGGAGATTAACAAAAATGTGAGACCATTCAAACAAAGAATAAGAAAGATTGCGACAACTTATCATTCCAAGATAGAAGAAGAATTGCAGAAGATGCTTGACGCAGGAATTATAAGGCAAGAAAAATATCCAGAATGGATCGCTAATATGGTAGTAGTTCCCAAGAAAAATAAGGGGATAATAATTTGCATCGATTTTACCGATCTAAATAAAGCATGTCCCAAAGATAGTTTTCCCTTGCCAGATATCCCGCAGCTGGTGGAATCTGCCGCAGGAAATGATCGAATATCTTCGTTAGATGGATACAAGGGCTATAATCAAATCCCACTTACGGAAGAAGATCAAGAACATACTTCATTCTTTGCTCCTAGAGGATTATATTGCTACACAAAGATGCCTTTTGGGTTACGAAATGCAGGAGCAACTTACCAAAGAATGGTGGAAAAGGTGTTCGCAAAATGGATACATAAAACTTTAGAGGTATATGTGGATGATATGTTGGTAAAAATCAAAGAAGCTAAAAATCATGTGCAGGACTTAAGGGAAATTTTTGATCAGATGCGGCTTTTTAATATCAAAGTAAATCCTGAAAAATGTACTTTAAGAGTATCATCTGGGAAATTCTTGGGATATATTGTATCAAAAGAAGGAATACAAGTTGATACTGAAAAGGTGCAAGCAGTTCGAGATATGCCAACTCTAGCAACAATATGTGCAAAAATTGAATGGACTTTTAGCCTCACTAGGAAGATTTATTTCGCGATCATCAGATAAATGCAAACATTTCTTCAACATATTAAAAAAGGGAACAAAATTTAAATGGACAGATGAATGTGAGAAAGCTTTCCAAGGAATTAAGGAATATTTGATGAACATATCCATTTTACAGAAGGCTGAACCAGGAGAAGAATTTCTGATGTACCTTGCGAAAACTCAACATGCTTTAAGCGCAGTACTTTTGCGGAATGACGCAGGAGTTGAAAAACCAATTTACTACATCAGCAAAACATTCAATGTTGCGGAGAAAAACTATTCAAATATTGAAAAGCTAATTCTGGCGTTAGTTTATGCGATATCTAAACTTCGCATATATTTCCAAGCGCATAAAATCAAAGTACTAACAAAAGTACCAATTGAATCAGTAATAAAAAATTCAAAAAGACCAGGCAGAGTTGAAAGATGGAACGCACAAGTGGGGCATTTTGAGATCCAATATGCAATTTTATCCTCTCCAAAATCTCAAATTGTCGCAGATTTTCTCGCAGAATTTCCTTTGGAGGATGATGAAGCTGTAGAAGACATGATGGATATAGAAGAAGAATATGGGGATCCTAGAGATCTTTTAACAGAACCAAATAGGTGGGAGATATTGGTAGATGGGTCATCCAACGGAGAAGGAAAAGGAGTGGGAGTCGTTTTTATTTAGCCAGAAGGTGCAAAAATGGCATTTGCATTCCGAATAGAATTTGAATCTACTAATTATGAGACAAAATATGAGGCTGTAGTACATGCTCTAAGATTTGCGATAGAGATGAAGGTGGAGAATGCAAGAATTACCAGTGATTCGCAATTGATTATTCGCCAAATGGAAGGGGAATATGCAACTAATGATATATATATATATATAAGAAACTTGTAGAAGAATTATCTGCGAAAATTCCAAAACTCAAATAGAGGCATATTTCAAGAAGAGATAATAGGCTCGCAGATGCTTTTGCATTTATATCAAGTATGATGGTAGACCCGACTGCGAGAAATATAAAAATACAAACACTCATAGCACCTTCAATTAATAAAGAAGAGGAAGAGGAGGCCGAGGCAATGATAGTAGAAAATAATGGCGAAGAATCAAGTAGAATTATCGCAGATTGGCGTGCGAAAATTCACGCATATCTAGCAAGAGGAGAGGTACCAAGAAACAGATTGGAAGCACATAAATTAAAAAGTAGAGCAACAAATTATGAGTTAAGAGATGGAATATTGTACCGAAAATCTTTAAATGGGCCTTCCCTCATATGTTTGACACAAGAAGAAGGAAAACAAATATTAAAAATGTTACATAGTGGGGATGCTGGTAATCACAGCGGCGGAAGATCTTTAGCATACAGAACTAAAATGCAAGGTTATTATTGGCCATATATGCATGAAGATGCAAAGAATTTATCAAGAAGATGCGAGGAATGTCAGCGATTTGCAAAAAGAATACATGCACCCGGTGAAACATTAACATCCTCAAAAAATGTTTGGCCATTTGGAAAGTGGGGTTTAGATATTGTGGGACCATTTGTACCAGGAACAGGGCAAAAGAGATATTTAATTATCGCAACAGATTACTTCACAAAATGGGCAGAAGTTAAAGCAGTACATCATATTCGTGATAAGGACATTTTTACATTTATATTTGAAAACATCATTTGCAGATTCGGAATTCCTGCGCAGTTGGTGTCAGATAATGGAAAACAATTTGAAGGACAAAATATAGAGATGTTACTTAATGCATTCAAGATAAAGTGCGGAAAATCGACTCCTTTATACCCACAAGCTAATGGTCAAGCTGAGGCAACTAACAAAACAATCGCAGATGTCCTCAAGAAGAAGTTAGAAGGGCATCATAGAACATGGTGTCAACAAGTCCATAATGCAGTTTGGGATTATAATACAACACGAAGATAAGCAACTGGGGTATCACCTTTTTGTTTAACATATGGAGTTGAGGCAGTATTACCAACAGAAGTTGCTATTCCTACGACAAAAAGAGAAGCTTGGGAAAAGAATCTTAATGCTGGTATGATTCTAGACAAACTTGATGAAGTAGAAGAGAAGAGAGAAAAAGCATTACAACATATGAAGAACTACCATCGCAGATTAGCTCGCGAGTATAATAAGCGAGTAAAGAAACGTGAGTTCCAAGTTGGAGATCTAGTTCTGCGAGAAACACCAGAATATCAGCGAGAAAATGAAGGAAAATTAGCGAAAAAATGGGACGAGCCATATATCATCAAAGAAATAATTGGAACTGGAGCATATAAGTTAATGGATCCATAAGGAAGAGACATGGGTCAAAGACTTGGCAGACCATGGAATATACAATATCTAAGAAAATATTATCAATAAAGGTTTGAAAGACTAGGTTGACTGGATTATACGCAAGAAATTGCGAGAGAATAAAAGAGATGTTTCACAAGAATAAAGTTGGCAAAATACAAAGCAATTTTTCGCAATAATTTGCGAGATAATTAAGAATTTTAATGCAAATGCATAAGACGGGCGCAAATCTCCTAAAAACATATAAGAATGGGACGAACCTTTGTGGCGTACACCCTAGTTAGCGGATTCTATTCCGTAAGAGGCAATGTCCTTAAAGTACGTCATAAGGGGGGTATCTCTTTGCATGGATATGGGAAAGGCTATACTGCTGCTGGAACCTAGTTATGGAGATTTGGGATTATAGAAAATCCATCCGGGAGAGATAACTTGGATTCCCAACTATATAAGGTTATACCCTGGTTGGGCTCCCGAGAGTTTCTCCTAAGGAATGCAAAGTATGATCACTGCGCCGAGGTACACGGTTGAGATGTGGGTGCCTGGGACGGATGAACCTACCCTGGCCATCCATGGAAAGTCTTGGCTTACGATGTGTTCGGCCCAAAGAAAACCCCACTAGGGTGTAGTCTCGTAACTATAAGCCATATAGGCATAAAGGATAAGAGGCTACGAAAACAACTGGTTGTTTCTAGAACCGGATGGGAGGAGCTAGTCTTGTATGGCAGAAGTACGTCTCCTTGAAGGGGAAACCAGGGGGAGAGATAAGGGCGATACCCTCCATTAGGGAGTTGTGTATCAAAAAATACGGAAATGTCATGGGACTTTATATTCGCAAGAATATTTTGGCCCGTCATATTGTTGCGTGACACAGACAGCAATGTCATGGGACTTTATATTCGCAAGAATATTTAGGCCTGTCATATTGCCGCATGACAGGCCAAAAAGCCTAAAAAGAAATGTTAAGATGAGATCAATGGGTTTTTGCGATAAGATTAAAAGATGAGATAAATGAAATCAATGATAAGAGGATATAAACCGCAAAGACGTCCTGCGATTTCATCGCAAAGACGGCAATGTCATAAGTCTTAAAAAGCAAAAAGAGATTAATCTCACAAGATGGATTAGACTTATCATATTGTCGCAGAGATCAAAATAAATGATAAGGAAAGATCAATGGATTATTACATGTGAAAGTAAGAATGTCCTGCGATCTTGTCGCATAAAAGTGGCATAATAAGACCTTTAACTAGGAAGGCGAAATAAGACCACAAGAGAGGTTATATCTGCGAAGCATATAACAGATTTTTCGTAGAATTATTTGCGATACTTTATTTATCATATTGCAGATTAACAACAAGAGGCAAGTTTAGTACTTCACAAGGAAGATTATGAAGGGAAAATATGGGGATTATAAAACAATATTTCATTATCTTCCTTGTGAAGAATCAAGATAATAAAAAGAAGACAATCAAGTTACAAGAATTTGCGATAGGAGATTCAGATTAATAAAAATATATAATCAGAAGAAGATGATTGAGTTACAAAAATTGCAATATTTCGCAAAAGAAGCAGGAAGAAGAAAGATTCAGAAATTACAATCATTCGCAGGACAGGGAAAAGAACAAGATATTTCGCAGGAAGACATGATAAAACAAGATTTAAAACTTCAAAAGAGTATTCTTCTTTAACTTCATCATTCTTGTTTGCTACTATCATCCTCACCAGCAATATATTTTTGAATTTGAGTTTCTCCATCACCAGCGATTGATTTGTGAGGAGAATTTTGTTCTTCTGCTTCATTGTGAGGGTTTTATTCTTCTTCTATTTATCCATCATTAGCGATTTCCCTTTGAGGAGGATTTTGTTCTTCTACTTCATTGGGAAGGTTTTCTTCTTCTTCTATTTATTTAGTTGGGTTTTGTTCATCTTCGGAAAAATCTTCTTCATCACTTGAATAATTCAGATCTTCATCAATGAGACGAGGAACTTCATTATTTTTTATCTCCAAGGGTTTGATCTTTATAGGAGGTAAAGAATAAGAAAATAGAACATTGTTTACGAGAACCTTAGCGCCTAAATGAGCCTTGTGGAGGCAATTCTTTTCCCGGTTTCTGATCTCTATATCCTTGAAGTATTCAAGGTAGTCAAATCTTCTCAATGCTCTGTTGCGAGAGTTAGAAAGCGCGGTATTCTTTTTGCGAAGTTTGGCCAACTTCGTAGACAGATCAGAGATAGAAGCTTGAAGATGCTTCTCAGATTCTACGGAAGAAAAGTTGCATATTAGATGGAATTCTCGCAAGAAATAAGATGGGAAAATACAATGAAATAATTAATAGATGAGGCAGTCAAAATGACTACCTTCCTTTTGCGAGGATAAAGTTTGAATTATGTTAAGGAAGCAACTCTTCCATTGATTCATGATATCATCGAAAGTATCACCAACTTTACCTTTCAAACGAGATTTTATACTTTTCTATTTAGAAAGAAGATAAGCATTTTCTTCTTTTAAGGAGGAACGGGATTTCTTCAGTTGAGCGTAATCATCTTTGAGATTGTTGACTTTTACGCTTAGAGCTAATCTACCTTTTATAAGTTTCTCTTGTTCAGCGGCAGATGATTCGGTTATCTTTTTAATGTCATCTTTCAATACACGAAGAGATTGCTCTTGTCTGTCACACAACTTTTTAAGATTGCCCAATTGCTGCGAATAAACCATTGTTTTATTCACAAAGCTACGTTTCTCTTGAGACAAAGTTTTGTTTTCATCTGATAAAGATTCCACCTTCAAATTAGTCTGATTTAGCGAATATAAAAGTCGAGTGGCTTCATTACTTAGGCGATCTTGTTCGAAAATTAGTTGGTTATTCTCATTCTTAAAATTATTTATCTCGTCAATTGAATATGTGTGAAGAATATTCAGTCTATCAAATTGATTTTTCCAAGACTCTTTCTCAATGCGGGCTTCATCGGCGATGGTTTCCCATTCAAGTATCTTCATTAATTGGTTATGTTTTGAAGCTAAATATGCGTCAAAAAATAAATAAAAATTGAGTACATAGAAAACAAATATTTACTGAGGCAAAAGCAGAGGCAAGAAAGTTATACCTTTCATATCATCATTTCTGCTATGAATATTTTCGCAGTCCAATTCAGAATTGCGAAGCTTATGATCGAGAAGTTCACATTCTAAAGTTTTTGCTTGAAGGTTCTTCTTCAAGGTTTCAACCTCACTTTCTAAAGCAATTAGCAAAGATGAAGAACCGCAAGATCCGAGATGCTTGCTTAGAATCATATAAACATCCTGTCTCGCAGGATCTATAAAAGATTTCATAGCATCGTTCAAAACTTCAGATAATATTTGAAAAGCAGCTTCAACCCCTGTTGCTATTTCTTGGGAAGAAGGAAGAGAAGTAGAGGAAGAGGTTTTGGAAACATCATTCATCGCAGGAAGTTGATTAGAATCATTCATGGTAGTAGGAACGGAAAAAGGAACTTGATTAGTCGCAGTTACAGTCTCATTTACTGCAACATCATTCACCGCAGCTTTATTTACCATAGTCTCATTTACCGCAACTTCATTTACCGTAGTTTCATTCACCACGGCTTCATTCATTGCAGATTTATTTGCTGCTGGTTCATTCATCATAGTTCCAACCATCATAGATTCATCTATCGTAACTTTTAAAATATTGGGATTATTAGAGATGGAAATATTAGCATCAATAACTTCACTTGGTATTGATGAAGAAGTAGTATGGGTGTTAATATTAGAATTCACGCAAGGAGAAGAAGAAGATTTATCTTGCGGCGGAACAGGGTCTGCAGGCAAAAAATCAAGAATATCCACTTCATCTGAAAGAGCTTTAACTTGGCGAGAACGCTTAAGAGGTCTAGAAATATTCTCTTCACTCTGCGAATAATAACGTAGATAAAAAACAGAGGCAACAATATTGTTATTTTAAAGAAATAGATGTTTCTTACTACCTTATCATTCTCAGATCTCTTCGCCTTCCCAACACGCTTTTTCTGAGGACCCTTAGGGTTAGAGTTTTTGATAGTAATCTTAGTCTGAGAAGTAGTGTTACTGAAAAAGATAATAAAATATGGGGATTATAAAGAAAATCGGGCGATAGAAATAATGTAACATGAACAAAATAAGATTCAAGATAAGAACCTACCTTTGAGTTTCCATTAGAGCAGCAACAGGAAGGATAACAGGGAAGAAAAAGTTGCAGACAAAAAAGGAAGAAGTTGAAGAAAAGAGAGAAGGTGAAAGAAGACATATCTTCAAGTGGGACATTTATTTATAGATGGAGAATGGGTAACCGGGCTAATCGGTAAATAAGTAAGGATTGACATGTGTCAACGGTAAAAACATAAAATAAGGAATTTTGTCGGGTAAAAGACAAGGAGTTGCGGCAAATCAAGAAACTTAAATTCTCATGATCTTTATCTTCTTCGCAGAAAAGATATGAGAAGAGGCAAGATGTAGGATCAGAATATTGTCACAACAATATTCCTGCGAAATAAATAGTAGTTCTGCGATACATCAATGATATTCTGCGATACATCTCAAAGTGACGTAAGGAATGACATATCAGATGAAAACGACAGAAACATGAGAAAAGTGTGACATATCTGCGATGAATCAATAAAACCTGCGAAAGTTTAAGGCGGTGCAAACTGCGATGTATCGCAAGAACCCAGATCCGAAACTAAGGGAATCTTAGCTGTAAATGAGCTGTCATGAGCTGTAATCCACTATGTAAATGCATATATAAAGGAAATGAATAGTTTCAGAAAGGATGATCAATTTTTGAGTGCTAAGAAAGCTTTTAGGAGAGAGAAAATCTTATTAAGTGAATTGTATTCTTGATTACTGTAATTCTTTTAAGATCATATTAATAAAAAGGTCCTTAATCTTCAAATTGTGTCATAAATATTGATAAATTCTTGAGTAGGGTGTAGTGTGGGAATTCCTGCAACTACATGGTTGTTGTTAAGACCGGATGGGAGGAGCTAGTCTTGTATGGCTGATGTGCCATCCTTAAATGGGAAACCATGGGGAAGATAAGGGGGTCACCCTCCATTAGGGAGCTTATAAGTGTCTTAAGACGACAATATCATGGGGATTTACGTTCGCAAGAAAATTTAGGCCTGTCATATTGTCGTGTGACAAATATTCTACAGAGGCAAAAAGCCAAGAGAAAAAGATAAGATGAGATCCATGGGTTTTTACATGAAACTGTAAATACGTCCTGCGATTTCATCGCAATACGGCAATGTCACGGGGCTTTGTTCTCGCAAGAAAACTTAGGCCTGTCATATTGTCGCAACAAAATGACAAAAGGAGGATAAGGCAACATCACTGGGTCTTTACATGCGAATGTAAGGATGTCCTGCGATTTTTCCTTATCCTCTTTTTGTCATTTTGTTGCGACAATATGACAGGCCTAAGTTTTCTTGCGAGAACAAAGCCCCATGACATTGTCGTCTTGCGATGAAATCGCAGGACGTCTTTACACTTTCATGTCTATCTGAAAATGTTAGATATTAACTTAAGTGCTCATAGTTGCACAAAGGAAGATGATAAAGAAAAATACATTTTCTCTCTAAAATATCTCTCTGCGAAATGTCTTTCTCTCTCTTACCAAAATTGTCTCCCCTTCTCTCTCATGCTCTCCTCTTTATTTTACATAGTGGATGACAGCTCACATACAACTCATACTTCCTCTATTTTAGGATCCCTTTCCACACTCTCGTAAGCTCTCTCCGTAATTTTGCAAGATCTCACTCTCTTGCTACATTCTCTCCATAACTCTATCCATAATTCTCTCCACAATTCTCTCCATAATTCTCTCCATAATTCTATCTACAATTATCTCCATAATTCTCTCCATAATTCTCTCGAGCTCCCTCCTTATTCTCGCGAGCTCCGCTTCATTCTCGCGAGATTTCTCTACAACCACAAAATCTTCACATCTTTCTCGTGTTTTAGGCCGTCGTTGTCTATTACGTCATTAATTTGCGACATTTGCAGTGTGTTGTTGATGAGCTCGCAGAAATGTCGTTATAAATTTCGCAAGAGTATTGCTGTGGCGATATTCTGATCCTACATCTTGCCTCTTTTTTCTTGAATATTGCTTGAAGAGCGATTTTTAAGAAAAAATATGTTGTTGTAGTAGTCTTTGATCTTTATTGATGAAGGAACGAGCGAAAGAATATTGGACTTGAAAAGTATGTACTTGCCTCTATTCTTTTGTGAAGTTCCAGATCTTTGCGAAGTAAATAAAAAGTTTCAACTCTTGAAGTATATGAATTATGAAGTATCCTTGAAGAAATATAAGAAGTACTCAATCCTCAAAATATAAGAAGTATCCGTCCTTGAATTAAAGTCATAAGTATTGGCTCTATTCATGCGAAATTATTACTTCATTTTTGGTGAAAATTCTTGTCCATTTTGGAAATGATTCTTGCCGAGTAGATAAAGAACATAAAATGTTTCTTGGTAATCCATAGTTGCCTCTGTTTTTTTTATCTATGAAGGTAGAATCCTTGAGAAAATGTTAAATGAGCGAATTGTGTCTTTATTCTTATCTTACCTCTGCCTCATGCGATAATATCTTTAAGAAAATAATCACATTCTGCGAAATAATTACATCTCCTGCGAAATTCTTGATGAGTCCGCGAGATTCTGAAAGTGTCTGCGAGATTCTGGATGAGTCTGAATACTTCTACGAAATTATGAATAACCCTGCGAAATTATGAATAATCTGCGAATTTATGAATAGTGCTACTGAAATAGTACCACGAGATTATGAATAGTGCTGCTGAAATAGTGCTGCGAAATTATGAATAGTAACCCTGAGAGACTCTGAATAATACTTCTGAGAGATTCTGAATAGTATTTGCTATGTCTCTTGCGATGAACAAATCTTTCATGCATTCTTAAAAGAAAATAGTCAATGTTTGAGATTATTCTATTGGTATTATTTTGCCTTCCTAGTTAAAGGTCTTATTTTGCCAATTTTTGTTTTTGCAACAAAATCAAATATCTTGATAATAATTTCTATTGTTAATGTAGTTGCAGGAATTCCCATAACACACCCCTTGTAATATCTTGATAATAATTTCTTAATCTAAACTCATTTGATATGAAAATTATGATGAAACTACTAAAATTCTAAATGGACCACACATATTTTACATGGTTCGATCAATTTGATCTATATCCATGATCCTTCACTATGATTGTTTAAATTTACATTTGATTTACATTGATAATCTCCATTAATGGAGTTCTAGATCTAGTTTTGGGAAAGAAGATGATAAAGAAAAATAAATTTTCTCTCTAAAATATCTCTCTGCAAAATGTCTTTCTCTCTCTTACCAAAATTGTCTCCCCTTCTCCTTATCAGCAAAAATTTTTCTTACCAAAATTTTTGTTTTATCATTTTCAGAAGCTTAGGAAGCCCAGTACTTTATCAGCACTTAAGTTACTCACAAATAAAGTAAGAAATATTCCTTTGTGATTCTTAACAATATATTGTTGCCCCTATTTCTTATCTTTATCTGTGTTTGAAGGTTATTGAAGAAATAGAACCCGCTGAGGTTGCAAAGACCAAAGGGAAAGGTAAAGGTGCTTCTTGCAAGGATAAATCTGATGATCCTCCTTTGAAGAAAAGAAAAACGCAATCCTCCCTTCCTTCAACTTTTTAATATGGAGAGAATTATGGCGATGATAATGCTGATTTCACTTCCACGAATGATACCTCCCATCCTGAGTCTTCCATGGCTTATTTATCTGGTATTTTTGCTAATACCATGCATACAATTAGTGATACTCCTCTGACCGAAGCTTGCAAATCAATCGCTGCTATTTGTGATGCCCCTATCTTGAAGGACAATGAATCTCTTCTCGGGGTCTCAAGATCTATATCTCCAAATTTCTTGCATTCACTCAATAGCTTGGTAAATTTTCATGCTTTTACCTTTCTTCTCTTCATTTTTATTCTAAATTAATTTCTCAGAAATTCGCTACATTATTTCGCAGGCTGGGAAAGCTTCATTTACAGTTGTCTCAGATTTGGAGAAAAGGCGTGCAGTTTTCGCAAAGAAAAATGCTAATCTTCGCAAAGAGAATGAAGAATTAAAATCTGAGTCTTCTAATCTTCGCGGGCAATTGGAATTTGGGTCTGCTGATTTTCAAGGAAAGATCAAGCGGTTGGAAACTGAACTCTCTTCTTCGCAAGATAAGGTTGCAAGTCTCCAAGCTGCGAACAATCAACTTTATGGTGAGAAATCTTTCTCCTTTTCTTTAACCTTGTATTCCTTTGCATTTTCTTATTTTTCTTCTTCGCAGATGTTTACGGCCTCTCTGACGAATATGTATTCCTTTATTCTTTTCCAAATCCAATAGATGATGATACTCTTCTCAATTGCCTTAATGATTCCTTAAACAAATGATAAGATTAAATCCCTTTCCATAGATGAACTTAGATCCAAATTCCATCTCTTAGCAATTGATAATAGATCTAGTTTGAAAGCGGCTAATTCATCTAAGCGTCACTATCTTAACTCTAAAGAAGAAATCAAGATTCTAAGAGCCCAAAAAAGTGATCTCATAGATGAAAGAGATCGCATCTCTAGGCAAGGAGCTCAAGCTTTAGCGGATTTCCATAAAACTCTTCTTGAAGTTCAAGTTGAAAGAGATAGACTTATCTGCGATAATAGAGCTATTGTTGAAAGAGAAAACCAAGTTCGCTCCCTCATTCTCATTAGTAATGATGATGAGTTTGCTTGGGCTACAAAGGTTCTTGATAACGCCAGAAATAACTTAGGTGTAGATATTAGCCTCCAAGCTTATCATTCTGCCTTAATTAAAGATATGATCGCTGAAAGAGAAGGTTGTTACTCTTGTTTGTCCACTAATCCATTTTCTAATTAAATCTCCACTATTTTATTAATTTGTTGTCATCTGTTCGCAGCATCTGAAAATAATCTTTGCCAAAGGATTGGATAACTGGAAGAAGAAAAAGGTCAACTCGTAAAACTTCTGTCTTCTCACAACGAGAAATGCTCTAAATTAAAAAATCAACTTTAGATTACGCTGGCGAATTTTAGCAATACTCTTGTTGGTGTTCGCAATGATTCTATTAAAATGGTCTGTGATGATCATAAAATTCCCCATTCTACATATCCTTATCTCGCGAAAGAAATCCCAAAGAACGTCCCTAACCTCATCATCTCTGATAGCGAAGCTGAAGAATCTGAAGAAGATGAAGAGCATAATGAAGATGAAGATGAAGGGGGGAACTCTGGCGAAGATGATGAAGAACCTAAATAGCTTTATATTTTCTTGAAATATCTTTGTAATATTTGTACATTTATCCTTTTCTCCTTGTAACATATTGCTCTGCGAATTTCTCCAACTTCTCAAGTTTCTTGATATATAGATTATTTTTGTTTCTATCTGCATACATTAAAAAACAATTCCTTTTTGCAATATGGTTAATCAATATGCTTATTAATTTTTAACTATCTGCGTAAATCTGTCATATAAAGATGAATAATAATTTTATCATTCTGTTCATTCCCATACTTGCCTCTGTTATTCATCTGTAATATGAAAAATTGAGCAGACCAATGTTAAATAAGATCTGTTTGTAATTTGTTGCCTCAGTTTCTGCGTAAATATCGCAGGTCATATCTGTATAATCTCATGATCTCTTGTGGTCTTACTTTGACTTCCTAGTTAAAGGTCTTATTTAGCCACGTTATGTCTTTGGCGACAAAATCGCAGGACGTCCTTACACTTGCATGTAAAAACCCATTGATCTTGCCTTATCCATGCTTTGTAAATTTCTCTGCGACAATATGATAAGCCTAAGTTTTCTTGCGAAAACAAATCCACATGACATTACCGTCTTGCGATGAAACATCAGGACGTCTTTACATTTTCATGTAAAAACCCATTGGTCTCATCTTATCTTTTTTCTTATGGCTTTTTGCCTCTATATAGTTATATTCTTAAGACACTTATCAGCTCCCTAACGGAATATGCCGCCCTTATCTTCCCCCTGTGAGACATGCTGAAGAAAATATCTGAGCGGAAATGCAAAATCCAAATGAAGAGCAGCATCACAGAGAAGAAGAGATGATTAATGATCGCTATATTTCGCACGGAGAAACTTTGAATAGTAGACGTGATAATAGAAATCAAGAGGGTGTAAATAACCAAGATGGTGAAGAAAATCGTGAAGAAAGGAGAAGAATATTACATGAGAAACCGAAGAATAATTGAGGAAGAAATTGAGAGACATTATGCTGAACAAGCACGTCTAGCCTGCGAAAGATAAAGATTGAGAGCGGAAGTGAGGGAACAAGAGTTCTAGGAAGCAATACGGTAGAATAATCATGACAATCGAGAAAGGAGACACACACAAAATCTCCACAATGGTAATATCAATGAGGAATATGATATAATACAAAGGAGAATAGAAAGACAGCGAAGAGAAACGATGAGAAATGAAGAAGATCTTAGAGAAGAAGATATAAGGCGTAATCAATTGCGAATTCAAGAAGGAGGTGGAAAGGAAAATTGCAGAAGAAGGCAGAATGAAGATGCAGAAGAAGATGCACAAAATCTGGCTAGGTAAGAAAGACATAAACGCAGGAGAAGATGCACAAAATCTCGCTAGGTAAGAAAGACATGAACGCAGGAGAAGGGAAGTTGCACTGAAATGACCAATGGAGCAAAATTAAGCTGGGAATGAACAAATATTAAGAGAGCTAGCAGAAATGAGGGGAATGTTAAATAACATAAGAGAAGGAGGTAGAAGGCAACTTGATGAAGTCATTGAAGAAGCTGTGAGAACTCCATTCACTCAAGAAGTACAATTAGGAGGAATACCCCCAAAATGCAATTTACCAACATTAACCAGTATCTTCGATGGGACTACTTGTGTTGTTCAACATGTCAAGGCTTATGTTATGTGTATGCTACAGTGGGAAAACCATGATGCTGTATTGTGCAAATATTTTGCATATAGCTTAACTGGCGAGGCGTTAAAATGGTTCGAAGGTTTACCTAAAAACACTATAAATTCTTTCGACCATCTGCAAGCTACATTTTTGGGAGCATATATAAGCAACAATTCTTCGCGGCCCGGTACTGAAGATGTATTTGTAGGACCAGAATATCGCCACAATTATATTCACGATAGATTAATGATACTTCTGCGAGCGTCACCGAAAACTCTTCAACAACATTTCACGAGCGTCACAAAATAATTCAGAAAATGACGTAATAAACAACGACAACATAAAACATGAGAAAAATGTGAAGATTTTGTAGTTAAAAAGAATGCTCGCGAGCGCAAGGCATGGAACTCATGAGAGTAAAGGCAGAAATGAAGATTTTTTGGTTATAGAAGAGTCTCGTGAGCGAGATAGCATAGCTCATGAAAGGATAGATAGATCTCGCGAGCACGATAGCAGAGCCAGCAAGGAGCATAGCAAAAATCCTAAAAAATGGGAAAGATAAATTGAATGTGAGCTGTCACCCACTATGAAGATACCTATATAAAGAGAAGAGCAGGAGAGAGAAAACGGGGGGACACAATTTTAGAAGAGAAAGATATTTTGCAGAGAAATTTTAGGAGAGAGAATGTATTTTTCTTTATCATCTTCTTCCCCAAAACTATATTTAGAACTCCATTAATGGAGATTATCAATGTAAAATCAAATGTAAATTTAAATAATCATAGTGAAGAATCATGGATGTAGATCAAGTTGATCGAAACATGTAAAAATCTGTATGTATATTTAGAATTTTTAGAATTTTAATCATACTTTTAATATCAAATTAGTTTAGATTAAGAGATTATTATTAAGATGTTACAAGGGGTGTGTTGTGGGAAAACCTGCAACTACATTTTGGCGTTAGAAACACTACCTGATTGTTGGGTTGAAGAAGATTCAAAGAAATTAGCAATTGATTGATGATGAAATCAATTGGATCTATGAGATATAAGGGAAAATATTCTGCATCTCAGGGGTGTTTTCTTCACGTCTTCAGAAAATTAGCTGTAGTTGAAAGAGAATCAAATAAATTAATTAATATGGATGATTTCCACTGGATATCAAGAATTAAAGAATTTTATCAAGAGATTAGAGTATTATATCTTCAAGAGACGAACAACTGATGTGGGAGGTAGTCAACATACAGAAACAGAAGCAAAGATAAGAAAGTACAATAAGAATGGAAACCAACTAAAACCTTCGTCAACAATCAGTCTCCATGGGACATCTCTTTTCTTTATTTATCTAATTTTATTATTAAAAATTTAATTCTAGTGAATCAAATTTTGAAAATAGCTTTTAGATAATTTCTCTTTTTCTTTCAAAAATCGTAATTCAAAACATATTTTAAATTGCAGATATAGTATTAGTGTATCATCATTTGATTGATTTTGAAAACGTTCAATTGATACTTTAAAATATATATATATATGATAATAATATTAATATAGATACATTTTATCACAAATTGAACGTCTCGCAGTATGGGAGTGTAATGTCACTGAAGGAAGACACAAAGGAAATAAGTAATGCATGATTGCACGTCTCTTCAGCACACATTGTTGGCGATGGATGAAGTTAGAGTAAAAGATTCAACAAAGTATCATTACAGCAATAACTAAGCCACGAGAATTCTTGTCCTAACCATACAGAGTAGGGTCGAGAATACCTTTTGGCATAAACAAATGTTGGCGAACAGCTTCGCAGACGAAGACTCTTCTCTTTAATAACTTATTCTCTCTAATGGGTAGAAAGAAAAAAGTTAACCATCGCGAAGAAACTCTACAGCTGAGAAGATAAATGGAAGCAACACCAATCAATCATACCAATGAAAGTCATTTTATCAGAAAAACATAGGCATATTACCACGGATGAACACTATCATGAATAGATTACAGCATAGGCAATTACAAAAGAAGACAACTCACAGGCCCTTGCGGAAAGAAAAAGAGAAAGATGGTTACGACAATGAATCATACCCTAAGACAAATAGAGATACTATGATAGAAGATGCTACCAGTTCTTATAACGCAATCAAAAGGTTCATAAAACTAAAAAATTAATGAGTGCAAGACGGAAGAGGACGAGAAGTTATATATCTATACAGTGGAGCATCCTAGCTACGGTTACTGACAAAAAATAAAAGAGGAAGAAAGTTAACATTTACAAAGAAACTTTACAGCTAAAATGTGAAAGTTGCTTCATTAATCATTCCAGCGAAGTACAAATGTGAAAGATGGACAAGAGCATCACCCAGCGATACAAGTTGCTTCATTAGTCATTTTTCATTAATTTACTCGTTTGAACACTAATGCCTTCTTTTCTTTTACTTATTAGATCTACAGATTCGCAGCATCCAGCGATGGTCGACAAAGAATCCCTAATGCAAGGAGAACTTGTTCATTCTCAACTCACCATCGAAATTCAAATTTCGTCATTAAGCGTCATTAAGCTTCTGTGAAGATCAAAGCAGCTGTACTTCGTCACTTATCCAACTTGGAGCAACAACCACTTCAACAAATAAAATTAACTCCAAACTGTTAGAGCTACTTGCATGGAGAATTCTCCCAGTCATCTTCATTAAACTGTTAGCGTCATTAACGAAGAGATCGCAAAGTCATTAACTAACCAAGGAATGAAAAATGGGACAGTCATCATCAGCGCGAAGGAATCATCATGTGACGAATGATGAGAGCAATTAGTTCTGTTGAAAAGAATCATAAACCGAAAAGAATATTGATGAAAGTATCACGATACCACTGAAATCGCAAGATTAACGGTCGGAGAATTCAAATAGCGCAAAGAGATCATTGTTATTCACCAGCAAAGAGAAGAACAAGAAGACTTTAATTCGGAAAATTCACATTGTAAGACATCAAACAGAGAGGGAGAGATATAAAAGAAGTTTAATTCAGCAGAGGTTTTGGCGAAGAACTGTAACAACTACAATAATAGAAATTCGCAGCATCTGCGAAGGAAAACGTCCTCTCTGCGAAGACAATCGCAGCTCATAAGGATGGCATACCAAGAGAAGTGATGTTGTTCGCCAAGATATATACAAGACTTTCTCCACGTGAAATACTCTTCCCAAACGTCTGTATGGATAAGAAAAGAAAATTTTCGACAAAACCAGTTCGTAGGGCTCCTCATGAGAACAAACAAAAGAATTCTTCAATAAAGACCGAACAAGATCCGAACAAAAGCTATTTGTCCCTTCCACACCATGAGAAGCTAGGTCATCAGACAAGGTAGCCAAAGAAAATGGACGAAAAGAAAAGAAGAAAGATGCAAAAATTAAGTCTATAAGTCACGAAGAAACTAACTTGCGATAAGAAGAAGAAGATGAAAAAATCAAATCTATTATAATGGCAGTAAGTTTCCATTCAGAGGGTAACTCTCAATGATCTCTTATGAACATTACTGGCGATAAGGAGCAGAATAGCTAGTACCAACGAAGTTTAAGGTTTGGATGTGCAAAAAATAAAGAAACAAACTTGCGGAATAATCATATCCAGAGCAACTTGAATAGATGGTCATAAAGTTCAATACCTCGAGTTCGAATTTCCATGGTCACACAGAATTTTTGTTTTCCTCGCAAATGCTTACATTATAAAGATTTCCTTCGCAAACGATTTCTTCTTCCAAAAAACCAGCGAGAAAAAGAGATAAGCAACATTCAAGCCCAGTGCGTCCAAGCCCACTAAAACAAACCAAGCTATTTCACGCAAGGAATGGACTGGCGAGCAAATGAAGTCTAGTTTCAGCACGGTATATCTTGGGTATTTCATTACTTCGCCAGATAATTGATTATTTTGCAAGTTAATTTCGCGAGAGAGGGTTAAACCAATTGGTATGCTGCGAGAGTATGCAAGAGACAGATCAAGAGTTCATTTCTCATTTATTCTAAATTCACAAGCAAATCATATACTTCGCGAGAAACGGCAGCAACCGAAAATCGCAAGAAAGCTAAGTACCACTTCCTTGAATATTTTACTTACAGAAAATGAAATTTTTTGATTTATTTTACAAAAAGCGATACTATCGCAAGATTTCAAAGAACATTTCTAAGATTTTTCATATTTCAATTTTTTTTAAAAAAACTGATTTAATTTACCAAAAGCGATATAATCGCAAGATTTCTAAAATTTCTAAGATTTCAAAACATTTCAAAGTTTTTTGATTTGATTGACAAGAGCGATACATTCGCAAAAATTTAAAGATCTCAAAATTTTTCAAAGATTTCAAAGATTACAGAAAATGAAATTATCGCAAAGAATTTTAAGATTTCAAAAAAAATAAAAAATAAAAAATAATAATTTCCAAAACAGCGATACCCTCGCAAGATTTCAAAGAGAACATTCAATTTATACATTTCTCTAGAAAATTTATTTTACAGAAGATTTTTGATTTAAAAACGCGATACAATCGTAAAATTTTAAAGAAAATTTCAAACATTTCTCTAGAATATTTCTTTTACAGAAAGAGATTTTTGATTTAACAAATGCGATACAATCGCAAGATTTTAAAAAATGTTTCTAAGATTTCAAAAGATTTTAAAGAATTTTTTAAAGATTTTTGATGTTATGAGAATGAAAGAAGAAATGAAGAGACGCGAAGCTATCGCGAGAAACGCGAATAAAATTTCGCAGAGACATAAGAATGGGACGAACCTTTATGGCGTGCACCCTAGTTCGCGAATAAAATTTCGTAAGAGGCAAATGTAAGACCTAATAGCGCGTCATATGAGGGGGTATCTCTTGACATGACTCAGCGATAAGGTTATACCGCTGCTGTAACCTGAGTTATGCAGATGTTGGGGTTAAAGAAAACCTATCCTGGAGAGAGATCTTGGATTTCCATCTTTATAAGGTTATACCCTGGTTGGACGACCGAGAATCTCTTCCAAGAAGTGCAGAGTATGACCAAGGCGCCGAGGTACACGGTTGAGCCAGGGGTGCCTGGAGCGTACGAAACTCTCTTGCCATTCTTGGTAAGTCTTGGCTACGATGCACTTGGCCTGAAGAAAACCCCACTTAGGATGCAGTCTTGTAACTATAAGCCATATAGGCATAAAGGACAAGAGGCTGCGAAAACAACTGGTTGTTGGTAAATCCGGATGGGAGGAGCTAGTCTTGTATGTCCGATGTGCCCTCCTTGAAGGGGCAACCAGGGGGAAGATAAAGGCGTCACCCTCCATTAGGGAGCTGATAAGTGTCTTAAGATGACAATGTCATGGGGCTTTATGATCACAAGAATATTTAGGCCTGTCATATTGTCGCGTGACGTAAATTATACAGAGGCAACAAGCCAGAAGAGATATGTTAAGATGAGATCAATGGGTTTTTACATGAAAGTGTAAAAACGTCCTGCGGTTTCATCGCAAGACGGCAATGTCATGGAACTTTATTCTCGCGAGGGGATTTAGACTTGTCATATTGTCGCAAAAAATGGATAAGGCAAGATCAATGGGTCAATACATGCACATGTATAGACGTCCTGCGATTTTGTCGCAAAAAGAAAAGTTGGAAAAATAAGACCTTTAACTAGGAAGGCAAAATAAGACCAACAGATTAATATTAAACACTACCTATTTTTGCAGGAAAAATTTGTTCATCGCAAGAAAGATAGCAAATACTGTTCAGAATCTCTCAGAAATATTATTCAGAGTCTCTCAAGAAGATTATCTACAATCTCGCAGCACTATTCATCATCTCGCAGCACTATTCATCGCGGCACTATTCACGTCACTATTTTAAAATTCCGCGTAAACATTCAAAAACTTGCAAACTCATTCAGCATTTCGCAGATTATTCCAGACTTTCGCAGGAAATTTGGTTATTTCGCAGAATATTATTATTTTATTGTAATAGGCAGAGGCAATTCGTTCATTTAACATTTTCTCAGAGATTCTTCCTTCATAGATAAAGAACAGAGGCAACTATGGATTACCAAGAAAACATTTTATGTTCTTTATCTACTCGTCAAGAATCATTTCCAAAATGGGCAAGAATTTTCACCAAAAATGAAGTAATAATTTCGCATGAACAGAGGCAATACTTATGATTTTCATTCAAGGACGGATACTTCTTATTTTTTGAGGATTGAGTACTTCTTATATTTCTTCAAGGATACTTCATACTTCACATACTTCAAGAGTTGATACTTCTTATTTACTTCGCAAAGATCCGGAAATTTGAAAAAGAATAGAGGCAAGTACGTACTTTTCAAGTCTAGTATTCTTTCGCTCGTTCCTTCATCAACAAAAATCAAAGACTACTACAACAATAGATTTTTTCTTAAAGATTACTTTTCAAGCAATATTCAAGAAAAAAGAGGCAAGATGTAGGACCAGAATATCGCCACAATTATATTCACGAGAGATTAATGATACTTCTGCGAGCGTCACCGAAAACTCTTCAACAACATTTCACGAGCGTCACAAAATAATTCAGAAAATGACGTAATAAACAACGACAACATAAAACATGAGAAAAATGTGAAGATTTTGTAGTTAAAAAGAATGCTCGCGAGCACAAGGCGGGAACTCGCGAGAGCAAGGCAGGAAATGAAGATTTTGTGGTTATAGAAGAGTCTCGCGAGCAGATAGCAGATCTCGCGAGCAGATAACAGATCTCGCGAGCACGATAGCAGAGCCAGCAAGGAGCATAGCAAAAATCCTAAAAAATGGGAAAGATAAATTGAATGTGAGCTGTCACCCACTATGAAGATACCTATATAAAGAGGAGAGCAGGAGAGAGAAAAGGGGGGGACACAATTTTAGAAGAGAAAGATGTTTTGCAGAGAAATTTTAGGAGAGAGAATGTATTTTTCTTTATCATTTTCTTCCCCAAAACTAGATTTAGAACTCCATTAATGGAGATTATCAATGTAAAATCAAATATAAATTTAAACAATCATAGTGAAGAATCATGGATGTAGATCAAGTTGATCGAACCATGTAAAAATTTGTGTGTCTATTTATAATTTTTAGAATTTTAATCATACTTTTAATATAAAATTAGTTTAGATTAAGATATTATTATCAAGATGTTACAAGGGGTGTGTTGTGGGAAAACCTGCAACTACAGTATTTGGGTTAAAACATAGGATTGGCGAGAGTTTGAAACATCTAACCATAAGATGGAAGACAATGTGCAGTGAGATGGCAGGAAGGGTGGATGAGAGATACCTTATTTTATCTTTCATTAATGCAATGTTCGCAACCAATCTGTTGTATATACAATTTTTTAGAATCAAAAATATAATAACCATGACGGAGCTGCAAGAATTACAAGAAGAATACATTGCATTGTAGGAGAGATAAAAGGAGATGGAATCATATCCCATTGCGAACACCAATTCAGTTGCAGCAAATGCAAGTTTACTTCCAAGATTAATAAATATAGTAGCGAGCACTTCGCAGGTGAAGCAAGAAAACAGTTTGAGTGATAATCCACAGAAATTAGTAGCTATGGGAAGCAGAGACCAAGAAGAGTTCGAAAGAGAAAGAAATTTCTTCAGTAGAGGTGGAAATAATAAGATACAGAGACTCGATCAGCCACATGAGACTTATGGTGGTCAGAAGAAAAATCATTATAGAGGGAAAGGAAGTCAGAAGATAATATGGGAAGAAATTAAGATGCCACCTATAAATGCTAGCATAGATAAAATTTGGGAGGCTGTAATTCTAATGGAAGACATACCCGTACCATGGAATATGGGAAAAGAGCCACACCCAAATAATCGAAGTTCAGAATTTTGCACTTATCATCAATTTCATGGTCACCCAATAAATGAATGTAGGAATGTAAAAAGAATTATATTGAAAATGATAGATCAAGGAAAATTAAATCATTTTTTGATAAGACATCCACAACATCACCAATTGCCTCCAGCTCTTGAAATTCGCAGCGTAAATACAACTAAGGAGGGAGAAATGTTTGTAATTGAAGTTGGAGCAAAGGCGAAGAATCTGTTCTGTAAATCTATCATACATTCATACAAAACTATAGAGGATTTCAATGACAATGTTCTAAGCAGAGTTTTCGCGAGAGATGCAGATGGAAGAGAGATAATGAACATTGTGAAAGCTTCGCCATTAGAAGAATGGCAACAGAAGACTATTTCTTTCACTACGCAAGAAGTACCTGAACCTGGCGAGATGCATGACAACCCCCTGGTGGTAAGATTAGAAATAAATCCAAAACAAATGGAAGAAGAAGATGAAGAAAATGAGGATGATGATGTTGAAGATTCTTGGGCTATTAACAGAGTTCTAATGGACACTGGAAGCTCAGTGGATATCTTATTCTATCATACTTACAAGACGATGGGAGGAATATACGAAGATTTGATACCATCAACCTATAAAATCTATGGTTTTAACGGTACTGCAAACAAGCCCAATGTGGAAATTACAATGCGAATTCCATTGAAGGGGATATCTTCAAAGATTCTATTCTGCGTTGTTGATGTTGAATCACCTTACAATGCCTTGATTGGATGACCTTGGCTACATGGGATATTAGGTGTAGCGTCAACTTTCCACCAGTGCATTAAGTTTCCTCATCCTAGTGGCGTTGGAGTTATAAAGGGAGACTGGGTTGATGGAAAAAAGTGCTATGAAATTGATATGGAATCTTGCGAGGAAAGGTCTGCGAAGAACATAAACTGGAAACATAACATCAAACAAAAGTAAAGAGGTGATAAGTTGATAGTTGATACAGTAGAGCAGCGAGAATAAGGAATACTGCGAAATCAGTATGAGATGCAACCAATAGATGGAGAGCGTCTCGTAGATGGAGAAAATGTAGCAAAGCGCAACAAAAAAGCATAAGCAGAAGATAGTAAGTAGAAAAGGTAAAATTTCTAAAGTAAGAAATACAAGAGATGTATGAATGATTTGTTGAATAAAAAATCTATAAAAAATATTTGCTTTTATTCAATGAAGAAGATGAAATTGAAAAATTATACAAGAGCTGGCGATATTTGCAAGATATATAAGAATGGGATGAACCTTTATGGCGTACACCCTAGTTCGCGGATAAAATTTCGTAAGAGGCAAATGTAAGACCTAAAGTACGTCATATAAGGGGGTATTTGTTTGCATGGCTCAGGGATAAGGTTATATCGCTGGTGGAACCTGAGTCGTGGAGAAATGGGGTCCATCTCTATAAGAGATACCTATCTAAGAGAGGTACCTTGGATTTCCAACTATATAAGGTCATACCCTGGTTGGACGACCGAGGGTCTCTCCTAAGGAGTGCAGAGTATGACCAAGGCGCCGAGGTACACGGTTGAGCCAAGGGTGCCCGGGGCATAAGAAACTACCCTGGCCATTATTGGCAAGTATTGGCTATGATGCACTCGGCCCGAAGAAAACCCCACTTAGGGTGTAGTCTCGTAACTATAAGCCATATATGCATAAAGTATAAGAGGCTGCGAAAACAACTGGTTGTTGTTAAGACCGGATGTGAGGATCTAGTCTTGTATGGTCGATGTACGCCTCCTTGAAGGGGCAACCAGGGGGAAGATAAGGGCGACACCCTCCGTTAAGGAGCTGATAAGTGTCTTAAGAATACAACTATACAGAGGCAAAAAGCCATAAGAAAAAAAGATAAGATGAGACCAATGGGTTTTTACATGAAAATGTAAAGACGTCCTGCGGTTTCATCTCAAGATGGTAATGTCATGGGGCTTTGTTTTCGCAAGAAAACTTAGGCCTATCATATTGTCGCAGAGAAATTGAAAAATCATGGATAAGGCAAGATGAATGGGTTTTTACATGCAAGTGTAAGGACGTCCTGCGATTTTGTCGCCAAAGACATAACGTGGCTAAATAAGACCTTTAACAAGGAAGGAAAATTAAGACCACAAGAGATCATGAGATTATACAGATATGACCTGCGACATTTACGTAGAGATCATAAAATTATAAATATATGACCTGCGACATTTACGCAGAAACTGAGGCAACAAATTACAAACAGATCTTATTCAATATTGGTCTGTAGTTGCAGGATTTCCCACACTACACCCTTGTTAAGATTCTGCTATAATCAACTGTGAATTGAAGATGAAAAATGACACTTTATTATTTTGGTTTCAGAAATGTTTACAGAAATGGGAGAATTCAAGATTACAACTATTCTCTTGAAGTTTCTCTCTCCTCAAGACTTTCTTAACTCTCAAAAATACATCATCCTTTTCTGGACACCTTGGGTCTATATTTATAGGGTAGTTACATAGTGGATGACAGCTAAGTTTTCCTCTTATTTCGGGTTAATTCTGCGATTGTACCGCGATAGTTACAATGTTAAATATCATAAGTTTTCTTCAATCATCAGTTATTATGTCACTCTTTTGAAGGCTTTTGTGACACTCGTGAAGTGTAGTCGAAGATCTTGCGATGATGCCCGCTGGAAAGTGTCGCTAATCTCGCAGAGAATAGATGTAGCGATATTCTGGTCCTACATCTTGCCTCTTCTCATGTATTTTCTGCGAAGAAGAAAATATCTTTAAAATGCCGCAACTACTTATCTCTTCATTAATCTTTCTTCTGACACATTTCCGTATCCTTCGCCAGCTTTTTTTTTTCACATATTCTCTCTTCTAATGAATTTACAACACGTCCTCTCTAACCGCTGTGATCTGAACGTTCATTTCTTTTCTTTGCATTTATTGCATTCATCTTCTCGAGAAACCTCTTCTTCTATAAATACTCCTTTCATTCTTTTCTTTTCCTCTTTTTACTTTCTTCTTCTTTCTCTGCGTAACTTCTCTGCAAGTTTACTGTTCTTCCGTAAATTGTGCGTCTGTCATCGCTGTGATTTCTTTCTTATTTTTCAACCTTTTCTTTCATTCCCATACTCAAAAATGGTTGTTGCTGGTGCTAAAAACTTGACTGCTTTTAATGAGATGCGAGAAAAGCTCAAAAGTAAAGGTTTTACCTTGTCTACAATTCCAGGTCAAAGCCCCAAATCTGAACTTTCTCTCAAACTATTTTCTGATCATCAATGCTCTCGCTAGAAAATCATAGTATTGCTAGGTCAACTTGAAGATGGTCTTCCCCTTCCTCTTCTATGACCCAGAACTCCCATTATTCTATCAAATAATATCCGACGAGAGGTTCTCGCGAGCGATATATCAATTAGGTGGAGATTGTATCATATTGCTGCTTGAATATGCTTCTCGCGGTTATGATAAAGGATCTCGCTATCCTGAAGCTCCGAAGAATCCTCAATTTAAAGATGTTCCCATTGTCTCTGCAGATTATACTGTGGAGAATTTCTTCAAAAATTACAAGATAGTTCCTATGAAGAGGGATAGTACTTGCTGGGGTGTCCTCTTGAAGAAAGAAAAGATCACTGATGATGAGGCTCTTATGTTAGACATTGATTGGAATACACCTACCAATCAAGGCCCTCGCCACTCCAGCGATGATAAGTGGTTTATCTTTCCGTTATGTCTTGAAGGTCCTTATATATCTGGTTCTCTCCCATTACCTGCGAATCTCTCAGAGTATGAGCCATGGGTCTTCAACTGGCCTGAAAGATCTAAAGAAGTATATCCTCTCAACTTTTTGCATTATTATTATTCACTATCTTCTTCATATTTTTATATTCTCGCTAATTATTTTGATCTTTCTCAGATTGATAGAATAAAGCTCAGCTATCAAACTTTTAGGAAACCCAACACTTTCTTAGCTCTTAAATATTTCACGGATGAAGTATGAAATATATCCTCCTAAATTTTAACAATATATTGTTGCCCCTATTTCTTATCTTCATCTGTGCTCGCAGGAAATCGAAGAACTGGAACCAATAAAACCCGTGAGAACTAAGGAGAAATCTTTAAAGGTTAAATCTACTGTTCCTCTCAAAGGGAAGTCGTCTTCCCCTCGCGGTGAAAAATCTGGCGATCAGGATAAATCTATTGTTCCTCCTAAAGGAAAGTCTTCTGCCCCTCGCGGTGAAGAATCTGGAGATCCTCCTTTGAAGAAAAGGAAGACCCGACCTTCTTCTTCTTCAACTCCTCAACCCATTCTAGAGAATCAAAGTGTTGATTTTAACAAGGATAATAATGACGAGGATTTTAATGATAACAGATTCCCTTCTATAAAGAATTCTTCTTCTCTTGATTCTTCGATGGCTCATTTATCCAAAAAAATTGGCAAGAATATGTTTGGTATCCCAAATGAGTATGGAGATGGGTTTGGAGGTCAGTCACTCACACTGATTGAAGAGACTATGGGAATGCGGAGAGGGAATAAGCTATTAATGAAATATCCCAGTCCCTTTCCAATGTCTGCGATGCTCCCATACTAGTTGACAGCGATACCCTTCGCGGGGTTTCAAGATCGCTGACTCCAAGTATTTAAAATTCACTTGGCAGCCTGGTATGTTTTTACTTGTTCATCCTTTTTGTGTATCTATTGATATTTTTGTCAGACATTGATTTATATAGTTCTATCGCAGGTTGGAAGAGCCGCTTTTGATGTTGCTTCTGATTTAGACAATAGGCGTATTACTTATGAAAAGAAAGCTTCTAATATTCGTCAAGATAAAGAAAAACTAGAAGCTGAAGTTATTGAGCTTCGCAGAAAAAATAAGCATCTGGAGACTGAAGCTTCAGTTGACAAGCAAAAAATCTCTGATCTTGATAAAGCCAATCAACAACTCTATGGTATGATTTATTTCTTTTCTCTTTTAATTCTTCTCACCCTATCGCAGCTTATTCAAGCAACCATTTTTGTAGATATTTATGGTCTTACTGATGAGGCTACACTCTTCTAATCTTTTCCTGATCCTGTAGATGATAATACCCTTCTTTCTTGCCTTAATAATTCTTTAAGTAATTTCTCAGATGATAATAAGATTGAATCCCTCTCCATATATGAACTTAAATCCAAATTTAATCTCTTAAAAATTGAACACAGATTCAATTTAGGTTTGACCAACAAGTATAAGCGCTTTTATCTTGATTCGAAGAAAGAAGTAGATAGATTAAGAAAAAGGAATAGTGATCTTATTGACGAGAAAGATCTTGACGTTAAAAATGGCTCCAAGACCCTAGCAAACTTCCATAAAAATCTTCTTAATGTTCAAATGGAAAGAGATAAGCTTATCCGCGAGAATGAAGATCTTCTTGCGAGGGAAACTCAAGTTCGATCTCGTCTCCTTATTAATAGCGATGATGAGTTTTCTTGGGCTGCGAAGATTCTTGATAATGCCAGAACTAATTTAGGTGTAGATGTTAGTCTTCATGCTAATCAAGTGGCTTTAATTAAAGACATGATTTCTGAAAGAGAAGGTTATAACTCTTATGATTTCCCTGAATTATTTCCTAATTGAATCATCCTTATATGTATTAACTTTGTTATCATTTACTCGCAGCATCCGAAAAGAACTATCATAAAAGATTTGATGAGTTAGAAGAAGAGAAAAGCCAACTCGCTGGAAATCTATATTCTCGCAATGAAAATTATTCTAGATTGAAGGAAAAACTGAAAATCTCATCTTCAAATTTTAGCAATGCCCTTCTCCGTGTTCGTAATGACGCTGTTAAACTAGTCTGTAATGATCATGGTATCCCTCATTCTACATACCCCGATCTTTCAAAGGAAATTCCAGCTGATTCCCCAAATCTAGTTATCTCTGATAGCGAAGATGAGGAGTCTAGCGAATATGATGAAGAATTATCTGGCAAGGAAGATAAATCTGACATAGATAGAGATTATAATGATAATTATGAAGAAGAGAAATCTGGTAATGAAGAGAAATTTGAAAAAGAAAAGAGCTCTGATGAAGGTGTTGATGGATCTACTTAGTCTTGTTTCTTCTCTTTTTCTTCTTTGTAAATTTTGTACATTTACTTTTTGCTTCTCGTAACATCGCTGCGAGCTTCTCCGACTTGATGTGTAAACTTCTTTTGCTTTTATCTGTATGAATTAGAAAACAATTCTTTTTCTGCAACATAATCAATCAATCAGAATTATTATCCTTTAATTATTTGTATAAATGTATCATCTAAGAAATTTTATTATATGATGGATGAATAATAATTTCCTCATTCTATGCATTCCCATACTTGCCTCTATTATTCATCTGCAATATGAAAAAATTAAGTAGAGATTAGATATTAGTTGTGAATCCAATCAAATTTTCCTCAATATCGGCGATGTTATCGCTAGCAATAATTGCATAACTTTATGATTTTTGCGTAGAATCGCAAATCTCATAAATTCTGCGATCATTATCGCAATAATCTTATGGTCTTATTATTCCTTCCTAATTAAAGGTCTTATTTTGCCACATCTTTTCTTTCTGCGACAAAATCGCAGTACGTCTTTACATTTGCACGTATTGACCCATTTATTTTGTCTTATCAATTTTTTCAACATCTCTGAAACAATATGATAAGTATAAACTCTCTTGCAAGAATTACACCTTATGACATTTCCGTCTTGCGATGAAATCGCAGGACGTCTTTACACTTGTTAAATGTAAAAACCCATTGATCTCATCTTAAATTTTTCTCTTTTGGCTATTTACCTTTGTACAACTTTCGTCACGCGACAATATGACAGGCCTAAATGTTCTTGCGATCATAAATCCCCATGACATTGCCGTCTTTAGACACTTATCAGCTCCCTAATGGAGGGTGCCGCCCTTATCTTCCCCCTGGTTGCCCCTTCAAGGAGGGCACGTCGCTATACAAGACTAGATCCTCCCATCCAGATTTGCCAACAACCAGCTGTTTTCGCAGCCTCTTATCCTTTATGCCTATATGGCTTATAGTTACAAGACTACACCCTAAGTGGGGTTTTCTTCAGGCCAAGTGCATCATAGACAAGACTTACCAAGAATGGCCATGGTAGTTTTGTACGCCCCGCGCACCCTTGGCTCAACTGTGTACCTCGGCGCCTTGGTCATACTTTGCACTTCTTAGAAGAGGTCCTTAGTCGTCCAATCAGGGTATAACCTTATATAATTGGAAATACAAGATCCCTCTCCTGGATAGGTTTTCTTTAACCCCAACATCTGCATAACTCAGGTTCCAACAGCGGTATAACCTTTTCACTGAGTCATGTCAAGAGATACCCCCTTATATGACGCACTATTAGGTCTTACATTTGACTATTGCGAAATTGTATTCGCGAACTAAGGTGGACGCCATAAAGGTTCGTCCCATTCTATTAATCTCTGCGAGAATTTATTCGCGTTTCTCACGAGCATTGTAACTCTGATAAAATTTCATTTCTTTGATTTTCTTGTAAAATTTTGCAATTCTTTCAAACAGAGTACTCTTTTCAATTCATCAAGGATAAAGTTGATATATTTTTCTTGTGAATAAGACATATTACTTTAAAAGATAAAAATTACATACTAGGCAAGCGAGCGACAAGCTGTGCCGCTAGCCCTTTTTGAATAGCAAAACCTATCCTATTAAAAATAAAATCTCGTGAGCCAGGGGTCATTACATTGCTGCGCATGACTTTCTGGACCCTCTTGAGTAGTCCAACTGCTTCTGGAGCCAAATAACCAAAAGTATCAAAAGCAAAGGGGACGAAAGCATGCCCATTGTCAACACATGCTTTCTCATGCTTCGATATCTTACCTGAGGCAGCCTTTAGCGCCGCTCGCCCGACTGTAAAGGTGCCATGTCCAATTCCTACCAAAGGAGATACCCCGGTGAGGTCAACACATGTGTGTTTCCCATTAGCCCATCCAAAAATAAGAACATCAGCTGGTCTTAGTGTCGATCTCCCTTCAAGTGGGTCTGTCAGGAAATGCACAGGTGCTTCTTTCTTTGCCGAAATGCCAGACCTCCACAGTACATCATACAAAATATCCCTCACATGATCATGTATATATTTATAACCAGGGTCTACTTTACAATGAACTGCATGTTCACCATATGAATCCAAGCAACCTGTGATGCAAGCAGGGCAGCGAGAGTCAGAGGGATAAAGCGGGATCATTAACCTGTATTTGAGGATAGACCGGTACTCCAAAGGAGACATCTTCTGCCCTAGCCCCTCAATCGGAATAGCAGAAGAAAATCTTGGGCATGTCTTTGCAAACAACCAAAAACCGCTTTCTGTCTCTCCGTTAGCATGTAAACTCTATCAATGTCCTTAACCACTTTACCAAAAAGAGCACTCGCCAGATGCTTTGTGCTTTAGGGGGCGTTGTCTTTATTGGTGAAGTTGTTAAGATCAAAATCGGAAGAGTCACTTGTAACGTTTCCAAAGCCTTATTAAAATTATCATCCATACCGTCCACACCACTACTCCTCAATATGTGATCCTGTAATCCCCAAGATTGCACACGTGAAGCCACAAAAACATACTCAGATGCCTCCCTAGCAGTATAAAGTCCAAGACCTCCATATCGATAGGTAGAGTAGATAGTCTCCACTTTGAAGCTCTCCAAAGAACGGTCCCCCGCACACCACGATGCCTTCCACCACTTCTCGCAAGCCTCTATCAAATATATCTACCGCCTCCATAATATAGTCTGGGTGACAAATACGAAGGCCAAAAAGAAGCTTGGAGATACCCATACACGTCGTAAAGCAAGCAATTCACTTTGAGGATCATGGAGCTTGGATAAAATCTGCATCAAATCCACTGCTTTTTCAGCCCTCTTAATGGCAAGGCCCTTCACAAAACCATCGTCGAGGCTAACTGCACCACCTAATAGTTTGACTCCCTTATCTGGTCTTGAGATTTCGACAGGAAACATCCCATCACTTATCCTTCGTCCATCACAAGAGGGCCAAAATATTTCAGTTTTCTTAATATTCAGTATAAGCCCCCAGTAGCAGGCCCTTCTGTTTTGATAATAGTGAGTGCTTTTGCCACTTCTTCGGTGTCTCCAATAACAGTGCCATCATCAAGATACCAGGCATGTAGGGATAATATGCAGTGCTCATTTATCTTAGCTATAAGCTGATGAAGTACCAGAGCAAATAACAAAGGCCCTAAAGGGTCACCTTGTTGTACTCCTGTGGATGAGTAGATAAAGGAGTCCCCCACATAGAGCCGTGCAGGTTGACCATACAAGTATTCTACCCAAGGCGATATAGATGGACAAAGCTTACGTACCTCAGAAAGCATAGCCGTTCGGTCAACTAGGTTAAAAGCATTGGTAAAGTCAACCATTAGCATAGAGAGGCTAGCGTCTACATGATGTTTACTGACAAACCTATTCACAACATGTAGGATTGCCTCAGCACCACCTGAAACACCTACACCAAACTGGAAATCCTCAGAGATACGCTGCCATGTCCTTACCAACCCCTTTCATCGCCGCTTTGGACACCAGTCGACGCCAAATTGTCCCAACAGCAATGGGACGAATGCTCTTATCCGGTTTAAGGAGGGGTGTTAGGGGAGCCGATGCAATGAACTCCGCTAGGTTAAGAGGGCATCTCCCGCCAAGCCAAAGATTAACAACCCTAGTTATGGCCGTGACCATATCAGCAGCCACAGTTGAGCCTTCCCCACAGAAAGCATCCAACAAATGTTGTGCCCGAAGGCCATCCCTTCCACACGAAGTTCCCTTAGGGAAAGATTTAATACAACTAAGAATGGTACCTTCTTCGGCCACTAGCGGTGTCTCCTGCAACGTACAAGTTGGTTTCCTTGGAGGCGGCATCGTCGGATGCTTATCCTCAAGTGCTTTCCTTGTGTTCTCGTTGTATGGCGCCACCCCAGACGAACTGATGGCTTTAACAGCCGCTGTGAAGTGCCCATCCGCCACCTTGCGCAAACAAGTAGAGATATTGGTACCGAGCCTGTTGTCTTTCCCCGTGTCATCATCTTTGTTGTCTTTCTCTGTGTAATCATCTCTAACACTAACTGTTGTCGGCAGCTTTAAAATCTCACGAACAAGATTTATAGTCCCACTAGGTTCACCCCAAAGTGCCAGCGCTCTAAGAATTTGTGTCTGTTGTGTCGCCTTGCGATTACCAGACCTGCATTCAGCTCTACCCTTAGGTCGGAACACTCTCAAAGTGCATCGAGGGAGCAGCAAAAGCCTGACCCAATGTTTAACAGCTTTAGGTTCAGCTGCGACTTTCTGTAGTGCCGCTTTCAGGGCATGAGAAAAAGCTAACCTGCAACCTCTTGGAATGCTCTTAACCGTACATACCGGGGCTCTAAAGACTGCTTCCACAATTGCTTCATTCAATTCAAAGTCGCTGTCAAGCTGCACTAAATCCTCCTGTAGACGAGGCTTAGGCACTCCAAAATTATTTCAGCTACTTCACCAGAACTCGCACATATCTCAGGCTTAATATCAGTGTTCCCTTCATGCTTGCACGCTCTGCTCCAAGCCTGAATACTCATACATTCGAAGCACAACCATTGTCTTAAAGTTCTCAGAGTTTCCTCTAAGCTCATGAAGACATCAACATCAGTTCTTATGGCCTGTTGGAGTGCAGTCTTCTTTTCTTTATTGCAGACATCAACATCAGTCTTCTTTTCAATTGCATTTTTTCAAACAAATTCTGCATAAGCTTCTTTAAATTTTATCATTTTACCTTTCTACTTACTATCTTTTGGTTCTGCTTTTCTATTACGTTTTGCTCTTTTTTCTTTATCTGCGAGCTGCTCGCCATTATCTTCCTCTCGCTGCTCTATTGAATCAATCATCAATCTTTCACATCTCTATCGTTACTTGATGTTGTACTTCCAATTTCTCTTCTTCTCAGCTCTTTCCTCGCAAGATTTTATATCAATCTCATAACATTTCTTGTTTTCTCCCCAATCTCCCTTAATAACTCCAACACCATTAGGATGAGGAAAGTTAACACACTGGTGGAAAGTAGATGCTACACATAATATCCCATGTAGCCAAGGTCGACCAATCATGGAATTGTATGGTGATTCAATGTCGACAACACAGAACAAGATCTTGGAAGTTATCCTTTTCAATGGAATCCGCATTTCAATTTCCCCTTTGGGTTTATTGGAAGTACCATTAAAACCATAGATTTTACATGTTGATGGAATTAGATCTTCGTCTCTTACACCCATGGTCTTATAGGTATGATAAAATAATATGTCAAATGAGCTTCCTGTGTCTATTAGAACTCTATTGATAGCCAAAGAATCTTCATTTCTCATCATTTCTCTTCGCTGTCTTTCTATTCTCCTTTGTATTCTATCATACTCTTCCCGAATATTATTATTATGGCGATTTTGCGTCAATCTCCTTTCTCGATTTTCATGGTTATTTTGTCGTAATGCCTCTTGAAATTCTTGTTCTTCTACTTTTGCCCTCAATCTTTCTCTCTCGCAAGCTAGTCGTGCTTGTTCAGCATAATGTCTCTCAATTTCTTCCTCAATTATTCTTCGATTTCTCTGGATCTCTCGCCCATGTAATATCCTCATACCTTCTTATGGATTATCTTCATCATTTTGGTTGTCTCTTCCCTCTTGATTTCTGTTGTTAAGTCTATTATCCAAATTTTCGCCACGCGGATCATGGCGATCTTCTATTACCTCTTCTTCCCTATGACGTCGCTCTTCATTTAGATTTTGCATTTCCTCTTGAATATTTTCTCTAGCATTTCTTACTGGAGAATTTGGCCTTAATTATTCCCTTAATGATATTGAATTCGATCTAACAGTACTTCTTGATCTTCTATTTTGTAATCTCAAATTCTCCATTCTCAACTCGTGATTTTGTCTTGTTAAATTTGCAGAATCTTCCGCCTCTAATCTTCTTCCCTCTTGTATTCTTTGTCTTGGATCATTTGTTATTTCATTTTCATCTCCTCCATGAATTAATCCTTCAACCATTCCTTGATTTCTTTATTCTCTTCTTCTATCTCTTAATTGTTGATCTTCTACATTTTCCATCGAATCCGATCTACAAGTATGCACACTCACTCTATCACAATCCACAATTATATTTTGTATCGGTGTTTGTTGATTAGGTTGTGGGATTTGATCTTCTCCTTCAATACTTGTTCTATTTCTTCTTGTTCTTATGCTTGAAAAATCTCCTAATTCATTTATTTCTTCTCCTGCAAGTCTTTTACTCCTCCTTACAGTTGTTGGTGGTTCTGATGTATTTCTTCTTCTTCTAGCCATTTCCTCAACTCTAATAATTTCTTCAAATCTTCAAATTGTAATTAGAGATTTCTTAACTTGATTCTCCCTGTTTCTAGCGCCAAAATATAGTTGCAGTATTTCCCACACTACACCCTTGTTAAAAAATTTTTATAATCAACTGTGAATTGAAGATGAAAAACGACACTTTATTATTTTGGTTTCAGAAATGTTTACAGAAATGGGAGAATTCAAGATTACAACTATTCTCTTGAAGTTTCTCTCTCCTCAAGACTTTCTTAACTCTCAAAAATACATCATCCTTTTCTGGGCATCTTGGGTCTATATTTATAGAGTAGTTACATAGCGGATGACAGCTAAGTTTTCCTATTATTTCGGGTTAATTCTGCGATTGTACCGTGATAGTTACAATGTTAAATCTCGCAAGTTTTCTCAAGTTTTCTTCAATCGTCAGTTATTATGTCACTCTTTTGAAGGCTTTTGTGACACTCGTGAAGTGTAGTCGAAGATCTTGCGATGATGCTCGCTGGGAAGTGTCGTTAATCTCGCAGAGAATAGATGTAGCGATATTCTGGTCCTACATGGTCTGCTCAATTTTTCATATTGCAGATGAATAACAGAGGCAAGTATGGGAATGAACAGAATGATAGAATTATTATTCATCTTTATATGACAGATTTACGCAGATAGTTAAAAATTAATAAGCATATTGATTAACCATATTGCAAAAAGGAATTGTTTTCTAATGTATGCAAATAAAAACAAAAATAATTTATATATCAAGAAACTTGAGAAGTTGGAGAAATTCGCAGAGCAATATGTTACAAGGAGAAAAAGATAAATGTACAAATATTACAAAGAGATTTCAAGAAAAGATAAAGCTATTTAGGTTCTTCATCATCTTCGCCAGAGTTCCCCCCTTCATCTTCATCTTCATCTTCATTATGCTCTTCATATTCTTCAGATTATTCAGCTTCGCTATCAGAGATGATGAGGTTAGGGACGTTCTTTGGGACTTCTTTTGCGAGATAAGGATATGTAGAATGGGGAATTTTATGATCATCACAGACCATTTTAATAGAATCATTGCGAACACCAACAAGAGTATTGCTAAAATTCGCCAGCGTAATCTGAAGTTGCTTTTTGAATTTAGAGCATTTGTCATTGCGAGAAGACAGAAGTTCTGCGAGTTGACCTTTTCTTCTTCCAGTTCTCCATTCCTTTGGCAAAAATTCTTTTCAGGTGCTGCGAACAGATGACAACAAATTAATAAAATAGTGGAGATTTAGTTAGAAAATGGATTAGTGGAAAAACAAGAGTAACAACCTTCTCTTTCAGCGATCATATCTTTAATTAAGGCAGAATGATCATCTTGAAGGCTAATATCTACACCTAAGTTATTTCTGGCGTTATCAAGAACCTTTGCAGCCTAAGCAAACTCATCATCGTTACTAATGAGAAGGAGGGAGCGAACTTGGTTTTCTCTTTCAACAATAGCTCTATTCTCGCAGATAAGTCTATCTTTTTCAACTTGAACTTCAAGAAGATTTTTATGGAAATCCGATAAAACTTGAGCTCCTTTCCTAGAGATGCGATCTCTTTCATCTATGAGATCACTTTTTTGGGCTCTTAGAATCTTGATTTCTTCTTTAGAGTTAAGATACTGACGCTTGGATGTATTATCCTCTTTCAAACTTGATCTGTTGTCAATTGCTAAGAGATGTAATTTGGATCTAAGTTCATCTATGGAAAGGGATTTAATCGTGTTATTTGAATAATTGTTTAAGGAATCATTAAGGCGATTGAGGAGAGTATCATCATCTATTGGATTTGGAAAAGAATGAAGGAATACAGCTTCGTCAGAGAGGCCGTAAACATCTGCGAAGAAGAAAAACAAGAAAATGCAAAGGAATACAGGGTTAAAGAAAAAGATAAATATTTCTCACCATAAAGTTGATTGTTCGCAGCTTGGAGACTTGCAACCTTATATTGCGAAGAAGATAGTTCAGTTTCCAAGCGCTTGATCTTTTCTTGAAAATCAACATACCCAGATTCTAATTGCCCGCGAAGATTAGAAGACTCAGATTTTATTTCTTCATTCAATTCTCTTTGCGAAGATTAGCATTTTTCTTTACGAGGACTGCACGCCTTTTCTCCAAATCTGATACAACTGCAAAGGAGGCTTTCCCAGCCTGCGAAATAATGCAACGAATTTTTAAAATTAATTTAGAATAAAAATGAAGAGAAGAAAGGTAAAAACATGAAAATTTACCAAGCTATTGAGTGAATGCAAGAAATTTGGAGATATAGATCTTGAGACCCCGAGAAGAGATTCATTGTCCTTCAAGATAGGAGCATCACAAATAGCAGTGATAGATTTGCAAGCTTCGGTCAGAGGAGTATCACCAATTGTATGCATGGTATTAGCAAAAATACCAGATAAATGAGCCGTAGAAGACTCAGGATGGGAGGTTTCCTTCGCGGAAGTGAAATCAACATTATCATCATCGCCATAATTCTCGCCAGATTGAAAAGTTAAAGGAAGGGAGGATTGCGTTTTTATTTTCTTCAAAGGAGGATCATCAGATTTATCCTTGCGAGCAGCACCTTTACCTTTCCCTTTGGTCCTTACAACCTCAGCTGTAATACCCTGTATTTTTAGTTATTGTTTCGGGTCGGGTTATACCCAGATTAGTTAACCTTGTTGTGTCTTAGTTTGTTGTATCTTAACCATAGCCTAGGTGGGTGGATTGAACTAGAAAGACTACAAGTTAGGGTGGAAATAAAATAATAAATAATAAATAAAATTAAAGGAAAATGAAAAGATACCTAAAGAAAATAGTTTAGAAAAGAAAAGAAATTGTATAAGTTAGAAAACATAAGGCTAAGGAGAAGAAGAAAGAGGTCAATCTAGGTCTTTAGAGAAGAATTCTATGGAGAACTTAGAGGATATTATAGCTAATAAAAGGTAGAATGTTTAACCCTTTTCTCTTTGTGTTTTTCTTTGATATACTTTGATTTCAATTTTGTTTATTTTTATATCATTAGGATTCTGAAATTTGTTCATTTAATTTTATGAATATTATTGATCATCAGACTTCTACTATAGGTATATAACATGATTGGGTATCACTAGTTAACATTTGAGAGTATTACACCATATATTCACCGTTGAAAGTTTGTTTGAATTTGGGTGATATTTTCTGAATTTCTGGACAGTTTCGCATTGATGTGATTTTGATATTCTTAGGAAGTCTTAATGATATTAAAATGATTTGTGGTCTTAATAAAAGTTGTATATAAGAATATTATATTTCAGTGTGCTTTGGATTGTGTCAATTTCAGATTGTTATGAATTTATCATGAATTGTTTGGTAATGACATGTAATCTGCCCAGTTTTTAGGATGTCCTTGTAAATTCGATAACTTTTGTTGGAACCGTTGGCTTTCTGTGGAATTTGGGTATGTGGTGTTTTATGGAGATATGTATGTTCTCTAAAAGTTTCAGGAAGATCAGATGAATAAATCACCCAAATATGTATGATGCAAAATGGATGCAGTTAGCTTGTTTGTAGAAATGCTTGAAAAAACAATTATGTTCTTAAGCCATGGTTGCTTGTGTTGTTTGTAAAAACAATTTACAAAAGGAAATGAGTTCATGTTTTTTTTTTCTCCGTTAGATGAAATATCGTTTCATGCTAACGGCGGGTAATGATCCCCGAGAATTAAATGGGTAATGATCCCCATGGGAACTTGTGTTTCCCGACCATCGATGGCGGCTGTCCGTGCCGATAAATGATAGGTGGTGTACGAACCAAAGTTTTCGTACTGTGAATGAAACGGGTAATGATCCCTAGAGCATATGGGTATGATCCCTATAGGAACTTTTGTTCCTGACCATCGATGGAGGCTGTCCGTGCCGATAAACGATAGGTGGGTGTACGAACCAAGGTTTTCGTACCGTGAACTCATGGTTTGAGGTGACTTATAAATATGTGAATAATGTGTTCTAAATCTAAATTAAATGAGTTATTGGAAATATAATTAATTTTATAAACTCATGAGTTGAAACTCAAATGGATGAATTGTTGTTGTGAATTGATGAGTTAAATCCTAAATGGATGATTTGATAAATGATTTGTTGATAATAATATAAATGTTGTGAACTAATGGATTGTTGGTGACAATATTAATTTGTGAATCGTGTGTTGAAATCTCTATTGAATGATTAGTGGAAACCTTATTGGTTTTATGAACTCAATCTTTGAAATACGAATTGACGTATTTGTAGGAAATATTAACAATGTTATGAATTCGTGTATGAAATCTAATTGGATGAATTGCTGAAAATTAGTATTGGTGCTATGAACTTATATGTTGAGATCTTATTAGATAAATTGTTGACAGTAATATTGACATTGTGAACTCATGATTGGAAAAAATGAATTAGATGATTTAGTGAAAATAATATTTGTGAGGTAATATGTTTGGTTGAATTCGTTGTTAAGATAATAAGCGGATTTATATGCTTCAGTTTATGTTATATAAAGTTTCAACTATGTTTTGTGCAAAAGTAAATTAGCAAAAATATATATGCATAAGTCTCTTCCCGACCCGTAACGCTTCGAGTTCGGATCTCTATACGGGTTTGACCCTGGTCCGGAACTTGGGGTGTTACATCAGCGGGTTCTATTTCTTCAATAACCTTCAAACACAGATAAAGATAAGAAATAGGGGCAACAATATATTGTTAAGAATCACAAAGGAATATTTCTTACTTCATCTGTGAGTAACTTAAGTGCTGATAAAGTACTGGATTTCCTAAGCTTCTGGTAGCTAATTTTTAGCCTGTTAATCTGGAAAAATTGGAGTAATTAGCGAGAGAATGAAAGCATGAAGATGATGATAATGATAATTTATGCAAAAAATTAAGAGAGCGTACTTCTTTATTCCTTTCAGGCCAGTTAAACATCCATGGATGGTTCTCTGCGAGGTTCGCAGGAAAAGCGTAAGGACCGCAAATGTAGGGACCCTCTAGAAATTGTGGGAAAATACACCATTTATCATCACTAGAATGGCGCGGACCTTGGTTATTACCCGGATGCCAGTCAATATCTAACATGAGAACTTTATCCTCAACAATGTCATCCTTCTTTTGTAAGCGGACACCACAACAAGTGCTATCTTTCCTCATGGGGATTATATCATAATTCGTGAAGAAATTCTCTATAGTATACTTCGCAGGAATAATTAGAACATCTTTGAATTTAATAGATTCTTTACTAGCACCGCGAGTAGCAAACTCAAGCATCAGACGCATTCAATCTCCACTCAATTGATATATAGCCCGCGAGAAATTTGCGTGAGAAAGAATTTCGAAGAATAAAGGGAGTTCAGGGTCATAAATAGGAATGGGAAGGCCATCTTCAAGCTGACCTAGCGAAACTATAATCTTCTCGCGAGAACACGGATGATCAGAAAATAATTTAATGGAAAGTTCGGCTTTAGGGTTTTGATCAGGAATGGTAGATAAAACAAAACCTTTGTCTTTAAGTTTCTTCTGTAGTTGCTCGAAGGCGATGAGATTTTTACGGCCAGGAGGAGGCATCCTTAGTATGGGAATGAAGAAAAGATCAAAAGAAAAAAAAATAAATTACAACAGTAGCAGATGCGGAAATTGCGGAAGAACAGTAAAATTGCAGAGAGAAAGAAGAAGAAAGTAAAAATAAGATAAGAGAGGACTAAAGAAGATATATATAGGGGATAAGAAATTTTGAGAAGGTAAATGCATTAAATGCGAAGAGACGTGAACGGTTGAAGCACAGCGGTTAAAAAAGACGTGTCAAAAATTGAATGGAAGAAAAGATACGTGTGATAGGTGTCTAAAACACCGTATTATCTATCTATTGTTTATGCTTTCTCTGCTAGTTTTCTTGTAAATTATGTATCTTATGTTTCGTTTTTGAGTATTTAGGTACTTTGGAGTCATTTGGACCAAAAGAAGAGGAAACATGGCAAAAGCATTGGAGGCGGATTATGTCTCATTATTTGCTTTTATTTCTTCATCTCTGTCTGAAAAGTATGTCGGCTTTAGTGATGCAATTTCTGTCTGAAAAGCACGACAACTTTAGTGATGCATCTCATTGAAGAGTATAAGTGAATATGAGAAATAAGGGACGGTTGCTGTTAGCGGAGGAACTCGAAAGAAGAGGAAAGCATTCATTTGGAACCATAAGGGCAAAAGCGTGATTATACATGCAAATGCTATTGGGAGTCGAGCCTAGCCAGTGAGAGGAGAAAATCACCGCAGCTTAGTCTAGAGAAGCATGGAGCAAAGAATCTTGGTGGCCCTTAATTAATGAGTGGGTGCTTATGGTATTTTGGGTACCCTTTATCCACTTAATCTGGGTGGTTGTATCCACTTTAGTCCTACACATGCCCTGGAATTCAGAGAAAATGAATTTCTCAATCATTTAGTCCCTAACTCAGAGGGAGGTTGTAGCTCTACCAGAAACATATGGGGTTTGATCTTTTGGTGAAATCTATGAAGAACCAGACAAATTGGAGGTTGCTGATGCAAAAATTAAGAGATGAACTGATGATGAAATAAGGGTTTCTGTTGTTATTGATTCTGTTGATGGCTATTTGTGGTGTTGGTTGAATTCAATGGGAAGAAATGGAGTTGAATATGAATCTGAGAAGATGATAAACTTGGTGCTTTTGGATTACAAAATGGGTTCAGGAATTCATGAAGCTTACAAGGGGATCTGTGAGTGAAATCAAAGCAGATGAGAAGAATTTGTGAAGATTCAGGAGTGACACTAGGGTTTGGTTTGAAACTCTGAAGTGATCAATAGGAGAATTGGAATCACAGGGAAGAGATAGGAGATGGGTTCATGAGAATGGTTTTGATTGTTCTGGGAGATTTGTTGTAACTCAGAGAAGAATAAATTAGAGATTAAAATGGGTTTGGTTCTGATGACAGATGAGTGTTTCTGCCATGGAGCTGGGGTGAAGCCGCAGTTCAAGGTGTTGGTGTATTTTGTGGGAATACTGGAATGAGGCTATTGATTAGATGTATGTGTAGGGTGATACAATTGCAGGTGCTAAGAATTGAGATGTTGCTGCAGTAGGGGTGAGATGAGGTTGAGCTAGTCTTTGTGAAAGTGGTGTTTGAAGCTATGAGAATAAGCTTAGATGAAAAGAAGTTCTTTGTGGAGTTGTGCACATGAGTCGGGTGTTGCAATTGGAGCTGGTGGTTTGCAGGTGGAGTTATAGTTGTATTGCAATTGGTCTTGATGCCTAGTGGTAGAGTTGGATGTGGTGATTGCACTGGAACTAGATGGTCTTGTGTGTGAGGAATTAAAGATTGTTGCAGTGACGATACTCGAATGGAGAGAGTGGCAGCAAAGATAGGATTTGTTTGTGTTTGCTTGATGATGCAGATAATGTGCATCTGGTGGTGTTTCAGGAAATGAACTGGATTGGTTAATGACCTCGAGATGGTGAAAGTGCAGTTGTGCATGAATGAAATAGCAGCAGGTACATGAGTTGTTGGATGTTGTCGAAACCGGAAGCAGTATGGCCAAGTTAAGAAGGGTAGTGAATCTGTAGTAGTTATGGAGTCGATGCTATCAGTGATGGAAGGTACTGTGATAGTGGTAGTTCTCGGTTAAGAAATGGACATCGAGGAGAACATGAGATGGTCACTGCGAGTTTGGCTGGTGGTAACTGACCTCGGTGACAAAGCTTACAGGTGGTGATGCAACTCGAGGCATTGCAGGCAATAGTAGCAGCTGCAGAGCTGCTGTTGTGCAGGTGATAAATGGTGAGCTAAGCTGTTGCTGCCACAGTGGAGGGTATTGCAGTCGACAATGCTGCAGTAATGATGACTAGCTCGAGAGGAAGACAGAGCAGTAACTAATGGCAGGAACGTTGGAACTTGGTAAGAGCATGAAGTCTTTGCCACTAGCGGCGATCAATGAGCTGGTCATGGCACGAAGCAATGAATGGTTTAGTTGAACTGTAGGTGCTATGGTGTTGTGATGTTTCATCTGCAGAAGATGGCAGTGGTGTTGCAATGGCCTGAGCATGGAAGTTACAGAATGCATGAATAATGCTGCAGAAATTATGCGAAAATGGGGTGAAAATGGCACGCCGGTGAGCATAGTTCCGGTAGTCGGATTTCAGAGGTTAAAGTGTCGATCGCAATATTTCAGTGAATCGCAAGGGGGGTATGATTCGGATGCAAGAATTGATGGCTGGAAGTATGAGCTACACATCGCGCTTTTGGGTGCGTTTTCGCAAGGGATAGAGAGTGGATTTAGATGAGTTATGCAAATGGTTGAAATGCAGAAAAGCAAAGTTGAGCTATTGGAAGTGTAGAATTGGCTGGTGACAGTCTCAGATGGCAAAAGTGATCGGAGTCAATTTTCCGGTGATGACGTCAGCACTCCGGCGACCAGTTTTGGACCCAAAATTTCCAAAGACATATTTCTCACACCTGGGCTTGGTGGACTAGTAGATGGACGTGGACTTGAAGATTTTGACCTATTTTTGGAAAGCAAAGGGCTATAAAAAGAGAGTTTCTACAACAAAGAAAGAACAAGGTTTTATTCTATTCTTGGAGCTTTTGCAGAGAACTACTTCTAGGGTTTGCTTTCTTTTATGTTTCATCTATTTCCCTTGAATATTTTGATGATGAACTCCATGAATATGAGTAGCTAAATACATTAATTGGTTATGGGATAAAAGTTGATTTCTTCAAGCATGTTATTTGATTCTATGAATTAGTTTTGTCTCAATTTTATCGTTTGTGATTCATTATTTATATTATCATATGATTTGAATGCTAGTTTGGTTGAGTCCGGAATCAATTGGATTTGTTTTCATCTCTATAGCTATATTAGGGTTTTCAATACGTAAAAGTTGTTTGTCCCTGATTTCTAGTAGCAACTTGTGGTTAATACTTGTAGTGATACATCTTTTTAATCGCATATGAATCATAACCTTTGTTAAAACGAATTAGTGCTTTTACACGTTTGTTTGCATCGACTAGTCTTATTTCATAGAACTTATTGCTCTTAGGGAGTTAAACCTAATTGTGCTTTTACACTTTAGGTTGCTTCTTAAGAAGATTTCACGATAGCATCTTTTAATGTTGTTTGTGATAAAATCAGGAAATAAACGAGATATTCTTGCGATCAAGATATCTTAGGACTTTTGATAATTGAGAGATTAAATACCAATTCTAATCATAGATGAAAAATACATGTTTGTGAATGATACTATCCCTTAACCAATATCTTCTCCTTATTGATTATTTCAACTATTTACTTTGCTTTATTTAGTATTATTACTTTGATAAAAACAAAAACACAACTTGGGTTATTTGGTTACATAAGAATCTGAAAATTGCATAACAACAATCGCCTCTCTGTGGATACGAACTCTTTCTTATCGAATACTATATTCATATTAGTTAAGTGAGGAAGTGAAATTATTTTTGACGCATACGACACGCATCAAATTTTGGCGCCGTTGCCGGGGAGGCATTCGGCTTGTTATCTAGTTTTTAGTTTCTGTTCGCATACTGTTCTGTTCGCATACTGCTGTTCGTTTCTTGTTTTGTTTCTTACTTTTTTTGTGAGAATTGTGTTTCAGGTACCTAATCCCTGGCTTCTAAAGATTGGAGTTATCCAAGGTGCGGGATATCTACTCGAAAAGGCACAATAATCCAACCAAGGCAAGGCACAACGGAAGAACACGACTTGGAAGAAGAACACGAAGCTCTTCGGCAAGAAGGAGAGGAAGTAGAACACGATATTCCTTTTGAAGAAGAAGGAGAAGGAGAAGAAGCAATGGGTGACGCTGAAAATCGTTCACTTAAAGACTTAGCTTCTCACAAGTTGGATATACATCAGGGTTGCATTCAAACCGACTCCACTTTTGAAATCAAGCCGGGACTTCTTAGAGAATTACCAAAGTTCCATGGTTTGGTGAATGAAGATCCAAACAAGCATCTTATGGATTTCCACACCATTGTCATGGCTATGCTCCCAGAAAATATGGAGGCGGATGGTGCTATGTTGAAGGTTTTTCGATTCTCATTGGAAGGTAATGCTAAGGATTGGTTATACTACTTGCCTTCCGGGAGTGTTACAACTTGGAATGGACTCAAGAAACTCTTTCTAGAGAGATATTTTCCTGCATCTAAGGCTACTCAAATTCGCAAGGATATTTGCGGGATGAAGCAACATGTGGGAGAGTCCTTATATGATTATTGGGAACGATACAAGAGGTTGGTGGCCAGCTGTCCTCATCACCAATTTAGTGACGCTATGATTATCCAATACTTCTACGAAGGTCTCCAATCAAGTGATAGGAATCTTCTTGATGCTGCGGGTGGTGGTGCACTAGTGAGCAAGACGGTGGCACAAGCTAGAGAGTTGATTGAAAACATGGCAGCAAACTCTCAACAATTCTTGAGTCGTGGTTCGGATGTGCTTCTTCGGCGAGTCAATGAAGTGAGCGAGGTGGAGGAACTTCGTCAACAAATGGGAAACATCACAGCAATGCTACAACAAGTTTCATCTGCAGTGATACCAAATTCTCATGGGTATGAAGACGTCAATGAGCAAGCTAATGCGGTTTTTCCAAATCAGCCAAGACGGTATGATCCTTATTCCAACACCTACAATCCGGGATGGAGATATCATCCCAATTTTATCTATGCCAACAAGCAAGGAGCGGTCCAACAACCTAATTTCAACAATTCGGGTGGATTCCAACCTCAACAACAACATTTCCAGCCGCGTCAACAATTTCAACAACAACCTCAAAATCAGGGGTCAAGTATGGAGGAGATGATGAAATCGTTTATACAAGAGACCAAGAGTTCGATGAAGGAGTTGCAGACCCAAGTTGGTTCTATGGCTCTTGAGTTGAACCAATTGAAGGCACAAAATAGTGGGAAACTCCCTTCTCAACCTATCAACCCAAAGGAGGGTGTAAATGCAATAACATTGAGAAGTGGTACACAACTTGTGCAACCCGAAGCTGCTGATTCGGGCAAGGTGGAAACACCAAAGGAACCTGTTTTGGAGGATAAGAATGATGATTCCCCCCAAACTTCTGAGGTACCTATTCCTAACTCTAAAACTCATGTTCCTACTTATGTTCCTCCTTTACCTTTTCCTCGCAGATTTGCAAATTCTAAGAAGGAGGCGCTAGAAAAGGAGATTTTAGATGTTCTTAAGAAGATTCATGTGAACATACCACTCATTGATGCTATAAAGCAAGTTCCAAAGTATGCAAAAGTGTTGAAGGACTTGTGTACCAATAAGCAAAGGCTCAAAGGTAATGAAGTGCTTAGTGTGGGGGAGAATGCTTCGGCAATCTTACAACACAAACTCCCACTGAAATGCAAAGACCCGGGCAGCTTTGACATCCCCGTCACAATTGGTACCAAAACATTTAACAAATCTATGTTAGACTTAGGTGCATCCGTTAATGTTATGCCTGCATCTATATATAATTCACTTGGTCTTGGTCCTCTCAAAAAGGCTGAAATTGTGTTGCAATTATCCGATCGTTCTAATGTCTACCCTATGGGTATTGTTGAGGATGTTCTTGTGCAGGTTAATCAACTAGTATTCCCTGCTGACTTTTGTGTCTTAGATATGGATGAAGGTTCACCGGACTCGTCTCTTCCATTGTTACTTGGGCGTCCCTTCATGAAAACGGCGAATACCATTATTGATGTGGATAAGGGAACGCTAACTATGGAGTTTGATGGAGAAGTAATACGTTTCAACATCTTCGAGACGATGAGATATCCTAGTGATGTCCACTCTTGCTTCTCCATTGATGTTATGGATACTTTGGCACAACAAATGTTTGAATTGAATGGTGAAGATGCTTTGGAAACCGTTCTAACTACATCCATTGATAATGGTGTAGAGTGTGGTATTGAGGTTAAAGAAGCCCTTGGTGATCTCAACTCACTACAAGGATGCCCGGAAACTCATAATATCTCTTTTATTTCTTTACCATGCAGTGGCGAAAAACTTTTACCTTCAATTGTTAAATCTCCAAAGTTAGAATTGAAACCTCTTCCTAGTCACTTAAAGTACTTGTACTTGGGTGACAATGAAGAGTTACCTGTGATTGTTTCTAACGAGCTTAGTGAATTACAGGAGCAAAAACTTCTAAGGGTGCTAAGGAAGCACAAGACGGCCATAGGATGGACAATTGCCGATATCAAGGGTATAAGCCCTGCCGTTTGCATGCATAAGATTCGTTTGGAGGACGATGCAAAGCCTACAAGGGAAGCGCAACGTCGTTTGAACCCCCTATGATGGAAGTTGTGAAAAAGGAGATACTCAAGCTTTTGGAAGTGGGTGTTATCTACCCCATATCCGATAGCAAGTGGGTGAGTCCGGTACAAGTTGTACCAAAGAAATCAGGTGTGACCGTGGTGGAGAATGATGAGAATGAACTTGTCCCAACTCGTGTGCAAACCGGTTGGAGGGTTTGTATTGATTATAGGAAATTGAATGCCACTACTAGAAAAGATCACTTTCCATTACCTTTTATTGATCAAATGCTTGAACGTTTAGCTGGACACTCTTATTATTGCTTTCTTGATGGCTATTCAGGTTATAATCAGATTGTGATAGCGCCGGAGGATCAAGAGAAAACCACTTTCACTTGTCCTTTTGGTACTTTTGCTTATCGAAGGATGCCTTTTGGCTTGTGCAATGCTCCAGCTACTTTTCAAAGGTGTATGGTAAGTATATTTTCAGAATATGTTGAAAACATAATCGAAGTGTTCATGGACGACTTTAGTGTCTTTGGTGATTCATTTGACCTTTGTTTGAACAATTTGTCACTAATCCTTGAACGATGTGTTGAAACAAATCTTGTGCTTAATTGGGAGAAGTGCCATTTTATGGTAACTCATGGTATAGTTTTAGGCCATATAGTATCTTTTAAAGGCTTGGAAGTTGATAAATCTAAGATAAACCTTATTCGTACTCTAACCCCTCCCACTACGGTGAGGGAGATACGCTCTTTTCTCGGTCATGCAGGTTTTTATCGTAGATTCATCAAGGATTTTTCCAAGATAGCATCACCACTTTGTACCTTATTGCAAAAAGCTGTGGTTTTTAACTTTGACGAGAAGTGTGTGGCGGCATTCAATAGTTTGAAAGAACTTTTGATTTCAGCCCCTATCATTAAACCACCGGATTGGAGCAAGCCTTTTGAGCTCATGTGTGATGCAAGTGATTATGCGGTTGGTGCGGTGCTTGGGCAGCGTGTGGGGAAGATACCTCATGCTATTTATTATGCTTCGAGAACGTTAAATGAGGCCCAACAAAACTACACTACCACTGAAAAAGAGTTATTAGCTATTGTTTTTGCTTTGGAAAAATTTCGCTCTTATCTAATTGGTACAAAAGTTGTTGTCTTTTCAGATCATGCAGCACTTAGGTACTTGCTTACAAAGAAAGAAGCGAAACCGAGGCTCATACGATGGATTTTACTCTTGCAAGAGTTTGATATAGAAATCAAGGACAAGAAAGGAATTGAGAACACCGTTGCGGATCATTTGAGCCGTCTTGCTGTGGACAAGGAAGCTATCCCGTTGCGTGAAAGTTTCCCGGATGAGCAACTATTCTCAATTGCATTTGCGGAACCATGGTATACGGATATTGTGAACTATTTGGTGTCTAAACAAATCCCAAAGAACTTGTCTCGTGCTGAGAGGGACAAACTTAAGAGGTTAGGAAACCAATATATATGGGATGATCCATACCTATGGAAACATGGCAGCGACCAAGTCATACGAAGGTGCGTTCCCGAATCTGAATTTAACTCTATCTTGTCTTTTTGTCACTCCTATGCTTGCGGAGGACATTTTGGGAGTAAAAGAACAGCTCACAAGGTACTTGAAAGCGGTTTTTATTGGCCAACTCTATTTAAGGATGCACATATATTTTGCACAACTTGTGATAGGTGCCAAAGGACAGGTAATCTAGGTGCCCGAAATCAAATGCCACAAACTTTTATTCAATTTATTGAAGTTTTTGATGTATGGGGTATAGATTTTATGGGTCCTTTTGTCAACTCTCATGGGAATTTTTATATCTTACTTGCTGTTGATTATGTCTCGAAATGGGTGGAAGATAAAGCCACCCCAACTAATGATTCTAAAGTGGTTTCAGATTTTGTGCAAGCTAATATTTTTGCAAGGTTTGGAATTCCAAGAGCCATAATTAGCGATGGGGGTTCTCACTTCAAAAACAAGTTCTTACAAGGATTGTTGAAGAAGTACAATGTGTTGCACAAGATTGCAACACCTTATCATCCCCAAACCAATGGACAAGCCGAGGTGTCGAACCGAGAGGTGAAATCCATACTAGAGAAGACGGTGAATCCAACAAGGAAAGATTGGAGCATGCGACTTAATGATGCGTTGTGGGCTTATAGAACCGCATACAAAACACCTATTGGGATGTCTCCCTTTAGGATTGTGTATGTAGAAATTCGTAGCATAGCTACAGGAAAGGAGTTTAAAGTGAATGGACACCGGTTGAAACCATATTATGAGAACTTTACTTCCGAAGTTGTGGAAGGTGTGAACTTTGTGGAGGCATTCTCGCTGGAGGAGTCTTAACAAACAAGGAGTACGTCGGGCTGACGACTTTAAACCAAGCGCTAAGTGGGAGGCAACCCACCGGTTTTGTATCTTTATCCTTTATCTTTTTATTTTATGCATTTGCATTTGCTTTTATTTTTATTTTCTTTGTTTTTGCATATCATTTGCGGAATTTCCCACCTTGAACTCTCTTTGGATGATTCAATTTTACATTGAGGACAATGTAAAGTTTAAGTGTGGGGGAGCATTTATATGTTTGTATAGTTTGTTTTAGTGTGTTTTATGCATAAAATCAAAAAAATCAGAAAAATAGAAAACCAAGAAAAAAATTTGTGCTTTTTGAGCTCCGAAATCTAGAAACTTGTGCCTTTAGGATGACACCATTAGTGGATGGAACCATTTTGAATGCAGGAGTTGAGGAACCAATTAACTAAACAGGACGAACATAGCTCATAATCATAGATACCATGATAGTTGTTACCATATCTCGGAATATCACCATATCGCATTCTATTTTTATTTTTCCATGTTTATCTATTGTTCTCTAAGTGCTTTGGTGGGTCACTAAACATCGACGTGTTATTACTGCTAGGATGAAATAGAGTGATTGAGTTACTAGAAAAAAAAAAATATATGAAAAAAATATGAAAAAAAAAAAAAAAGAGACCGACCAATTAGACCAAAACGGAATAAAATGACACTTGGGAATAGCAGTATGTGTGAAACGTAGTCCCTGTCTCCGTCGCCTAAACAAGCGTGGAATGCAGGATCCAAGGCAACTATCATGTACTTGCTGACAAGAATCATGCGCTTGGATCCAGTTTGATCCAATCATGTTGTCTAAAAAAAAAGAGAAAAAAAAAAGTGAAAAAAAAAGTGAAAAAGAAAGGAAAACAGAAAGGAAAGTATTATATTGGTTGAATAAAGTCACTCCTGGTTCCCTTGTATATGCTAGTGAGTTGATGTAGAATTCATACCAAGTAGCTCAATCCAATAGGCATAGGTTCATCTTGGCAGTGACCTTCAGACAGATATGGGAAACATCGAACACTTGTGAATATTCGCCAACATCTACATCTTTATCCATATTCTTTATATTTTCATTGTGATTGTGGTTTGTTAGTTTCAGAGTATTGTGGCTTGTTCGACTATCTAATTAAAGCTTTACTAATATATGAATTGAATTTGTGCAAGGTACCTCCTCCTGTAGTCATTTTTGATTCGTTCATTGATTTGTCACAAATAGACGGAGTTTGAAATATAGGTTTTGTAGGCAGACCTCTTGTAAACCTTCATGAGACTAAAACTCGTCCACTAGGGACACCTAGGGGTTTAAAGGCTTGTTATTTATGCTAAAATTAATCGTAGCCTCGACGAGATGGAGTTGTATGTATTTGTTTTTGTTTGATTTGCTCGAGGACTAGCAAAGTCTAAGTGTGGGGGAATCTGATAGGTGTCTAAAACACCGTATTATCTATCTATTGTTTATGCTTTCTCTGCTAGTTTTCTTGTAAATTATGTATCTTATGTTTCGTTTTTGAGTATTTAGGTACTTTGGAGTCATTTGGATCAAAAGAAGAGGAAACATGGCAAAAGCATTGGAGGCGGATTATGTCTCATTATTTGCTTTTATTTCTTCATCTCTGTCTGAAAAGTATGTCGGCTTTAGTGATGCAATTTCTGTCTGAAAAGCACGACAACTTTAGTGATGCATCTCATTGAAGAGTATAAGTGAATATGAGAAATAAGGGATGGTTGCTGTTAGCGGAGGAACTCGAAAGAAGAGGAAAGCATTCATTTGGAACCATAATGGCAAAAGCGTGATTATACATGGAAATGCTATTGGGAGTCGAGCCTATCCAGTGAGAGGAGAAAACCACCGCAGCTTAGTCTAGAGAAGCATGGAGCAAAGAATCTTGGTGGCCCTTAATTAATGAGTGGGTGCTTATGGTATTTTGGGTACCCTTTATCCACTTAATCTGGGTGGTTGTATCCACTTTAGTCCTACACAGGACCTGGAATTCAGAGAAAATGAATTTCTCAATCATTTAGTCCCTAACTCAGAGGGAGGTTGTAGCTCTACCAGAAACAGATAGGGTTTTATCTTTTGGTGAAATCTATGAAGAACCAGACAAATTGGAGGTTGCTGATGCAAAAATTAAGAGATGAACTGATGATGAAATAAGGGTTTCTGTTGTTATTGATTCTGTTGATGGCTATTTGTGGTGTTGGTTGAATTCAATGGGAAGAAATGGAGTTGAATATGAATCTGAGAAGATGATAAACCTGGTGCTTTTGGATTACAAAATGGGTTCAGGAATTCATGAAGCTTACAAGGGGATCTGTGAGTGAAATCAAAGCAGATGAGAAGAATTTGTGAAGATTCAGGAGTGACACTAGGGTTTGGTTTGAAACTCTGAAGTGATCAATAGGAGAATTGGAATCACAGGGAAGAGATAGGAGATGGGTTCATGAGAATGGTTTTGATTGTTCTGGGAGATTTGTTGTAACTCAGAGAAGAATAAATTGGAGATTAAAATGGGTTTGGTTCTGATGACAGATGAGTGTTTCTGCCATGGAGCTGGGGTGAAGCCGCAGTTCAAGGTGTTGGTGTATTTTGTGGTAACTATAGATGGAAGCTCTGCTGGTGAATGTGTTACTGGGAATACTGGAATGAGGCTATTGATTAGATGTATGTGTAGGGTGATACAATTGCAGGTGCTAAGAATTGAGATGTTGCTGCAGTAGGGGGTGAGATGAGGTTGAGCTAGTGCTGTGAAAGTGGTGTTTGAAGCTGCAGAATAAGCTTAGATGAAAAGAAGTTGCTGTGGAGTTGTGCACATGAGTCAGGTGTTGCAATTGGAGCTGGTGGTTTGCAGGTGGAGTTATAGTTGTATTGCAATTGGTGCTGATGCCTAGTGGTAGAGTTGGATGTGGTGATTGCACTGGAACTAGATGGTGCTGTGTGTGAGGAATTAAAGATTGTTGCAGTGACGATACTCGAATGGAGAGAGTGGCAGCAAAGATAGGATTTGTTTGTGTTTGCTTGATGATGCAGATAATGTGCATCTGGTGGTGTTTCAGGCAATGAACTGGATTGGTTAATGACCTCGAGATGGTGAAAGTGCAGTTGTGCATGAATGAAATAGCAGCAGGTACATGAGTTGTTGGATGTTGTCGAAACCGGAAGCAGTATGGCCAAGTTAAGAAGGGTAGTGAATCTGTAGTAGTTATGGAGTCGATGCTATCAGTGATGGAAGGTACTGTGATAGTGGTAGTTCTCGGTTAAGAAATGGACATCGAGGAGAACATGAGATGGTCACTGCGAGTTTGGCTGGTGGTAACTGACCTCGGTGACAAAGCTTACAGGTGGTGATGCAACTCGAGGCATTGCAGGCAATAGTAGCAGCTGCAGAGCTGCTGTTGTGCAGGTGATAGATGGTGAGCTAAGATGTTGCTGCCACAGTGGAGGGTATTGCAGTCGACAATGCTGCAGTAATGATGACTAGCTCGAGAGGAAGACAGAGAAGTAACTAATGGCAGGAACGTTGGAACTTGGTAAGAGCATGAAGCTGCTGCCACTAGCGGCGATACAGCGAGCTGGTCATGGCACGAAGCAATGAATGGTTTAGTTGAACTGTAGGTGCTATGGTGTTGTGATGTTGCATCTGCAGAAGATGGCAGTGGTGTTGCAATGGCCTGAGCAGGGAAGTTACAGAATGCATGAATAATGCTGCAGAAATTATGCGAAAATGGGGTGAAAATGGCACGCCGGTGAGCATAGTTCCGGTAGTCGGATTTCAGAGGTTAAAGTGTCGATCGCAATATTTCAGTGAATCGCAAGGGGGGTATGATTCGGATGCAAGAATTGATGGATGGAAGTATGAGCTACACATCGCGCTTTTGGGTGCGTTTTCGCAAGGGATAGAGAGTGGATTTAGATGAGTTATGCAAATGGTTGAAATGCAGAAAAGCAAAGTTGAGCTATTGGAAGTGTAGAATTGGCTGGTGACAGTCTCAGATGGCAAAAGTGATCGGAGTCAATTTTCCGGTGACCGGATTCCGGCGCCGGCGACCGGATTCCGGTGATGACGTCAACACTCCGGCGACCAGTTTTGGACCCAAAATTTCCAAAGACATATTTCTCACACCTGGGCTTGGTGGACTAGTAGATGGACGTGGACTTGAAGATTTTGACCTATTTTTGGAAAGCAAAGGGCTATAAAAAGAGAGTTTCTACAACAAAGAAAGAACAAGGTTTTATTCTATTCTTGGAGCTTTTGCAGAGAACTACTTCTAGGGTTTGCATTCTTTTATGTTTCATCTATTTCCCTTGAATATTTTGATGATGAACTCCATGAATATGAGTAGCTAAATACATTAATTGGTTATGGGATAAAATTTGATTTCTTCAAGCATGTTATTTGATTCTATGAATTAGTTTTGTCTCAATTTTATCGTTCGTGATTCATTATTTATATTATCATATGATTTGAATGCTAGTTTGGTTGAGTCCGGAATCAATTGGATTTGTTTTCATCTCTATAGCTATATTAGGGTTTTCAATACGTAAAAGTTGTTTGTCCCTGATTTCTAGTAGCAACTTGTGGTTAATACTTGTAGTGATACATCTTTTTAATCGCATATGAATCATAACCTTTGTTAAAACGAATTAGTGCTTTTACACGTTTGTTTGCATCGACTAGTCTTATTTCATAGAACTTATTGCTCTTAGGGAGTTAAACCTAATTGTGCTTTTACACTTTAGGTTGCTTCTTAAGAAGATTTCACGATAGCATCTTTTAATGTTGTTTGTGATAAAATCAGGAAATAAACGAGATATTCTTGCGATCAAGATATCTTAGGACTTTTGATAATTGAGAGATTAAATACCAATTCTAATCATAGATGAAAAATACATGTTTGTGAATGATACTATCCCTTAACCAATATCTTCTCCTTATTGATTATTTCAACTATTTACTTTGCTTTATTTAGTATTATTACTTTGATAAAAACAAAAACACAACTTGGGTTATTTGGTTACATAAGAATCTGAAAATTGCATAACAACAATCGCCTCTCTGTGGATACGAACTCTTTCTTATCGAATACTATATTCATATTAGTTAAGTGAGGAAGTGAAATTATTTTTGACGCATACAACACGCATCAACGTGTAATAAAGCTGGCGAAGAATACAGAAATGTGTTAGAACAAAAGAATGCAAAAAGAAAAACAGCTGCGGCATTTTAAAAGGATTCAATTCTCATGATCTTTTCTCCTTCACAGAAAAGACATGATAAGAGGCAAGATGTAGGATCAGAATATTGCCACATCAATATTCTTGCGAAATTTTATTAACAACATTTCTGCGAGCCTCTCAACAACACTCTGCGAGTGTCGCAGAATAACTCAAATAATGACGTATCAGATGATGGTAGCAGAAACACGAGAAAAGCATGATGATCCTGCGAAGATTACATCATTTGCGAGAATTAGCCTTACAACAGCTGCGAAGAGCACCGCGAGCCAGATCCGAAATTAAAGGATAACTTAGCTGTCATCCACTATGTACTTACCCTATATAAATAGAGCCAGTAGACTCAGAAAGGGAGAGATCAATTTTAGAGTGTTGAGAAAGTCTTGAGGAGAGAGAAAATTCTTGTGAGCGATTGTATTCTTGATTTCTTCCATTTCTTGTAACATTTATGAGGATTAATCAATAAAAGTGTTGTTCTTAATCTCCAAATATGTGTTGATCATGGTGAATTCTTGTGTGGGGTGTAGTGTAGGAAATCCTGCAACTACACTCCAAGGTGAGCTCTCTAGGGTAAAACGCTAGGTGTCCGAAGTCCATATCTACATAAAAAAAAAAGTTAATAATCGGTACATAATTAAACATATGTAATCCGATTATGACTTCAATAACATATAGGAGTGTCAAACATTAGTAATCGGTATATGTAATATACTAGAAATAACCCATGCCGTAATGGCACGGCATAAGTCAGAATAATTTTTAGTTATAATAATTTAAATATATAAATACAAACTATGATAAGATTTATTTTAACCCATGAGAACTTGTGGATATGAAAATTTAAGATATTTATCATCCAAATAATTATGAATTCGATACACTTGTAATTGATTAAAATACTAATTTCTGATAAAATATCAGGTAAATTATTTTATTTTCTCCTAAAATAATAATTTTTTTTGGTTGATCCCCAATGATTGGTGGTCTTTGATACTGTATTGTGTTGTATCCAGACCATTATGTTGAATCATCATTGACATTTGCAACCATTTATGGTTGAAAATATAACATCACTCTACACTTTTTCCATATTCGAATTCGCAACACCAAATCAGGAGTTGAGAAGATGGAGGTGAATCATGATATTTAGAAGGATTTGGTGATACTAATGGTTCGGTAATATAGAAGGTTTAGATGACGATGATCAATCGTGTTGTTATGGAGGAAAAGACATTCAGGATCAAGAAGATAAAAAAATAAATTTAAAAGATACAGAGGAAAAAGGAAACCGCCCAAAAAGTCAGGAAGGTTTATGAGAAGATTGAGGTTTCAGTGTCAGTATATATAACTTTGAAAGGAATGTGATTCCAAGCTAAATTGTTGTCCCATTTGCAAGGCTGCAAAGAATGCAAACTTTCAAGTGTACATGTCCTAGCTAGGTAAATTATAAGTTTTAAAATTACATTTCTTTTTTCAATAAAATTAAAATTGGGCTTATGATCGAAGCAAAAAGTTTTTGTGATTCATTATTTGGATAGATATCAATTATACGTACCTATTTTTGAGTTAAATGAAAATGAATTTTTCTATTTTTGAGTTAAATGAAAATGAATTTTTCGTATTTTTAACATAACGTTCTTTTTTGTTTGCAAGTTGATTAAGGAAAATTAGTTCATTTCAAGGCAGAAATAAGAGTTTTACATGTTGTAACCGCAGATATTTAAATGTTATTATTTTTTGTAGGTTGATGAAGGCGGGCAAATTCGATTTTAAAAAGATACGATTCTAAATTTTTTATTTTTTTAATATAAAATATGAGTTTTACATAGTTGTAGCATTTAATTGGTAAGGATTTTTTTGTTGGCACATTAATGTTTTTAGTTAGTGAGCAACTAATTATGAGGGTTATCAATGAATATGTTAATAATTGAAGGAGGTTACAAATCTTACATCCGTCGGATGTAAGATTTGTATAGGATGAGACTGGGATGGTCGGACACAACGTTTGTCTCTCAAAATGTTATCAGACCGTGCCGTAACGGCACTGCCTTAATCTAACTGATGTATGTTTTCTTCTATTCCCAAGAGTTTTATATCTTCCTTTAATCTAGAATAATGTTCATAAATACATAATAAAATTATCCATGTATATATCAAAATATGACAACCAAATTATTTAAGTAATATATAGTCTACATGTCTATATCACTTCCCATTAAATTTACCTTGCATCCATTAAATCTAGTTAATTAATATCTTGAGTTATGTTATCCATTAATTAATATCTTGAGTTATATGATCTATTAATTAATGATCAATAAATTAAGGTTCATAATGAAGAGGTTACAAACACCATGATTGTCGGATATTTATTGCTAGGATGAGATTAGGATGGTCGGATCACTCATTTGTCCCTAAAAATGTTATCTAGCCGTCAGTGCTCAAAAACCCATGATGTTTTGTGTTATAGATACATAAAAAACGATTATGAAAAGGAATCTGAAGAGACAATCATAATCGGCAAATGAACAAGCACATAAAACCCGATTATGGGATCACATAATTAAAATAAAAAATTGTACACATAATCGGATTACTCTTAAGCACTTATAAACCGATTATGGGTGATATATTTTCATATTTCATTTTTAACCCTAAAATCAGTTAATGTTAATCATCATGTAAACCGATTACTATGCATGCTCTTCATGGCCGAAACCAAAACCCAAAATCGGTTTATTCGATATGTCAACATAAACCGATTCTGGGTGTAATCAGAGATTTTGATTTTCAAAAATCGAAGATTTAAACATGTAAATCAATGAAGAAATGCAAATCATAGAATGGGTTGATGGAGATTTACCTTTTTCTTGGTTGGATCGAAGATCGTCGGATAAGAGAATGAAAAAAAATAAAATTGATTAGGAATAGAAAGTTTTTTAGGTTTAGGTTTATTTTATTTTATTTATTTATGTTTTTGGATTTACTATAAATGAAAAGATTAGTATTTATATGAGATTGTTTTAGGAATTAATGTGGGCGTAAATTAGGAATTTTGAGAAGTTTGGTAGCCCATAGCAATTTGGTGGAATGGGAAATGAAATTTGATATGGCCAAATTAAGTGGAGTAGGCCCCAGTTTATCCAGGTAACTTAAACTAATTATGAAAAAAAATTAAATTAATAAAAATATGACATCCAGGTGAATCCAAAGTTCTAGTTAAGACATTCTTTAAGACTTTTGCATTTAGTATCTCATCCCTCATAGTTTGGAGAACCTAATCATTAGAGATGACTAAATAGAGTTCTAAAATTGTATTTGTCATGAAAAGATAATATACTCACCCTCTATTAGAGATACTCTAATGAGATCATACTTGAACTTCATAGTTAAAATATGCTTGAATTTTCAAAAGTTTTTACCTATTTTTCATCCCCTGTTTCTCCAAATCCCATCCCAAATTAGATTTTGTAGAATTTTTTTAAATTAAGTAAATAGAACATACAATATTATTTCCCATAGTTACTCTGAACATCCGCAGTGTTGCCCAGTTGATTAGGTTCGGAAATTATATCCAAAATCACCATTTTAATCATGTTCGAGATCAGATCACAAAACGGAGGCTCTTTTTATGCACATGAAAGAGTTGTGCAACGAAATAAACAACCCACTAATATAAAGTTAAATTTTTTAGGGATAGTGTATATAATTAAAACCTAATTAAATTAGTAAATATAAATGGAAATTATATGTTTCCTTGGAATATAAATTTAGTTCTTTCACGCATTGACACAAAATTAAAAGTCCAATAAAAAGAAAAAATAACTACCAATCAACTATGCTTCTCGTTCTTCTCAATTTGGGTACAAAATCATCAGTTGATATATAGGTTTTCAGAGAAACTTGCGACATATTCGAACTTAATAATAGGTTTTCATAGAAAAGTTTGGTTAGGAGAAAAGATTACGATGCAACCGAACTCAACATATATACTTTCATAAAAGTTCGGTTCCCAAACTCAACATTTTTTCTTACAGACTAAAGTTCGGTTGAGATAAAAAAAAATCGACTTAATCGAACACAACAATTGGTGTTATATACAAAATCTCCCATATAAAGAACAAATTGAGGTTTGGTTAGAACAAAGAAAAGAAAAATACAAGACCCAACTGAAACGTAACTAATAAATAACATTCAAAAATAAATAAAAATGAGAATAGAAAAAGATGAAAATCAAATAAAAATTTAAAAATTTAATTAAATAAAAGGATAATTTAGTCATTTGATTTTAATAGGACATCCCTTACCCTTAAAAAATGGGTGTCCAAATAACTTGATGGCCCCAAAGAAAAAAAAACACGACGCCCAAAAAACCAAAAATGAGCCGTTGACTTGGTAGATAAAAAACTCGATTTCATTTTAGGGTGGAACCAAAATGATAGCACGTTTAGATACCAGAAATATAAGTTACTCTCACAAGTCAAAAAAAAAAAAAAAATTCTTAATAAAAAGTTAAGACTCTTTTGCTTCTGGAAAACATTTGGAAATTGTTTATCTAAACTCTGATTTTCATTTAAATTTAAGAATAATTACAAAGTTAAAAATTACATACTAGGCAAGCGAGCGACAAGCTGTGCCGCTAGCCCTTTTTGAATAGCAAAACCTATCCTATTAAAAATAAAATCTCGTGAGCCAGGGGTCATTACATTGTTGCGCATGACTTTCTGGCATCCCTTATCTAAACTAACTTTTTACTTTTTTTGAAACCAAACAAGTTATTAGTGTCAAATTGGAAAGTCAAGATCCACAAACTACAACCTTAAGCTGATATTTGGTTTTCCGAATGATGGAAAGTTGGACAAACTCCTGGAAGACTTATTGAATTACATCATGGATACTGTATAGAGATAACTAGAAATTTCCACCTTCAACAAATTGAAGGAAAGAAATTAAGAAATGAAACAAAAACAGTAACTGAAAAAGCAAAAAGAAAAGGGAAACAACCAAGAAATTAAAAAAAAAAAAAAAACTAAACAAAACAAAAAATATAAAATATACCTCATGAGGCATCTCAATGCAGACAATACTATTAAGCCTACTTGGCCAGCCACTACACTTCTCTATAACTCTATGCAATCTTGAACTCCTCGGGCATCAGCTGAATTTTTTTCCTCAGCTGAACATTTGAACAAAATGAATGTTACTCACCTTGCTAACAGCTAACTGCAATCTTGCTCCGACACACTAAGGAACTCTACATTTTTGAAAATACATCCCACCAATTTGCTTTTAATAGAAATTATATCCAAAATCTCTACAAAAAAGTGTGGCTATCCAATCTCACCAACCATAAAACCAAGCACATGACAGTTGTGATCCCTACAAATATAACCAAAACCAGAATTTCCACGATTTCCCGGAAATGCTCCATCATTGCAAAGCATTACTTCTTCAACATTTGGAGCACACCAATTACACTCTTTGGCAATCAATGACTTGAAGATTGTAGTTGTAGGAAATCCCACAACACACCCCATATAATATTATGATAATAATTTCTAGATCTAAATCTATTTCCTAATCAAAATAAAGATTAAAGTGCTAAACTTATAAAATAAGACACAAGATTTACGTGGTTCGACCAATGTGATCTACATACACGGGGTAAAGGTTCTTCACTATGATTATTGAAATTACATTTGGGTTACATGGAGACTTCATCAATGAGTATTTGGAGCTCTAGATTTAATTTTTGGGGAAGAAGATGATAAAGAAAATAAATTTCTCTCTCTTACAAAAAATATCTCCCTCTCAGAATGTGTTCCTCTTCCTTCTCTCTCCTGCTCTTCTCTTTATATAGGTGTTTACATAGTGGATGACAGCTCACATACAACTCATATTCCCCCTATTTTAGGATCCCTTACTACATTCTCGCAAGCTCTCTCCATACTTTCGCAGGATCTCTCTCTTGCTATGTTCTCGCAAGCTTTCTCTATAATTTCACAAGGTCTTCATATATTTCTCATGTTTTATGATGTCGTTGTCTATTACGTCACTTTTGTAATTAATTTGCGACATTTGCAATGTGTGGTCGAAGTTTTCGCAAGAGCGTTGTTGTTGTGAGATTCTGCTCCTACATTTTGCCTCTTTTATCTTGAATATTGCTTGAAGAGCGATCTTTAAGAAAAAATATGTTGTTGTAGTAGTCTTTGATCTTTGTTCATGAAGGAATGAGCGAAAGAATACTGGACTTGAAAAGTACGTACTTACCTCTATTATTTTGCGATGTTCCGAAGCTTTGCGAAGTAAATAAGAAGTATCAACTCTTGAAGTTTGCGAAGTATGAAATATCCTTGAAGAAGTATAAGAAGTACTCAATCCTTGAAATATAAGAAGTATTCGTCTTTGAATGATTGTAATAAGTATTACCTCTATTCATGCGAAATTATTACTCTATTTTTGGTGTGGATTCTTGTCCACTTTGGAAATGATTCTTGCCGAGAAGATAAAGAACATAAAATGTTTTCTTGGTAATCCATAGTTGACATTGTTCTTTATCTATGAAGGTAGAATCCTTGAGAAAGTGTTGAATGAGCAAATTGTTTCTTTATTCTTATCTTGCCTCTGTCTCTTGTTTTGCGCTCATGTGATAGTATAATCTCTTTAAGTTGCTTATAATTGTGCGAAATAATCTCATTATGCAAAATAACCACATTCTGCGAAATTCTGACACATTCTTTGAAATTCTGAGTAATCCTGCGAAATTATAAAATACTCTGCGAAATTCTAAAGTACTCTGCGAAATTATGAAGTATTCTGCGAAATTATGAAGTACTCTGCGAAATTCTAAAGTACTCTACGAAATTATGAAGTATTCTGCAAAATTATGAAGTACTCTGCGAAATTCTGAATAATGCTCCCGAAATAGTGCTGCGAAATTATTCTGTAAAGTTTTGTAAAATACTTGTGTGAATATAGTGTTTATGTAATGATTATGTCATGAAATGTATTATGCGATGTTTATGTCATGAAATGCTTATGCATTGCTTTTATGATGCGAGTATGATGCTTGTATGATGAGAATGCTTATCTATTGCAATGTATAACCAATGTTTGTGTTACTTAGCTTATTTTGCCGTGTTAAAATTGATGTAGCTTTGAATTTCATTCATTCTTCATTTCTCTGTTTTTGTCTCTAGTATATGCATTCCTCTTTGCATATTTATTATTCTCGCAAGTTCATTTGATTGTGCCTTATCTTTCTTGCTCATTGTATCTCATTGTTTTATTGTCTCCACTGTTTATTCCTGCACTATTAGTATCGCATAATATAATATAATATAATTAAAATATCAAAGGTGCATCATTTTCACTATCTTAATTTCATTTCAGTATATATGTTCGCAAACTTGTTTGCTCACATATAATCATTTTCGCAAGCTTATTTGCTTACTTTCTTATGTGGTCTTATTTTGCCTTCCTAGTTAAAGGTCTTATTTCGCCACGTTTCTTTTTTCTTTGCGAAAAATCGCAGGACGTCTCTACACTTTCATGTATTGATCCATTGATCTTGTCTTATCTCTTGTATTATGGCCTCAACAGGATATTTTTCATGCGACAATATGACAGGCCTAAATATTCTTGCGAACATAAATCCCCATGACATTGTCGTCTTGCGACGAAATCGCAGGACATCTTTACATTTTCATGCAAAAACCCATTGATCTCGTCTTATATTTTCTCTTGGATTTTTGCCTCATTATATTTGTTGTACAAATATGACAAGCCTAAATTTTCTTGCGAAAATAAAGCCTCATGACATTTGCGTCTTAAGACACTTATCAGCTCCCTAATGGAGGCTGCCGCCCTTATCTTCCCCCTGGTTGCCCCTTAAAGGAGGCGTACATCGGCCATAAAAGACTAGCTCCTCCCATCCGGTTTTACCAACAACCAGTTGTTTTCACAGCCTCTTATCCTTTTTTCATATATGGCTTATAGTTACGAGACTGCACCCTAAGTGGGGTTTTCTTCAGGCCGAGTGCATCATAGTCAAGACTTGCCAAGAATGGACAAGGTAGTTTCATACGCCCCGGGAACCCTTGGCTTAACCGTGTACCTCGGAGCCTTCATACTTTGCACTCCTTGGGAAAGACAATTGGTCGTCCAACTGTTAATATATATATATAGTTGGAAATCTAAGGTACCTCTCCTGGATAGGCTTTCATTGACCCCAAATCTCCATGACTCAGGTTCCAGCAGCGGTATAACCTTATCCCTGAGCCATGCAAAGGGATACCCCCTTATATGACGTACTTTAGGTCTTACATTTGCCTCTTGCGAAATTTTATCTGTGAACTAGGGTGTACGCCATAAAGGTTCGTCCCATTCTAATGTCTCTGCGAAATTTTATTCGCGTTTCTTTATTATTTCATTTCTTTCATTCTCATAATATCATATCATTTGAAGCAAAGTAAATATTCAAGAGAAATTCTAAGACATTGTAATTCTGAAATCTTTGTAGTTCTGAAATTTTTGTAATTCTGCGATAGTATCGCGCTTTGTAAATTAAATCAAAAATCTTTGAAATCTTTTGAAATCCTAGAAGTCTTTTTTGAAATCTTGCGATTGTATCACTTTTTGAAAATTAAATCAAAATTCTTTTATTTGTGGTAAGTAAAATGTTCTAGGAAAGGGTACTTAGCTCTTATGCGAGTTGTCTGAACGTCTCGCAGCAAAAAAAAGAGTGAGAGATGAGACTTGAACCCTTGACCTGCCTCTTGCATTTTCTCGCAACAAACCAACTGTGCTAACCCTCTCTTGCGAATTAATCAAAGATCTTGCGAAGTAATCAAAGTTTAACTGTTCGAGAGACAATTATGTAGAAATTACACATAACAAAAATAAACTTGCGAGAAGCAAGAATTGATCCCGCGACATGCTGCTTGCATTCATGCCTCCCAACCAACTGTGCTAGTTCTTTTGCTTGAGAAATTTCTCTGCGAAATTATCATGAACTCTCTTCTGTGTGAAATATACCTGCGAAATTATCAAGGATTTCACGAAAAAATATGCATGTGTTAGGACTTGAACTCGCAACCATGAACTCATTAACTTCGCAGATCACCAACTGTGCTGCCTCTTGCTTGCGAAATAATGAAACAATGCTGCAAAATTATTCATTTTTTCACCCTCTTGTAAAAAGAAGAAAACTATGATCGCAAGCGAATTCGAACCTGTGACCACAAACTCACCGTGACATCAAACTCCTTATCTTCGTTGGTGACCAATTGTGCTATTCTTATGTCTGCGAAGGGAACACTTGATGCTATAGTTTTAATCATATCTTCGCCTGTAGTAAAAATAGTAAAGGAATGCATACGGTGGGATTCGAACTCGCGAAGATAAACTCATTAATTTCTCCATTAGCCATTTATTCAAGAATTTCTTTGCGAAATATTCGCATAACATTTGTTACTTGTTCTTTTATTTTCCTTTGGAGTTTTATCAAAAATGTGCGAAATATTGCGATAAGGAAGAATCGATCATGCGACCAACTGCTTGTTCACGCATCCTTGAACCATCTGTGCGAATTTCTGTTTGTGATAGAAATTGCAGCGTCTTCCTCTTATCTTCTCTTCGTCCTTCCTTAATTTCTTTCACAATTTGCCTCTCTTTCCTGTTGTTTTTGGATTTCTGCGAACTTCAACATCATTTGTCTTCTGGAGATGAATTTCTTCCATTGAAATTTCATTTTTGCCTGTGAATTATTATTTTATTTTTTTTGAATTTTGTAGACCTGGTAAGATTTGTTGCCTCTAATGTTGAAAGAAGAAGGAAATTTCATTTTCTGTGAACTGTTGATGATGTTTACTCCCTGAAAGTGTGATTTCTTCCATAAAATCTCCATTCTAGAACCTAAACTTTGTAGATCTAGAAACGTATGAACAGTAGCTAATCTTCATGGAAACTCCTTGAACCAACAAGTTACAGGAAGGATAAATCCTTTATAGGTTCAATCCCTGTTTCTAGCGCCAAAAATGTAGTTGCAGGAAATCCCACAACACACCCCATATAATATTATGATAATAATTTCTAGATCTAAATTTATTTCCTAACCAAAATAAAGATTAAAGTGCTAAAATTATAAAATAAGACACAAGATTTACGTGGTTCGACCAATGTGATCTACATCCACGAGGTTAAGGTTCTTCACTATGATTATTGATATTACATTTGGGTTACATGGAGACTCCATTAATGAGTATTTGGAGCTCTAGATTTAATTTTTGGGGAAGAAGATGATAAAGAAAATAAATTTCTCTCTCTTACAAAAAATATCTCCCTCTCAGAATGCGTTCCTCTTCCTTCTCTCTCATGCTCTTCTCTTTATATAGGTGTTTACATAGTGGATGACAAATCACATACAACTCATATTCCCCCTATTTTAGGATCCCTTACTACATTCTCGCAAGCTTTCTCTATAATTTCACAAGGTCTTCATATCTTTCTCATGTTTTATGTTGTCGTTGTCTATTACGTCACTTCTGTAATTAATTTGCGACATTTGCAATGTGTGGTAGAAGTTTTCGTAAGAGCGTTGTTGTTGCGAGATTCTGCTCCTACAAAGATCATATCGGTCATTCCATATCTAACCTTTCATCCTATAACCACCTTCATAAACTTGCCACAAAATTCTAGATTTAGGCACTTCACCCTCGTAAAAAATCTTGTTTCTAAGCCCACCATGGTTGCACATGTTATTGTGAACCAGATTTCATTGATTATGGGGCTTTTATGAGCTGCACCAGAAATAACATCTTCAAAACTAGTAGACTTTCCAATAATCACATTATACATAACCCCTCTCCACACCCTATCATTGAATCCACAGTTCCAGAATAAGTGGTCCAAACTATCATGATACAATTGCAAACATATCTGGAAGCTTTTTGAAGAAGAAATTCATCGGGTTGTTTGGTAACCATTATTATAATGGATTATCAACAGTAAAACTTGAGTTATTTAATGTTTGGTACCTAGCAAATGTCCAACACCTAGCTTTGGTACCCAATATTTGACATATTAAGGGTTGGTACCTTGACCAGACGTTGCCTGTCAAGCAGACTCGTTGACTTAACTAAAATACTAATTCCGTTACAAAATTTACGCTTTTACCTAATTAGCCTTACCAATGATAAAAATGGCTTGAGTTGTCCTTAACTCCGGTAGTTATAATACACGTGTCTAAATATGGCGTAATATTTAAATAAACGGTCGTGATTAAAAAACATGCTAAAACCAAATGTATATATGAATTCATCTTCTTCGTTTCTCTGTTAAGAACATCGAGAAGGAATGCCTGGGTTACAAAAACCACATATCAAAAATAGCGATCAAGGCATGTTGATCGTCATTCTCAAACCCCCACCCCCACCACCCTTATTTATTTATTTATTTATTATTATCTATCATTTTGAATATGAATCGGTCAATAATAAAACTTGCAGAGAAACTCTTAATGTTTCTACTCCTGCGTACAAGATAGTACTTGGTATTTCTGTTTTAGGGTACAATAGAATTGAAATCATGATCGTTACCTCCTAAAGAACAGATAGAGACATGATTATGGGAAGGTTCTATGTGAAATTATCGGATTTGTGGCAGGGATGGAGCTAGGAAATTTTTCTAGGGGGACAAATATATATAGGTACAGTAGTTTCGCCGTAAAAGCAGGCGGCCGAAGGCCGCAATTGTTTTTGTGGCCTTGGTATTTTCCTTCAAATGATGTCACCAAAATATCCAATATGTTGTTAGATGTTTAGATTTATGGTTGGATTTAATATTTTGATATTTTTCAGTTCTTTCCTACGTATTTTTCAAGCCTAAAATGGTAATTATTGCAAACCCACCGTAGTAGAGGATTGTATTTAATTAGTTGTATATAGGGGTTTGGCGGGGTTAGGTATAGCAGTGGGGCTAGTCCAGCTAGCTGGATTTGGGTAGGGGCAGTCTGGCTTTAGCCTATCAAAAAAAAAAAATGTAAATAGGAAATTCTAGGGGGGACTGCTGTCCCCTTAGACTGCATGTAGCTCGGTGCCTGATTTGTGGTGAAAATATCGGAAGATACTAACAGAAGGTTTGTCTTGTTATTTTGGGATTTTATGCAGTTGTTGTGACTAGGTTTTTGATCAATTAGAGAAACCTCAAAAAGCGTACTATGAAGGCAAGAGGCATTTTATGTAGAAGTGTGTACTTTGGCATTCATCTTAAGTTTTTAGTCTATATTATCTCAATTTATCTTCCAGTTTCAGCAACTCAACTTATATCTGAGATAAGCCAAAGTTGGTGGCGATTTAATAAGAAAAAATAAGAAGCAGAAAGTATTGAGTAATATTTCCTCGTAAAATCAGTAATGGTATTCTTGGATATAAAGAGAGAACTCCCGTAACAGGTAACAAGGTACATTGGGCACAAGCAAATCTGTAATGTTGAACTCCTTTTTCTTTTTAGTGTTACAGCAAAGAACAATTACAGAGATCATCTATGGCATATATTAAATAAGCGAACCCATAGATATTGCCAAGGTTCAAGAGGGGGAGAGCAACTTGAAGGCCAATAATGAGTCCAGCTAGGAATGCACTCCAATTGAAAGTCCAAGTCTCATGGATCCTAATACGGAGGTTAGAATGTTCTTTGGGTTTTCATTTTCCTTGACAATATTACCTCTTCACCAGCAGAAAGTCGTGCACACAAGGTGTTCGACAGAAAATCTAAATGAGTAAAACAACACTAATATTCAAGGTAAACTTGTAGCTGTTGGATTAATTAAGTTGGAACCGTAAGATTAAAATGAATAGAGACGCATATTGTTTTTATAGAAATCACGTGCTAACGGAAAATTAACGCCGTTATGTAATTAATTTATATTAATAATTAAAATTTAAAGTTAACACAGTGGTTTGACTTGGCAGTCAGCTTTTGGTCAAGGTAAATATTTCAAATATTGGGTACCAAAGCTAGATGTTGGACATTTGCTGGTTACCAAACGTTAAATAACTCGTAAAACTTCTATAAAATAATAGGCTTGGGACCATCCTAATCCTATTATTTTAAAGATATATTACATAATCGATAATTTAGAACGCGCGATTGGGGGATATGAAAACTAAGTGGGGATATAAATTACTCCCCCCAACCCATAGTGTCTTCTAAAGGGTGATTTTTGGTTATGAAAATACTAAAATACCCTTTGGTTAATTAAAAAACATTATGAAAATACTATACTACCCTTTCTCCCAAAACATAAAATCAAATAACCAAATCATTTATCCCGCTATTTACACCATCAGTTCCGGCACTCACCTAGATTCAAAAATTTCTTCGTCGATTAACCTACCTGAATCTTAACCATGCCTCCTAGAAAGAAATCAGATGCCCAATCGAAGTCAAAATCGATTGCTCAGCAAAAATTACAACAAAGACTTGCTTTGATTGCTCAAGAGCAAGAAGAACAAGAACAAGAAAACTCGGACAATCAACCTCTCGTAAACATGGCTTCGGTGAGAAGGTAAGCGATTTTGAAATGTTTTATAAGTGTTTGAATCGATTTAAAGTAGTGGGTTTGGGTTAGAATCGTTGGAATCGCGAACCCTAACTCAAACAGTTGAGTTTCATTGGGTACCGGCATTGATTTTAGTATGAATACAATGCCGGTACTATATTACGGCATTCAATATATAATGAAGACAATGCCGGTATTGCGTTACGTCATTGATTTTAGTATGAATACAATGTCGTTTTCAAACCCAGAGTAAATTGAAACTGAATGTTTTGTACCGGCATTGAAATTAGGTTGAATACTATGCCGGTAGCAGGTTACGACATTGGTTTACATTTATTCGTGTATGCCGGTAATGCTCTTTTAGTATCCAGGAAACCCCTGGAAATTGTTATTAGTATCAGCATTGATTTTAGTTTGCATTGTGTGTCGGTACTCGGTTACGGCATGGAGTTGAATTTTTTCGTCTGTGCTGGTACTGCTCTTTTGGTATCTAGAAACAACCTAGGAATTACCGTCATTGTCGATAGTTATTGTTCACTTCTGGAAATATGTACCGGCATGCTGTTTTTTCCAAATTACTATACCGTTACATGTCCCGGCATGGTTTGTTTTTTGTAAATCTGTGCATGTTTTAAGAATGAAAGTAAGTTTTCTTATATTCATTTCATGTGTCTTTTGATATAGGGCTAGAGCCAAGGAAGCTAACAAAGGAAAAACTAAAGATGATGTCATTAAGAGAAGAAGGAAGGACGGTCTTGATACTCCTCAGTCTCTTCCTCCTCGAGGGAAAGATCAAGGTCGCAAGAAGGGTTTGGGGGATGATACAAGAGGGATAATTTGGGAGAGTGGTGGTGACCGTAGTCGACTTGTAATCCGTGAACCTACTGGAACAGTTGAGAACGATGAGCAAGATGAAGAGGAAAGTGAGGAGGAAGATAACGAGGTTTATCCAAGTCAATTAGCAAGCCAAAGCGAAGTTGGTGGGCTAAGTCAACCACCGACACAAGGCAAAGCCAAAGGCAAGGGAAAAGTAAAAGTTAAAGGTTCGCACCTTCCTCATGTTGATGACATGATACTTGACCTTGATCGTGGTAGAATTTGGGGTGAAGCCTCCTTCAATACTTGGGAACTAAGGTATTCCCTGACACTAGTGGCAACAGGGTTAGTGCAAGCCTCCTTCAATAATTGGATCCATTAGAAGATGTCTATAACTATTCTTGGGACACCGTGGTAATGTCACATTTGATGGCGGAGATGAGAAGGGCCTCTAAGGCTGTTACAAACCAATTTGTCGGGAATTTCACTCTACTCCAGGTAATTTTGTTTTTAAACTTATGTTCTTATATATTGTTTACATGTACCCTTATCATGAACTTAGAAACAAAATTTACTGATTCTTATACGTATCATTCCACATTGGTATAGGTGTGGGCTTATGAACACTTCCAAAAAAATTTCATAGGGTTGTTGATGGTGGGTTTTCATTTAAGGCTAAAATTGTAAAAGCCAAAATTATGCGCTAACATCTTGCAAAAGATAAATCCATTAATAAGCGATGAATACTTCTTCACTTTACTAATTCACCTAGAATGGAGCATGCGGCAACAATCCCAATATTCTGTGAATTAAATACACGAAATTCATCTAGGTTGGAGCATGTGGCAACAATCCCATATACCCTGTGAATTTACATCATTATTAATTAATGCATGACTAGCCTTGTATTTCCTGTACTCATTATCGGTGCGACATGACGACTGAGTGTTGTTCTCAGCAGAACAACACGAACCTCCAAGCATTAACAATGAAGCATGTACGAAATACCCGTACAGGATGGAACTCTCGGTGTGTTATACTATCCCGATTGAGCATACATCTCTCGGTGTGTTATACTAGCCCGATTGAGAATGCATCTCTCGGTGTGTTATACTAACCCGATTGAGCATATTTGAATTTGGACTGTCCATATCAGTCTAAGAAACGATCACGACCATCCAAATTCACCAACATGATTGGATAGCTTAGATTGAATCCATGACCCAAACAGGTATTAGAATATTCACTACTGACCCAACGCGGGCCCCGCATGGTCAGACTCCCTAAAAGGGTGGCATATCTTGCCAAACCGTCCAAGCCAAAGCAGTATGGACGAAAAACCCTAAATTAGGTTTGCGGCACATTACATGTGTCACAAAACAGTCTCAACCACCCATCTTCGTAGGCATAAAGGGTGTAGATATAGATTCAAAGGGCCTAGAGCATGTCAACACGCTCACTGTAAGCCCGGCTACACATATGACCGATCGGTCAGGACCTACCATGGCTGGTCATTCCAGATCATGCTCCCAAAGTGGGCATGCCGTACGGCTGGCAAAACCCTAATTAGGGTTTGCATTAATCGCAAACGTCTGTTTTCTCCTGATCGAATTGAGGGTTTAGGAATCGACTGAGAAGGTCCAGTAAGCATCAACATGATCACCGTGGACCCATCTATCTCCATAGCCGATCATCCAAGGCATACCATGCCTGGTCGTTCCAATTCGCACTCCCAAACTAGCGTGGTCACACTTCCCAATCGCAAACTGATCTCGACCACTCAACTTCGCCGGACGAATTGGGTGGCTTAGATCACGTTCCTATGGGAAAGTAAGGTATAGGCATGTACACCAACCTGCCACCTACACGCTGAACCAATCGGCCGGGACCGACCAAGCTTGGTTGTCCCGAAATGAGCGCTTGGAGTAGGCATGACGCGCGTAATTTGCGGCACCAAATTTATGTCGTAAATCAATACTGACCGCTCCTCTTTGCTGGACAAATTGAGTGGTCCAGATCACACTTTCACGGGATAATGATGTATGGGCATGTATACCGGCATGCAGTATACACGCATGCCCGATCGTCCATGCCAAAATAGTGTCCCAAGCTTGGATTCGACCAAGATGAAAAGTGGTTCTTGTGCACCTCTTCTAAAACCCTAATTCCACTAACGGTTGCAGATGAGTGTCTCAAAGATCATCTCGTCTGTCCAACTTCACCGGCTTGGTTATACAGCCCTGGTCATGAGTTAATTGGTCAGTGAGGCGTCATGGTGATCACCACCCATCACTCTACCACACCATGTATTCTGCCAAGGGAGGACTTGCTTGCGCAACCTCCAAACCATCACATGAAGTAGGTTGGACATGAGGCTATTTTGAGACGCTCAAACAACGATGCTTCATACATGCTGAATATACTCAATGCAGTACCATCATAGAATACACACGATACTTCACAAGTATCGACTTCATAAATAACTTAGTTATTTAATCTAGCATAACATGCTACTTTCTGTGGGTCCCACGATCCACACACTCGAGACATCAATCATGTCACAAACTGGGGGATACATACTGGGGTATTGGTCTGGCGGTTTACAGCGTGCAGCGTGCAGCGCGCAACGCGCCATCACAAGAACGTGTCAGGAAGTCATGGACGATGAGTGATGATGGGAGAAGTGAGCAAGACTGGTCGTGTGACACTAACACACGACTCCACTACTCCATCACTCCACTTCCCACGAGATATGATGGTTAGGCTTAAAGACTTGTATAAATAGGTTCTCCTCCCTATTTTCCAAACAGGAACAAGGAAAGACAAGACAACAGAGGAAGTGTTGATAAAATCGTATTCAAACACTGGAAGTTCAGCTTTCTGATACAAGTCATACATATCCAACACCTTCTTCGCTTCCCTCCCGAAGATCAACCCCATCTCCTTCACTTTGTGACCAAAACATGTCTGGAACGACCATTTCTTGGTTTAGGACGGATTTGCAAAGATTGATTTCTCGAATCTACAAACATTCCCGTACAGTTCATTTGTTTAAGGTTTAGACTCATTTCTCATCCACACACCCCAAATTACCAAAACCGGCAGAAAAAGCTTTCACTCATAAACAAGGGTATAAAGGATTGAAGACGATGTGTGATTATCAAGAGCATGAGGCTCTAACTCAGAATTACTTCTTCAATATTAACCCGAAGCCCAATAACAGAAAACGGTTATTCACAATAAGATTGGCTTTGGAATCCTTGGCTGTCCAAGATGTTGTGTTTGACCCATATAGGAATTCCAGAGGAGTTCACTTTGCAAGGCGTGACAATGTTTCATTTTACAACGGACCGTTATTTTATCCAAAAGGATTTGTTATGCACAACCCTCGTCGTGTAATGCGCCAAATTGGGTACAAGCAGAAAGATATTACGGATACATCTTATCCGAAATTCTCTCATGACTTTCCTCAATGCCAAGAAAATGAGAACCATACTCTGGTAGTTTACGACCCAAATCCTATTTTTGCACAGTGGAGTGAAAGGGAAGAACAAGGACTTGTGTTGGATAGGGCTGACCAACCTTTCTCAGAAGTCATCGGAAGTACTCGCATCCTTATGTTGTACGCCCGGCTATCGTAGAAGTTCCTCCATAAGCAGAACGTCCCTCCACAACTCTGGAGGAAACTACTGTACCTGGACTACAAAAGATCCTTACGTTGTTGATACATACTTCTTGTTCACTTCTTATTCTTTTAATCTATATCTATGTACTTATATAACTATACATACTAAGTACATGTTTAAAAATATGACAACATCGTCAGCGGATAGGAAGTTTTTCAAAGTTCTTTAAGAAAAAGAATAAGAAGGGAGAGGTGTTCACCCAGAAGGAAATGGAGAAAGTCGATAAAAAGCTAGACAAAATTGAAGATCCAGAGGCAAAAGACTTGTGGGGTGAAAGGAAAAATAGGATACACAAGAAGCCAAGGACCGAGTGATCGTGTGTTTCTTCTATATTATTAGTTTGGTCTTAAACAATCTAGTGTTGGTTTTTTTTTTTTGAAGAATAGTGTTGGTTTATGTTTGTTTGTGTGTCTTGCTAAACTCTTTACTTGATTTGGTTTATATTTGATTTGTTTTTGGTTTGGAACCTCTTAACTTTGGAGTTTGTTTTTTATAAAATATAGTATTGTTATTTGATTTATTATCTTGATAAACCAATGTCAAATTACCTCTTTTACATAGTTTCAATGTTCCAAGATCACATAAATTTCTAAGTTTTTCTAATAAATCGGCATGATCGAGAAGAGCAAAATCAATGTCGGCCCCCTGAATTTTCCAAAAACTAAAAGATTACAGAATTTTGGCATGAAAGGATTTTTTGGATACCATGCCGGAAGCCTGTAATTCCCAGGAGAATAATATTTTTGTCAGAGTACCGGCATTGTCTTTAGTTTATTTTCAATGCTGGTGTAGAAAACGGGGGTCGGTATGCACGGGTCGAGTGACGGTCTATTTCCTTTGTCCATAATTGTTATGGGGCGAGGTCCATGTTCTCATCCGTTCGTGGATGTTTAATGTACACAGGGGTCTGGCAGAGATAATTTCTTACTAGTTCATTAGTAAGAGGGCCAACTCTGCAAAGAAGAAAGAGATGTTTTGAAGTCGCCACCTGACTAAAGGGAGTCGGGGACCCTTTTAACTAGTTTGAATTCTTTTGAGGAAAACAAAACCTAGTTATGACTTGCATATTTATGGTCTGCTATCAGAGAGTCTGGGTAAGGAGATTCTAGTACGGGATGGGAAGGTGTTAGGCACCCATCAGCCGCACAATCGTAAGATTGGCCTCTACTTCATGATTAAAGGGGAAAATTTTATAATTTACTTTTATCAATACTTATGTGCAGGATTTTAATACCGAAATTTATTAGAAATTGAGAAAATATTCTTATGCATCAATTATTTAGAATATAGAATTAATGCAAACTTTAATATTATATATATATATATATATAATAAACATATTTATTATGGGTCTAATGTGGGAGGGAATTCCGCTTTAAACCCACACTTTGACTTATCCCACTTGGAAAATTAATAATAAAGCATAATTATTTTTATGTAATGTAAAAGAGTAGTCGGTGTTACTACGAAATGGAAAACCATTCCGTTCCCGTATGACTACATGATTACCGAAGAGATAGGAAATTAATATACCGAACTATGATATTGAAACTTGAAGGATTCTTAGGACGATTTCTTGCTTTAAGTCAAGTATGCAGAAAGTAATTAAAGTACCAGCAATTTAATGCTAATCTTTTAAGAACTTAAAGACAATTAACCTGAAATATGATGTAAGAAAACTTGAAAATATTCTAATAACGATTTCTTGCTTTTGTCAAGTATGCAGAAAATAATTAAAGTACCAGCAATTTAATGCTATTCAAAAGTACTGTTACTGTTTACCGGTGTTATTGTTCATACCAGTGTTACTGTTCACCGCATCAAGAACATGATTGATGTGAAATTAGTCTCCTACCCAAGCTCCATATCATCCCTAAGAACCTAGTGATGTATTCAAAATCGAAAATCATTGTCGATCAAAATCCATCATCATCGTGATCATCATGATGACCACCATTAAGAACACCCATGTTCTTCATGTTCTTCATGAGGAAGAAAGAGAGGTGCCCTTAGTAAAAAAATCGGGTGCCTTTAGTATTTCCCTGAAACTTGACTGCTTTGACTTTTAGTCTTATGAAATTTTATTCTGCTCATAACTTCTTCATACAAACTCAGAATGATTCCATTATTTCGCCATTGGATTCGTATTTTCTTCCTCTCTATCATGATAGCGAGAATTCCCAGGTTTGGAAGGATAATGAAATGGGTAGGAGCTGTGCTTGTGGGCTTGAGATCTTGTGGGCTTGATTGGTAGAGCTTGTGGGCTTGATTGGTTGAGCTTATGGGCTTGATTTAAAGGATATGAAAATCCTTAATTGCTCCACAAAGAATTTCTCTTGTATTCTGATCCGAAGTATAAGAATGACATTTTCTATGGAAGGTGCGGAAATGGGGTGTCAACAGTTGCCCCTCTTTGAAAGTAACCGTTTTCGGTTAACGAACAAAGCCCTGAACACCCTTTCGCACCTTATCTTTTCCAAGAGGTGATTTTGATGGGTTGATGAAGAAATTCTGACGTTGGCCGAGGTTGCCGCAGTTAAGCTTGTCAGCTCCATTTTCTTGATTTTTTTTCTTGAACCTTTGCGGTTGATTCAATTGGATTGCCCCTTGTTCGAGCCGATTGAAGGGTTGAAAAAGTTGATGAAGAAAATTCTAACAATGGTCGGGTTTGCCCCGGTTGAGCTTGTCAGTTGCATTGGAGGCGTCGGGCCTTGCACTATGCAGTCCGTTGCAGATTCTGAAAGTGCATCTTCTTGGCTTGATTTCCACGCTTTGTCCTGACATGACTTGATTTTATTTCACGAGACGATTCTGATAAAGTATTTTTTTTTTTTCAAAAACTTCTTGAGGAAGTAATTACCTTTTTTTTTTAATTTATAAGATAGGGGAGAAAGACCTTTCTTTAGGTAAGAAACTCATTTTCTTTTCTTCAATATGTCGTCTAGGCGGATGGATATCATTATTCCTGATCCTCCAACTTTGCCTATGCTGCGTAGAAGACGAAGAGTTGGGGTTTTAAACGATGTGGATGATCACGTTTCTTCAAGAATCCGGGAAGACCTTGTAAGTTTCTTTGTTGATCGAAATTTTCTTCTTTGTTTTCCAAGTTTCCTTTCATTATTTCTCAACCACTGCTTTCTTTCATAGAATTACGCTTGGGCGCGTATTCGCGGAGGGACCACTGGTATAGTAGAATGGTGGCTGATGTTGAGACGATGCAAAGGTGTACGTGATCTTGTACAACAGATTGGTTGGTACGACTTTATTGAAGATTTGGAACCGTTTCATGATGGAGAGAATGCTTTAATCGTGGCATAAAGATGGTGGGGTGATAATAATTCATTTCACCTGCCACATTGTGAGTTAACCATCACTCCTATGGATTTCTACATGATTACTGGCATCCGTGTGGGGGTAGGAGCTCCCGTCCCGGTGGGAGAAAATGTGACAGAGGAGAATGTCTGAAACCTGTTGGGACCACATTGTGGGGATATCTTCCCTAAAAATTGGTATGTCAGCTTAGCAGGCTTGAAGACGAGTTTCTCGGTCCCTGAGCTGGATCTCACTGCTGACGCTTCAAAATATGATGCTAAAGTTATTATCAATTACAGAGCTTTCTTGATCTTTGTTGTAGGTCATACCTTCCTTGACTCTTCTGGTGGATATATCAAATCTGGTTACTTGGAAGCATTTTTTGACCTTGAATTGGTGAATTTTTACGATTGGGGAAGTTGTGCGATGGCGCGACTTTACACCTATCTGTCTCGAGCAACACGCCTTATGTGGATTCTGGCCCATCTTGAATGTGAGTACATTTTCCTTGCTTTAGGTTGAACGATTTTTGACCCCCTTTTTTAACACCCATATTCTTTCTTTGTAACAGTATTGGTGTTACGAATATTTTCCTCTTAGTCGCCCTCCTTTTGATACAAGCTTCTCCAATAGTCAAATATTTCCTCGAATGGCTAGATGGAAAGGTGGACTTCGAAAGCACTCGACTGCATATACGCGCCTTTGTTTGGAGGGGGCGACAGTTTAATCTGTAAGAAACCCTATATTTTTTATTTTTTATTTATTTTTATTTGTTTTATTATTAATATATATATATACCTCCATTTTGATCGCAGATTTGTTGGGACCCTTGGAAGGATTATCTGATTCGGCGTGATCAAAGAGCCATTCATGCCATGTTGTCTAACATGCTTCGGTACTTGTTACGTGGCCCGGATAACGTGCTTGGTATCTTGGTGACAGATTTGGGAGACAAATTAGTCAACCAGACGCTACACCCCGTTTTCCTCCTCCCAACGTTACATGTTTTCCTTATGCATCGTTTAGTGATATGGACGAGATTTCACGTCAGCCGCAACGTTCCTATGAAGATTCCTTTGATCGGGGAATGAATTTTGAATCATATTGGAGATCGGTTTCTTTAGGTCCACCTCTTGCTATCCAATCTTGCCGAGAGAATCTTGTAGTGGGTGATCCGGGTTTTGCCTCTCGTCCATTATTGATGGGATCTTCCAGCAATGGTTCTTCTCAACAAGTTCCACTAACGGGCTTCGGTCATCTTCTTCCAACATGGGATTTTCAAATACCTATCTTGGGGACTTCAAATGTGGTTCCAATTGCAGGTGGCCCTGTTGATCGTGAAGATATTATTGGATTACCTCTCCCGGATGATATTCCTAAGGTACCGCTGTTACTCTGCTCTTATTGACTTAATGACTTAATACTTTTTATTGACTCCTTTCTCGCTTCAGGCTTCCAGACCTCTTCAAGAATACTTGCTCCGTTTGGTGGATAGCCGTGGGCGCCAGTTGACATCGGTGGTGAATGAGATGTACGGTATCATGTTGAGATATGATGAAGTCAGAGAGAATCCCTGGGAGGCAGGCACGTATTGATACTCTTTCGAAGAATTATCTACGCTTCGACTTCTTTACGAGGTAGACTGCATTTTTTTTTCTTTTTTTTTTTTTTTTTTTTTTTTTTTGCTCTTTTTGATTTTTTTTTTTTGAACAGGGAAAAGGGGCTAGCGGATCGGATGCATGGCCCTAATGGGTTGAAGAAGCCCAACAGGTTACAGGTTTCATTTCGGTTTGCCCGAATAGCAGTTTGATGGAGCCCTAATCCTTTGCTTTAAATTCCTTGCATTCTTCTTCCCCGACCATCAGTTTCTCTTTCTTCCTCTTTTTTTTTTTTTTTTTTTTTTTGCTCTGCAAATCTGCCTCTTTCCTCCATCTTTTCATCAGATCCTTCTTGTATGTTCTGGATCTGGACTGTGATCCTTCTTGTAGACTCAGATAAAATCACCAGCTTTCCTTATTTGTTTTTCATTTCTTCTTCTTTGTTTTGCCGTCAGATCATTTTTTTATTTCTTGTTGTTGTTCTTCTTTTTTCTTTTCTTTTGTTTGTTTCTTATTGTTGTTGCTTTTTTTTTTCTCGATCTGATCATGTATCCTTCAGATAAGGAAGAGTTCATGCTTTTCATTGTTGTAGACGAAGATTCTGAAATTCCTTCATTTGTGAATGAAATATTTTCTTTCTGGTGGTGCTTTTGTTCTTTGGTTTGACTTGCAATGACTGTGCAGATCGCTGACTCCGGTGGAGAATCCTTAATTCAGATAACTCGTCGTTCACAAAAAGCTTAAAGCATGGTTAGAACATGATTAGGCTTAAAATAACTCAAGAAACGTTTGCCTCAGTTGCCTATTTGGTACGTGTGCAAGGCAAAGTATCATCCTAGGGCTTTCATCATCAGCATTTATTTTATTTTTTATTTTTATTTTTTGAAAACAAAATAAAAAACTTAAAAATTTACAAAACTGAAATTTTGATTTGGAGAGTTTGTCTCAGCTGCCTATCTGGTTGCTCATAACACCATACCCAAATCCTAAGCTTTACATCATTGATAAACTCTCCGATTTTATTTATTTATTTATTTATTTATTTGTTTTTTGAAAAGAAATTAAAACTTAATAAACTCTTTTTTTTTGTTTTTTTTTTTTGAAAACAAGATTGATAGCGTAGAAAACGATGATAAAAATCATGAGTGTTGACAAACCAGTTGATCTTTTGAGGATATGCATGGATTAGGCATGCTGGAATTTCGCCGTTGATTAGGCGTAGTACCTCTTGAGTTGATCAGCATTCATTGGGAATTATCATGCAGACCCTTCTATAAGATGATTGACTCCTCCTTCTGGCATTGGTCCTCCAAAATCTCTCTCTCTCTGTTTTTCGAGGTGTTGTTCCAGGTTTTGATTGATCATCTCTGGTCGAATTTTTGAAAAATATTCGATGAAAGCATTGATCGTTTCTGGCCATGTTGCTCGCAGAACTCGGTCATTAGTTGAAAACCATATTGACGCGCTCCCAGTTAAGCTTTCGCCGAAGTATTGTTTCAAGTCCTCTTCGTGCATCTTCAATGGCTTCATGTACCAGGAGAATGACTTGAGGTGTTTGATGGGGGAGCCTTTACCATTATAGACAGGGGTTTTCCTCCTTCTACGAGATTGCAACTCTGAGCATGCAATGACCATGCATTCTTGGATTTCCCTTTCAGTTCCCGGGGTTGAGCTCGCTGTACTCTCCTCTTGTTCTGGAACTTCCAATTCTCTTCCATCCTCCCCTTTATGTCCGCTGGGTTCGCCTGCGCTGTCAGTGGGATATGGAGAAAAAAGATGACTTACTCCTTCATAGGTGGCTTATTCGGCTTCTTTTCTTTGATCAGAACTCCTTCTTGTTATCACCAGTGTGATCTTTTCTAGTGTGTTTGGTGTTGGAACCTTTTCTCCTCCCTTACGGATGAACCACTTTTGGAAGGACGGTTGACGGCTCCAATCGATTCCTTGATCTTCTTGCCTTTTCCCGAATGTCGTAGAGTCTTGATAGATCGACTGATATCCCAATCCTGCCGTATCAAACGCCTTTCTCCCAGGTATTATTATTGGTTGTGTGGGCCCTTGTTGTCGGAGCCCCAGACCCATTCCCGGAAAGAACTTGCTTTTCTGTAGCATTTTCGGAATATTTCGATTTCGATATTTAAATTGACCCGCATGGCGTGATGAATTGATGCTCCAGCTTTGTTCTCATGTCGGATATCCTGTGTAGTTAGTTATGAATTTCTCGGGATCATGTTCTTTGAGATCTGGTGGGACCTTATTTCATTTTCCTCATCATCTCCATGCACGGTAATTAGCTCATTTCCCTTCAGAATCCGGCTTTCTGATGAAGAGAGGATGCACCTATTCCATTCTTGTGCATCCATGGACGACCTAGAAGGAGGTTGAAGCTTGCATAGATGTCCATTACCAGGAAGGTAGCATAGGTTTTTAATGGACCAACCCATATTTCGATGGTCAGTTCACCGATTCATGTTTGCTTACCATTGTTAAATGCTCGGACTGTCAAGGCTGATTCATCGGCTTTAGTGATACGGCTCATGTCGACCCCCATCTTTTTAGCCGCTTTCAATGTGCATATATTGACGCCATCACCATTATCCATGAAGACAGAAGGTATGATCATATTTTCCCAACCAATGGTAATGTAAAGACCTTTGTTTTGGTCCTTCCCCTCCGGTGGCAGGTCGTCATCTCAGTAAAAGTAATCGCTTTTTGGTCTTGCAGCTCGGTCGATTAGGTGTACCAGTTTATTGGGAGTGATTCTGTGGGAACATGCATCAAACTTAGTGCCTCTTGTAGAGCTCCTGGCGGTGACTGGTCGATGCTTCTAACAATCCCCAAATTGAAATATCCGCTTTTGTTCTTCGCAAATCGCTCAATGAGTAAGTTGTCTTCCTTTATAGCTTCATGTTGATTGTTTGGCCTGATCCGAATCGGATTTCCCTTGCTAGGACACCTGGATTTTCGTTTCGCAAGTTGAGAGGCTTGAACTGTCTTCCTCCCCTTGTTTGATGTTGTACCTCTTCGCATTTTTCGATAGGCTTTCGAATATACGACTTTCCCGCTTACCTGCAATGGTGAACAATGGTTTTTTATTCATCATACGGATGTTGGCGTCTGGGGCACTCTTTGCAGATTCCATTTTGTTCCCAAAGAACGACTCGGAGGCTTCATTTGTTTGGTCCTTCTCTTTTGTCGTACGGTCCGATATTAGAGATGGTTGACGTATTTCAGCGTCATCTGCCTCAATGAAGTTGATTCCCTGATTTCCTTGATGCGCTGGAAGTGGATTTTGTTGTATATTAGGTTTCTTTGACGTTCCCTCGATGATTATCTTGCCGTCGTCCAGCAAATCTTGGATAAGATGTTTCAGGACGAAACATGAATTGGTATCGTGTCCTGCACTCTGATGGTAACTGCATGTCTTTGACTCATCGTAACCCCGAGGTTTGGGATTAGGTACAGGCTTAGGATCTCGGAGTTGAATTAATTTTTCCTTAACTAGCCTAGGAAGGTAGTCACTCATTTATCCGTCCAGATCAGAAAATACTCGATTCCGGCTCCACCTTTTCTCGACATATTGTTGTCCTTTGTCTTGGCGGAATGCATTGGTGATAGGTGCTTTCCCTGCAGCTCTGATGTAAGTAGGTGTTGCAACAGTTGGGTTGACATAATTAATTTCCTTCTTTTTTGTCGAGCTTTGCCCTATATTGAATCCGGAGTATACGCCGTCCTTCATTGCATCCTCGATGCTTTCTCCTTTCCTTCGAAATCGGAAAGATTTTCAGGTGCAGACATGCCGATAAATACCCTGTAAGACATTGAGAGATTTTTCATTAGCATTTTTAGTTGCGCCTCTTATGATGGTCGTTCGAACATTTCGAACACTTTCTTTTCCCACCGACTCATCCAGTCGACGAAACCTTCATGTGCCCCTTGTCGAAGGGACTCAAGCTGGCGTAAGGCCATAGAGTGATCTGTATTTTTTGCAAAATGTTCGACGAATGAATTAATCATGAGTGGCCATGTAGATATTTTTGATTTCTCTGCATGTTGGTACCAATCAAGGGCTAACCCAGTCAAGCTTTGGTGGAACAAGTTTAGCAGCCAGTCGTCAGTTAAACCTTGTGCTTTAGGTATTGGAGATACAGTTTAATGTGAGACCCCGGGGGTCCCAGGCCATTATATTTTTCTATTTTTGGAAATTTGAAACCTTCAGGCAAGTATCCACTTGGCGGAGTGTACCATACTTCACCATCCACGCTGGTGTTGTCCTCGATTATTGACAGCCTCTTCATTACATGTTCTTTGAAATGCTCGAATTCCAAGCTCTCCTTGTTTGGTGTTGGAATTTCGTCATTGTCGCCTGTACCTCCGGATTCCCCGTTTTTGTTTTGATCTTTTGGTTGATGATCGTCCTTGGATCCAGAGCCATTTGTATGTTGATGAGAATCTGAGCCTTTTCCTTCATTTCTAGCCTCATCTTGCCGCTTCTTAAAGAAATTGGCGAGTTTTTCCTCAATGATTTGTTCTATCTTTGAGGTGAGGATGTCAGTATTGTTGGCTTCCCCTTTCCCATGTTGTGAATCATCCATCTTGACCAGTCTTCCTTCCTCCGACCGATGCCAAGTACAAGTGTAAGCCCCCCCTCGCGTTATGGTTGCTTACGCTTGTATAAGTGCCTGAAATCACAAAATCTGAACTATGATATCAGTATAAAGAAAAGATTATAAAATTTCCCTTTAATCATTTTTCAAGTCGAATATCTTTTTTTTCCCCAGTGAAGTCGCCACTGTAGAAATCGGGGGTCGGTATGCACGGGTCGAGTGCCGGTCTATTTCCTTTGTCCATAATTGTTATGGGGCGAGGTCCATGTTCTCATCCGTTCGTGGATGTTTAATGTACACATGGTTCTGGCAGAGATAATTTCTTACTAGTTCATTAGTAAGAGGGCCAACTCTGCAAAGAAGAAAGAGATGTTTTGAAGTCGCCACCTGACTAAAGGGAGTCAGGACCCTTTTAACTAGTTTGAATTCTTTTGAGGAAAACAAAACCTAGTTATGACTTGCATATTTATGGTCTGCTATCAGAGAGTCTGGGTAAGGAGATTCTAGTACGGGATGGGAAGGTGTTAGGAACCCATCAGCCGCAAAATCGTAAGATTGGCCTCTACTTCATGATTAAAGGGGAAAAGTTTATAATTTACTTTTATCAATACTTATGTGCAGGATTTTAATACCGAAATTTATTAGAAATTGAGAAAAGATTCTTATGCATCAATTATTTAGAATATAGAATTAATGCAAACTTTAATATTATATATATATATATATATAATAAACATATTTATTATGGGTCTAATGTGGGAGGGAATTCCGCTTTAAACCCACACTTTGACTTATCCCACTTGGAAAATTAATAATAAAGCATAATTATTTTTATGTAATGTAAAGAGTAGCTGCGGTGTTACTACGAAATGGAAAACCATTCCGTTCCCGTATGACTACATGATTACCGAAGAGATAGGAAATTAATATACCTGAACTATGATATTGAAACTTGAAGGATTCTTAGGACGATTTCTTGCTTTCGTCAAGTATGCAGAAAGTAATTAAAGTACCATAAATTTAATGCTAATCTTTTAAGAACTTAAAGACAATTAACCTGAAATATGATGTAAGAAAACTTGAAAATATTCTAATAACGATTTCTTGCTTTTGTCAAGTATGCAGAAAATAATTAAAGTACCAGCAATTTAATGCTAATCCTTTAAAAACTTAAAGACAATACTTGATTTGATTACCAAGCGAAGGAAAAATAAAAGAGAAAGTGTTTGAATGCAAGAAATTATTATTGAGTCTCTGCTTGAAGTGTTTTCCAGTCTAAAATGAAGTCTCTGGAGTGTTTTTCGTTGTTTTTGAATGAGAAATTCGATCTCTATTTATAGGGAAAAAATCTTCAACTCTCCGCCAATTTCGGGCTGCTTTGTTGAAAAAAAAAGGCCGTAAATCGTCCTTTTTTTTCTTCGCATGCAGCCGCCTTCGTCCTTTTCTTCCTTCTTTTTCTTCTTCTTCATTTTCCTTCGCTGCTTTTCAATTGTATGCGACAATTAAAAATATGATTATGACATGGGGGACCGCTGGGTACTGTTCACGGTACCGGTACTATTCAAAAGTACTGTTACTATTTACCGGTGTTACTGTTCATACCAGTGTTACTGTTCACCGCATCAAGAACATGATTGATGTGAAATTAGTCTCCTACCCAAGCTCCATATCATCCCTAAGAACCTAGTGATGTATTCAAAATCGAAAATCATTGTCGATCAAAATCCATCATCATCGTGATCATCATGATGACCACCATTAAGAACACCCATGTTCTTCATGAGGAAGAAAGAGAGGTGCCCTTAGTAAAAAAATCGGGTGCCTTTAGTATTTCCCTGAAACTTGACTGCTTTGACTTTTAGTCTTATGAGATTTTGTTCTGCTCATAACTTCTTCATACAAACTCAGAATGATTCCATTATTTCGCCATTGGATTCGTATTTTTTTCCTCTCTATCATGATAGCGAGAATTCCCAGGTTTGGAAGGATAATGAAATGGGTAGGAGCTGTGCTTGTGGGCTTGATTGGTAGAGCTTGTGGGCTTAAGAGCTTGTGGGCTTGATTGGTTGAGCTTATGGGCTTGATTTAAAGGATATGAAAATCCTTAATTGCTCCACAAAGAATTTCTCTTGTATTCTGCTCCGAAGTATAAGAATGACATTTTCTATGGAAGGTGCGGAAATGGGGTGTCAACAGCTGGCACCTTTACCGATTTCTCTGAATGTTTTTCTGAATTCCCGGCACCGTTTTAAAAGTTAAGTTCTACACAGGCACAAATGTTCTGGCGTTGTAATGATGAAACATAACCATGCTGGCATTGGCATCAAAATATGATTTAATGTTTACAATTCACGCTTCAAAAAACAAAACAAAATGTTGCGTATTAGTGAACCATATATATCCAATTTACTCATCATCGCTTCCACACGTATGAAGTTGCATCTTATCCTCTTGGAGAGGTTTTTTTGATAAAGCCAACACATCCCATAATTGGTGATTCTCCTCATACAATGCCATCCATTCCTTCAAGAGATTGGGATCTATATCCTTGTTTTTAATCATCCCACAAATAGGTGGAAATTGACAATTTTCCTTGAGTTTTAGAATAATGAAATGATTTCCATTCACGAACGCCAAAACAACTCTTCTCTTCTTAAGGGATCCTTCGCATTTTTGATACTTAGGTGTAAATGTTACTTCTACGGTGGGGATAAAAAAATGAAAAACACAATTAAATGTATCCTCCACTAGATGCCCAGAAAGCGGAATTCTCATCCAATATTGTGAAGGAAGGAACTTCATCTCCTGCTCGGCACCTAACACTTGAGCATACATATTATCAAACCCTTCTTCATGACCAACCAATTGCTCATAAAAGCTCTTCTTTTTCATAAGTTGTTCGGCCATCCTCTTTCTAGCATATCGGCATGGTGTCATCCCTTCACAAGCATATGATGACACAGAAGACGCAATGAAGACATGTCGGGACAAATACACACATCACCCGATTTATCTCCCATATCATTTTTCGCATCATATGTTTTATTGCCCAATGAGAGACGTTAAATTTTATTCCTTTGAGCAACTTACCATATTGAAGAAATTGAGTCATCCTTTCCATTGAGCTTTTCTCAAAAGCCTTCTTGATCCTATCGATATCACTCTTAAATTATTGCTCCATTTCCTCGGTGACCGTAACCAAGTTTCCTTGAACTTATCCAACCATTGATTCCGACAATACGAGACAACACTCGGATAAACTTCATTCCAATTGGCAATAAACTTGTCCAAATTATTTTCGTACATATCCTCGGTAGGAGACCAATATACTTTCTCCCAATCTCTTTGAAATTTTAACCACTTTTTATGATTTTCCTCATGTTATTTGTCCACCCGCTCTTTGATTTTGCCTCTTTCATCTTCTTCTTCTTCGGGTGATAGTTTTTTCTTTCGGACGTCTTCCTCTAGTTGAACAATCATTCTCTTCTTAATATCCGCCTTAGTGGGTTCAAACAAGGCATGGCAAGCTTTTACCACATTTTTATTTATATGATATGTACATAGGAAATTTTGTGCATCCGGGAAGACATCGGATATTGCATTCATTAATGCGTCATCTTGATCGGTTATGATGATCCTCGGAAGTTGATTTTCCCGGAAGAATAATTTCAATTATCGTAATGCACAATGATAATTATAGTCCCTCTCGTTTTCCATTAAACACCAAGCCAATGTGAATGATACCTTGTCCGATGTTTGCCCCACGATGTTGAACAATGACATATTGTATTTGTTTGTCTTGTAGGTGCAATCCATCAAAAGAACACCACAACATGTATGATCCAATTGTGAAATCAAGGGATGCGAAATGAATATTTGAAGGGGGTTGTTGTACGGTCCTCTTTTAATGATACGCATGTAGTTTTCATCCCAGACTATCTTCTCAAATTCTTGCATAACGCTCCTCCCTTCCCATTCCACCCTTTTAATAGTTGCTTGTGCGCTACAAATTGTACTTAGTGAAGACACGTTCATCTTATCCTTTTCCTTGAAGCCTCTGAGAATTTTTCTCGGTTTTATAAGTGCTTTGGTCAATCACTTTACATCCTCCATTTCATGAGGTTTTAGCTTCGCAACTAGGGAGTGACCAGCAAAATCTTTCGGATCCCGATGGTTATGGCAGCCGAACCACACCGTACAATCCCATTCCTTGTCTTTTAAATAGAATACAAACTTAAATGGGAAGTTATCCTTCCTCGTACGAGTCTTGTATACCATATTAGTCTTCTTTGGATATATATATATCCCTTTCTCTTATGGATATTCTTCTTCTTGTATTCCCCACTTCTCTCGCAAGACATCTCAAAACGATTGTTTGAACCTTGGGTATTCCTCACAAAAACACACATGTACTTAAGAGCTGTCTATTTAGCCCAAGCAATTGCTTCACCTTTATCTTTTATTCCCTGCATAAGGACAAACACCGGAGAGTATAAGGTTCTTTATAGACAATCCCCACATAAAGTTCAAAAAACTAGGTGAAAAGTATTCTTTGGTAACATACCGGGGGCATTATATAGTATTCGGACGTATCCAGACCAAGTGGTTTAGAATTTGTTGGATAAATATATTTCACAATCTAAGAAACGAATGAAAATAAAAATTAAATTAGTTCCAAATTAAAGTAAAATATTATGCCAACGCCGGAAACCGGTGCCGGCATGCTCGACTAATATTCCGGCATGGTAAAAATGCACCGAAACAAATTTGAATCTATTCCAACATTGTGTTTTATTGTAAATCGTGGCCGGAAGCACATGTGCCGGCATGTTCGTTGCATAAAGTTCCACACCGGAAGCACAGGTACCGCGTGGTTGTTAATTGATTTACAATGCCGGTATTTAACACTGAAAGACATTGCTTCTTGTATGTTTTTCATGCAGTACCGGCATGGTAACCTTAGTATTAAACCATGTCGGTTGAATATTCCGGAGAATATTCTTTGGTAGGTAAAAAGTAAGTTCTGTACCGGCATAGTTTTTTAGTTGAACACTATGACGGATTGATTTTCAAAATGGGGGATATGTGGATGCAGGCATGGCCGTAGTATGAATACAATGCCGATATGGAGACTTTCAGCATTGTATTCATACCACTACTATGCTGGCACTAAGCTTTTTCAGCTGAAAAAATGGTGGATTCAAAGAATAAAATCAAAATTTCAACCTCTTAGCAGCTTTACCTGTGTGTTTGGGATGCTTGTATGTTGTGCAAGTTTAATCTCTTGTGTAGGTTCTTCAAAAAACTCTCCATGCTCGTAAAAATCATCATTCAAGGGTGTTGGCTCAACAAAGAGTTGCAATTGTGAGTTGTTGTCATTGGTTGAAGATTCAAGATACGCTCCTTGTTGTATTGAGCTAAAGATTCAGCAACATCAATTCTCTCTTCACAATCATCTTCCATTTTCACTAAAAAAAGTTCCCTCTCAAATATTTTTTCCCTCCTTCTACTCTCACCTCACTCACCCAAATTCAAAAAAAAAACATACACTAATCTTTTAACAAATACTTAAGATTTTTACTAATTACTCCCTCTGTCCATTTTTATATGTCCTAATTTCTACTTTGGCCTGTCCATTTTTATCTGTCCCCTCTGTTTATAAACATACTTTTCCCTTAAACTATCAAATATACCCTTTCTTTTTTATAATTATAAAATCATTTTTAATATAAATTTAATTCAAAATAATAAATATCATCACCATATATAAGAAAAAAATCCATTCAATATTTTTTTATATTAATAGCCATTCCTTTTTTAAATAAAAATATTTATTGGTAGTTACAAAATTCCTAATACTTCTATTTATTCTTACATGGCAAAGAATCAAAAAAAATTATGACAAAATCTCAAATTCATGGTAGAGTATATCTAAAGAGGAAATAATCTACAATTTCAATTTTTCCCCCTCAAATAAAAATTCCAAAGGCTCCAAAGTTTTAGTGCGGGAAACAAAAATCAAATGAAGGAAATAAAAAATTATTAAATTTTGGAGTATATGTTTGCTTTTATTTCTTTACAATATTTCCTAAAACAATAAATATTATCCAAATTAGAATTTTAACACTAATAATTTTAATTTTGGTAATAACGTAATATTTAATAGGCTAGTCAAGGGATAGTCATGACATTTTATAGGATTTCCTTAATATTTTGACAAAGTCAAAGCGGACTCTTAAAAATGGACGGAGGGAGTATAATTAACCACTAAACCTGATTAGTGAGGGGTAGATTAGGAATTAAAAAATACTTAGATAAGGGGTGACCCTGATTTGATATTTGGATTCAGTTTTTGTCTTTTTCATCTATCCCCCAATTAGTTTTGATATCCCCCAATCAAAGGTTCATAATTTATTATAGATATATTATTTTAAATATAATTACTATTCTTTTTTTAATTTTAACCATTGTGATTTGACACAAAATACCCAGGATGTGTAACCATTGACTAATTTGATGAAAATTTCTAGATAGTGAAAAAATTGGAAATTGTAAAAACATTAATATTATACTACATCCAATGTATTCACAAACCTTAACTTAATATAAATGCTATTTAACATATAAATTATATAGTATGAAAATTATGTTCTAATAGAATTATTATTTTTTATATAATATTTGGGGCCTAATAATGTTGAAGGGAAATCATTGGAATGTATTAGTTGACCTATCTACTTTTAGATTTTGTCTAATTAATAGTTGATTTTATATCATTTGACACTCATATTTATATTCGTTACGTAGGTGTTTTAAAGAATGCGCAATTGAGGGATACTTTTATTAATTGGGGGATATAGCTACAGGACAAAAACGGTGTCCCAATAGCAATTCTGGGTTACCCCCTATGTAATTATTTTTTTAATTCCTAATCTAGCCCTCACTAATCATGTTTAGTGGTTAATAATAATTAGTAAATTCTTAAGTATTTGGGGGATAAATTAGTGTGTGTTTTTATTTTAATTTGTGTGAGTGAGGAGTAGAAGGAGAGGAAAAAAAAATTGAGTGGAATTTTTTTTTTGAAAATGGAAGATGATTGTGATGAGAGAATTGCAGCAGCAGAATCTTTAGCTCAACTACAACAACAATCATATCTTCAATCTTCGGTGTATGATAACAACTCACAATTGGAGTTATATGATGAACCAACACCCTTGAATCATGATTTTCGTGAGCATGAAGTGTTTTGTGAAAAACCAACCCAAGAAAGTAAATATGTTCAGCATACAAGCAACCCCAACACACAGGTAATGCTTCAAGGAGGTCGAAAATTTGATTTTTCTTTTAGAAACCGCCATTTTTTCCCCTGTAAAAGCTTAGTACCGGCATTGTCATTTTATGAATACTATGCCAGAACCAGTGCTTCCGGCGTGGTATTCATACAACACGCATGCCGGTACACTATATCCCCCATTTTAAACAGTCTCCCGGCGTGGTATTTATAGTCCATTCAATGCCGGTACAATATATACCCCATTTTAAAAACTTTCCCGGTATGGTATTTATTCTCTTTTTCATGCCGGTACAACATATCCCCCATTTTAAAATCTTTCCCGGCGTGGTATTGAAACCAACTATGCATGCCGGTATTCAGTTATGCTTTTTACCTAACACTGAATATTCCATAGAATATTCCAACCGGCATGGTTTACTCCTACCTGACGATGCCGGTACTTACAGAATAGCATCCAGGAGTTTAAGATTTTTGAACTCCAATACCGGCGTAGTACATAAAATATCTTGAACGCCGGTAGTTTTTCCCGTCTTTCTTTTAAAATTACCTTAATATCGGGGCTTGGTTCCGGCTGGAAACATCACATGTCGAGAATGCCGGCTCCAGTTACCGGCTTGTACCTTGTTTAGCGAGAATGCCGGTATGGACTCTTCCGGACTTTGTGTTCAAGAACATTCAATTTCGGAACTAATGTCGAGCACGCCGTAAATGGTACCCGGCATGGTAATTTTTTTATTTTCTTTGAACTAATTCAATTTTGTTTTCATATATTCCCTAGATTGTGACACACATTGATCCAAAAAATTCCAAACCGCTTGGAACGGATACGTCCGAATACTATAAGATGCCTCCGGTATGTTACCAAACAATACATTTCAGCTAGTTTTTAGAACGTTATGTGGGGATTGCTTGTTATGAACCTTATAATCTTCTATTGTTGTCCTAATGTAGGGAATTAAATCTCCAGCGGAAGCAATTGCTTGGGCAAAAAATACGGGTCTTAAGAACAAGTGTGTGTTAGTGAGGAGTACCCAAGGTTCAAAAATTCGTTTTGAGATGGTTTGCGAGAGAAGTGGTAAATATGCGAAGAATAGCCATAAGAGAAAGGGTTATGTATATGAAAAGAAGACTACTAGGGCATACAAGACTAAGTCGAGGAAGGATAATTGCCCCTTTAAGCTTGTATTCAATTTAAGAGACAAAGAAAAGGAATGGGATTGTACGGTGTGGTTTGGCCAACATAACCACCGGGATCCGAAAGATTTTAATGGTCACTCCATAGTTGCGAAGCTAAAACCTCATGAATTCGAGGATGTAAAGATAATGATCAAAGCATGTATCAAACCAAGAGTGATTCTCAGAACCTTCAAGAAAAAGGATGATCAGAACGTTTCTTCTCTAAGTACAATTTATAGCGCACAAGCAACCATTAGAAGGGTGGAATGGGAAGGGAGGAGCGTTATGCAATAATTTGATAAGATGGTTTGGGATCACAACTACACGCGCATCATTAAAAGAGGACCGGACGAAAAGCCCCTTCAAATATTCATTGCGCATCCTTTGCTTTCACAATTGGCTCATACATGTTATGGTGTTCTTTTGATGGATTGCACCTACAAGACAAACAAATACAACATGCAGTTGTTCAACATCGTGGGGAAAACATCAGACAAGGTAACATTCACATTGGCTTGGTGTTTAATGGAAAACGAGAGGGATTACAATTATCATTGGGCATTACGACAATTGAAATTATTATTCCCGGAAAATCAATTTCCGAGGGTCATAGTAACCGATCAAGATGACGCACTAATGGGTGCTATATATGATGTATTTCCGGATGCACAAAATTTCCTATGTACGTATCATATAGGTCAGAATGTGACAAAACATTGTCATGCTTTGTTTGAACCCTCTAAGGCGGATATTAAGAAGAGAATGATTGTTGAACTAGAGGAAGATGTTCGCAAGAAGAAACTATCACACGAAATAGAAGAAGATGAAAGAGGAAATATTAAAGAGCGAATGGACAAGGAACACGATGAAAATCATAAAAAGTGGTTGGAATTTCTAAAGGATTGGGAAAACGTTTATTGGTCTCTTACCGAGGATATATATGAAAAGAGATTGAATATGTTTAGTGCTAAATAAAAGGAAGTGTATCCAAGCGCCGTCTCATATTGTCGGGATAAATTGTTGGATAAGTACAAGGAAAAATTTGTGAGTGCATGGACAAACCGGTATAGGCATTTCAAAACTGAAAAAACTAGCACAGCGGAATCCTCTCATGGTAGATTTAAAGATCTCATCCAGTCCGGGCAAGGCAACGTTGTTACGATCACCGAGGCAATGGAGCAATACTTTAAGGCTGATATCGATAGGATCAAGAAGGCTTTTGAGAAAAGCTCAATGGAACGGATGAATCAATTTCTTCAATATACTGAGTTTCTCCAAGGAATAGAGTTCAACGTCTCTCATTGGGCAATAAAACATATGATGAGTGAAATGGCATATGAGAAAAATTATGGAAAACCAGGTGATATGTGTATTTGTCCGGACATGTCTTCATTGGGGATTCCTTGTCGTCATATGCTTGTGAAGTATAAAGAAGTTATACCTATTGAGGTTATTGATACGTTTTGGAGGCAACTATCTTTTGACCCCCCCCCCCCCCCCTACAGAAGCTCCCGGAAAATCACCATGGGATACAAATGAAGCAAAGGAATTCTACGAAGCTTACTCTCGTGGAAACTCGGCTAGCCGACAAGTATTGTTGAGACAACTAAGGATAATTACTCGCCCATGGATCAAAGCAAGTGAAGATCCAGGAAAGGGAGATCCGATAGGTAGACCCCAAACTAAAGTTTCAAGGAGAAAACAAAGGAATGACTCGACGTGAAGAAGAACTCGCGACAACCAAAATACGAGATCTATCCGCAAGTGAGATTTCGGAACTCCGATTCGTGGAAGAGCTGGTTCCAATTAAAAGGGGTAGACCGAGGAATGAACCATTAACAAGTCAACAACAAGCGCCGATTTCCGTATCCACACCAAAAGCCGATGGATCGGAGGTTCCAAAGATAAAGGGTATGCCACCGAAGGTACCAACATAAAGCTTGCAAGAACAACAAGTTGAGCATTCTGAAGCCACACCCATATTAGATGTATTGGAGGTTCCAAAGAAAAGGGGTAGGCCTCCAAAGGTACCAACATTGAGCGACCAAGAACCTCAAGGTGAGCATTCCGAAGCCACATCCTTAGTCGATGTATTGGAGGTTCCAAAGAAAATAGGTAGGCCGCCAAAGGTACCAAGATTGAGCTACCAAGAACAACAAGTTGATCATTCCGAAGCCACACCCGTAGTCGATGTATTGGAGGTTCCAAAGAAAATGGGTAGGCCTCCAAATGTACCAACATTGAGCTACAAAGGACAACAAGGTGATCATTCTGAAGCCACACCCTTAGTCAATGTATTGGAGGTTCCAAATAAAAGGGGTATGGGTAGGCCAAGGAAGAATATTCTCCTGTCAAATACCGAAGACATTTGGAGTGTAGGGATTGCAGAGGATGGTTTGGATATAATTAAGCTAAAAGTTGGTAATATGACGATGTATAAGGATTCGAAAACGGGTAGGACTTATAGACACTACCATTCGAAGATAGACTCTTACATAGACCAACTTCCTAAGGCTATTCGTGAGTTTATTGTGTATACGGATGATGTCGATGGAGATGGAAATTGTGGCTATCATGTTGTGACCGAACAATTAGGAATCTTTGACACGGCGGTTAGTAGAGGTATGACACCATGAAAATATGCTAGAACGAGGATGTCCGAACAACTTGTGAACAAGAAGAGCTTTTATGAGCAATTGCTTGGTGAAGGAGAGAGGTTTGATGATATGTATCAACGAGTATTAGGGCCCGATCAAGAGATGAAGTTTCTTCCTTCTGAATATTGGATGAGAATGCCGCTTTGTGGGAATCTAGCGGCGGATACATTTAGATGTGTTGTTCATTATTTTACCCCCACCGTAGTCACAACATTTACACCAAAGTGGAAAAAATGCGAAGGATCCCTTAAGAAGAGAAGAGTTGTTTTGGCGTTCGTGAACGGCAATCATTTCGTTATTCCAAAACTCAAGGACAATTGTCCATTGCCACCTGTTTGTGCGATGGTTAAAAACAAGGACCTAGATCCAAATATATGGAAAGGATGGATGGCATTGTATGAGGAGAATCACCAATTTTGGGATGCATTGGCCTTATCAAAGAAACCTCTTGAAGAGTAATAATGATTAATTCAAACTTTGCTATGTACGTAACCTCTTGGCATTATACGTGTGGAAGCAATGATGAGTAATTTGGATATATGTGGTTCCGACATACGCAACCTTTTTTTTTTTTGAAGTTTGAGTTGTAATCATTAAACCATATGCTATGTACGTGTCGGCATGATTTAATTCAAACTTTGCAATGCCGGAACTTATACCGGTTTAGAAATACTTTTCTCTTTTATGCCGGCAACTAACCATTAGTACGCAGAGATATTAAAATAACTTCCGGCATAAATAATAACTTCACGACAATGACGACACGGTAACAAAAACATTTTTTCGTAAGGGAAAGATAGTGTACCGGCACTACATTCAAAATCGTATCAATGCCGGAATTATAAATATATTAATTCTTGAAAGAAAACAGATTTCCGGCATGGGGTTATCAATTTGTCGTAAGGGAAAGACAGAGTACCGGAATTGGTTGTAAAATTTCTACCATTCCGGTTTTGAAAAAGAGATGAAATCCACATCTCAAAAATGAATGAAATCCACATAAACATAATAACATAAGCAAAGACTAGATTGTTTAACAAACCATATGTAAAGTTAAGATGTTCCAAACCGAAAACAAATGAAACAAATATTTCAAAGTTTAACAAGACACACACATAAACATAAACCGATAGTAGATTGTTCAAACATATCTAATACTATAAAAGAAACATTAACAAACATCTTAGATCACTCGGTCCTTGGCTTCTTGTGAACCCTCTTTTTCTTTGGATTCCACAAGTCATTTGCATCTGGATCTTCAATTTTGTCAATCTTCTCATCAATTTTCTTCATTTCTTCCGGGGTCAGCACCTCTCCTTTCTTAATCTTGCATTTAAGCCAGTTTCCAAATTTTTCTAGGCACGAACGCTGTTGTTATATATTTCCATTAGTACGTTATCTTTTATAGGTTTATAGGTAAACATTCAAAAGATAGGAAGTGAATCAGAATTACGTACCATCAAAAGGAGAGTCTTGCGAAGTACGGGTAAAGTAGGTTCTTCAAGATTTTCCCCTTGTGGAGGCACTTCATCGCTGGCCGGGAGTACAATATAAGGATGTGAGTACCTCAAATGACCTCTGAGGAACCTTGGTTCATACTCATAACCGTCTTCCGCAAATCCCTAACTAGCCCTGTCCAGTTGTTGTTGTTCCCTTTCATTCCAATATGCAACTACAGGAGTTGGTTTTTAAACTACCAGCTTATGATGTTCACCTGATACGTATTCAGGTAAGGAATGAGAGAATTTGGAATCAAATTGACCCGTAAGTATTTTCTGTTTGTGCCCAAGTTGACGCATCACACGGAGAGGGTTATGCATAACCCATCCTTTTGTATGAAACAATGGTCCGTTGTAAAACGCTATATTGTCATGCCTTGTAAAGTGAACTCCTCTATCGTTCTTATATGGGTCAAACACAACATCTTGGACAACGATAGAGTACAAAGCCTCCCTCATGGTGAGTAACCGAGTTCTGTTATTGGGCTTCGGTTTATTATCGAAAACGTATTTCTTCGCTATAGGAGTTCGTGGATCCAAACCATATGTTGACGACTCCAAATATTTGTACTCATTGAATAATGTTGGGAAGTGTTCATAAGCCCACACCTACGCAAATGAAAGATTGTTCTAATGAAATCTATGTATAAGAAAAAAAATAATTGGAAAACAAAATAACTTGTTCATATTACCTGTAATACAGTCAAATTCCCATTAAATTGACGGCAAGTCGCCTTAAAAGATCTACGCATCTCCGCCAAAAAATGTGCCAAGAAAGCAGTGCCCCATGAGTACTCATGAACCTCCTCCAAGGGATCCAAGTATTGTAAGTTGTTCATATGCACCAAGTTACCATTAGAGTCAGGGAGTATTGCGATGCCCAAGAAGAACAATAGATAAGCAGCGCTAGTTTGCTGAATTTGTTCGGCATTCAATTTCTTGCCCATCATATATCCAAAAAACTGTTTGAGCTTAACGACTTTAATAGTCTTTGTCATGGTTTTCTTTTTCACGTACATATTTGCTTTTGTCGTTTCCTCATCCCAACCAAACAACTTTTTAGTCAGATCATATATCTTGGACCACTCTAGGCTCTTACCGCGTTCATATTTGTTAACGGCTTTTCCTCGGATCTCTACACCCAATATTCTGTGGACATCTTCATGGATAATGGTCATCTCGCCAAAAGGGAAATTCATGGTATCAGTCGAAGCATACAACCTCTCCAAGAAGCAATTTTCCGTCACTTGATCATTGGCCACATAGTATTCTACCACGGGATATAACCCAGATGCTCTTATTGCCGCTTGAAACTCTAGACACTCCCCGTCCAAATCCCATGTATCCATTTGTTGATGGAGGCAAACACGGAAGGCTTTCTTCTGGTCCTATAAAAACACACCAAACAAATTTTAATTCAACTGATCATATATAAACAATATAATAACAAGATTCAAAAGTCTTACATAAGTTGAATAGATCCAACGAGCCCAAGAGTCCTTGTAGTCAAATAAAAGTTTGGGATCTCTTGGCTAACCCCAGTGTTTGCCATCACTGCGTTCTGGAATCATGTCATATAGTTTTGGGAGGTGCTTTGGGGCTTTGTCATCGTCTTCGACTCCAGGTTGTCCTAATCCATGTGAGGATGACCCACCTACTGTATCAGGAGGTACATAATTCTCCCACTTAGCATCATCATCGCTGCTTGCGTCTCCCTCCTCTGGGGGATTATCTCGGATCATGAGCTTACGATGTTCCGGATCATATCTACTACGTCGAGATCGAGAAGACTTAGGTTTTTCTTCATCAACAACTTTTCCCTTTCCTTTCTTCATTTTTGGAGCTATTGCCCTACTAGGGAGAATGAGTTTTCCAAAAAATAAGAAAATATCATTTCCAGCATGGTAAATGAACATAACTAGTATGCCGGCACTTATCCCGGCATTTTATACTAAATAAGTGCTATGCCGGTTACTCGTTCCGGCATGTTATGTAAATAAAATATGATGCCGGTATTAAGAGTATTGTCTATAGAGATTTAAAAAAAAAATGGAAACAATACCAGCGTGGTCGATGAAAATAACGACTATGCATGCACTTATCCCGGCATAGCTATACTAAATGAGTTCCATGCCGGCTTACCAGTTCCGGGGTGTTATGAAAATGAAAAATTATGCCATTATTAAGAGAATTGTCTACAGAGATTTAAAAAAAATAAGGAAATTTTACCGACATGGTCTATGAACATAAATAGTATGCCGGCACTTATCCCAGCATTGTATACTAAATGAGTTTTATGCCGGTTTAATAGTTCTAGGGTGTTATATAAATGAAATATTATGCCGGTATTAAGAGAATTGTCTACCGACATGGTCGATGAACAAAACGAGTATGCCGGAAATGTAGCCCGGCATTTTATACTAAAAGATTTCCATGCCGGAATTAACAGAATTATCTACAGAGATTCACTCAATTAACTGAATATTGAAAGTTCAATTCAATCAATTCACTGAATTTGTGTTTTTTATATTATGAAATAAACCCTAAAAATGCTTCAATAAACATAGACATCACTTACCTCATCATCTCTGTTATTTCCTCATTATCGCTTATATCTTGTTCAATAGATGCTTTTGCTTTCGATTTACCACGAGGATTAGGTTTTGGATTTTCAGGAGGTTTTTGAGGACCCATTCTTCTTGGGGTTTTAAGAATTGAACTAGTTTGGTTTGGAAGATGAAACCAAATAATGGAGTTTATGGGCTTTTACAAGTTCTCTTGGAATTGCTAAGTGAAAACGAAAAAATAGAAAGATGGAACCGTTTCCATTTTATGTAGTAATAGAGTTTGTAACCGTCAAATAGGAAGATGGAACCGTTTCCAAGTTCTCTTGTATTGTTTGTAACGAATTTTGGGAGTTTTTTGTTTGGAAACTGAAATGGGGTGTTTGGGATTGACCGGTAAATAACAGTTTTATGTTTGGAACCGTGAAATGGGGTGTCTGATTATCTTTGTGGAAGACAAGAATTTAGTTTTTTGATGTTATACTTATGACTACTAATTTGATTTTTAGTGGTTGTTGGTGTTGGAAATCATGAATTTGATATGGAAATCATGAATGGAGTTTGAGGCGGTTACAATGGGGGATAATTGGTGCGACAGTTCTAATGTAGAAGAATAAGGAGTTGTTTCTTTTTTTAATTAAAAAAGGTAACAAGCCTCAGAATTACGGCACCACATATATGCTACATTGTACGCCGGAACTCTGTCTTGCTACATTTAAAGCTGGAACACTACCTTGACACTCAATTTTAAGCAAACAAACCGACCCAAAATGAAACTAAAAAAAATTAAACACATAAACAACATAACACATAAAATGAAACGGCTCAAGCCAATTGCAACTAACATCAGTTCTCGGAACGAGATTCAAGGAACAAAGCAGCTTCAAAATGCCTAAAAGGCTTTTTGAACCACTTCAAATATGCCTCATGAGCTTCATACCTATTTCCTCTATATCTTGCAAGAAACTCGTTGTATTTGCGACATAATTTGATGAGTGCAGTTGTTCGATTGCGTACAAAAAGATCACTGCATTCTTTTCTGCGTTGCTTACAGTCAAACAAGTCATTGATAGAAGAACCATTACTAACTAGACCCCAAAAAAGATCCGAAGGGCATTGATCTTCCGGCAAATCCGATACTATGTAGTAGCTTTTAATCCACTGGGTTTCTTCCTCAACATCCGCTTCTATCTTAGCTTGTTTTTTACGTTTATCCGCTTCCTCAACATCCGCTTCAATCTTATCTAGTTTTTGACGATAACGTTCAAGCTTTGCTTCCTCTTTTTCTTTTCTTTTCCTCTTAACTATCTCTTCTTCCATTGCGGCAATTGACTTGGTGGTTTCTTCCTTCCTTCTTAGTTTTTCTAGTATTGTGTCAACTGAGTTGATGGTGGTTGATGATTGATTTCCTATCTCAGTGCACAATATGTTCCTCATACGTTTTTCTTTTTCGAGGGAATTGATGAACATGAACTTGGTAGTTGGTGATTGATAATCCATCAGAGAGATGTCTTGGACCTAACGTTGTTTTTTTTGTTTTTTTTTTGAGGTATCAAGTGCAATGGGTGTATCCATTCGTTTAAATAGATGAGGACATAACGGCTCTTTTCCACTTTATTATTCCGGCATTATCGGTAAATTATATACCACGCCGGCAAATGTTTCCGGTTTAGCATATCATAAAATAGAATGCCGGAGAAGATTTTCGGCATTAAAATTATCATGAAATAGAATGCCGGAAAAGTGTTCCGGTTTTGTATATTATAAGACGAGAATGCCGGTATAGAATAATTTCTTTACAGAGATTTAACAAAACCAATACCGACATGATACTAAAAAACTATTTAATGCCGGTACAAATATCCGGCACTCAATCTAAATTAACGACGAAGCCGGAATTTGTTAAATTAAAAAAAAATGGCTAGTTTTTTCAAAAATAAGACCGTTGGGGATTCATTTATATATAATACCCCCATTCTTTTGGAAAAATATACACAAACCACGCACCAAATAACAAAAATCATTCTCTCAAGATTAAGGGTGCACACGGTACGGTTCGGATCGGTTCTTGCCTAGGCCGAGTACCTGTACCTCCCTAGCCTCGGTTCCAAAATTTTGGACCGGTACCTGTACCTTGTACCTCGGTTCCGGTACCATTCGGTACACGTCCGGTACCAGGTACGGTTCCGGTACCAATCAGTACTTTTCTGTTGGAATTTCATACAGATTGTTTCTAATTTTTCCAGACAAATTAAGTACATATTTTACCTGTTTTTCAATATATAAAGCAATATCTCAATAAAACACACAAACACACACACTTCACAACACAAAACTAACTTAACCAACACAAACAACGCACTGGACAGTGGTGGCAATGACAAATACAAAGTCTTGAATCTTGATCTTCTATTCCATTTCCTCCTTGGCTTGTAGCCTTTTACAGCAGATTCGCAAGCACCTGGTGTGGCGAAATTCACTGCATATTAATGAAAGTTATATAATCACGGTAATACAACATAGAAATAGTAGCATTTAGTTTGAACAAGAATGATATAAAGGAAGAAATGACACATAATGTCAAGCAAAGTTATAACATTCGACTTACCTATCATCTTTCCAGAAGGAATGATGGTCCAGTTCAGGTACAACTAATGTGGCATTGAGAATTCATGCAACAACTACTGTATCAGTTATCTGAGTTTTGACGAAAATATGCACTCACAATCCAAATGTTATCAACACCACCAATCCAAATGTATTCAATCTTTGTTCCGTCTTCATTCTGAATTGTATACAATCAAAGCTTATATCAATAAATATTCATTTTTGAAACTGTTTACCCAAATATCAGTACTACTCATGACCACGACCAATCCAAACTGTTTACCCAAACTGTTTACCCAGCACCACGACCTCCACCTCTACCACGACCTCTTCCTCTATCTCCACCGGGACCTCCTCTACCACCACGAACTCCATCACCGAAACTTCTTCCTCCTCCTCTACCTCCTCCATCACTTCTTCCTCTAAATCCACCACCACCACGTCCTGCAGAATCAATCAAAAATTTCATCAGATTTTATTTTGACACAACAAGGCAAAAAATTGAAAGAAGATCATGGCCACAGCGAAGGAGTGACAGCCCAGAAACAACAAAATACCTAACAAGTAGCGGAGAAATACTCTAAATTTGACAATCTCTTAAACAGATCCTTGCACAATTTTCTACACCCAACCAAATCAACAAACCAACATTCATTCTCATAACTTCAAATCTCTATCATATCAATCCAAAATCAAGCTCAATATATGTTAAAACATACTTAATAAAAAGAGACAATATATTGAAATTGAATCAAAATCTGAAAACCGAATTAAAAAAAAAAAAGATGTAAATAAGAAATTGATAGATTCATTGAATTGAATTTTACCACATACATGATTTGAGGTGTCATTTCTGGGAGAGGAAGAGAGATCTCAATAGTAATCGAAGATAAAGGAATAATGCCAATTTCTTCTTCTTCTTCTGGATCGAGAGGTGGTAAGTAATGGAGAAGATAAGATTTAGAAATCTCGTCCCTGTAAGTAATGTAGTTCTTCACTTCTCTTCACAGAGTGAGAGACTGAGAGGAGATGGTAAAAAAAGGAAAATGAGAAGAGAAACCCTAGCCGTATAATGTTCGGTTATATACCCATCTTTAATCTAACGGTTGGTACTAATTTATCATCCCCTAAATCTAACGGCTCTTAATACTCGGTACTTTCGGTCCGGTACTGCACGGGACATGGGAAGGACCGTGTACCTGTACCCCAGACCTCGGTTCCTATTTTCTTGGACCGGTACCTGTACCTTGTACCTCGGTTCGGTCCAAAACCAGGTACGGTTCCACCGGTTCCGGTTCGATGCTCGGTTCCGGCTCGGTTCCTGTGCACCCTTACTCAAGATACCAAGCACGGTTAAAGCTTAAGAAGGGATGGGGGATTCATCATCTACCTCTATTTGCAAAGTAAGTTTATTTACTAACAATATAATGTTCAATACTATGACGCATAACTAATACAATTTTCTATTACAGAGTCATCATTGCAAGTGTCAAATTTGCAAGTCACCTTTTCATCTAGCCATGGATTGTCCTTTTATTTATTCAAAATGTAGAAGCTGTGATGGCACACGCCGGTTTTGGATTGCAAAAACTGATGACGCTAAAAATGGAAGAATGTTTATAAGGTGTTTGAATCACCTAAAGTACGATGAGTTTCAATGGTTTGACAAAGCGGTTGAACTAGAAGAGTCAAGAGAAAACCACAAAGGCCAATGCAATCCTATTGATAGGTGCTATATGAAGGGAAAGGAATATGTTGAAAGAGAAGATGAACCAATTAAGATGGTTCTTGACACCGAAATTCCAGACGATGTCTTCGAAGATATTCGCTAAAGATTCAAAGGCTCCGCAATTATTGAAAAGGGATGGAAATAGATTATGATATCCACTCTAACCAAATTTAATCCATTCCATGTCGTTTAGTATGTTTTAATTTAATTTTCTAATCCAATGTAATAGATTACTTAGGGATGAATTAAGAAAGCGTTTGTGAAAAACTATTACAACAGAATTCCGGAATTAAATCAATCAAGATTAGAGTGCCAGTTTTGTAACCAAAATGAAACTTAAAAAGCATTACAATTCCGGCATGCATTTAGATAACGCATCCATGCCGGTACCAGAGTATATCTATATAGGAACATGGAATTTTTAATCTTCCAATTCCGGTATAGTTTTGTAGAACAATTTGTATGCCGGTACTAAATTGTAAATAAAACTTGCAAATATAACAATTCACTACAAATCTAAATTTAAACATGTTCAATCTTAAATGTTCTTAACCCACAAATCATAAACCAAAAGCAAACCAAGACGTAAAAACTAAAGAGCTAATCACTCGGTCTTGCTTCTTTTGGGAAAATCTATTCCTCGTTTCCCCGAACAAAACTCTTGAACTATGGTCGGTTTCTTCAATTTTATCAAGCTTTTCCACGACTTCCTTCATCTCTTCAAGGGATAGCACCTCTCCTCCCGAGTACTTGCAACCTAAAATCTTCTTCAACTTGCCAAGCCGACGCCGCTAGATTCATACATACAACACATAATTAGTATAGATATGCTAATATAAAATTATGTGTACATTAAACGAGTAAGCAATTAACAATACTTACTAGCAATCCAACAGTCTTATCAAGTTGGCTCATCGTAGGTGGTTCCGCTATAGGAGTTGGAATGGGAGGGTTTTTCTGGGGTGGAACTTGGACATCTTCAGGACGCATAACAAGTGGATGAGACCATTCCAAGTAATCATCAATATAGGATGGGTCAGCTTCATCACCATTGTTCGCAACCTCCCAATTAGTAGTGTCCACCAAACGACGTGGTTCCCTATCCCTCCAGTGTGTTGTTTCAGGAGTTGGATCATACTTTACTCTCAACTTTGTGGAACTTGAAATGCAACGAGTTAAATCAAGAAGGTACCTTTTAGTAGAAGCTTTCATATAACAAGGTAATTGCTTGAATCCAATTTGCCGCATCACACGTCGAGGATCAGTCGACATTGGTATAATGCAACGTTATAAAACCAAGTGTATTGACGGTTATCTCTAGCCTCCTTGTAGGGGTCAAACACAACATCCTTGGTAGTCATCGCGTCAAGAGCCAATCTCATTTTTATCAGTCGACCATTGTTACCGGGATTTGGATAGGCGTTGAACTCGTATTTCTTTGCTCTAGGCTCCTGGGGGTTAACATCGGGATTAAACTTCAAAAAGGGGTGGTCCTTGAACAATGTTGGGAAATGTTCATAAGTCCACACCTATACAAATTTGAAATTATACATATAAAAGTCAGTAAATTTTGTTTCTAAATACATAACAAGGATACACGTGAAAAATATAAATAAGAACATAAGTTTAAAAACAAAAGTACCTGGAGTAGAGTGAAATTCCCGACGAATTGGTTTGTAACCGCCTTATAGGCCCTTCTCATCTCTGTCATCAAATGTGACATTGCAATGATGCCCCATGAATAGGTAAAGACCTCATCCAACGTATCCAAGTACTGAAGGAAATTTGCACTAACCCTGTTGCTACTAGTGTCAGGGAATACCCGAGTGCCCAAGATGTATAACAGGTACGTGGCGGCCGTATAACGAATCTGTGCGGGGTCCAATCCATCCTTCACACTTCTTTTCTTTGTGTTTGCAAACTTCTTCTTAAGCAGGGTCAGTTTGAATGTCTTTTTCCTACTAACCTTTGATACATAGAAGCTTTCCACAGACTCTTTGTATTCCCAACCAAACAACTTGTTAGTAAGCTCGTGCAACTTCGTCCATTCTAGCTCAAAGTCAACTCGTTCTGCAATTGATTTGCCGATAACGTTCAAGCCTAAAATGTTCTGAACATCATCAGGGATCAAGGTCATCTCTCCAAACGGGAAGTGCATTGTATCAGTTTCACCATGATACCTTTCGACGAAGGAATTGACGGTTACAATATCGGGCTTCACATAATTTTCAACTAAAGGATATAGACCAGATTCCTTTACTATTGCTTGGACATCATCATGCTCTAGAGACAAATCCCAATCAGCCGCGGCTTGGTTTCGGCAAACACGCACAACCTTCTTATGATCCTACAATTAGGAGATAATGATTAAGAGATTTTAAGAGATTTTGCATAAATACAGTACATATGCACGAAAAAGAAATTCTTACATAGGTATGATATATAGTACGAGCACATGAGTGCTTGTAGCCAAATAGATGGCCCGGAAAAAGTGTAGCCGCACCCCAAATTTCACCACGTTCAAGGTCGGGTATCATGTCATCAACATGAGGAAGGTGTTCACCTTTAACTTTTGCTTTGCGTTTTCCTTTCCCCTTGCCTTGTGTTGGTTGTTGACTTGGACTACCTTGTTCAACTACTCCTTGGATTTGGTTTGCTAATTGAGTTGGATCAATATCATTGTCTTCCTCCTCACTTTCCTATTCATCTTGCTCATGTTGCTCATCTTCCTCCTCAACAGCTGCAGTAGGTTCACGGATTACAAGAATACTACGATCACGACCACTCTCCCAAATATCCCCTCTTGTATCAAAACCCAAACGCTTTTTGTTATTCCCTCGAGGAGGCAGAGACTTAGGAGTATCAAGACCATCCCTCCTTTTTTTCTTAGTCGCAACAGCTTTAGATTTTCCTTTGTTAGCCTCCTTTTCTTTGGCCTCTCTGGCTTTAGATCTATTTCAAAAGAAGCACGAAATTAATACCACTAACTTTCATTTTTAGTACTGGCATACAAACCATGCCGTTAGCTAGTTCCGGCATGTACGTATAATAAACTTTCATGCCGGGTATAAATGACGGCATTTAAAATTAAACGTCGAAAATGTCGGTATACTTCAGAAATTTTCCTTGATAAATTTACACCAATACCGGCATCTTTATATAATAAAAGTCCATGCCGGATTAAAGTAACGACATACAAAATTGAATGTCGAAAATGCTGGAAAGAATTCTAAAAATCCTGGATACCAAAAAAATAGTTCCGGTATGACTTATAAAAATCAATTTATGCCGGTACAACTCACTAAACAATGGGTCTATGTATATTAAAAGTTCAATACCGGCGTGATATTCAACCTAGATTGAGTTCCGGTACCAATTTATGGTGTGGTATTCATACTAAATCTTCCGCCGGGATATCTACCGGCATGCAATTCATCCTAGATTGCATGCCGGTTTTAACAACCGGTGCGGTATTCATACTAAATTGAATGCCGGAACTTCTGAAACTGATAATTTGTAGTTAGGGTTTCGCGATTTTGACTTAAACCCATAGCTACAAATCGAGTGAAACACTAATTCAACAGTTCAAAATGACTAACCTTCTCACAGAAGCCATATTTGCTAATAGTTCATCGTCCGATAACTCTGCTTCTTTGTCTTCTTCCTTTTGAGCAATCAAACAAAGTTTTTTTTTCAATTTCTGTTGAGCAATCGTTCTTAGGTTCGCTTGACTTGGATTCGTTTGACTTGGGTTCGATTGGGAAGTTGTTTTCTTCTGTGGAGGCATGGTTATGATTCGGGTAGGTTAATCGACGAAGAAATTTTTGATTTAACGATTAATCGTCAATGAAGAGGATGAAAAAAAATTCGGAACCCTAACCTCACACGACTATGCCGGTATAGAAATGGGGGATAACTGATTTTGTGTTTGGTTTAGATTTTAATTTTTTTAATTTTGTTGGGAGGGTATAACAGTATTTTCATAAGGTTTTTTTATTAATGTAAGGGTGTTTTAGTATTTTCATACCCAAAAAACACCCCTTATCAGGCACCTAAGGTTGGGGGAAGTAATTCATATCCCCCAATTGCGCGTTCGTTTTAAAATGCTTTTCAATGATATAAGATTTACTAACATCCATGGTATAGTTTGAGATACAAATTATTTCTAAATTGTACTACTAGGTCAATTAATAGTGGGACGGAGAGAGTATTATAATATTATCTATTTTATTATTTTAGCACTAAGGCCCGAGTGGGACCAGAAAATTCTATTGTTTTAGAGAGAATATTATATTATCGAATATTGTATTAAAAAGGTTTTATTGTATGTGTTTGGTAACCATTATAATAATTAATTATTTTAATCATAATTGAAAAAATCTATTATTCTTAGAAACATAAGAAAATTGTTTTTAAAAATTATTAGAAAATTGAGTTTGGTTTTTTCTTCTTATTTTCTCTAAACTATCTAAAGAGAGTTAAAAAACAAATAGGGGACTTAGAAAAAAAGTTTTAGATCATTGTTTTTCATCTCATTTTTGAGAACATATTTCAAAAATAATCAGTTATTTGAGAAAGGTGTTTGTGAAAATTTATTATACAAATGATTATACTAAAATCATTTATCTATTTATGATTAATATAATCATAAATTTTGCCAAACAAGGCCATCATTTAACACAATTCCACTTTGAATCTTCCATATATTACCCTGCAATATCAAGATGGAGAAAATTTCTCAAAATCTTTTTAGACCAACTAGTTTCAACCTCCCTTATACTTATACTCTCTACAACATCAGAAAGAATAAAATTATCATGTTGATTACCACATCAAACTCTAGTATCTTCCATGCCACTTATCATAGCCAAAAATGTCTGTAGGAATAGAAGACCCAACATTTTCAGAAATATGCCAAGAGCCATTCACAATTAAATCCTTCACCAACAAGTTCTTATTTAAGGAGATTAGAGAGTTAGACTGAATACCATTCATAACAAGACCATCTCCAACCCGATAATCAAACCATTTAGAGATGGAATTTGTTGGAATGAGTCATGAGTGTCACTGTATAGTTAGTACTATAGTGTTAAATTACTGTAGAGTTAGTGTTAGTGTTAGAGGTATTTTCCTCCTAACCTAGATGTGTAAGGATACCTAATTGTATAAATGAGGATCCTCTCCTATGGGTAAAGATCAACCCTTTCACTATCTTTTTCTCTGTTTCTACATGGTATCAGAGCAAAGGAGGAAGAAAAGAGAAAACCTATCCTAGATCCCCTTTAAATTTTCGATCTACTATAGCTTCAATCTGAAATCATACTTGAAAGTTAGATTCGTTAGCTGTTCGTGAAGAACCAGTGGCTGAACTATAAGTAGGTTTCTCCATTTGAAAGTTGTGGTTCCTTCTTTAAAAGTTGTTCTTTTTCTCTCTTGATTATCTGCTGAGTTAAATGTAGTTGCAGGAAATCCCACAACACACCCCTTATGATATTTTCTAGATCTAAACATGTTAATCATCTAAATCTCAAATTTAAGTACTAGAAATATAAATAGGCACAAGGATTTTTTACATGGTTCGATCAATGTGATCTACATCCATGGTTCTTCACTATGATTGTTGAAATTACATTTGGTTTACATTGAGAATCTCCATTAATGAGTATTTGGAGCTCTAGGTTGGTAGAGGAAGAAGAAGGAAATAATAATAATACAAATTCTAAACTTGTCTTCTCTCTATTTGACTTTCCATTTATATAGGTGTTTACATAGTGGATGACATATCATATGTAGTGGAGTACATCTCATACTACCCGATATTTTGTAATCCCCTGCTTCGTTCTCTCAGGCTCTCTTTATAATTTCGCAGGCTATTTCTCTATAATTTCGCAAGCTTTGCTGCATTCTCGCAAACTAAGGAAATGATTGAATCTCGCACACTAATGAAATGTGTTGTGCAATATTTGGATCCAACATCTTGCCTCTTTTTCCTTGAATATTGCTTGAAGAGCGATCTTTAAGGAAAAATCCTCTTTGTTGTAGTTGTTGGAGGAACGAGCGAAAGAAAATTGGACTTGAAAAGTACGTACTTTCCTCTATTCTTTTGTGAAGTTCCGGATCTTTGCGAAGTAAATAAGAAGTATCAACTCTTGAAGTATGAAGTATCCTTGAAGAAGTATAAGAAGTACTCAATCCTCAAAATATAAGAAGTATCCGTCCTTGAATGAGAATAAGAAGTATTGTGAGCTATTCATGCGAAATTATTACTCCATTGTTGGTGAGGATTCATGTTATATATTAGTGAACGTCTTCTTTAGAATTGATTCTTGCCGAGAAGATAAAAAACATAAATTTTTTTCTTGGTTATCCATAGTTGCCTCTGTTCTTTATCTATGAAGGTAGAATTCTTGAGAAGGTGTTGAATGAGCAAGTTGTTTCTTCATTCTTATCTTTCCTCTGTCTCAGGTTTTGTGCGAAATAATTGTATAACCTTCAAGTTTCTTATAATTGTGCGAAATGATCACATCCTGCGAAATCCTGAATAATCCTGCGAAATTTGTGAAATTCTAGGTTATCCTGCGAAATTATGCGAAATTCTGCTTTTATCATGCGATATTATTTCGTAAAGTTTTGTAAAATACTTGTGCGAATATAATGCTTATATGATGATTATGTTATGAAATGCGTATGTGATGTTTATGCCATGAAATGCTTATGCAATGCTTTTATGATGCTTGTATGATGGGAATGCTAATCTATTGCATTGTATAGCTAATGTTTGTGTCACTTAGCTCATTTTTCCGTGCTAAAATTGCCTCCACTCTTCATTTCTATGTCCTTGTCTTTAGTATATGCATTCCTCTTCGCGTATTGATTGCTCCTCGTAAGTTCTTACTTGTGTTTCATATTTCTTTATTCCTGCACTATTAGTATCGCATAATAATATGATCATAATATCAAGTGTACGTCATTTTCACTATCTCATTTTCATTTTCATGTACATATTCACAAGCTTATATGCTTACATATAATCATTTTCGCAATCTTATTTGCTTACGCATTTTTGCAAGTGTAAGACCAGAATATCGATATTCTCGTGAGATTTATAACATTCCTACGAGTATCCCCACGAGCTCTTCAACAATACTTTGCGAGTGTCACAAAAGCATTCAAAAGAGTGACGTAATAGTTGACGATTGAAGAAAACATGAGAAAATCATGTTTGTCCCGCGATGGTTACAAAGCTTGCGAGAATGAACATTATAACTACCGCGATGAGATCGCAGAGTAAATCCGAAATAAGAGGAAAGCTTAGTTTTCATCCACTATGTAATTCCCTATATAAAGGATTCCAATAGATTCAGAGGGGGATGATGTATTTTTTTGAGAGTTGAGAAAGTCTCGAGGAGAGAGAAACTTCAATAGAAAAGTTGTATTCTTGAGTTCTTATGTTTCCTGTAAACATTTTTGAAAATCAAATAATAAAGTGTCGTTTTAATCTTAAAATTTGAGTTGGTTATTACAAATTCTTAACAAGGGTGTAGTGTAGGATTTCCTGTAACTAAATTTTTGCGCCCGAAACAGGGATGAATTGAGGGATATTTGAAGAAAAAGGTAAAAATTGACATTGTGATTATAAGGAATTTGGAACAATTAGTAAAAAGATCTTACGCAATCTTCAACAGTTTAATAAGAATTAATGGCTGGAAGAAGAAGAAATACATCAGAACCACCAACAACCGTAAGGAGAAATAAAAGACTTGCAGGAGGAAGAAAAAATGAAATGGGAGAATCTTCAAGAGTAAGAATAAGAAGAAATACAATAAGAAATGAAGGGGAAAATCAAATTCAACAGCCGAATCAACAAATACCAATACAAGATAGAGTTGTGGATTATGATAGAGTGAGTGTGCATACTTGGAGATCGGATTCGATGGAAGAAGCAGAAGATCGGAAATTAATAAATGAAAGAGGGGAGGAAAGAGATCAAGCAGTAGTTGAAGGATTAATTCATGGAGAAGGTGAAAATGAAATAGCAGCTGATTTAAGACAAAGAGTACAAGAGGAAAGGAGATTAGAAGCAGAAGAACGTGCAAACTTAACAAGACAGAATCATGAGTTAAGAATGGAAAATTTAAGATTACAGAGAAGGAGATCAAGAAGTACTGTTAGATCAAGTCCAAGGTCATTTAGAGAAATACCAAGGCGAGATTCCCCTATGAGAAATGTTATAGAAAATATTCGAGAAGGAATGCAAAATCCAAATGAAGAACAATATCACAGGGAAGAATAAATAATTGATGATCGCCATGACCCGCGTGGGAAAATTTTGGATGACAGACGCAATAATAGAAATCAAGAGGGAGGAAATCACCAAAATGGCGAAGAAAATCGAGAAGAAGGTAGGAGAATATTACATGGGCGAGAGATTCAAAGAAATCGAAGAATAATTGAAGAATAAATTGAGAGACATTATGCTGAACAAGCACGTCTAACTTGCGAAAGAGAAAGATTAAGGGCAGAAGTAGAAGAAAAAGAATTTCAAGAGGCAGTACGAAATAATAACCATGAAAATTGAGAAAGTAGGCGTACACAAAATCGTTATAATGATAATATTCAGGAAGAGTATTATAGAGTAAAGATGAGAATATAAAGACAGCGAAGAGAAATGATGAAAAATGAAGAAATTCGCAGATAAGAAAATAGACAGCATAATCAGCTGCGATTTCAAGAAGAATGTGAAAGAGAAAATCGCAGAGAAATACAGGATGAAGATGAAGAAGAAGATGCACAAAATCTCACAAGACAAGAAAGACAAGAATGCAGAAGAAGAAAAACTGCATTAAAAATACCAATGGAGCAAAATTCAGCTGAGAATGAGAAAATATTGAGAGAATTAGCGGAAATGCGAGGAACGATAAACAATAGAAGAGAAGGAGGCAGAAGGAAACTTGATGAAGCAATTGAAGAGGCCGCAAGAACCCCTTTCGCTCAGGAAGTACATCTAAGAGGGATACCCCCTAAATGCAATTTACCAACATTAACCAGTATCTTTGATGGAACTACTTGTGCTGTTCAGCATGTTAAGGCTTATGTCAAGTGTATGCTACAATGGGAGAATCATGATGTTGTATTGTGCAAGTATTTTGCGTCTAGCTTAACTGGCGAGGCTCTAAAATGGTTCGAGGGATTTCCAAAAAATACTATAACTTATTTTGATCATCTACAAGCTACATTTCTGGGAGCATATATAAGCAATAATTCATCGCGGCCAGGAATTGAAGATGTATTTGGATTAAAACAGAGGATTGGCGAGAGTTTGAAGCACTTAACCATAAGATGGAAGTCAATGTGCAACGAGATGGCCGGAAGAGTGGATGAAAGATACCTCATTTTATCTTTCATCAATGCAATGTTCGCAACTAATTTACTGTACATACAAATTTTCAGAATCAAAAATACAATCACCATGACAGAGCTGCGAGAATTACAAGAAGAATACATTGCTTTGGAGGAGAAACAAAATTAAATGGAATCATATCCAATCGCAAACACCAGCTCAGTAGCGGCAAACAGAAGTTTACTTCCTAAAATGATTAACAATGTGGCGAGCACCTCGCAGGCACAACAAGAGAAAGTGGTGATTAATAACCAGCATAAGTTAGTAGTGATGGGCAGTCGTGATCAAGAAGAGTATGAAAGGGAAAAGAATTATTACAATCGCGGAGGAAATAACAAAATCCAAAGACTTGATCTACCACAGGAAACATATGGTGGTCAGAGGCAAAATAATTTCAGAAGCCAAGGTAATCAGAAGATAATATGGGAAGAAATTAAGATGCCACCTCTAAATGCTAGTATAGAAAAAATTTGGGAATCTATCATTCTGATGGAAAATATACCATCAACATGGAATATGGGAAAAGAGCCACATCCAAATAATCGAAGTCAAGAATTTTGTCCTTACCATCACTTTCATGGTCACTCAGTAAATGATTGCAGGAATGTAAAGAGGATGATTTTAAGGATGATTGATCATGGGAAGCTAAATCACTTTCTAGTAGGACATCCACAATCTCAGCAATTACCGCCAGCACCAGAAATTCGCAGAGTGAATGCTGTAAAAGGAGCAGAAACATTCGTAATAGAAGTTGGGGCTAAAGCAAAGAATAACAGCGGGAAGATGAAATGGGACAGAATCAATCCTTGCTAAAAATAGCGAGAATATGAAGGTAACGAATTAATGGCGAGCATCTCGCAAGTGAAGAGAAAATAGCAAAGCGCAATAAGAAGGCAGCAATAGAAAACAGTAAGTATAGAGGTAAAGCAATGAAAGTTAAGAAGTTTATAAATGGTTTGTTTGAAGAAAATGTAATTGAAAAGAATACCTTGTTTGAAAGAGATTGCATAATTATGCAAGAAGAAAGAAAATTAAAGAAATGAAGTTTTAACAGAGTTTCAATACTCGCAAGAAAGGCGAATAAAATTTTGCAGAGATTAATAGAATGGTATGAACCTTTATGGCGTGCACCCTAGTTCGCGAATAAAATTTAGTAAGAGGCAAATGTAAGACCTAATAGTGCGTCATATAAGGGGGTATCTCTTTACATGACTCAGGGATAAGGTTATACCGTTGCTGGAACCTGAGTTATGCAGAAGTTGGGGTTAAAAGAAAACCTATCCAAGAGAGAGATCTTGGATTTCCAACTATATAAGGTTATACCCTGGTTGGACGACCGAGAATCTATTCTAAGGAGTGCAAAGTATGACCAAGGCGCCGAGGTACACGGTTGAGTCAAGGGTGCCCGGGGCGTACGAAACTACCCTGGCCATCCTTGGCAAGTCTTGGCTATGATGCACTCGGCCCGAAAAAAAACCCACTTAGGGTGCAGTCTTGTAACTATAAGCCATATAAGCATAAAGGACAAGAGGCTGCGAAAACAACTGGTTGTTGGAAAATCTGGATGGGAGGAGATAGTCTTGTATGGCCGATGTGCCCTCCTTGAAGGGGCAACCAGGGGGAAGATAAGGGCGACACCCTCCATTAGGGAGCTGATAAGTGTCTAAATACGGCAATATCATGGGGCTTTATGATCGCAATAACATTTAGGCCTGTCATATTGTCACGTGACAAAAATTATACAGAGGCAACAAGCCAAAATAGAAAAGTTAAGATGAGATCAATGGGTTTTTACATGAAAGTGTAAATACGTCCTGCGATTTCATCGCAAGACGGCAATGTCATAAGGTTTAATTCTTGCAAGAGAGTTTATACTTATCACATTGTCGCAGAGATGTTGAAAAAACATGGATAAGACAAGATCAATGGGTCAATACATGCAAATATAAAGACGTCCTGCGATTTTGTCGCAGAAAGAAAAAATGTGGCAAAATAAGACCTTTAATTAGGAAGGCATAATACCATAAGATTACTGCGATAATGCTCGCAGAATTTATGAGATTTGTGATTTTACGCATAGATCATAAAGTTATGCAATTGTTGCTAGTGATAACATCACCGATATTGAGGAAAATTTAATTTGATTTACAACTAATATCTAATCTCTATTCAATTTTTTCATATTGCAGATGAATAATAGAGGCAAGTATGGGAATGCATAGAATGATGAAATTATTATTCATCCATCATATGATAAAATTGCATAGATATTATTAAATGATACATTTATACAGATAATTAAAGGGTAATAATTATGTTGATTGATTATATTGTAGAAAAAGAATTGTTTTCTAATTCATACAGATGGAAGCAAAAGAAATTTATACAGAAATAAGCTCGTAAGAATATTACAGGAAGAAGGAAATAAGTATTCAAAAACTACATGGAAGATAAAAAGAAGAAACAAAACTAATTTGATCCATCACCGTCTTTTTCATCATATTTCTCTTCCTCGCCAGATTTTCCTTCTTCATTGTTATCTTCATCAGATTTTTCTTCCTCGCCAGATTTTCCTTCATTATCATTATTATCTTCATCTTCACCAGATTCCTCAGCTTCGCTATCAGATATAATAAGAGTTGGAGTTTTTGCTGGAATTTCCTTTGCAAGATCAGGGTATGTAGAATGAGGAATATTATGATCATCGCAAACCAATTTAATGGAGTTATTGCGAACTTCAACAAGGGTAGTACTATAATTCGCAGCAGTAATCTTAAATTGTTCCTTCAATCGTGAATACTTCTCATTGCTAGCAGCAAGACTACTTGCGAGTTGACTCTTGTCAGTTTCAAGTTCCCCAATTCTTTCAAGATATCTCTTTTCAGCTCCTGCAAGTATATAACAACAAGTTGAAAAGTTTGCAAGGAAGAACAATAAAAACAAGAAGTTAATAAGGAAGGATGACTAACAACCTTCTATTTCAGAAATCATGTCTTTAATTAAAGCCGCTTGTTCAACGTGAAGACTAACATATACACCTAAATTAGTTCTGGCATTGTCAAGAACTTTCGCAGCCCAAGCAAACTCCACATCATTATTTATAAGAAGACGGGAATGAATTTGGTTTTCTCTTTCAATAAAACCTTCCTTCTCGCGGATAAGCCCATCCCTTTCAATTTGAACTTCAAGAATGGTCTTATGGAAATTTGCTAAGATTTCAGCTCCTTGTCTAGATATACGGTCTTTGTCTTTTGAAAGATCTTTGTTCTTGACCTTTAAAGTTTTAATCTTAACTTTGGAATTTTGATAAAGTTGTTTAAATATGTGAGTTATATCTAAACAAGATCTGTAGTCAATTTATAAAAGGCGAAACTTAGATCTGAGTTCATCTATGGAAAGAGAATTAATATTGTAAGGGTTATTTAAAGAATTATTAAGAAGTTCTAGAAGAGTATCATTGTCTATTGGTTCAGGAAAAGAGCGAATGGTTAAATCCTCATCAGTAAGACCATAAATGTCAGCGAGAATGATAAATCAAGTAAGAAAGAATAGTGAAACATAAAATTATGAAGGAAAAGAAGATGGTTATCATACCTAAGAGTTGTTTGTTAACAGTATCAAGATTGGATACTTTGAGCAATTGTTGAGAAAGATTATTCTCAAGTTCTATATTCTTCTCGCGAAGATTAGCAAGTTCAGCTTCCATTTATTCATTCTTCTCGTGAAGAATAGTGAATTCAGTTCTTCATTCTTTTGGCGAAGAACAACATTCTTCTTTTGAGAAAATGCACGCCTTTTGTCTAAATCAGAGGCAACAACAAAGGAAGCTCTTCCAACCTGCGAGAGAAAAATATAAGTTAAGGCTTGAAGATGGAATAAATACATAAACAGGTTGAAGAAATGAAAACATACCAGGGTACCAAGAGAATTTAAGAGACTGGGAGTCAGCGATATTGAGATTCCTTGGATAGAATCATTACCTACCAATATGGGAGCATCGCAAACTTTGGCGAGAGCCTGGGATGTCTCATTAAGAACTTTATCTCCATAATTATTAGCGATACCATGAGTAATATTGCCAAAAATCTTGGATAATTGAGCCATTGAAGACTCAGAAGAGGAAGAATCTTTCATGGAAGGAATGTCATTATCATCATCATCGTTGTCCTTATCAAAATCAACACTTAAATCTTCTGGAATGAGTTGTAGAGTTGAAGAAGAAGATATTTGGGTTTTTCTTTTCTTTAAGGGAGGGTTGTCAGATTCTTCACTGCGAGGAGAAGTAGGCTTCCCTTTGGGAGGAGCATTAGAATTTCCCTTGCGATCATTTGAAGATTTCACCTTGGTTTTTGGTTCCATTGGTTCTAATTCTTCGATTACCTGCGAGCATAAATAAAGATAAGAAATAAAGGCAACAATATATTGTTAAGATTTATAAACAAAATATTTCTTACTTCATCTGTGAGTAATTGAAGAGCTGAACGAGTAGCAGGTTTCCTAAAGTTCTCATAGTTGGTCTTAAATATCTCAATCTAATAAAAATACATAATCAACGAGAGCTTAAGGATACGAAAATCAAGGAAAAATAATAAAAATAACTTGTTATGTGAATAACTAAGGAGGACATACTTCTTTATCTTCCTCAGGCCAATAGAACACCCATGGTTGGTATTCCATGAGATTTGCAGGCAAGGCATGAGTGCCAGAATATACGGACCCTCTAAAATTAGAGGAAAAATAAACCACTTTTCATCGCTAGAATGGAGAGGACCTTGATTGTTATTTGTATGCCAATATCTAACATAAGAGCTTTATCTTCAGCAATCTTATCTTTCTTTTGGAAGCGGACACCCCAGCAAGTGCGATCTCTCTTCATGGGGATTATGTCATAGTTGATGAAAAAATTATCCACAGTATACATCACGGGAATGATTGGAACAACCTTGAATTTAGGATTCTTCGCAGTATCAGGGTAGAGAGATCCTTTATTGGCACCGCGAGAAGCATATTCAAGTAGTAATCGAATACAATCTCCACCCAATTGATATACTGCTCGCGAGAACTTCTTGTGAGAAATTATTTCATAAAATAAGGGAAGATATGGGTTATAGAGAGGAATGGGAAGACTAGCTTCAAGATGACCTAGCGATACTATAACTTTATCACGAGAAAGTTGATGATCAGAAAATAATTTGATGGAAAGTTCGGATTTAGGGCTTTGATTTGGAATTGTAGAAAAAGTAAAACCTTTACTTTTGATTTTTTCTCGCATCTCACCAAAAGCAGCCAAATTTTTAGCACCAGCAGCAACCAGTTTTAAGTATGGGAATGAAGGAAATGGTTGAAAAACAAGAAAGAAATCACTGCGATAACAGATGCACAATTTGAGGAAGAACAGTAAACTTGCAGAGAAGTTACACAGAGAAAGAAGAAGAAAGTACAAAGAGGAAAAGGGAAGAATGAAAGGAGTATTTATAGAATAATAAATTTTTCGAGAAGATAAATGCAATTAATGCAACGAGAGGACGTGAACGGTTAGATCGTAACGGTTTAAAAGGACGTGTCAAAAATTGAATGGAATAAAAAATACGAGAAGATAGCTGGCGAAGGATACAGAAACGTGTCAAAGCAGAAGAATGCAAAAAGGTAAACAATTGCGGCATTATAAAAGATACAGTTCTCATATCTTCTCTTCTTCGCAGAAAAGACATGATAAGAGGCAAGATGTAAGACCAAAATATCGATACAACGATATTCTCGCGATATTTATAACATTCCTACGAGTATCCCCGTGAGCTCTTCAAAAACACTTTGCGAGTGTCACAAAAGCAGTCAAAAGAGTGACGTAATAACTGACGATTGAAGAAAACATGAGAAAAGCATGTTTGTCCCGTGATGGTTACAAAGCTTGCGAGAATGAACATTATAACTACCACGATGAGATCGCAGAATAAATCCTAAATAAGAGGAAAGCTTAGCTGTCATCCACTATGTAATTCCCTATATAAAGGATTCCAATAGATTCAGAGGGGGATGATGTATTTTTTTGAGAGTTGAGCAAGTCTTGAGGAGAGAAACTTCAAGAGAAAAGTTGTATTCTTGAGTTCTTATGTTTCCTGTAAACATTTTTGAAAATCAAATAATAAAGTGTCGTTTTAATCTTCAAATTTGAGTTGGTTATTACAAATTCTTAACAAGGGTGTAGTGTAGGATTTCCTGCAACTACAGCAAGCTTATTTGCTTACTGTCTTATGTGGTCTTATTTTGACTTCCGAGTTAAAGGTCTTATTTTTCCACCCTTTGTCATTGCGACAAAATCGCAGGACGTTCTTATATTTTCATGTAAGAACCCATTGATCTTGTCTTAACTCTCTCTTGTAATGATTTTTTTGTTGCGAAAATATGACAGGCCTAAAAATTCTTGAGAAAATAAAGCCCCATGACATTGTCGTCTTGCGACGAAATCCCAGGAAGATAATACACTTTCATGTACCGACCCATTGATTTTGTCTTATCTTTATCTTTTGTATTATTGCCTCTTCAGGATCGTTGCACAAATATGACAAGCCTTGATACTCCCGTGAGTAAAAAGCCTCATGACATTTGCGTCTTAAGACACTTATCATCTCCCTAATGGAGGGTACCGCCCTTATCTTCCCCCTGGTTGCCCCTTCAAGGAGACGTACCTATACCATACAAGGTTGGCTCCTCCCATCTGGTCTTAACAACAACCAATTTTTTTCACAGCCTCTTATCCCTTTTTCCTATATGGCTTATGGTTACGAGACTGCACCCTTAGTGGGGTTTTCTTCGGGCCGAGTGCAGCATAAGTCAAGACTTGCCAAGAATGGCCAGGTACTCTCCAGACCCCCCAGGCACTCTTTTCTCAACCGTGTACCTCAACGCCTTGACCAGATTATGCACTCCTTAGGAGAGACCTTCTCACCTTAGTCGCCCAATATAAGTCATATGCTTAAGATGAGAATCCAAGGTGCCTCTCCTGGATGGTCTTTATTGACCCCAAATATCCATGACTCAGGTTCCAGGGGTGGTGTAACCTTTTCCCTGAGCCATGCAACAGGTACCCCCTTCTATGACGCACTTTAGGTCTTACATTTGCCTCTTGCGAAATTTTGATTTCGCGAACTAGGGTGTACGCCATAGTAGGATCGCCCCTTTCTTTGTGTTTCTGCGAAATTTTCGCGTTTTTTTACTCTTTTATTTATTCTTTCATTTCTGTCATTTCTTTCATTCATTCTTTCATTCTCATAATATCATATTATTTGAAGCAAAGTAAATATTCAAGAGAAATTCTAATACATTGTAATTATGAAATCTTTGTTGTTGCGAAATCTTTGTAATTCTGCACGCGTTTTGTAAATCAAATCAAAAATCTTTTATTTTTTCTGTAAAATAAATATTGTAGAGAAATATATAAATTGAATTTTCTCAGTTTTCTGTAATTTTGAAATCTCGAAATCTTTGTAATTTTGAAGTCTTTGTAATCTTAGTAATCTTTGAAATCTTTGTAATCGTGCAATTGAATCACTTTTTTTAAATCAAATCAAAAATATTTTAATTCGTTCTTAGTATAAAGTAAAATGTCCAAGGAAGTGGTACTTATCTTTCATGTAAGTCGCTGTTGTTGTCAAAGAAGTGAATAAATGCCTTGAAATGTATGAATTTCGCGCAGCAAAAAGAAGTGTGAGAAGTAAGACTTGAACCCTTGACTTGCTTCTTGCATATTCTCGCACCATACCAACTGTGCTAACCCTCTCTTGCGAAATGATAAAAGACTGTGCGAAGTAATAAAAGATCAACTTTATTCCATCAACTTCTTTCCCCTGAAGGTTCAAAAATGTGCGAAAAATTCGCATGAAAAATATGATGGAATTGGGGTTCGATCGTGTGACCACAAGCTGGTAGTCTTCCTCATGAACCAACTGAGCAGAATATCTCATGCAAAATTAACGCACCATGCTAAACTCCAACCTTATCTTCTCCTTTTGAATATCTAAAACGTACGGGAACTTTATATACTGTTTTATCTTCGCATGTATATCTATTTGCGTAGAACCTTTAAATTCGCAACTTTTGGTTGTAACATTTTCATTCCTTCATCTGATCTTCTTTTTTCATCTTCTTGGTTGTGGTTGTCTTCGCAGGGAGGAGTTTTATCTTCGCATGTGTTGTAAACTTCTTTACTCTCGTGATGTCGTCAACTGGTAGCTTTTTCTTGACAATTACTTGATATCTTAATTTCGCTATGAACATCATCATCATGGATTAATACTTTGGGATATTTTGAAAAATATCCTTACCTTTTCTTGATTTTCTGGATTATGATTCGTTGCAAATGTTTCGCTCTATCAAGTTCAACTATTTTCGCCTTTTCGTGTTGTTGAATGGATAAGTAGCTTTTGTTCACTCGTTTTTGAAGAATTTCGATGTTTGTTTTCATGAGGAGACCCACAAACTGGTCTTGGAGAAACTTTTCTTTTCTTGTTCACGCAGGCATTTGGGAAGAAGACTTCACGTGAGGAAAATTTTTGCGAAGCAAACATCTGCGAAGTGTATGTTTGTGCAGCAAATATTCGCAATGTAAATGCATGCGATGGGAATGTGTATGCGATGTAAACATTTGAGGAGAAAAAATTCTATGCAAAGTGAAACTCGATCCCGAGTAAACTATTATCTTCTTCTTCTCCCCTGGCATCATCCTCTTCATTTGCCTATAATTATTTGTTCGCTCGAAGCTGCATCTCGTTGTTCTTGTATCATCAATTTGTGTTCTTAAATTCTTTGTGTGCCTTTTGCATTCGTTAGTCGGCAGATTGGTTGCGTCTCTTTCGTTGTCAAGTACTTTCTACTGTTGATTGGTTTGACTTTTTAATGTCATCTTGTATACATCTCGACGATCAACATCACTTCTTTTGATGTTTGGTATGCCTCTTTGGATTCTTTGCTTCGCTGGAGGTCCAGTTTTGTGGTTTCGACATCATCTGTTTGTCAATCTTGATCAACCTTCTCTTGCTCGTTTATGTCCTGTTGGCTTTGATTTCATTCTCTGTATATTAGTTTGGCTCATGAATTTTAGTTGTCGGGGCTTTGCTCCTTCTTTTAACTCTTTATTTCCTTTGTGTTTATTTCGCTTAGCTTTATTCTTTCACTCTTAGTGAATTATTGCAATAGTTCTTCGCTTTTGGTAATGCTGAGGCGTTATTTTCGCATAATAATCTTTGATCTTTGTCTGATATTTTTATTATTTCATGTGCTGCTCCTCCATTCATCTCATCTCCGAAGATTTTCTTCGTTATTTTTTGTTTTTTCCCTGCAAACAACCAATCCAATGGAAAATCATGAGATGCAACGTATCTACCACTTTGCCTATGAAAGAAATCCCAAAATCATTTGAAGATTTTTTTTGAATTTTAGTTGTCGGCACAGCTTGTCGCTCGCTTGCCTAGTATGTAATTTTTATCTTTTATCTTATTAAGTAAAATATTTTTTTTGAAATTTTTTCCTAAATCTAATTAATTTGATTTGAAGATTTTAAATGCTCATTTTTTTTGGAATCGGTCACATGGGTTTGTAAAGTAAGGTTCAATTGTTAAAAATCTGTAATCAAAACTTGTTTTGGATAAAGATGTTTTCAGTAAAATCATTCTTTTTGTAGAGAGCATGACTTGATTTTTGAAAACTTTTTTCTGAAAACTACGATTTAAAATTCTTAGATCTGAATGATTAGATGCCAAGCAGAAGGAAGTAAGGAGAGGATTAGTCTTTGTGGATCTGATTACTGATTCAACTTTTTTTGGTTTCACCGTTGTTGTTTATGTTTTCTCTGGATCTATTTCTGTTCTTCAGCAACTTCCTTATCCCATTCATTTTACTCCCCTGTATTCCTGATAATGTTTGTTGCTGGAGAAGAAAATCCTTAGCTGAAATATCCAATGAGATTTGTAATTGTCAGTAGTTTTTTTCTTCGAATTTATTCTTCAAATTAATCAGCATCAGGTAGTGTTCGTAGATGTGAAATTGTAACTAGAACTTTATTTCTTTCTTTGTACCCTCCCTATTTCTAGCACCAAAAATGTAGTTGCAGGAAATCCCACAACACACCTCTTATGATATTTTCTAGATCTAAACATGTTAATCATCTAAATCTCAAATTTAAGTACTAGAAATATAAATAAATGCAAGGATTTTTTACATGGTTCGATCAATGTGATCTACATTCATGGTTCTTCATTATGATTATTGAAATTACATTTGGTTTACATTGAGAATCTCCATTAATAAGTATTTGGAGCTCTAGGTTGGTAGAGGAAGAAGAAGGAAATAATAATAACACAAATTCTAAACTTGTCTTCTCTCTTTCTGACTTTCCCTTTATATAGGTGTTTATATAGTGGATGACAACTCATATATAGTAGAGTACAACTCATATTACTCTACATTTTCGGATCCCCTGCTACGTTCTCTCAGGCTCTCTTTATAATTTCGCAAGCTCTTTCTCTATAATTTCGCAAGCTCTGCTACATTCTCGCAAACTAAGGAAATAATTGAATCTCGCATACTAATGAAATGTGTTGTGCGATATTTGGATCCTACATTAAAAGTAGATATATATGATGTCTACCACCTCTGAGAACAGTGTTCCTTCTAAGTCAATGAGTTCTTCATCTCTAGATGTTTCTCACATTGATACTATGAGCAGAAATATGATATCTTGTAAACTTGATTATACAAATTACCTTGTTTGGTCTTGAAAAAGCGGGGGTCCAACAACCACACCCAATATTTCGATTAGCAATCTATATGGACAAACTCCGAGTTACTTTCTAGACAGTCAGACTCAATCAATAGAAAATATCTCAATGAGTTATTATCTCAATATCTCAATTTGATCTATACTCAAGCAAATAGAATCCACAAGCCTTTATCAAAGAGAGATAACTTGGATAGTGCCAAAGACCAATATCCAAGTGTCAATCAATTTAAATCGACAACCAAAAGGTCCAATATTCTAATTGATTAAACAATGCACAACCTGTATTATTTCAATTATATAACAAAATATAATGCGGAAAAGAAATAACACAGACACCAGAATTTTGTTAACGAGGAAACCGCAAATGCAGAAAAACCCCGGGACCTAGTCCAGATTAAACATACATTGTATTAAGTGGGAATTATATAATTGCCCTCAATTATGAGGGGCTACAAAACTACCCTTATCCTAAAATAAAAATACCCCTCTCCATTCCTAAGCCCATCAGGAGTCCATTAAAGTTTTTATCTATTCCAAATTTGCCCTTATATCCATTCCTAAGGATTTACCCTCCCTGTAAAATAATTAGAATTCTTTCGACCGAATGAAAATCTATCGCTCCTTCTCTCTCCATTCTCTTTCAGCAATCACCACCGCCAGCATCACCACCTCTTAAACCACCACCACCACCTCTTCCACCACCACGTTCGCTGTCGCCAATAACTTCCGGATTCAATAGAAACTATTATCAGAAATAGATGGTTGATATTCAGAGGGAGGTTCTTCTTCTTTTGAAGATTGATTTTTCAAACCGTATTGAATTAGATCGAGATCTGATTTTTGGCTTAGATTTATTATAATTTTAGAGTTGAATTTGTTCAAGAAGTAATGATGATTATGGTGGTGGTGCTGGCGATAGTGGAGGAGGAATGATTTGTTCTTTCGTTCTACAGATGGAAATTCAAGTTCCATTAATTTCTAAATTAGTGATGGATATAAAATGAGATTCAGTGATTATCTTTTTTTTCTCTTGCTTAAGTTTGTGGTGGCGTAACATGATTGATAGTTGGTGGTGGTGGTAATAAGGTCGAATGATAAAACTGGCGGCGAAAATAATGGTGGTGGATATGGGTGTGACTGTGGTTGCTGGGAGATGGTGGTAGTGGTGATACTTCTAGCAATTATCTGTATTACAACAAGGTACTTTCTCTTCCTAAATTCTTTTAGTATATTCTTTGGTGGTTTTGATTTTGGTTTTAACATTTACAAATAAGAACTTATCGAATATAGGTTTTTCAATCAAAAGTGTTTGCTCCATTTTTACCTTAGATACGATGGTCTCATTTGTAAGCTTTTGTTTCTTGGGTCTGCTGACTTTGTTCATTGTTTATGTGATGGTAGCAGCATTGGTGTTTTTGGTGGTTGTTTATTTTGGAAGTGGTGGTGGTGGTGCATTTTTGTTTTGGCTCTGATTTTATTACAACTTGATGCAATGTAAGGAATTGGTGATGGTAGTCTGAATATGCTGAGAAGATGTTGGATATGCTGACGCAGTTGCAGCTGGTAGCTGATTGCAGTTGTCTATGAGTTGCTGCTACAGAAATGGTTAAGGTATTTATTGCTGCCCTGTTGGATGTGTTTTTATGATATAATTCTGTAACTAGAACAATGTCTTTTATTGTATTTTGATCTGGTGCTTGTTGTGGTGGTGGTAGATATTGTTGGAATGGAGCTGACTGTGGTGGATTTTGCTGTAATAGTGTAGGTGGTGGTTTAGGTGATAGAAGCATAAGTACTAGTCGTGTAGGAGCAGCAATAGAGTGGTATTACTGTAGATGGTGGAAGCAAAAGTGCTAAATTAATAGCGAAATGGATAAATTGGAGCTGTGCTTAGGTATGGATGGTTTTTATAATGAACTGTGCAGTAGATGGAGGATGGTTGCAGCGGTGATGGTGGTCGCGGATGGTTCTAAACAGTTGATGTCATTCATAGTTAAGAATACCAGGTAGATAAAGAAGAGAAATGCCATGGTTAGCAACTTTCGGTGGTATACGGTGATGAAACAATGAGAAGTTAGGACTTGTGTATTGTTTTGTGTGGATCCTGGGTGTTGTTGGAGTTGGAAGGAATTGGCTTCTGAGCTGCGAAGAGAGTTCAACGTACAGAAATAGGCAATGGTTGCACTTCGGTAATGGAACTGGGACAATACTTTCTGCAAATCGATAACAGGTATCGATTGATCTATCATAGTCGTAACAGTGACATTATTACCTAGCGTGTCCTGGTCATCGCGTACGTATCGAGCTGGGACTTCTCCAAGTGGTTGTTTGGCTAATTCTTGAACACTAGGCACAAATAAAGAACCACCTAGCTTTATCAGTTTTGGTGTATCCATGAATTAATCTTCAAAATAGCAGCTTCCTAATCAGATTGATAAATCACTTCTGCGCTATATTATTTGTCTATTCTTGCATTATTTGTCTATCATTTCACTGCACTACGGATGCTACCCACGTTTTAATTGATGGCCCCATGTCTAGATTTTCTGCAGATCTTGCATGTTTATCAGTGGTGCCCATCAGTGACAGTAATGCCTCACCGACAAATGAACCTTGGGTCCAATTTTGCTTATTTCCTTTTTAACTCTTTACCTATAATTGCATTTTTGGTTTGGAGGTCAGGTCGTATCTCCGTTATAAACTTTCCTTTTGTTTAATGAAATTTAGTGCTGTAGTTTTCATTCTAATGAGTTTCTTTTTTGAGGGGTCCCTGTTGCAGTTCAAATTGAAAGTCTTCATAGTATTGCTTCTACTTGTTCGTAGCTGTCACTGGAGAAAAGTATAAGAGATGACCACTTCCTTCCCCTTCTCAGTTTTCCTTCTGTTTTGGTTCCTCTTTCAAGCGAAAACATGGTTTACTCATCCACGTCTTTTATTTTTATACTTCATGCTATTAATTATGGTATCTAGATGCTGTATATCACACATTCTTGTTCTATTTTTAACAATTCTGTTCTGTTTTTGTATTTTAAATTGTTGTTATATTGTTATAATTATTTGTATCTCAACGGTGCATTTCATCTTCATCTTCAGGACATCCGAGCAGCAGCAGTGACATGCATGGAGGGGCTTGATGCACTGGGGCAGTACGTGTTCAAGTATAGTGGGAAAAACGGTATATATATTCTTAGAACAATCTTTGAATAGATCAAATAGTCTACTTTGATTTATATGCGACGTGTTCTTATAGTTATCGTTATTATTTCCGATTTAGACTGAAGTGTTCTAATGCTTTTAACATGACAGGTAATGACGCTATGTTGACTCGTAGCACTTGGACACCTTCCCTAGGGAAACTTTTGGAGTTAATAGTACAACAGAATAGGCTGATCTTATCAGATGTGGATTTTATCCCATCATTTTTTACAATTGTGCTTGGCCCCCCAAGGTCAGGCGAACTCCATTCACCGAGGCAGATGTGGAAGAATTGCAGGTACTATCACTTACTAGTTTGATATTTCTGATATGTGAATCTGGATATTGTGCGGCAAATTAGTCTATTTCATGATGGTTTTGCAAATATTTGTGTATCAACAATAGAAATTGACCTTAGTTTAGGGAGTCAACAACCAATGTTTCTGTATCAGCAATAGAAAAATGGTATCAACAACCAAGGTTTGTGTATCAACAATAGAAAAATGGTATCAACAACCAGTATTAGTGTATCAACAATGGAAAAATGGAATCAAAAACCAGTGTTTGTGTATCAATAATAGAAATTGACCTTAGTTTAGCGAGTCAACAACCAAGGTTTGTGTATCAACAATAGAAAAATGGTATCAACAACCAAGGTTTGTGTATCAACAATAGAAAAATGGTATCAACAACCAAAGTTTGTGTATCAACAATAGAAAAATGTATCAACAACCAAGGTTTGTGTATCAACAATAGAAAAATGGTATCAACAACCAATATTTGTGTATCAACAATAGAATTTGATCTTAGTGTTAGGAGTCAACAACAAATGTTTGTGTATCAACAATAGAAATCGACCTTAGTTTAGGGAGTCAACAACCAAGGTTTGTGTATCAACAATAGAAAAATGGTATCAAAAACTAAGGTTTGTGTATCAACAATAGAAAAATGGTATCAACAACCAATATTTGTGTATCAATAATAGAAATTGACCTTAGTTTAGGGAGTCAACAACCAGTGTATCTGTATCAACAATAGAAAAATGGTATCAACAACCAATATTTGTGTATCAACAATAGAAAAATGGAATCAACAACCAATATTTGTGTATCAAAAATAGAAATTGATCTTAGTGTTACCATCTGTATCAACAATAGAAAAATGGTATCAACAACCAAGGTTTGTGTATCAACAATAGAAAAATGGTATCAACAATCAAATTTGACAAATATTTTTGAACTTTTGATTTTTTGGATCAACAAATATTTTCAGTTGTTGACGCCTAATATTAATGGCGGCGGCGGAGTGGCAGCAACGGAGTGGCGGCGGTGGCCGTGGCAACAACAGTGGTGGTGGCGGTGGCAACAACAGTGGTGGTGGCGGCGGTGGCAACAACAGTGGTGGCGGCGGTGACGGAGTCGCGGCGGCAACAAAAGTGGTGGTGGTGGTGGCGGAGTGGCGGCGGCGGAGTGGTGGTGGCGGCGGTGCTGTTGGTGGTGGTGAAATGAAATAATAGAAAAATCTAATTTTTAATGGATAAGATTTTTAAATGGAAAATAATATTTTAAGTGAGGGTATTAAGGTAATCTATATTTTAATGGATAAAGTATTTAAATGATAGGGGTATTTATATTGTTATATAAGGGTATTTGTGTTGGGCCTCTATAATAGGGGCATTTAATAAATTTACCCTTGTATTAAGCCGCTACAGACACTAGCCTACTCCAAGCTAATTTCGGTCTGGACTGTAGTTGAACCCCAACCAATCTCACACTGATCCAAGGTACAATTATGCTCATACGTCTTTGATCCTAGCAGGATGCTATGTACTTGATTCCCTTCGTTGATCTCACCCACAACCAAAAGTTGCTACGACCTAAAGTCGAAGACTTTAATAAACAAATCTGTATCACACAGAAAAGTCTACAAGGATAGATAAATTCATCTCCATGAATAAACCTATGAGTTTTATTCCGTATTTTGATAAATCAAGGTAAACATGAACCAATTGATAAAACTAGACTTATATTCCCGAAGAACAACTCATCTTTATCAATCACCTCACAGTAAACTTAAACAACGCAGCGAAAAAGTATATTGATGAATCAAAAACGACGAGATGAAGTGTTTGTGGCTACTTTTATATCTTACCTATCAGAGATATAAATCTCAAGACAATTATTTCTATTGTACTCGTACGATAGAATAAGAAAGATCAGATCACACAACTACAAGAAAAGTAGTATCGGTCTGGCTTCACAATCCCAATGAAGCCTTTAAGTCATTAACCTGGTTTTAGAAGAAGAAAACCAAAGGTTAAAGGAGAATCGACTCTAGCTTAGAACAACTAGTATCACACAGAATGTGTGGGGATTAGGTTTCCTAGTTGCTAGAGTTCTCCCTTATATAGTCTTCAAATCAGGGTTTGCAATCAATGTTAGCTTGCTAAAAAAACATTCAATATTCACCGTTAGATGAAAACCTGATTAGATTCAAGCTAATATTTATCAACCGTTAGATCTAAAACATATCTTGTTATACACACATGTACTGCATGTTTTTAGGCTTGTGTAACCGTACCCAAACTTGTACATTAGTTGGTTCAACAATAGTTAACCAAATGGTTAACCATATGATAACTTTCATATCAACCATATTCTTCTTCACTATAACTAGTCCAAATGAGTCAAATGAACTAGTTAGAGAGTTGTTCAATTGCTTAGATCTTTATGTACTACACAAGACACAATCGAAGAAAAAATAATGTGATTCACTCGAATCGATTCATGAACTATAAAGCCACGATTTCCAATAAAATTCCTTAGTTTATTAAGATAAGTTCACAAACATCGTTTTTAGACATAACCTACTCAAGTTCGCAGGCTGCGTTCGCGGACTTAAGTTCCCGGATGGAGTTCACAAACTCCAGCAGAAATTCTCGGGTTCGAGAACTTCGTCAGTCCGCGGACTGGGTTCACGGAATGAGTTTGTATGCTGAGTTCGCGGACAGAGCTCACGCACTACACTGGTTTCACTTGATCAACAAAGTTCACAAACTTTGGTTCAAGAAATAAAGACTTATATACATATATGTATTTCCACAATAATGCTTATATCCTCCAATGGTTATATTGTCTAAACTCTCATTTCAATCATTGAAACATTCTCAGAGGGCGTTATATAGTTGTTATTCACAAACTATTTTCGTCAGAGAAATTTTCAAAATGATTGAAACATAACATGACTTTCATCACTAGGTAAAGATGAACTTGGTTAAAGCGAAAGCTTTACCAACACATATTTCGAGAAATAGATAAGCGAGATATACTCAGATCAAAATATCATATGTGTATAATCTTAGTCTATATAGTAATACGACTTTTGTCTCAAGATGGAGATAGATTAGATAGACTTTTGAGTGATAGATAAGTTCAAGTCTTTACATACCTTATAGTCGATAAAGATCCACTGGTTCCTTGAGTAGTCCTTCGTCTTGTATGATGATCGCTATGGAGTTCTTGAGCTCAACTACACTTTCTATCCTTTTCCGAGACCTTAGCTATAGTAGACTAGAAATAAAAGACTTTATAGTTTTGATCACTAACATTTACAAACATGCTTGAGATATCAAAGCATGCGAATTCGAACGAGCAATGCTCTAACATGTCTCACTACCTGAAACTTTACATTATGGGTAAAGGAAAGCTTGGGTACCTGACTGGAAGTAAAGCTTGTCCAGAAAAAGAGGACCCTACATAAGATACATGGATTCAAGAGAATGCCATGATAATGAGTTTGTTGATAGACTCAATGACTCCCGACATCAAGAGCAGCTATATGCGTTTAACTACAAAAAAAATAAGTGTTGGAGGCAGTCACAGATCTATGTTATGAGAGGTGATGCAACACATATTTATGAATTGAATCGTCGGATTATCGAGACTCGCCAGAACAACAGACCTATATCTATCTACTTCAATGCACTTCAAACTATACGGCAAGAACTTTATTTCCTACATCCCTTAGACATGGTGTGTGCAGATGATACCGCCAAATTGCAGAAAAGAATTGAAAAGGGGAGAATTATCGAGTTCCTTGCTGGGCTTAACTCAAATTTTGATCCAATTAGAGTCCAAGTGTTGGGAAAAGATCCATTGCCGACCCTACGAGAAGTGTATGAAACTGTTAGGTCGGAAGAACTTCACCGAGCTGTTATGATACCTCCAGTGCCACAGGAAAGTTCATCCTTGAATGTGATTACTCCATCAACTCAACAACCGATAATATGATGAGAAAGACTCATGGTACTGCGATTATTGTCACAAGCGTAGACATACCAGAGAGACTTGTTACAAGCTCAATGGTTGTCCATAATGGCAGAACAACAATAAAAGAGGTGCAAACTCTAGTGGAAGTAGTATAGAAAGAAGAGGAGTTTGTAGCACTGGTTCAAAGGCATATAACACTACTGATGAGATGGAATTTCAATCTACATCAGCACCGAGTGGTTCTTCTCATTCATCTCAAGACCAGCTGGAACAAATGATCAAAGAGTATGCACGGCTACTATCATCCAAGGAAAATGCTGATGGGCCTACTTCTATGGCTCAATCAGGTAACACAGAGAACTATGGTATGACACTAAACACTACATGTGATAAGTCTAAAGGTTCTTGGATTATCGATAGTGGAGCAACTGACCACATGTCTACCGTGTCAAATCTTTTCTCCACTTAATTATAGTGCAAGTCCTAGTAAACCTTATATCTTGACAGTGGATGGATCTCCAATAATTATCTCGGGTGAAGGAAAAATACCCATAACCAAAACTATGTCTTTATCTACTGTGTTACATGTTCCGAATTTGTCTTATAACCTTCTATCTATCAGTAAGATAACCAAAGTGTTAAAGTGCATCGGTACCTTTTTTGACTCATATTGTGTATTTCAGGACCTACTCACAGGAGAGACGATTGGACTTGGTAAAGAGAGAGGGGGCCTTTACTACTTGGACTTGCAAGGGACAACACAAGATGGTAGTATAAGGGCTTGCAATTCGACAAGTGTATCCAATGTAGAAGATCAAATCTGGCTGTGGCACAAACGATTGGGACATCCTTCTTTTGGGTACTTAAAAAGGTTGTTTCTTAAGTTATTTTCTGCACTAGAAGTATCTAAACTCCACTGCGATGTGTGTGAGTTAGATAAACATCAGCGTGTCCCATATCCTTTAAGTATAAATAAAAGCTTATCTCCTTTTGCAATTATACATAGTGATGTGTGGGGTCCTTCACGTGTCATTAATTCTTATGGTGCACGTTGGTTCGTTACTTTCATTGATGACTACTCTAGACTTTCATAGGTCTACTTATTAAAGGACAAAATTGAAGTCCACTCTGTCTTCAAAATCTTTCATAAGTTTGTCCTTACCCAATTTAACACTAGGATTCAAGTGTTAAGATCTGATCGTCGTGGTGAGTACCTAAACCAAGGATTATCATCTTATTTCTTATAACAAGGAATAGTTCACCAAACCACTTGTACTGATACCCCTCAACAAAATGGAGTTGCTGAACATAAGAATCGTCATTTACTAGAAGTTACTAGATGCTTACTGTTTTGTATGAATGTGCCAAAAATGTATTAGGCCGATGCTATTCTTACGGCAACATACTTGATTAACAAGATGCCTTCTCGGCCTCTTGATTTTCAAATACCTCTTGAGGTTTTATCCAACGGTACTTTGATAAGCACGTAAGTGCTACATTTTATACCCATACTTATATTAGTTAGGACTCGATATTTTACTAATAACATTATTTTAGTGCTTTTGTAGAAAGTACAAGTGAATCCGATCATGAGGAAATTAATTGGCTAAAACAGGAGCTAAATGGCGTTTGCGACAATAATCACCATTGTCACTCCTGGAACGAACAGAAGAGAGTTAATAGTGGGCATCATGTTCACTATTTATGTTTGTGGCACCACTTGCTCGGCTGCTGCACATCTCACGCCATAAAGCAAATGCATTTCCTTTCAGCCACATAAAGTCCACTTAAGGCCTAGGCTTACAAAGCTAGAAGGAGGTTAGATTCCAAAAGTGATGTTGAGTTAAGAAATTAAGTGGAGGACGTGTCAATATCTCCCAAGTCCCACCACATTTCTGTTTGTGATGAATCTCCCTTATAAACCATAATTTGGATAACTTAGGCAAGATAAAGAGGGGCAAGGATTCATCCTTGGCAAAGCTAAATCCATAGCTGTGGTTGCTCACATCATTATTGAATCATTAATTTCTTATAATAAATACTTTATTAAACTCTTATCATAAATGTTTTATAATTATCTTAATAAATATACTTTCATTAGATAATTAATAAATTTGTTGATAAAGAATCATAATAACTTTTAAAATTCTTTTCAACCCATTACATTTTTCTAAATATAATTTTATTAAATAAATAATAAATTTAATAATAATCACATATATAGAAATTAGGGATGACCCAGGTGGTGTTTGAGATTGGAGATGCATGGAGCCGGTGACGATATTGATGGTGGTGGAAAAGGTAGTGGTAATTAGTGGTTTTGGTGGTGGGTTGCCATCTGAAATGGCTCACATTTAGAAAATCAATGTCATAGACGGTCTGAGAGTTTTCAAGAATTGGAGATATATCTTTTCTGAGTCGAATGAGTTTCCATCTTAAATGTCTCAACGTTTTATGATATAGTGGCTTAGATAAATGAATTAGTATTTATTTGTGTTATTCAAATATAAGAAAATACGATGTAATATGTACTGTAGAGTCCATTCAGAGTTTTAATCTTTTTGGACCATTTTAGAATGGGACAAAATAAACAAGGAGATTATGGGACACAATTATTTATAGGAAGAATGAGTTTGAGTGATGTGAAAAAAATTTATTCTACATAGTTCGATGTTTTGGTTTTGCGCGGTCACTAAAATAAGGGAGATGTAGAAGGAAAATACCATTTCAAATGATTGATAATATGTTTTTGTCTTTGCAAACTATAAAACATATCAAATATCGTTGGTTTTGTTGTGAAAGAGGGCAAGAATAAACATTATTTGGTAGAATGTCAAAATATCAAACATACTGGAAAGGAATCATATATGAGTATATGATAAAAAGATTTGTGGACTGAAGAGTAAAAATATATATTGGGTTTGTCTTCATTTTTGTAATGATAAGGAGAGTAAACCCGATAATTAACAAATATTAAATTTAATATCCAGATAAAAATTATGCTCATGCCGTTTCAGCACGGGTTAAGCGCTAGATAAATCTACGCTGAACTAAAGACTATGTGAGTAGTGGCCAAAATTTGTCTAGGAAGAAGATAAATCCACAGTCTTGCATGGTTTGCTCAACCAAACTATTATAAATGTTTTATTAATTAGTATCCCATTAGTTTATCATAATAAATTATTAATTAATTTTTCATCATAAATGTCCCCTTAATTGATCTAATAAATACATACTTTTATTAGTAAATAATAATTTTATTAAAAATTATATTAATAAATATTAATGGTGGTATTGGATGAAGTAGTGGGTGGTAGAGATATTAAAGACACAAAAATATTATGGTGGGTGTTGGTCTTTCCCTGGTGGTGGAAGAAATAATGCCGATGGATGTTTTTAATGGTGGTGGGTGTTGGTGAATAATAGTGAACAATAATATTTTTGTGTCTTTACAAACACACAACATTATATTGTGAAAGATATAGTTAGCTATTTTTTCGCACTATTGGTAAGGAAAAAAACCAAATATTTCATAGATGATACCAGATCGTATAAGGCAATATCATCATATACCGTTGGATCACCCAAATTAATACTTGATCAGACAAATCATGACTTTTAGTGTTAAATAAAATTGATTACAATATAAAAGAGAATTTCATAAAAACAAACCAATGGAATAAAAAAATAGTGGAATAAATTAATTGACGACTTAAGTTTGTTCAATATAAACGTTTCTCATGACGCCTGTGATTAAAAATTAAAAAGCACGTCCAGTGGGTGAGGGTGAAAGCAATAGTGATGTGGGGGAAAAAAGTGGTATCAAGTGATATTTTGGATGTGGTGGGTGTTGGTGAAAGTAATATATATATATATTAATAATGTTTCGCCACAAATTGGTTAACCTTATAAAGAATATAAAATGTGGTTGATCGTCTTAATGATAACATAAACTCGGTAAAAATACATGACAATTAAAATAATAACTGCAAACGAACGGTACGAATCAAAATCAGTACACAATAAATTAACTTATTACTAAGTCACACGGTTATGACACGAGTTATATCATAGCTAGGTGATATTTTTTTATGTTTATTTGTTCTGTGTTATAAAACAAAGTTTAACTAAGTTAGTTAACATAAAGAGAGATCTTGATTTGCCCTCACGATTGATAAATCCACGTTTGTGGTCGATCCCATGAATACACGCTTTAATTGGGAAATAATGCATTACATATTCTCTTTTTCCCATCCCAAAAATCAAAAGCAAAGTGGAGAAACTTGATAGACTAAAAATAACAAACCTACATTCCCATAAAACTAAACAATTGATTCTCTCACTCACATCCAGAAGGAGGAGTGGACTTAAAAAATTTAGTTCCCCACTTTTGAGCAAACCTAAATCAGAAATAAATTTAGGAATTAGAGATAGACTAAAGAGACAAAAGAAATTAAATCCAGGAACATGCTTTCGCTCAACCTTATTTCCTTGATGATTTGATATCATCTTGGAAATCTTTAGTGCCTTTGTTTAGGGAGGAGATAAATCAATAGATGTTTAAGTAAGTGTTTATAAGTGACGTCTATGATTGAAAGTTAGAAATTCATATCTAACGGTCTTAATCTGTGCACATCATTATTATCTCATTAATTTATCATAATAAATATTTTATTAATCTCTCATGATAAATATCTTATTAATTATCTAAATGAATATATACTCTCACTCAATAGATAACAACTATGTTAATAATTACATCAATAGATATTATGGGTAATTAGGGTGATATTTGTGAGTGGCAGTGCATGGAGCCCGTGGCGGGAATGATGCTGGTGAAAAAGGTAGTTGTAATGGGTGGTTCTGGTGGTGGTATCATAATTAGTCAATATAGCAATGTTTATTCATTGTCGTTATGACACAAATAACATTATTTTTTACAAGTTGTGCTTGATTTTTTAGGTGTTAAAATAAGCTCGATCAAATACAAAAGAAAAATAATAATCAAAATGTATAAAGAAACTTTAAATAGTAACAACAAATGAATAACACCGTTCAAAATAATTTTTTTCACTTATTTTCTTGGCCGTGCCGTTACGGCACGGACCAAGTTCTAGTATAAGTATATAACAAACATCACCTCCGTTCTTTACCAAATGGGAGAGGTGTCATTCCTATCCATGCAGCCGGTGGACAATGAAATTTGGGGGTTTTCTGTATGAACCTGGGATTTGCAGGTCAAGAAAAATTACAAGGGATCGAGGTCAGTTTGAAACAGTGGGCATGTTGTATTTGTGAATTTGTCGCAGTCAATTCAGTTTGGAGGCGAGAGTTGGATGAATTTGTATGAGCCATTGCATAGCAGTAGTGGTGATTGTTTTCTAGTTCCCTGCATCGACAGAATCGAAGGTGCTTTGGATGGAACTGATTGAGGCCAGTAGTGATCGCGGCATGGTCGAAGAATGTTCTCAATGAAGAAATGCACAACAGTGAAGAAGATAATTCGTTGTTCTGTGTGTTGTTTGTGACTGTAATGAGTTTGATGGGTACCAGCTAACGGTGCTGATAGGTTTTGTCCGCCAATACAGTAGGCAAATTTCTGGCAAGCAATAGTGTTATCATGAATGGGTGATGTGGCTGGATACAGGAAGGAGTGGCCGACATTGAGATGGTTGCATCCGAAGTTAGCCAGACGAAATGGAGTCTGGGGTCATACTGGGCCTGAATTGGTTCGACTGTGATCTCGAGCCTGTACTAAATGGTTGCTAAATATGTTAAATGAATTTGGTTGATTTGAGTGGAGCCATCTCTGCCGGTGGAGGGTGATGTTGTTGATGCAGTTAGAAAGAAAAGTAACGTGTAACGTTGAGGAATGATTCTGAAATTATGGAGAGATATAATCGCATGCAGGTCAAAGATTTGGTCTTCCCTATGACAGAGAGATTTAATTTCATGCACAAATGCACGTGAAAGAAAAGTGAAGAAGGTGTCGACATCCAAGAGCCAGGGAGAGTTTGGGAGATTACAGAGTATCACAGAGGCGAGAATCGATCATCAGAGAAACCTACTGCTGCTGCCATTGAAGAACACGAAGAACATTGGACGTCTAAGAAAAGTCGTTCATGCTATAGTGTTTACGACTCAATCGAAGGGTCGCAGTTCAGAGACAGTCTTCAAGAAACAGTAATAGCAACAGGAAGCTTTTGTCGTTCTTTGTAACAGCTCTGTTTGTAACACTTATAATTGTTACAAACCCGGTTTTTATTATATTTCTCCCATTTTCATCATTTGTGAACCCTTTGAGCAATAATAATCTTACTTTGAGCGTGTTTCGAACATGATGTGCTAGACCCAACCTCTGGGGCGATGGAGGAACCCAACTTTCACAAATATGGTAATTCTATCAATTCTTGTTTAGACTACTTGCACTATTATTCAAATGATTTATGATTTTCATTGAATGGTTGTGATTACAATTGATGGGTCATGCTTAGCTTAGATGTTTTGATCTCCCATGCTTTAGTTTTACACCCATTACTTTCGAAATATACCTTAGGCAATGAACTAGAGTCAATTAAACTTTATAATTTGAGCTTTCATTGTTTAGAATTGATATATGAACCATATGAGTGTGGAAATTGGTGGAATCCTAGCCCCGGTCTCTCCATATTTTTTTTACAACATTTTTTAATTGAGTTTGTCATTTTTATTTATAAGAATTAAGTCTAAAAATTCTTCTTTCACAAGTCTCAAGAACCTTCTTACTACAACATCATTGAAAATACCATCATACTTCATTTCAACCTCTTGTACGTGTTCCACCAAAAATATTTGGATGTGTTTGTTATGTTCATATCCACAAATAGGGTAGGCGTAAACTAGATCCTAGAGCTCTTAAGTGCATTTACTTTGGGTCCTCATATACCCAAAAGGGTTACAAATGTTGCCACCCTCCCACTGGTAAGTTTTTGTATCTATGGATGTAACCTTTACTGAAGATACACCTTATTTCTCGAGAGTTGAGACTTCTCTTCAGGGGGAGAGTAGAATTGGTGAAGATCAGTCTGGGTATGATTTATGGAATGACCTATGCTCTGCACCTAACTTAAGTAAGGAATGTGAGACTACTCCATCAATATCACCTTTACTTCTTCAAGTATACAAATGAAGAGACAAGGCCCCTCTTTCTCAGCCTCGTCAATTATCTACTCCGGTGACAGGTAATTCTGAACTAGAACCTCCTACAGTTCAGATTGAAACTACTTTGAGTACTTACGAGAATGATATTTCAGTTGATGAATTTACTAATGTTGTAGAAGAAGAAAACCATAGGTCTTCTAGATATCATACTCGTACTCATATTCCTCTATCTCGGTATGGCTTTTCTACCGACCACCCAATTTCCAATTTTGTGTCTTCTCATCGCATGTCACCTACTTATATTGTTTTTGCAAACCACTTATCATCCGTGAGTATACCTACAAGGATTGAGATGCTCTTGATGATCCGAAGTGGAAGGTAGATACGAAGTAAGAAATGGAATCCCTAGACAAGAATGGCACCTGGAATGAGGTCAAACTGCCAAAAGGGAAGAATACGGTTAGTTGTAAATGGGTATTCACTGTGAATTACAAGTCTAATGTAACATTTGAAAGACATAAGGCAAGATTAGTATCTAAAGGACAAACTCAGACTTATGGAGTTGATTATCAAGAAACCTTTGCTCATGTTGCTAAGATGAACACTATTCGTTTCTTGTTATCTTTGGCAGCAAATAAGGACTAGCCACTTCATCAGTTTTATGTGAAGAATGCTTTTCTTAATGGTGATTTGGAGGAGGAGGTATACATGGACATTCCTCCTGGATTTCAAACAACCACTAATGAAGGGAAAGTATGCAAGTTGAAGAAATCCTTATATGGTTTGAAGCAGTCTCCAAGGGCATGGTTTGGAAGGTTTACCCAAAGTATGCGGAGATATGGATTTCGAAAAAGTCAGGCAGATCATACCCTATTCCTCAAACGTTCAAGGAACGGGAAGCTGACCATGCTTATCGTCTATGTGGATGACATTATAATGACAGGTGATGATGTTGAAGAAATGGGGAAGGTAAAATCTTACTTGGCCAAGGAATTTGAGATAAAGGACTTAGGAGAATTGTGCTACTTCCTAGGAATTGAAGTGGAAAGATCAAAAAGGGGCATCTACATCTCTCAAAGGAAATATGTCCTGGATCTTCTAGCTGAGACAGGAATATTGGGCTGCAAGACGATTGACACACCCGTTGAACCGAATCAGAAGATGGGAGAAGACACCGATGGTATTCCGGTGGACAAAAAAAGATATCAAAGGCTAGTGGGAAGACTGATTTATATCTCTCACACTCGTCATAATATTGCATACTCCAAGAGAGACATATATGAATGCAGTGTATCGAATACTTCGCTACCTAAGGTCGGCACCAGCAAAAGGACTTTTATTTTATAAGAATAACCACACAGAGGTTGAAGCATACACAGATGCATATTGGGCAGGCTCCGTAATTGATCATAGGTATACATCTGGATATTGTTCATTTGTGGGAGGAAACCTAGTAACTTGGCGCAACAAGAAGAAATCAGTTGTAGCTAGATCCAGTGAAGAAGCAGAGTTTAGGGCTATGGCTCATGGAATCTGTGAGTTATTATGGTTAAGAATATTGTTGACAGATATTGGTTTCAGGCCTAGAGGTCCTATGAAGTTGTACTGCGACAACAAGGCCGCAATCAACATTGCTCACAATCCATTCCAGCATGACAGAACAAAACATGTGGAAATGGACAGACATTTCATTAAAGAGAAGTTGAATGCAGGGATTATCAGTACTCCGTTTGTAAGAACAGGAGACCAGATTGCAGACATGCTGACTAAAGGAGTTCCTAGTCGACCATTCAACTCTTTCCTCGACAATCTAGGAATGCATGACATCTATGCACCTGCTTGAGGGGGAGTGTTGGAATGAGTCATGAATGTCACTGTATAGTTAGTACTATAGTGTTAAATTACTGTAGAGTTAGTGTTAGTGTTAGAGATATTTTCTTCCTAACCTAGATGTGTAAGGATACCTAATTGTATAAATGAGGAGCCTCTCCTTTGGGTAAAGATCAACCCTTTCACTATATTTTTCTCTGTTTTTACAGAATTACCGAAGGCATTTTTTGGGCATACAAAAAAAAATTTCCACCCAAGGTGGAAAAATAAGGGGTAGTGTAATTACTTATATATCCTCAAACAATTTAAATTACTAATATGTCCTTACCCTTAATGGTTAGGTTCGGCTTGTACGATAATCATAATATGTGCCGAACATTTTTAGATGCTCTAAAGAAAAATTAATGGTTAGGTTAGAAGCATACGATAATCATAATATCTGCATTAACCTAGTGCATTTATAAGATTCGGCTCACAATTAAGTTGTGTTTTTAGCCGAACTGTTCTTCACAAAATCTTCCTGTAAGTGTATATGAACAATTTGGCTTGAAATTTCATGCAACTTCAAGCCGAACCTAGTCACAGAAAGAGATGCGTAGGGGTTCGGCGTATTCGATAATCATAATATGTGCCGAACCAATACAAAATTATTAACCAGGAATGTACATGATCAGGTTCGGCTTATATTCTACTTATTCAAATAGCCGAACAATGTGTTTCCAACAGGTTTAGGCGGCTATTTAATTTCTAAATATAAGTTTAACCCTAAACATTTTTTCTTCCAGACAGTTCAGTGTAGGGTTCGGCTTATTTGGACAATTCAAAACGAGCCGAACTAGGTAGGTTCGGCTCTTAATCAACACTTCCAGCTAGCCGAACTGTTCATCCAAACTCGCCGAACCTTAGTGAAAAAACACAAACTTTTGATGATTTTAACCTACAAAAGCGAGATTAAACATAAGATATGATTTTAACCTACGCCCCCCCAAACCCCCTCCCCCCGGATAGTGGCAAGTAATCTTAAAACTAATCACTAATCAGATTTATTTTACCTAATCATTACTATTAACACTAATCCTAAAAGGGCATATTTGTCATTACCAAAAAAAATTGGTTAAGGGGCTTCTAATATTGCTATTTACACTCCTATTTTGTCTTACTTGGTATGCCCAAAATGTTTTTGGTATACCCAAAAACTGCCTTCGAATTACCACTTCACATTATTTCTTAAAGCAAGCCCATTTGAGTCCAGGCCACATAGAAGAGAGCTTCCAACCTTCCATCTATTGGTCACACAGCAGAGCTATTCTCATCATGCAAACGATGAAAATGATATATAACTGGCGCTGAAAATTTGTGTTTAAATTAGGTGAGAGCAATATTTTTCTTACCTGAGTGAAAATATATAGCACACCAACGGAAAAAAATGTGTACAAAATGAAGGTCTCACACATAACAATGAAAAGAATGACCAGCCAAAAAATTTAATTGACACAATTCTGAAGAAAGTCACAAAATATGCAGCTGAAAAATTGCCAAATGAGAATTAATTACGTTTCTAAAATTATTTAGTGCCAATTAAACATGAAATCTTCAAGGACAGGATTTTTTTAATTGAAATGCTGAAACAGTAAGTGCAAGTATTCTTATCATGCTCTTCCCCTCACTATTCGTAGAACCTTTTATCGGTTTGACCATTCCAAAACAGATTTTGATAGATCACCCAAGTCCAACAATCATGTCCTGAACTAAAAGCACATTTCTAAGCCTTTAAGCAACTATAACTTCTAATTGTTGCCGACTGATAACGCCTCATGCCAAGAAAAATCTTCCAAACTAAATTGGAATATGAATTAACAAAAGTTCATTAAAGCACTTCCAAACACTAACAAACATCAGATTTCACAATATTCCTGGTTGAGTCCATTAATAGCATTTCCTAGTTGGGTCTGTCCCCTGTAAGCATTCAAATGCTCCAACACACTAAAAATTGATTTGCAGAAGAGAGATGATAGGAGGGGTTTTCAACTAGGATGGTTAGCTTCTGTTCTTTGCAGCCTCCTAAGAATAGAGACTCAAAATCAGATAAACAGTTATCTGATATGACAATGTACAAATCCAAATAGGTATCTCCCTCCAAAGAAAAAAAACAGTACATGTTAGAATACGGGCATCCAACTCAAAACCAATTTGCAGGATTTGATATGCCCAGACAATGTGGGACTAATAATCTCAACAGTACCCTGACTAATAATCTCAACAGTACCCATATCTAAAATAGTAATATCAAAACCTGAGAGTAGCAAAGTATGACAAAATAAGCTGCTGATGCAAGAAAGGAGGGTTTTCTACTACAGCATGAGAACTATTTTACACTACCTACTTAATCGATTAAGAGCAAGTGCATAAAGGTTCAGATTTACCTGACCTGCCGTGATTAGCAAGTGCAGTAAGGATTTTCCTTCTAACATGATAAATGCCGCATAGTTCTCTTAGTTGCAGGAAAGAATGTTGAAGTAATTCTTGAGTGAATGATTTATGCATCTCAACCACGGCAACACCAACTTGCGTAGATTGAAACACTATGGAACTTAGAAATACGGGATAAACCAAGTGAAATGGGATTCCTTGAGTGAATGATTTAAAACTTTCTGAGCATATACAAGTAATTGCATTGTCTAATAATTCAAGTAATAATCATCAAGAAACAAATAAAAACATGAATAGTAAATTGGCCACCATTACTGAAGTCGAGAAACAGGACAAACTAACTATAGAAAGGATAATATCTTACTGTTCCCATAGTTCTTCCCGTACTCACCACTCCTGCAGGTAGCTTATCTTTAATGCACTGGCCGTAGTCATCGAAACCTTTCAAGTTACTAGTTCCTCCTGGAATGAAGGTTTTCAGCGAAAGGATGTTTTCCACTTGAGCATGCAGCTGATAATCCATGTACGGACAATAAGGATTGTCATCCTCACCAATACTGCTCTCTGCGGAGATTCCTTCCATCCTAAGCTTGAATAATAAACGATTTAGCTTATTACAAGAGTTGGAAAACTTTACGACCTTAAGATGTTTCATCTGAAAATTGTAGAATATAAGATTGTCCCCGTCGAACCAGTACAATAACATCTGATCAGAGAAACTCAGCATACGCGTAGCAACGGTAGTACTAGTAGTAGAATTAGTAGCAGCAGTAGTGCCAAAGTAACAACAGAAGGGAGCTGCTGGCAAACCCTCCTCCTTCATTTGAATATCGAAAGTTTCTCCCTTTTCCCATACTTGTTTGACCTTGTCCTTCAATATATACAGATGCACCTTAAAATGACAACGGCAAAAAGTTCTCTGATCGCTACATTGATGACGGCGAAGGTGACGAAACCTGTTGCTTACCATTATCTTTTCAGAACGTGCGACACAAGGATATCCTTTAAACTCCAGAAGATGATGATCAACTTCAATATATTGATGCTCATTCACCGGGGATAGCGTACATTCAGCTGGGAACCGAATGAACTGAATCTTCTCATTGTGAATGTTAAACGAGAGCAGCATTTCAATGTTATTATAATCATTAATAAACTCAATGTGATTAACATCAGCTTCTTCTTCTATTACTCCTCTACTAGTTACCCTCCAAAAAAGATGACCCCCACAAAGGGTAGCTTGTCTATGAGAACTTCTCAAAACCTTTGTTATCATTCGACTAGGTATCGAAGAACAACCTGGTGGCGGTGACATATCAGCAGTCCTAGTAACTATCGTTCTCCATGAATTAGTTCCCAAAGTAACGACCATGCAAACAAATTCAACATTCGCTGTTGAAGTATAGATAACTACAGCTTTATACTCTTCCGATAACGAATCAAAACCAAAACCATGACACAAATGCTTGCATGATCCCCCATTCGGAGTTATAAAGGGTAGGGAAAGTGTTTCACACCGATTCGGGTTAATGACCGTTACTTCACCATCAACATGACCATCTTCACTAATTACTTTAACACAAGCTAAGCCATTACAGTAACCTACTAGTTCCATTGTTTTTTTGTAACTTATGGTCCATAGTATTTTGGAATCAAGCAATTCATCATCACTACCACCACCAATTTGTACACCAAAAAGAACGACACGCCTCCAATTGTGTTCGAAAACATTTAGAAGACTAAAGACTAGATTATTTTTATTTTTATTCTGGACAAAATGTGCCACAGCAAATCGTGTATCATTGGCAATTAAATTGCACCAAAACTTACTGACGCAGCAGAATACGGCTAGAGTCCGAGCTGGTAATTTGGTGAGAATCAGTTCGATAATCAATTCCCGGGGAAGATGTCGCTCTTCTTCTTCTTCTTCTTCTTCTTCTTCTTCTTCTTCTTCTTCATCTACTCTTTCTTTTACTATTTTGTTCCTCTGGTTCTGCTCTTCATCGATAATCATACTCTGAAGATGAAAATATAGCTATTAAAATTTATGCCGACGAATAATACTCCATATAATCGAAGAAAAGTTTTGAGGTTTATCAATCAATCAATTCAATTCATCAACCACAGAGAAGGGGAGAAGAAAATTGAATTCAAAGAGAGTAAGTAAGAGAGAATTATGCAGAGGGTAAAAACATGAGAAAAATTTACGCCCCTTTCTCTCTCAAGTTGAAAAATGGAAATGGATCCAATTTGTAGTAGTTCCCTGGTGTAAGGTTTTTAAAGCGTGAAGCGTTTTTAATTTTTAAGAAGCGAATCATATGTTGAACCGTGAAGCAATCATTTATGGTTTGTTATTAAAGCGCCGTATTTTAAAATATACGCCTATAAATATCATTAAAATATATAAAGATTCGATATTTGATGTATGAATATTGTTACAAATAAAAACTACGTTCACTTTTTACACCCAAAACTAGTATGGTATAGGGTGATCCTTGGAAGCAGGAGATCTGACACTCGATCCTTAGAATCCCTTTTATATTTTTCTTTACTTAAATTTTAAATTGGGAAAATGAGGAATATGCCCCAAAATCGACTGTCATTTTGGGGATATGCCCCAGGATTCCAGTTTTTGGGAATATGCCCCAAAGTAACGGTTTCCGTCAAGGAACCGTTAAATAGACTATTTATCGTAAATGTGTATGAACTTTCTCTCTAATTTTTTCGAGATTTTTTCGTCTGAATATGTTCCCGAACCTTGTAAAGGTGTTAATATATCGAAAATCTACCTTTTAATTCGCATATGTGATCCCAAGTGTGTGCGAATCTTGACTACTTAACGGTTTTGGATGGAAATTTGGACGGCTGGGGCATATTCCCAAAAACTGGAATCCTGGGGCATATCCCCAAGATGACAGTCGATTTTGGGGCATATCCCCAATATTCCCTTTTAAATTTTCAAGTGGTTGACTTAGTCAACGCTTCAAGGAAAGTCAAAACTACACTTCGGCAGGAATTATGAAGAAAAATTGAGGACTTTCTGAATCGGAGAAGTAATAAAGTTTACTTTTTAACTTATGCTTCTGGTATTTATACATCCTCTTATGTTTCTCATAGAGAGAGAAATACTTCTCGAAAGTAAGACTAGTTTTTTTTTCTCTTTATATACTAGAAGTAAAAGTTAAAGGCAAATTTTTGACTTTGTTTTCTGATTTTTTCACTATTATTGAGATCTAACCTCTTCCTCTAAATTAGGTGAATAATTATATGTATTATCAAGGGTAAGATTGGAAACACTATTTTCGAGTTTAAGTTCATTATGAGCAATAGTTTTAGGTGCATTTTGGTCCTCCTGATTTTTAAGAGTCTCATTCAGTTTATGAGTTTCATGTACAATATCATTGCATTTCTCAAGTAACTCTTCTAAAGAAAGGCTTAAACATTCATCACTACGTGATATACCAGTCATTTGTTCAAACTGTTTCTTAATTAAGGGCACTTCCATGGATTCAACAAAAAAGAAAAATGCTTGGGTAAACGGGCAAGTTTAATGGTTTGCCCACTACGGTCCTTAAGGAGCCATGCGTCTCTTCATATACCATGCGAGTCATGAGTACTCGCCAGCGTTTTTTCTCCGTCCGCATGGTTCAAGTCTACTCGTTGGCGGCTCAGAGTAATCTGCGCGTCTCTTTTCTGCCCTCTAATGGCTACACCTGATTTTCATCATCCAATGGTTCTAATTTTTTTCCCTATAAATTCAACACATTCCAACTCTTAAAACACACAAATTTATTTCTCTTCACTCACTAGAATTTGTAGAAAGATGTCTCGACGCTTGTTAGTTCGGTGAGCTCAGAATACTCGAGAAGAAGATTTATCTATTTGTAGAACTATATATGTGTTATTACAAACTCAACTTGTTGAACCCTATCCGGGCGTGAATTTCTGGGTGGGTACTTACGATAAGTTTAGAGAAAGGATATTTTCTGAGGAGCTGGTAATTTGGTGAGAATCAGTTCGATAATCAATTATACTCCTAAGGAAGATGTGGCTCTTCATCATCCATTTTCTTCCTGTCGTTCTGCTCTTCATCGATAATCATACTCTGAAGATGAAAATATAGCTACGGATAGATCAATCGGTCCATTCAATCCATCAACCACAGAGAAAGAACGAAGAAAATTGAATTCAATGAGAGAATTATGCAGAGGGTTAAAACATGAGAAATTTTACGCCCCTTTCTCTCTCAAAGTTGGAAATGGATTTATTTGGATTTTAGAGTAGTGTTGAGAAAAGTGACTCTAGAGGTAGAAGTTTTTTTTTAATCTTTTGTTGGGAAGTCGGGGAATGACTTTTCACTTTTCAGTTCCATGAAGTAAAAAGGCTGAAGTTATGAAGAGAAATTGAGAATGGCTTTCCAGAAGTAATAAAGTTCGGTTTTTACGAGGTAAATTTTTTTTTCCAACTTTTTAGAGAAGTACCCCTTTGGCGCCTGCACGGTACTTTTCTCTTATTTGAAGTTCAGAAACCAACGTGATTTGCAATATTATACCGAATACAGTCTAACCTCAATAAATGAATGCCTTTGGGACAAAAAAAAATCTTTTAGCGGGGTTATTTATTTATCGATAAATAAATATTTTATTCATTTTTCGATAAACGAATATTTATTCATTTAGACAATATTTTTTTAATTAAGAAGTTAAATTGTATAAGAAAAGATTTACAAGTGTACGCAGACGGTAATCGAAGGCCTCAAAAATGTAGAGTCATTTTTCTTGCCCACGAACACAACATCTAAAATTATCAAAGATGATTATGGACAGGGGATTTTGTGTCTTCCGTGATGGAAGAAGAGAAAAATGAAACTTGTATTTATACTGTGTTGTTTACATATTTAGAGTAAATTACAAAAAATGGAAAATATAAAAGGTTAAGAATTCAGTTCCCTAAAATACGAAATCTTATACTAATCTTTACATATATAGCTTTAACCAATTTAATTTGAAATCAATGTCTTCTTCATGAATCTTCAATCACAGCTAACTTTACTTCATTGACTTTTGCTACAGCTAATTCATTGCCATTTATAATCAGACTAATTGATGCGAATATATCTCACTGAATGAATGTTATATTTGCATTTAACATTGCATGCAAGGAATAATTTCTCACATGCAATCGTAACAACCTTATTTCTTAATTAGAGACAAACCCATCTTCAATCAGACTTCTAAACCTTCAATTTCACACAAACCCACATACAAATCAAGAACCCTAAATCAGTTCATCTCCAAAACAACTTTAGAAATTCAATTAAGCATCAACCCCTTCTTATCATAACTGTTAACAACTCAAATAATAATCAATTCAACTAAAACCAAACCTAAATTTCCAAACCCTAATTCCAATTACGACGGTAACACTATCCTCTTCATCACGTGATCAAATAACACCAACCGCACCACTAACACTCCATTCTTACCGATTTCCCTAAGTCTCTTTTGATTTCAACCCAAGAATCCTTTCTCAAAATCGCCAGAGGCGATGAACAGAGAAGAAGAAGAAGAAATAAGAATAAGAAGAAGAAGGAAGAAAAAGTAAGAAGAAATGCGATTTAGTTTTGGTATATAAGACCAATTGGAAACACTAGGAAACGCATCAAATTTGATAAGGGAAAGTCACGACGTGTCAATGGTGTACCACTAGCAGTTTTTCCATGAAATGACGAATTTACCCTTCATACTAAATCAATGATAACTTCTTCGTCCGGTATCCGATTGACACATGCGAGTAGTCCATTCTACGTAAATTTTCAAGAACTATTCCGTGATACTAGTTTCGTAGCTAGATCATTGTTAGATTAATTCCTATTAATTAACGTTTGTATTAAACTAATTGAGACATTAACGGCTAATTCGACACTTGACTGGTCTAATAGCGTTGACGAGCTTGAGGGTCCGCTCATGAAAAATAGGATTTTCAGTGATATGAATTGCTGCTTGATTGTCACAAAATACATTGATGGGTTGGGGATGTGAGATCCCCAAATTATCAAGTAAGAATTTTAACCATTGGAGTTAAGATGCCAAAGAAGCTAGGGCCCGATATTCGGCCTCGGCAGAAGAACGAGAAATTGTGGGTTGCTTTTTTGCTTTTCCATGAAAGAGGACTAGAACCAAGCATGGTAAGATAACCATTGGTCGAGCGACGAGTGGTTGGACATCCAGCCCAGTCGGAATCTGCATAGTAATTTACTTGAAGTGGGATAGAAGATGATAAGAGTATACCATGACTTATGGTACCTTTTAGGTAACGTAGTACCCGGAAAGCAGCATCCAAATGAGCACTTCGTGGTTGATTCATAAATTGACTCAAATGATTGACGACATAGGTAATATCGGGACGAGTAATAGTAAGATATAGAAGATGACCAATTAATCAACGGTAAATTGATGGATCATCAAGGAGTATACCATCCGTGGATCGAAGACGAAGATTTTGATCCATAGGAAAGTCTGCAATTTTACCACCACAGAGTCCTGCATCATTGAGGATATCAATGATATATTTTCGTTGACATAAAAATAAACCTTTCGGTGAATGAGAGACTTCTATTCCCAAAAAATATTGCAAACGACCTAAATCTTTGATAGAAAATGTACTTGCTAATAACTTTTTGAGATTAGAGATAGCTAGTTCGTCATTACCAGTGATGATAATGTCATCAACGTAAACTAAAATAAATATTGAGGTATCACCTTGATGAAAAGTGAATAAAGAATAATATGAGTAAGCTTGTTTAAAACCATGGTGTAATAAAGTGGATGAAAATTTTGCATACCATTGACGAGACGTTTTCTTAAGACCATAAATAGATTTGTGCAGTCGACAAACTCGTGTATCACAAGGTTGAGAAAAACCATGTGGAACCTTCATGTAAATCTCCTCTTCTAAGTCACCTTGTAAAAAATCATTATTAACATCTAATTGATAAAGATTCCAACCTTTGATGGTTGCGACAGATAATAAGGCACGAACAGTGACCAATTTTTCCACAGGAGCAAAAGTCTCATGATAATCAATGCCTTCAACTTGGGTATACCCTTTGGAAACTAATCGAGCTTTATAACGCTCAATGGAACCGTCAGATCTTCTTTTGATTTTATAAACCCATTTACACCCGATGGCAACTTTACCCGGTGGTAATTCTTGTCGATCCCACGTGCCATTTATTTCAAGTGCACCAACTTCGTTTTTCATGGTTGTACACCAAACCGGAATTTTTACAGCTTGTGTATATGAGGTGGGTTCGACATCCGTAATGACGTTAGTCAAAAAAGTCTTGTGATAAGACGAAAACTTATCGAAATACAAATAAGTTTGTAATAGATACGGAGTGTTAGATGAATTGTGATTGATCATGCTAACAGCATTGAGGACATAATCATTTAGATGTGATGGAGGTCGACGTTCATGAGAAGGGTGAATCTTTGGTTGATTATTTAATGAATGTGAATTAAGTGGAACTTCATCATTAGGATTCTCCAATGATAAGGAATCAACAGTAAGTGGTGTTGTTGACGATGAATTAGGATTCTCCAACAATTGTGAATCAACAGTAGGTGGTACTGTTGACGATTGATTAGGTGTTAGAGGTGACAATGGGAATGTTGATTATGATTGAGTTTCATGTGTATCTATACACATTGGAATATCATCATCAACATAAGGATCATCCAAGGGGTGTACACAACTTGGAAGGTGTGAGTCTGCCATAGAATCAAAAGGAATGATATGGAAAAATATTTTCTTGAAAAATAACATCACGAGATGTATATATTTGTTTCTTTTAGATATCATAAACTTTGTATCCTTTTTTAGCATGAGGATATCCTACAAATATGAACGGTTTAGACCGCGCATCAAATTTATGTTGTATGTGCATGTTTTTGGCAAAACAAAGACAACCAAAAACTCGCAAAGCTATATAGTTAGGAGAAGAGCCGAGAAGTGCCTCATGAAGTGATTTATAACCCAAAATATGTGTGGGAATTTTATTGATTAAGAAGGTGGCAGTGAGTATACATTCGCCCCAAAAATTTAAGGGAAGATTTGCTTGAATTCGCAAGGCCCGAGCAACATCCAGCAAGTGCCGGTGCTTGCGTTCTACGATTCTTTTTTCTTATAAAGTGTTGATGCAACTCCGTTGATGAATTATTCCATGATCTATGTACCATGATTTCATCTCATTGGAGAGAAATTCGCTACCATTATCAGATTGAATGGTTTGTAATTGAGGTAAAAATATTTTACCCGATCCAGAATTAATCTGATGAACTTTGGACTGAAATTGAGTAACAACATAGGTGAAAAAATATTTCATGAATTTAGATGTTTCAGATTTAGTTTTCATGAGGTAAACCCAAGTGCAACGAGTAAAGTCGTCAACTATAGTCAAAAAACCGATCTTGATTGAATGAAGGAACCTTGAAAGGTCCCCATAAGTCACAATGTATTTTTTGAAATGCAAAACTACTACTTGATTCACTATGCCCAAATGACATTCTTGCTTGTTTAGCTTGTGGACATATCCCACAATGCTTATTACATGCTGAAGAAATAAAACTAAATTTGCTAGAAAGATATTTAAATCTAGATAATGATGGGTGGCCTAGCCTCCAATGCCAGAGATCAAAAGTTCCACTAACTGTGAGTAGTGTTGTTGGAGGAAACTTGAGATGATAAAGACCTTGATGAAATTCACCCAGACCAATCTGGGTTTTCTTTGATAGGTCCTGAAAAGTACAATATTGAGAAGAAAATTCAGCTACACAATTTAATGATTTTTTGAGTTGACCCACAGAGATTAGATTGAATTTAAAAGATGGTATATGATAAATATTTTCTAAATATAATTTAGATCTGAATTTTATAGTACCGATATGGCTAACAGATATATGGGAGCCATCCGGTAATTGAACATATAAATTTTTAGGTGCAGGATTATACTTGGAAAATATGTTAGATCGTAACAAGTATGATGGGTTGCACCAGTATCAATAATCCAAGTAGATGATTGAAATTTATTTTTATTACCTGCGAAGATAGCTGCTGCTATAGGGGAATCTTCCACACCATCATTAGTGGAAATCATAGCCAGTAGCTTTGAATATTGTTTTTGAGTGAGATTGAATAATGGAGCAGATGAACTTGATGTTTCAGTATCCATATTTGGATTTTGAGAAGATGAAACAAGTGTAGTACCTTCCTTAGCTTTTTTTGGGTATCCATGAATTTTATAACACGTAGATTTTGTATGTCCTACTTTGCTACAATGCTCACAGTAAGGTCGTGGACGTTTGTTGGATGAACGAGATGATGAACGATCATTATGGCGATCTTTGATAGTGTATAAGTGTAAGTGTGTGATTGAGTGTATGAGAGGTATATTGATTATATGTGCCAGGTGTGCATATGAGTTGTAACATAGAATTCCAGGTTGTGTCTGAGCTGTAATGCCAGCCCGTAAGAGAAGAAGAGAGGTATGAGCGAGTATATAAACTCATCTTGTGTCTGTAACTGTACTTTTGATAATTAATAATAGTTTCTATTCAATCTTATCACAATGTAGACATTAGGATTTCTCCATGGTATCAGACCCTGGGAATTTCAATTCTCAGGGGGTAAGATTCTATGGCCTAGTTTTCTTCATCACCACCACCACCACCGCCGCCTGATTATCATCTTCATCAGCACCACCACCACCACCATCTTCATCAACATCAATTCATCATCTTCATCAAGAAATTAGGATTTTCTGCTTTGATTTGGTTCTGATACAACAACACAACTCACAGTGCGTTAATCTCGATTTTAATTTCGGCTGCTGCAACAATTAGTTTTCGTTTTCTTTTCCCAACTTTTTAGATCTATTTTCTGGTACGAATTTGATTTCCTTTTTACATTCAGTTTTTCATTCTCGTCCGATTTAAATTTCCATTTCGATTTCGTTGATTTTTCTATTACTGTTATCATGTAAGACTCAGGATCAGCTGAGCATTGATTTTATCTTTTCAGTTTGTTAGAGATAATGCCTTTCTTCATCATGTAAGACTGAGGATCAGCTCAGCATTGATTTTCCTTTTTTATTTTATTTTTTTGTTTTCAATTTGGTCGTTGTTGAATCACAATCGTCTCAGTTCTTTGATCTTTTGTTTTTGGATCTTTTGATTTCAATCTCTCATTTTCTACACAATTATTTCGATTTTCTTCTCTACTCTACTTTGATTTGTCATTTCGATCCTCAATTCTCGTTTACTATTACTTTGATTTGTCCACTCGATTTTCTGCCGATTCTTGGTCCGATTTAATGTTCTTGGAACAATTATTCGATATTGATTTCCGATCTCTTTCTTTGTGTTTTCTTGGAGTTTTTTGCTTCCTGTTTGTATTTCTTGCCATTGTTCAAGGCTAGCGAATGAACTGCAGTGGATTTGATTCATCTAGTGAGAGTAGATTGAATCACTTTCTTCAGATCTGGTTAGTTTTGATCCAATAAAGGTGTGTGTGTGTTACTGAATCACCATGAGTACCTACTACAACCTTCTTCTGGATGCAGTTAGTGAGTATTTCTTATTTGTCAAACTCTGTCTCCTATTTCTAATTGCCAAGAGATATTACTGCAGATTGTTATGTGTTGTTTATAAATAAAGGAAGCACAGTGGAGACTGCTGCTTGTTATTTTCTTTGCTTTTAAACCTCAAGAGTGTGTGAAATAAATAATTGCAAGATGATAGTGATCTACTGATCTTGCTGGATTTTCTTTTCTGCTGGTTTAGTATGTAAACGGTGGTGGTGGTATGTAGACATTAGGATTTCTCCAATCTTGAGTTCTTTGAACATTCAAAGTGGTGGAGTCGACAACAGGTACTGACAGAGAGTTGATTTCCTGCTGCTTCTCTTCCTGACGGATCAAAGAGTAGATCTTTGTCGTTGACGGAAATGGATCCATGAGCAGTATCTGACTGTGAATAGCAGAGAATCGATCATTCAAGCCTTGAAGAAACTCCATGGAATGATCCTGGTTGTTCTTTTCCATGGTTGCTTTACCGTGTCCACAGATACACGGGTTGATCACAACCAATGAGTTTAACTCATCCCATGGGGATTTCAGTTTTGTATAATAAGTGGAAACATCCATTCCATCTTGTTTGAGACAAGTAATCATATGCTTCAGTTGATAAATTTGTGGCGCATTAGACTGAGAAAAACGCTCTTCAAGATCGACCCATATAACATGAGCCGTTTCTGCATATAAGATGCTAGAACGTATGTCAGGATTAACATAGTTCAAAAGCCATGAACTTACCATATCGTTACACCGATTCCACTTGCGCAACTTGTTTTCATCAGTTGGTTTGCTGATTGTTCCATCTATGAAACCAATCTTATTCTTTGCATGTAAAGCCATCGTGATACCGCGACTCCATGTTCCATAATTGTCGCCAGAAAGTGCATGAGATAGCAGCACCGCAGTTGGATTGTCCGAGTGATGCAGTTCGAGAGGATCAGCGGAAGTGTTGGTGGAATGATGGGTATTATTCTGTGATGGAACGCCATTTGGATCAGAAGTATCTTGCCCTGTCATTGTGATATTGAGGTTTGAAAGAAGAAAAAAATTGACGAGGTCTCTAAATCCTAGTACCCAGCTGATACCATATCAAAAATGATTATGGATAGGGGATATTGTGTCTTCCGTGATGGAAGAAGAAAAAAATGAAACTTGTATTTATACTGTGTTGTTTACATATTTAGAGTGAATTACAAAAAATGGAAAATATAAAAGGTTAAGAATTGAGTTCCCTAAAATAAGAAATCCTATACTAATCTTTACATATATAGCTTTAACCAATTTAATTTGAAATCAATGTCTTCTTCATGAATCTTCAATCACATCTAACTTTACTCCATTGACTTTTGGTACAGCTAATTCATTTCCATTTATAATCAGACTAATTGATGCGAATATATCTCATTGAATGAATGTTATATTTGCATTTAACATTGCATGCAAGGAATATTTTCTCACATGCAATCGTAAATCCTAACAAAAATTCAACCATGTGAGCATTCAAAGTTCATTACCGACGTCGTTTTTATTCTAGCATATTGCAAAGCCTTGAAGTTGACCCACCAAATCTTGAAAAGATTAACATTTTGGATGCTATTAATTTTGATACTATGGCTTGGAGATTTGATGAGACGGCAAAAACAATTACAAATTGTTTCCGTCATTGTAAGATTTAGTCTGAAGATTACGTTATAGAAATGTGATAGACATCGAGTATTTTTTTAACTATCCTAACGAGAATGATACAGTTATGGAATTTCCAAGTTCAACAGACAAAGAAATTATTGAGTCAGTAATGAATGATGAGAATCATCCTGAACCAGATGATAGTAGAGTCATACCAAATGTGTCATCTAAAGATGCCTTTCAACCGATGGTCACTTTAAAAAGTTACTTGGTACAACAAGAGCAAAATATTCCAGAAATTGTACAAGCATTGCATAAAATTAAGGATGTGGTGCATTTTGGTTTGGGTGGAAGAAAAAGACAACCAACGATAGACGAAATTGTTTTGTAGAAACATCTGAGGAACCCAAGTTTGGTTCCTCTCTCTTCTATAAACCCATCATTAAGATGGTATATATGTACAACCCATTGTACAAGATCTACGTCTAAGATTAATAGTATTGGATTGAATTTAAATTTTCACATTTTTATAGGACTAAATTAACCTTTTTATTCAATTTGACAAAACTAATTAAGAAAAAATAAATTTATTCTTATGACCCTGAAAATTATGGGTCTTACTCTTTTAGCCCCAGGTTTATTTAATAAAATTTACAAATTATTCTAGTGGCCCTGGAATATTATAACCGGTGTGTATATTGTATGCACATAAAAATCAGTGTGCATATTGTCTGCACACTATAAAATATGAAGAAAATTTAAAAAATTGTTTACAAAAATCAGTATGCATATTTTCTGCACATAAAATCAGTGTGCATATTGTCTGCACACTATATAAAATATAAAGAGAATTTTTTTTTTTAATAATTTTCTTTAATTGTTTACAAATAATCTTGAGGATTAGCATCCGGTAAGAAACTATTTGGAAGCCTAACAACAAGCTGAGCACCAACTCCCTTTTGAATAACTACACCCAACCTATGGAAAAGAAATTCCCCAACTCGAACATTAGGATCATGGCTAGCAATATATTTGCGTAGACGTTTTAAAAATTCTATAACATCATCCCCCAACTCTCCTAAGGTGGTAAAAGCAAGCGCTCTAAAACCGTAGCCTTGAGATGTACACTTCTCCAAATATTTAGCATTCTTGCGAGTAACAGCGTTCTTAATGGATGAGCCTGAGACAAAGGAACGAACCCCACCACCGGTGAAAGGTGAAACACCAGTCACATCGAAACACACGTCACGTCCATCGTCCCAATTATATACGAATATATCAGCCGGTCTCAGGGCAGTGCCATTATTCGCAAGCAACCCCAAATAAACTTCCTTCCTAGCTGGAACCCCTGCACGACGACACATGTATGAAATAATGTCACGCATCAAATCATGAAGAAATTTAAGCCCAACTTCATTTGCACAGTGCAAGGCATGATCACCAAAAATATCCATTTCCCTCTTGCAAAAGGGACAAACACCATCCGTTTCAAAAAGGGGGATCCCTAGTCTGTAACGGAGAATTGCACTAAACTGCCTTGATCCAATAGTTTGATTAAGCCCCAAGATAGGAATCGCCATTAGGAAATCCCAAGCATGTTTATATTGGTTGCATTTCCAAAGCACAGAATCACGTTCAGACAAAACAAAGTTGGTGGGAAACTTCTCCTTTATAGCATCAAAATAAATAGTTGCCAAAGAGTTCATAGAATGGGTGGCAACATTACTTGAGCAAATGGGAGAAACAAGCCCACACAATGAATTAAAGTATTCTAATGCTTGTTGAAGGGAAAGTCTATTACCTTCAATACCGGTGCGTCTAAGAATTGTGGACTGCAAATAAAGGGTCTGCAAACAAGAGGCAAGGAAACAATAATGCTTAGTGTCCTGCATTGTATAAACCCCCAAACCTCCAAGTCTGAACGGCAAGGTAGAAATCCTTTGCTGGAGAAGACCGTAACCAGGGCCATCACCAGTAATAATGTGTCTAAGAAATTGAACCAATCGAGTGTCAAATAAATCTTGAGCTTCATATACGAATTCAGGTTTAGTGGTTCTCAGAGCAAAGTAAAGCCGTGACACACCCGCACAATTTCTGAACAACAGCAGTTCACCTTGAGGGTCTTTTAGCTTTTCTAAAGCATCAATAAGAGCTATAGTTTTGCGCACTCTACCGACAACCAAATCTCTATTGAATTGAGCATCAAGACTGACCGGGCCACCCAAATCTCTATTGAATTTAAAAAATTGTTTACAAAATCAGTGTGCATATTTTGAACCCACAATTGGGGGATATGAATTACTTCCCCCAACCAAAGGTGGCTGATAAGGGGTGTCTTTTGGATGCGAAAATACCAAAACACCCTTTCATTAATTATAAAACATTATGAAATGACTGTTTTTCCCTTTCTACTAAACATTAAAATCAAAACCCAAAATCATATATCCCCCTTATCAAATCAGTACCGGCATAGGGTTATGTTTTAAAAAAATTATTTTTCTTCATCGTCTTCCTCATCATTCATTCTTCATCGACGATTAATCGTTGAATCAAAAATTTCTTCGTTGGTCAACCTACCATAACAATGCCTCGGAGAACCAAATCGAAATTAAAACCGATAACCAAATCGCCTGCTCAACAAACCCATGAACAAATAATCGAGAACATTGCTCAACAACTAGAAGATGACGCAGCAGCGAACTCGGATGATCAACCACTAGCAGTCATGGCTTCTCTGAGAAGGTAAGTGATTTTTTTACTCATTTATGATTGTTTTAATCGATTCGTAGCCATGGGTTTAGGTTAGAATCGCCAACAATATCTGAAACTGTCGAGTTCCAGAGAGTACCGGCATTAGATCTTAGTTTGAATACCAAGACAGTTTAGGTACCGGCATAGAATTTGGGTCGAATACGATGCCGGTTTAACTTCCTGAACCTGAAATATCAATACCGGCATACAATAATGGTTGAATACCATACCGGTTTGAGTTCCTGAAAATTAAATTTTTGAACCGTCTTTCGAATTGGGTTGAAGACTATTCCGGTAGTCAACTAAAAACACACATGAACAATTTTTTTTTACCGGCATTGTATCTAAGTTTCGTGAATGTCGGTCCTGAAATACCGGCATCACTTAGTTCAATTGGTGTATGCCGGTTTGACACTTGAAACATTCAGGAATAAACACTGAAAAACCGGCATGCTCGATATTTGAACATATATGCCGGTACATGTTACCGGCATTAGTTTTTTTAAGAGTTGCAATGTCGGTTCCTCAACTGTGATGACTTATCTTATGTTTGTTTCGTTTGCTTATGTTATAGGTCAAAAGCCAAAGAAGCGAAGAAAAATAAAGGTCATATTCTCACTAAAAAAAGGAGGAAGGACGGTCTTGATACTCCCCAGTTCCTGCCTCCACGGGGGAAAGACGCGGGTCGCAAGAAGCGTTTGGGGTTTCAAATAAGAGGGTTAGTTTGGGAGAGTGGTGGTGAACGTAGTGCACTTACAATCCGTGAAGGTACAGTTGTGGACGATGAGAATGATGAAGGGGACAGTGAGGAGGAATATGATGAGGTTCCCCCAAGTCAATTAGCAAGCCAAAGCGAAGTTGGTGAGACTAGTCAACAACCAACACAAGGCAAGGGAAAGGGCAAACACAAACTTAAAGGTTGTCACCTTCCTCACATTGATGACATGATACCCGACCGCGATGATGGTAAAATTTGGGGTCAATCTCCGGAACCAAAAGTACTCTTTGGATACAAGCACTCTTGGGCTCGTACTATCTTTCAAACTTTTGTAAGTATTTGTTATTTTGTGCATGTCCATTGTTTTATCATTTACATTATCTCTTAATCGTATTATCTCATATTTGTAGGATCATACTAAGGCTGTGCGTGTCTGCGAAACCAAGCCGCTCTTTGAGTGGAAATTGTCATTGGAGCATGAAGATGTCCAAACATTAGTAAAGAACTCGGGTCTGTATTCTTTGGTTGAAAATTATGTTAATCCAGATACTGTGACCGTAAATTTCTTCGTCGAAAGGTATCATGGTGAAACTGATACCATGCACTTCCCGTTTGGAGAGATGTCCTTGATTCCTGAAGATGTTCATGACATTCTAGGCTTGAATGTTATTGGAAAATCAATTTCAGAAGGAGTTGAGTCTCGTGACCTAGATTGGATGAAGTTGCACGATTTTACTGCAAAGATGTTTGGTTGGGACTTCAAAACTTCTTCGGAAAGCTTTTATGTAGCATCGAACGGAATTAAGACTAAGACATTCAAGCTGACGATGCTTAAGAAGATGTTTGAAAATACAAAGGCTAGAAGCTTGGAGGCTGGATGGGACCCTGCACATATTTGATATACCGCCGCCGCGTACTTGTTATACCTCTTGGGCACTAGGGAATTCCCTGACAGTAATGGCAACCCGGTAAGTGCAAACTTTCTCCAGTACCTGGACCCATTGGAAGGTGTGTATGGCTATTCTTGGGGCACCGCGGTCTTGGCACATTTGATGGCGGAGATGAGAAGGGCTTCATTGGCTAAAACAAACCGATTTGTCGGGAATTTCACTCTACTCTATGTACAATTTTTTTTAATCTATGTTCACATGTATTTATTTAACTTATGTTCACATGTATATTGTTGACATTGGATTAGGTGTGGTGTTATGAACACTTCCCAACCTTGTTCAAGGACTTCAAATTATTGAAGATCAAAGACCTTGCTGAACCCGATACCCCTAGAGCTCAGAGGTTTGAGTTTAACAGTAATCCAAAGCCTGGTAACAAATGTCGAGTCATCCATATGAGATTGGATCTGGATGCTATGAGGAAGGAAGACGTTGTGTTCGACACTTATAAGGAGATTAGAGTATACCGTCAAATTCCAAGAGATGTTGCATTTTACCATGGGCCGTTGTACCACCCAAGAGGATACATTATGGCCGACCCATGCCGTGTGATGTGCCAACATGGATTTAAACAATTATCCCGTTTTTGGTCGACCTCTGATGAGAATTATCTTCTTTACTTTTCTCGGTGCAATTCAACTCCCAACAAGTTGCATGTAGTGTATGATCCAGAACCGGAACCAACACATTGGAGGGAAAGAGAGCCACGTCGTTTGGTAGATATTAGTAAGTGGGAGATTGCGGAAAATGGTTATGAAGTTGATGACAGCTACATGAGGGATTACCTGGAATGGTCACATCCCTATGTCGTGCGCCCTCCCTCCGTCGAAGCTCCACACCAAGAAAACCCTTCTGTTGAAATTCCTCCACCTCCACAACCTACGATGGCCCAACTTCTCAAGACTTTCGGAATGGTGGTAAGTTTTCTTAATTGCTTAATGTAAACAAAATCATATATTAACATATATGATGATTATGTGTTTGATGTATTAAACTAGCGACGTCGGCTTGGCAAGGTTACGAAGATGTTAGGTTGCAAGCATAAGGACGGAGTTGTGCTATCTCTTCAAGAAATCAAGGAACTCGAGGAAAAGCTTCATAGAATTGAATAAACCGACCCTACTGTCAAAGCTATGTATGGGGAAACAAGGAAGGCGCCAACCCAAAAGAAAAAAAAGACTAATTAGTGATGGTTAACTCTTTAGTTTTTTGGTTACGTCAAAAACAATTTCAAACTTGTTTTGGTTTGTACTGTGGGTTAACTCTTTATTTACTTTGGTTTATGTTGAACATGTTTAGAGTTCTGGTTTGAAAGTTAAAATGTTCCGGCATAGGAGAGCTCATTATTTGAAATACCGTTACACATACCGGCATAGTAAGATTCATCAGGTTACACATACCGGCATAGTAAAATTCATTATGTTATATTTTTTGGTTCCTGTATAGAAACAGACATGTATCGGCATTGTTATGTTTGCTAAGGTCTATACCAGTTTTGAAAATCTCCAAAAACTATTAAATATGTGACAGAAAACCGGCATAGTAATATTCATTTTAACAATGCCGGTATCCAAAAACGCTTAAATACTCTAAAAGAGTTGAACTAATACCGGCATAGTTGTATTGATTTTAGTAATGCCTGCAATTTGCTTAATTCATTTCAAATTCTCCTTTATTCCGGTCTGATGTAATCAACTACATTGGATTAGAAACTTTAAATTAAAAAAACAGTGGATGGATTGCACTTAGTTATAGATAATCTATTTCCATCCCTGCTCCACAATTGCTGAGCCTTTAAGCATATCCCTAATTTGTTCAAACACATCGTCCGGAATGGGGGTGTCAAGGATCATCCTCATTGGATCTTATTCTTTTTCAACATATTTCTTTCCCTTCATATAACACCCATCACACCCATCGATAGGCTTGCATTGGCCCTTGTGGTTTTCTCTTGACTCTGCTAGTTCAACCGCTTTGTCAAACCATTGAAACTCATCGCACTTTGGGTAATTCAAACACCTTATAAACATTCTTCCATTTTCAGCATCATCAGTTTTTGCAATCCAAAACCGGTGTGTCCCATCATAGCTTCTACACTTTGAATAAATAAATGGACAGTTCATGGCTAGGTGAGAAGTTGACTTGCAAATTTGACACTTGCAATGATGACTCTGCAAGAAAAAATTATATTAGTTATCCGTCATAGTATTGAAGAGTATGTTGTTAGTAAATCTACTTACTTTGCAAATGGAGGTAGATGATGAATCCCCCATTATTTGAACCGTGCTTGCTTTCTTGAGAGAATGATTTTTGTTATTTGGTGCTTGTTTTGTGTAGTTTTTTCCAAAGGAATGGGTTATGTTATATAAAAACGAAGCTCCAACGGTCATATTTTTCAAAAAACTAGCCGTTTTTTTGAATTGTACCCATTCCGGCATTGAAATTATTAAACATTGAATGCCGGTGTAGTGGTCATATTTGGGTCGTTTCCTGAATAGAAATTCCTAAAAACCTGCATACTCGTAGTATTACATGTAGTGCCGGAATATAATACTGGCGTAGTTTTACTTCCTCCTTTATCTTCCGGTTCCAGGAATTGAATTCCTAACGGCTAGTTTTTTGAACCATACACTAGAAAACATTAGTTTCAGCATGGTATCTAAGTTACTTATAGTGCCGTCACTAAAGTGGAAAAGATCCGTTATGACTAAATCTATTTAAATGAATGGATACACCATTGCACTTGATACCTCACAGATATATTTCCAATAGACTATCACTCACCAGCTGCCAAGTTCATCAATTCCCTTGAAAAAGAAAAATGTTTGAGGAACATATTGTCCACTCCGACAGAAAATCAATCATCAACCAAGACCAACTCCGTGGCCACAATACTAGAAAAACTAACAAGGAAGGAAGAAACCACCAAGTCAATTGTCACAATGGAGGAAGAGATAAGTAAGAGGAACAGAGAAGAAAAAGAGGAAGCAAATATTGAACGTTATCGTCAAAAAATAGATAAGATAGGAGCGGAAGCTATGGAAGAGGTTAAACGTCAAAAAGAAGCAGATGTTGAGGAGGAAACAGAGTGGATTAGAAATTACTACTTAGTATTGGCTTTGCCGGAGGATGAACGCCCTTCAGAAGTTTTTTGGGGCCTTGTAATGAATGGTTCTTACAAGCCTAACATGCTTGACGGTAAGAAACGCAAAATTGAATACGTCGATCAAATAGTACGCATTCGAACAACTGCACTCATCAAATCATGTCTCAAATACATAGAATTCCTTTCAAGATACAGTGGTGATAGGTATGAATCTCAGGATGCATATACGAAGTGGCGAAAATAGCCTTTTAGGCATTTTGAAGCGGCTTTGCTTGTTGAATCTCGATATAATAAATGATGTTAGGTGTATTTGGCTTGATATCTTTAATTTTATGTGTAACGTTATTCCTTTCAATGATGTTAGTTGGAATTTGCTTGATATCGAATGATGGTACCTTAAAACCGGCATCATGTGAAAGTTTACGATATATGCCAGTTTTCCCACACTAAGAAGTTATAATGCCGGCATAGACGGTATGTAATTTTATATTCCGGTATTCTGACATTTAAAATTTCATTGAACTTGTTTTACGGTTACAATTTCATTCAACTTGTTTGACGGTTACGATTTCATTCCACTAATTTGACGGTTTCCAAATATTTAATGAGTCATTGGAAGGTTACAAAATCGTGGGTTTCTTTAATGGCTCAACGGTTTCAAACTTCTCACACTATATAAGTGACGGTTTTGGAAAGAAAAATATTCGATCTATTCAATATTTCCCTAATGTTTTCATCTTCTATACCAAAGCAATGGCTCGTCGCAAATCTCATGATAACCCCAATCCAGAAATACCGGTTGATGCGCAACAAAGTCCTGAAGAGTCTCCTGGTAAGGCGGACGTAACAGATTTGATTCGGTAAGTCATGTATAACACAAAGTCTCTTGTTGAATTGAAGTACTTTTAGGGTTTATCCAATAATATATAACAAAAAGTGAAACTTGCTAGGGGTTCATGACGGATTAAAATTTCTGTTTAGGGTTTTGAAATTGCATTCTAGTCAATTGAATTCAATTTGAAAATCAAAAAAAAAAAAAAACCGTTAAGAATTGTCTAAAAAAATTCAGAAAGCCGGCATTATCGAAATTTCTTGGTCGATGCCGGTTTTTGTTCCGGCGTTCAAGGTATGGTAAAATAGAATGCCGGTATGGGTTCCCTAAGATTTTTAAATCCCTGGATAGATTTCAACATGAACCGGCATCCTCGTATTAATCTTTATAATGCCGGTATCAGTTCCGGCACTCTATGTATGGAGTCGTGAATGCCGGTATATGTTCTGGCATTGTCTATATGTCTAGGTGTGATGCCGGTTTTATGGTTGTTCATTTTGTATGCCGGCATGCAGTATATAACTCTGTTTAACGTGTTGGAACATAGGTATCACGCACCAAAAAAGGACAAAGGAAAAGGAAAAGTGGCTACTACTAAGGTCACAATTCGGGATCACCTAATAAGCGACTCAACCAGCACTGATGATGATGATGAGAATCAAAATCCACAAGAACCGGAACTAGCAGGTGGCTCATCCTCACAATCAGGTGGCTCATCCTCACAAGCAGGTAGCTTAGGACAAACTAATGATGAAAAGGCACCCCCACCTCACTTCCCTGATACGTTAGACTTGATTCCTCACAGCAATGATGGAAAATATTGGGGTCAACCTATAAACCCGCAACTTTTATTTTCGTATAAAGACTCTTGGGCTCGATGGATCTATCAAACTTATGTAAGACGTTTGTATCTTGTTATTATATTATTTACCTGTGATCAATTTAATTAAGTTCGTTGTGTTTTTATAGGACCACAGGAAATCCTGGCGTGTTAGCCACCATCAACAATCAGATGTCTGGCTTTTGGAGGATGAGTGTATGGCTGTTCAAGAAATAGTCAAAGCATCTGGGTTGTATCCTGCGATAGAAAATTATGTGGACACTGATACCGTCATGTAAAACTGCTTTTTGGAGAGGTTTTATGGTAAAACTGACACCATGCATTTTCATTTTGGCGAGATGACCATTATCCATGAAGATCTCCAAAGCATAATAGGACTAGAGGTTCTTAGGAAACCGGTAAAGGTAGAAGACAAGTCAAAGGACCTAGGGTGGGAAAAGATCTATGAGCTCACTGAAAAGTGGTTTGGATGGAACAAGGAAACCACGATGGCAAATTTGTACAAGAAATAAACTTCTCAGACAAAGACTATAACATTCGTCCAACTCACTCAATTGTTTGGGAATACCAAGAACAAGGATTTGACTCCCGCACAAGATCAACAAACTGCCGCAGAATATATGTTGTTCATTTTTGGAACCGCTATATTCCCCGACTCTAATGGTAATAGGGTGCATATGAACAACCTACAGTACTTGGATCCGTTGGAAGACGTTCATAAGTATTCATGGGGAACCGCTTTCTTGGCACATTTTTTGGCAGAAATGCGTCGAGCTTCTAAGGCGAAAGGCCGTCAATTTAATGGGAATTTCACTGTGATTCAGGTATGGTGAAATACTTATTTTGTGATTGTTATCATTACATTTGTTTGTTTTAAACTATTTATTTTCTTATACATTTTATGGGCACATGTGTGGGCTTATGAACACTTCCGATATTTGTTCATAGGGTATAAAGGATTGGATATTTGGCATGATTATGAACCGAATATGGCTCTATCTCAGAAATACTTCTTCCGCAATACCCCTACTCCTAACAAGAAATGATTTTTACAAATGAGAGAAGCTTTGGACTCGTTTTCTGTGAAAGATGTTGTATTTGACCCTTATAGGAATGTCAGAGGAGTTCACCTTCTCAGACATGATAATGTTTCATTTTACAACGGACCGTTATTTCATCCAAAAGGATATGTTATGCATAACCCTCTCCGCGTGATGCGCCAACTCGGTTACAAGCAGAAGGATATCACAGATACATCATATCATAAATATTCTCATGACTTTACTAAATGCCAATCGGATCACGAGCCATACTCTGGTATGCTACGACCCAGAACCAATTCTTGCACATTGGATCGAAAGGGAAGAAGAAGAACTTGTGCTGGATAGGGATGATTGGGAATTGGCTGAGAAGGGTCTTGATAGTGTACCAACATTCATGAGCGGGAATATACAGTACTCGCAACCTTATGTTATACGCCCGGATATGGTAGAGGTCCCTCCACCACCATCACATCCCTCCACAACTCCAGATATAGTACCCGGACTTCTACAGCTCGTTACATTGTTGGTGCGTTCATTATTATTCTCTTAATCTATATCTATCAAATTATAAAATTGTACATACTAAATACATGTTGAAATATCTGTTAACAGTGTCAGCGGATTGGAAACTTGTTAAGGTTCTTTAAGAAGAAGACCAAGAAAGGCGAGTTGCTGACCCATAAAGAAATGGAGAACGTCGTCCAAAAGTTAGACCAAATAGAAGATACTGAGGCAAAAGACTTGTGGGGCGAAAATAAGAAGAGGGTATACAAGAGGCCAAGAACCGAGTGATCGTGTGGCCTTGATAGTATTATTATTGTTTATGTCTGTTTTTGTGGCTTGGTAATCTTTGAACATCTTTGCTTCATTTGTTTTCGGTTTGGAACATCTTAACTTTACTTTTGGTTTGTTTAAACTTTGCTTATGTTATTTTATGTGTCTTGCAATTTCCAATTTCTAAGTTTTAATTTTTCAACACCGGCATAGTATATATCATGTGAACTATGCCGGAATTCTGTTTAGTTCCATATTGAAAAAATTAGAGTTCCGGCATAGTATAAGTATCGTGAGAACTATGCCGGTACTCTAAATTTCCTATGGGAATAAACTTTCTATGTGTTGTACCGGTGGTGTTATGCATTTATTTCCAATGCCGGCACAAAAAATAACATATCTGTGAACTTATGGTGTTATTCCGGCACAAAAGAGAACATATATTGAAACGCCGGTACAAGTACCGGCATAGTAAAGTTTGAATCAAATCACATTGGCACATACATGGCATATGGTTTAATGATTACATTTCAAACTTCCAAAAAAAACAAAAGGTGGCGTATTAGTAAACCACATATATCCAAATTACTCATCATCACTTCCACACGTATGAAGTTGCAAGTCATCCTCTTAAAGAGGTTTCTTTGATAATGCCAAAGCATCCCATAATTGGTGATTCTCCTCATTCAATTCCATCCATCCCTTCCATATATTTGGATCAAGTTCCTTGTTTTTAACCATCCCACAAACAGGTGGCAATGGACAATTGTCCTTGAGTTTTAGAATAACGAAATGATTGCCGTTCACATACGCCAAAACAACTCTTCTCATCTTAAGGGATCCCTCGCATTTTTGCCACTTTGGTGTAAATGTTGTGATTACGGTGGGGGAAAAATAATGAACATCACAATTAAATGTATCCGCTACTAGATGCCCACAAAGCGGCATCCTCATCCAATATTGAGAAGGAAGAAATGCCATATCCTACTCGGGTCCTAACACTTGAGCACACATATCATCAAACACCCGTCGTAACCAACCAATTGCTCATAGAAGCTCCTCTTCTTCACAAGTTGATCGGCCATTCTAATTATAGCATATCGGCATGGTGTCATTCATTTACTAACAGCCGTCTCGAAGATTCCTAATTGTTCGGTCACGGCATGATAGCCACAATTTCCATCTCCATCGACATCATCCGTGTACGCAATAAACTCGCGAATAACCTGAGGAAGTTGGTCTATGTAAGACTCTATCTTCATATGGTAGTGCCTACAAGTCTTACCCGTTTGCCAATCCTTATACATCGTCATATTACCAACTTTTAGCTTTATTATATCCAAACCATCCTCTGCAATCCCTAAACTCCAAATGTCTTTGGTATTAGACGGGAGAATATTCTTCCTTGGCCTACCTATACCCCTTTTCCTTTGAACCACGGATACATCGACTATTGGTGTAGGTTCGGAATGCTCAAAGACATGCCATTGGTTGCTTAATGTTGGTACCTTCGCCGGCCTTCCCCTTTTCCTTTGAACCTCGGATAGATTGACTATTGGTGTAGGTTTGGAATGCTCACCTTGTTATCCTTGGTAGCTTAATGTTGGTACCTTCGCCGGCCTTCCCATTTTCCTTTCAACCTCGGATACATCGACTATTGGTGTAGGTTCGGAATGCTCACCTTGTTGTCCTTGGTAGCTTAATGTTGGTACCTTCGGCGGCCTTCCACTTTTCCTTTGAGCCTCGGATAGATCGACTATTGGTGTAGGTTCGGAATGCATACCTTGTTGTCCTTGGTATCTTATTGTTGGTACCTTCGCCGGCCTTCCCCTTTTCCTTTGAACCTCGGATAGATTGACTATTGGTGTAGGTTCGGTATGCTCACCTTGTTGTCCTTGGTAGCTTAATGTTGGTACCTTCGGAGGCCTTCCCCTTTTCCTTTGAACCTCGGATAGATCGACTATTGGTGTAGGTTAGGAATGCTCACCTTGTTGTCCTTGGTAGCTTAATGTGGGTACCTTCGCCGGCCTTCCCCTTTTCCTTTCAACCTCGGATACATCGACTATTGGTGTAGTAGATTGTTGTTGACTTGATATCGATTCCTTCCTCGGCCTACTGGTTTTGTTTGGAACGGGCGCTTCCGCGAATCTTGCTTTTGAAATCTCACTTGCACATAGATCTCGTTTTTTTGTTTCCGCGAGTTCCTCTTCACGGCGAGTCATATCTTTTAATTCTTTTCTTTGTTTTTTCCTTGAAATTTTAGTTTGTAGTCTACCCGGCGGATCTCCCTTTGTTGGCTCTTCACTCTGTGCTATCCATGGCCGTGTAATTAGTCTTAGTTGGCTCAACCATACTTGTCGGCTAGCCGAGTTGCCACGTGAGTAACCTTCAAAAAATTCTTGGGCCCCCTTTGTATCCCATGGTGATTGTCCGGGAACTTCGGTAGGGGGAAGTTCGAAAGATAATTGCTTCCAAAACAGATCAATAACACCAATAGGTATCACTTCTTCATACTTCACAAGCATATGTCGACACGGAATCCCCAAAGAAGACATGTCGGGACAAATACACACATCACCCGGTTTTCCGTAATTTTTCTCATATTGCATTTGTCTCATCATATGTTTTATTACCCATTTGGAGACGTTGAACTCTATTCCTTGGAGCAACTTAGTATGTTTAGGAAATGGTGTCATCCTATCCATTGTGCTTTTCTCAAAATCCTTCTTGATCCTATCGATATCAGCCTTAAAGTGTTTCTCCATTGCCTCGGTGACCGTAACCACGTTTCCTTTCCCGGACTGGATGAGATCTTTGAATCTACCATGAGAGGACTCCGCTATACTAGTTGCTTGATTCCCGTAATGTCTATAACGATTTGTCCACGCACGCACAAATTTTTCCTTGAACTTATCCAACCAATTAACTCGACAATATGAGACGGCACTTGGATACACTTCGTTATATTTGGAAATAAACATGTTCAATATCTTTTCATACATTTCCTCGGTAAGAGACCAATAAACTTTCTCCCAATCCTTTAGAAATTCCAACCACCTTTTATGATTTTCACCGTGTTCTTTGTCGACTCGCTCTTTAATTTTTCCTCTTTCATTTTCTTCTTCTTCGGGTGATAGTTTCTCTTTGCGAACATCTTCCTCAAGTTCAGCAACCATTCTTTTCTTAATATCAGCCTTTGAGGGTTCAAACAAAGCATGACAATGTTTTTTCACATTTTCACCTATATGATATGTACATAGAAAATTTTGTGCATCCGGATATACGTCGGATATGGCATTCATTAGTGTGTCAAATTGATCGGTTATGATGACCTTCGGACCACGATTTTCCGGGAACAATAATTTCAATTGTCGCAATGCCCAATGATAATTGTAATCCCTCTCGTTTTCCATTAAACACCAAGCCAATGTGAATGTTACCTTGTCCGATGTTTGCCCCACGATGTTGAACAACGGCATGTTGTATTTGTTTGTCTTGTACGTGCAGTCCATCATAAGAACATCACAACGCGTATGTGCTAATTGTGAAAGCAAGGGATGCGAAATGAATATTTGAAGCGGCTTCTCGTCCGGACCTCTTTTAATGATTCGCGTGTAGTTGTGATCCCAAACTATCTTCTCAAATTCTTGCATAACACTCCTCCCTTCCCATTCCAACCTTCTAATGGTTGCTTGTGCGCTATAAATTGTACTGACTGAAGAAACATTAGTCTTATCTTTTTCTTTGAAGGTTCTGAGAATCACTCTTGGTTTGATACATGCTTTGGTCATCATCTTGACATCCTCGAATTGATCAGGTTTTAGCTTCGAAACTAGGGAGTGACCTTCAAAAAAATTCGGATCGGGGTGGTTGTGACGGCCAAACCACACCTTACATTCCCATTCTTTTTCTTCTTCTTTTTCTCCTCTTAGATAGAATACAAGCTTAAAGGGGCAGTCATCCTTCCTCGTAACTGTCTTGTATACCCTATTAGTCTTATTTTCATATACATAACCCTTTCTCTTATGGCTATTCTCCTTGTATTTTCCTCTTCTCTCACAAACCATCTCAAAACGAACATCTGAATGTTGACTATTCCTCACTAAGACACACATGTTCTTAAGCGCCGTCGCTTTTGCCCAAGCAATTATTTCCTTTTCATCTTTATTCCCTACATAAGGAAAAGAATGGGAGATTACAAGCAAATCCCAATGTTAAATTGTAAAAACTAGGTGAAAGCCTTGTTTGGTAACATACCCGAGGTATTTTATAGTATTCCGACGTATCCCGATGGAGCGGTTTGGAGTTTGGTTGATCGTTGTATGTCACAATCTAAGGAATGAATGAAAATAAAATTGGATTAGATAAAACCGGCATTGTCGATAAGTAAATTAAACTGCCGGTATTGAAAACTGGCATATATGGTAATTGATATTCCATGCCAGTATTAAATCCGGCATTTATAGAAATTCAGTTACTATTCCGGGAAATAGTACCGGCATAGTTAGATCAAAAAAGGAAATGCCGGTATTTAAGCTCAAAATACCATTTGTTTCTGTATGTTTTGCATTTTAAACCGGCATCCTCGACATTCAAGGATCTATGCCGGTACCGGCATGGTTTGTCATGTACGCTTAGTGCCGGTTTGAATATTCCATAGAATATTCGGTGGTAGGTAAAAAGTATAAATTTAAACCGGCATGCAATCTTGGTTTGAATACTACGTCGGTATGTTCTTGAACAGTTGGGGATATTGTAAACCGACATTCAAATTGTATTAATACAATTCCGGTTATAGAGGTTCCGGCATTGTATTCATATAACGAGCATGCCGGTTTTCAGCTTTTTCGGACAGAAATGGCGGTTTCGAAAAAAAACAACAAATTTTCGACCTCTTTGAAGCATTACCTGTGTGTTGAAATTTGCTTGTATCTTTGAACATGTTTACTTTCTTGAGTTGGTTCTTCACAAAACTCCTCATGGTCACGAAAATCATGATCCAAGGGTGTTTGTTGATCATATAACTCCAATTGGGAGTTGTTATCATTAACTGAAGATTGAAGATATGATTGTTGTTGTAGTTGAGCCAAGGATTCAGCAGCTGCAAGTCTCTCATCAAATTCATCTTCCATTTCCAAAAAGAAAAATTCTACTCTAAAATTTTTTCCCTCCTTCTACCCACAAAAATTTCAAATAAACTCAAAAACACTAATTATATCCCCTAAATCATTAAGATTTTACTAATCTTAATTAGTAACTAATCCTAATTAGGGAGGGTTAGATTAGGAATTAATAAATTATTTACATAAGGGGTAACCCAGCTAGGATATTTGGATCCCTATTTTGTCATTTAGTCATATCCCCCAATTAAAAGTCATATCCCCCAATTGGGGGTTCCATATTTTCTGCACATAAAATCAGTGTGCATATTGTCTGCACACTATAAAATATGAAGAAAATTTTAAAAATTACTTAAAGAATAAAAAAAATTATATGAAATGAAAATTTGATAGTTGTATTTACGCTCGTTGTGTAGATCTTTCAAAAAACTTTCCAAATATATAAAATTTGTCGAATTCTTACGTATGATTCGTGAGACATGTTATGTTTAAGTTGACATGACGATTATACAAATGATCAAACATCTTTAAAGGATATAGTTTATCATTTGATAATATCATCAAATATCTTTATCCAAATAACCTCTTCTTTTTTTAGGGTCATTTTAATAAAATGGATTAATTTTTTTGAAATTGAGTTTTACGCCAAAGGTCATTTGAATAAGAGAGAGTGAAGGAGGGTCAAACACCGGCGAAGAAAAATTCCCTTTTTTGCCGCCGATTAAAAGATTTCGGTTTTGTTCCATTATTTTCGGTCCATCAAGTTTTATTTTATTTTGGTTCCATTATTTCCGCTCTATTAAGGTTGGTCTCTTCTTCTTAGCGCTATAAATCACCATTATTACAACTGATCATGTTTTTAATATTATTTGTTGATCTTCATTGTATTCACGGTTTCCGACAATAATAGGGCTCGAGTATTGTATAAGAAGAATTTTACTCACGACTAACTTTGCAGATTATATGATGTCTACTCCTTTTGCCAACAAGTCCACTAGCGAGGGAAGAAATAAATTGATCAACCCGACACCTGTTTCTCGAGCAAAATAAATGGATCAACCTAATAATGCATCACTTCTTTTTCTTTAGCACTAATCTGCTGTAAGAGCAATAACTAGCTGGGTTGTTATTTGATTATTTCCATGCTTTTTTTTTTCTTTTGATTTTTTTTTTCAATCGATTTTCTAAATGTTACTGTTTTTTGTTTGCGGAAAAGTTACAGAAACTCAAATTTCAACATGTCGACGATAATTGTGATTTTCACAAAATATAACTGATTCAATGAGTAAAAATTAGAATTATCACTATATGGATTTTTTTAGTGAGCCGGTGATAATGACCAATTTCACAAGATGCGACTGGTACAAACATGTGAAAATTATAGTCGATGAAAAAGAAAAAGAAAATAAAATGTGAAAATTACAGTTATCATTGTGAAAACCAGAATTTTCACATTCAGAAATTCAATAACATTTTTCTGGAGATTTGTTAAGGGAGTTAATTGGAGAGTTGTTAAGAGAGTTAATTTAGGAGATTTTTCTAGTCTTTTATCACGGTTTTTACTAACATTTTCTTTTATTCTTTAAAAATAAAAAACTAATTTGATTAGATAAGTAAAAGGCTATTTTTGTAATCAAATCTAATTATAATTACTTATGGGGTTTCTATATACAAAATTTTGATTTTTGTTATAGGGAAAGCTAAATCGTATAGGGGGAAAGCTGACTATGGTTAAGTAGCATTGATTTTTTGAGTCAATTGGGTGGAAACAAACTATATCATGAGTTCACTAAATCTGCATCTTCATCTTTAAATTCTCAGTATCGTTGTCCTATAGAGATTTAGGGTTTCAACCGAATCAAACCTTCGTGAATTTTTTGACTCTTGCACATTCAATTGTAGTTGCTATAACCATTAAAGGAGAATGAAAACAACTTGAAATAACAATTAATTAAAGTTAAATTCAATATACTAATGAATCAAACAAGAAATACACACAGCTGATAGAAACTAGGAAGTAAAATCCATGATGAATTAATTGAGGGAGAAAAACTGACGAGTACTGGAAACTAGGAAGTATAGCCCATTTTTGTCCATTCTTGGATAAGCTATTCCTCTGGTTATAATTCTATGAAAAACAGTATTCTTATAAGGAAATAATATTAGGTTTTAGTTTTGATCATCGTCGTTCACATTTACCAATCCTGATTTGCGATGATATTTTTAAGCCAATGGTAATATATTTTGATTTTTAATCAATAAAAAAAAATATCCTTGTAAAGATAGTTTTAGTTGTTAACGACGAGGATCACATTGGTTCCATACGAATAAATCTTGTTGTAATGGAAGAATGATTTATCAACTAAGAAGTAGGGGGAAAAAGATATGAACAGTAAAAACGATGTGTAGAAAGGACCCGCACAGTTTTCTAATTCGCCCCTACTTGACTAATGGTCAACTTTTATTGAATGAAAGTCAATTTTCCCCCTAAATGATTTAGCTTTCCCTATAACAAATATCAAAATTTTAATGATGGGTTTCGGATAAACAAAAAAATTAATTTGGGCTACAAATTGACCGTAAAAACTGGATTATATTTTTTACGAATTAATTTAGTCAAATTGAATTTGCCGTACAAACTGGATTATTTTCTAAAAAAAAATAATTTAATCAAATTGAATAAAAAGGTTAATTTAGAACATGCAATTGAGGAATGGATATAAATAGTACTGTTACTGTTCATACCGGCATAGTAAAAAAAATTTAGAAAAATCATGCCCGTATGAACAATAACATTACTATTTCGTATCCCCTAATTAATAAAAGTATCCCCCAATTAATCATTCTTAATTTAGTCTTATACAAAATGAGGAAATTTAAATCTTATTCAAAACTACTTAACCGTAGATCTGGTATTTTGGGCTATACATGTATACCATCTTATTGATGGGTTTCTAAAAGAGAGAGAAACCAAATTTGGGTTCCTCAGAAATTTCCACTTTTTTTTACCTTAAATATGCACATAAATAAATTCTGGGTACCCATTAACAAATGAGGACAACTACTACTAGCTTACATCCCATGGGAGCGCCAGGGCTCGTTTGGGATGACACTGACCAATAAATGAACGTTATTTTGGGGACCCTTAATTTTTTGAGGGGACCATGATGTTATTTTGGGTAGGGGTGCCCTAATCTATTATTTTTTATATTACCTAAAATACCCTTTTAATTATCTTTTGGTTTTGATTAGTGAAATCATTATTGAAATGATTAAGAAAAAACTGATTAGTGAGATTAGATTAAAACATGAGTTATTAAAAAAGAAATTGAATTTTTTAGAGGATAAAGTTAGAGAAGAAGAGGGAGAAAACCATGGAAAAAAAACATTATTTCACATTCACTACGTTTGGGAATTGTAGTGATGAAAGCTCATCTGATTCTTCATCTCCATTAACTCCTAGAGTAATTGTTAATCTTCACAATGATCCGGATATGAGTAATTTCTTAGATGGTGAATGTATTCTTCCACAAACTCAATCTCAATATGAAAATGATGGATTTTATCAACCACAACTGGAGGAAGAGCATTTGGGTATCCAGGTATGCTCCAAACTTAGCTAATGTTGGTCTAGTTGCTCCAAATTTTCAAACCAAATGTACATTTTTTAAGTAGTTCGGTTAAGAAAGGTGAAGAACATCTAACCGAACTCATCTGGATATGCAGTTCGGTTACGAAAGGTGAAGAACATCTAATCGAACTCATCGGGATATGCAGTTCGGTTACATTAGACAAACACGCAGGTAACCGAACTATGCATTGATGGAAGTTTGATGAATTCCAGTGTAATGTTCGGTTGTTTCGCAACCAACATACACTAACCGAACTTAACGTAAATCTATGATTTAACTTAATGTACAAAGTTCGGTTGCTTTGCAACTATTAACCAACCGAACTTTACGTAAAACTAAGATTAAACTTAGCATACAAAGTTCGGTTTGTTCGCACACTTCCTGTAAAGCCACTATCTAACCGAACTGTACAAAATATAAGAGTACACTAAGTTATGCAGGTTCGGTTATTTTGCATACTTGATCCCAAGAGCATACCTAACCGAACTTATGAATCCCAAAAAAATGAATAGTTTCAGTGTTGTATTCGGTGACCTAGGTAAAATATATTGTAACCGAACTACATATACTTTATATGTTCGGTTATATGGCCTTTTGGTTTGTTCACCGAATTTGTAGTTCGGTTTACGCGCTTAAATTAATAGCTTACCGAACGCGGTTGTGATTGAAATTGATGTTGTTCCATTTCTTGTAGATTGAATGCCAAGATATACCAATGGATGATCAACCTTCTCCAATTGGTATCTTGTACGAAGATACATCCCATCACTATGCCAATGATTTGGTATTTGATCAACCTATTGATGCGAAGAATTGGGCTAGAGAGCATGCCAAGAGAGCCATATGCGTATTAGTTTTGAATGGAAAAGAAAACAAAACTCGTTTTGAAATGGTTTGCGAGAGAAGTGGAGATCCAGATGCTAGCCAAAAGAGAAAGGGGTATGTGTATAAAGGAAAGACGACGAGGAAGAACACAGTGTGCTCAAAGAAAATAGAATGTCCGTTCAAGCTAGTTTTTAGTTACTCAAAACTAAAAACAGGATGGGTTCTATCGATGAATAAGGTGGTAGGTAATCACAACCACCATCGTCCGGAGCATCTTGAAGGACATGCAATGGCCGCAAGGATGACTCCTCAAGAAAAGGAGAAAGTAGCTAAATATAGGAGATTGTGTATTTCCCCAGCTGGTATGCTTCGCTTATTAAAGGATGATAACACGGAAAACGTATCATCCCCGACCACCATTTACAATGTAATTGAGTCAATTAAAAGGAATGAATGGAAGGATAGAAAAGTCATGCAACAATTGTTTATGTTGGCTGAAGAGAAAGGCTACGCGGTTCAAAAGAAGATAGGTCCGGGTAAAGAAATAACTCATCTCTTCATTGCTCATCCGAAGAGTGTTCAACTGGATCAATCCTTCCATGAAGTTCTTATAATGGATTGCACTTACAAGACAAACAAATACGAGATGCCATTGTTGAACATTGTTGGTCGTACGTCGACGAAGTCACCTTTTACCATTGATTTTTGTTTTCTAAAGGACGAGCAAGAACCAAGTTATAGGTGGGCGCTACAACAATTGAAGGCGATCTACCGAGATGATGATATCCCGGGGGTTATAGTGACGGACAATCAAGTATCATTAATGAATGCAATAGAGAGAGTCTTCTCATTGGCACTTAATATTCTTTGTACATTTCATATATGGTGCAATGTGATGAATAGGTGCAAGCCTCAACTTTTTCCACCAAAGAGGATAGCATTCGAAGATATTAGTAAGCTATCGGAAGATGAACAATCTGATGCAAAAGAGGCATTCGATGAACAATACACCATAAATCATGCTAAATGGGTAGCTTTCTCCGGGGAATGGGAGGCTTTGAATTGGTCTCTCACCGAAGAAGAGTATAATCTAAATCTTGCCGAATTTATTGAGCATTGGTGTAGCCTCGAATATCCTGATGATATTGTAACGTATGTGGTCGAGAAATGGTTGGAACCGCACAAAGAGCGTTTTGTTTATGCTTTTACCAACCACCATAAACACTTTGGGAATCAAGCGACAAGTTTGGTAGAATCGGCTCACCACCGGTTGAAGAAAAATCTCTTTGGATGTATTGATAATTTTGTGGTTGTGTTTAACGCTATGGAGGTTTACTTCAACCGCGAGATTGATAGAATTAAAGAGAAGTTTCAAAAAAGTCGCATCATGAAGTACAAAAAGATTGTAGACAAAAGTGGTAACATCGTGAAAATGGAGGACCTTCGGTTTTTCAAGGGACTCCACTATAATGTTTCGCATGCTTGCACTAAGAGGTTATTGGTTGAGGTGAATTTGATCCGCATATGGGGAACCAAGCCGGAAGAGGTGTGTGTTTGCAACATGATGAAGTCTATTAGACTCCCTTGTAGCCACATGATAGCTAAGTATGAACATGGTATAATCCCTTTAAGAGATATAGATCCACATTGGCAACACTTAAGTTTTGTTCCTCCTCCCAAGGGCGATGTCGGAGAAGAGTTTGGTGATAATAAAATGGGAAGAGTCGTTATCGAGAGGTACCGGAACATGAACAATCTTGAAAGGCAAATCTTTTGGGATGACATGCGGCCAATCGTTTATCCGCATACTGCAGAAAATGTGCAAGAACCGAATAAAGGCAAGGCCAAAGGTAGGCCACCAACCAAAGAAACCAAAAAACAAGTCAGAGAATATGCAAAGGTTTTGGGCAAGAGGAAGAGTGAAATGACCCCTTTTACTAGAGATCCTTCGCAACATGAGCATACCGCGACTAAGTACCAAGAAGATTGTAAGAAAAGGGCTAGGAATATTGTTGAAAAGGGCGAGACAAGTGAACGAGATATGAATAAAAAAGGACCTATGTTACACTCTCAACCTAGTCCAATTGATATGACTGCCCCTCCTGTTGAGAAAAGGTTCCTGGAAAAGCTACCTCCTTACATTAGATATTATGTCATAACCACCAATGATGTCCCTGCGGATGGTAATTGCGGTTTCCACGTTGTCGTACAACAACTAGGGAATTTCACTTAAAGTGCCAAGATATATAATGATAATCAAATCACTTATGTCCGTCAAAGGTTGTTGATGAAGCTAAGGGAGAAACCGGAATTTTACAAGACAATGTTGTCCGATGGGGATGACAGTCTCAATGTGCAGTTTGTTAGATATCAAAGCCGTCTCCACGGGGGCAATCCAATCACAAGGGATCATTGGATGAGAATGCCGATATGTGGGCACTTAATAGACGAAGCATTCAATTGCGTGGTTCACTTGTTCTCAAAATGTGGTAGTTTCACATACACTCCGAAAAAAACCATATGTGTCGAGCAACTAAAACGTAGGAGAGTGGTGATTGCGTTGATTAACTATAACCATTTTATAGGCCTCCGGTTAGAAGACAATTGTCCATTGCCTCCGATATGCCCATACTCTTATTGGAATGAATTTAACCCCGACACAATGTTGGGTTGGTGCGTTATGTATGAACATAACATGGAGATGTGGAAAGCTTTGAAGGATTCGGAAGTGATTATACACCAAGGTTGTATTTCCCTTGAGGATGATTAATTGTACCTTTAGTTAGATGGTGTTTTTTGATTGTAAGTATGCTTTGAAAATCAACATAACAATGAAAGATTGTGTTTTTTGGTATTTGGTTTTTATTAGGAGTGATTTGGCATAAAGATTGTAGGTCCACTGTGGTTTGCAATTCAAAATATATAAGTTCGGTTAAGAAATTACATTAAATGACATTACCGAACTATTACATTACAACATTAGTTCGGTTTGGAAATGAAATTACAGGACATTGCCGAAATTAAATTACAAAAGACTTAATATCCAAAACGCATTATGAAAAAGTCTCTAAGGATGCGGAAATGATCTTCATATTTGAAATCCTTTACTTTCCATCGTCGCCATTCATTCTTTGACATTAAAACGATTTCCTCGTATGTTTCACCCATCAGTCGATTCCTCGCAACTATCTGATACAAAATCAAAAAATCCACAACTCTTTTTTGAATTTTTTCAAATCGAATGAACAAAGATAGCTCTTCAAGGTTATGGGGGTTGCCTGTGTCATCGCAGAATTTCTCATGTATTTTCCCCCAATAACTATTACTAATCCGACCATGCCTTAACTGTTCTTCACCCCTCTTTGGAAACCACAGTACGAAGTTTTTACAAATAGAAAGATCTTCTTCTAAAGTAAATTTATGACTACAAAATGCCATTTTTATGAAATGGTATACAAAAAAATGAAGCATCAGACCCATATATATAGCATTGGGGTGTATAACGGACTTAAAAATAGCCGTTACATGTGTCAGATCAAGTACAAGTTTTGGTCAACAATTATGTTCGGTTAGTTCAGTTTTTATATCTAACCGAACTGAACACTAACAAAGAATTTAAAAGTTACAGAGTCATATTCGGTTAACTGGGTAAAAATGACAGGTAACCGAACAAAAGGTTTTTTTTTTCGAACCTATGCGTTCGGTTTGTAATAAAAAAATTGCAGGTAACCGAACATCAGGTTTTATTTTCGAACAACTAAGTTCGGTAACCTGCAATTTTTACCCATATAACCGAACATCACTCTGTAACTTTTAATATTTTTGGTAGTGATCAGTTCGGTGGAATTGTGTAATTAAGATCAAACCGAACATCACTCTGAATATTATTTTTTTGTAGTGATCAGTTCGGTTGAATTTTGTAATTGCGATCAAACCGAACATCACTCTGTAACTTTTTTTTTTTTTGGTAGTGTTCAGTTCGGTCGAATTTTGTAATTGCGATTAAACCGAACATCACTCTGTAACTTGTTTTTTTTTGTAGTGTTCAGTTCGGTTGAATTTTGTAATTGCGATCAAACCTAACGTTTATATCTTACCGAACTTAGACACAAATTAGAAACAAAAACATGAAATTCGTTTACTAAAACAAAAAAATAAGAAAACAAACTACCAAATCCACAATAAAGAGGTATTCCAAACATAAGAGAACAAAGTACCAAATCCGGAATAAAAAGGTCTTCCAAACATAAGAGAACAAAGTCCCAAATCCGGAATAAAAATATATTCTAAACATAAAATGCCAAATTACTAATTCTTGCAATCACTCATTCACGACGACCACTACGTGAGACTTTTCTACCCTTGCATTTAGGAGCTTTAGCTGGTCCTTCGTCACTAGGAGTGTCATCTCCACTTCTTTGTTGTTCAACCATTCGACTTGAACCTTCCCCTTCTCGTCGACCCCTCTTCATCGGCATGCTCTGGATTTGATCAGCGGTGTTGGGTGAAAAAACATTTGTCCATTGGTTGTAGAGTTCCGTTTGTTCAGCAGTGTTCATCGGCTCTCCACTACGGATTTTTGACATCATTTTCTTCAACAATTTAGAACTTGACTTCACCTTTTTTCAATGAAAATCTCTTGATTAACTTGATGTATAACATTGTCAACATTATCTCTATTGACATCATCTTGGATGACAACACCCGTTGTTGAACCACCTCCATGCTTAACATATTTGGTTCCACGCTTATTAAAACCTAAGTGTTTTTGGCCTCGAGGAGTGGGAGTTCTAAGTTCTTCCAGTGAAGGTTGGTTTGATTTTGGCGCTCTTCCCCTAACCAAGAAAACAAAACATATTAGCTTCACCCAAAAATGATTTTCATACTCATAATTATGTTAAGGGCTAGAGTTCGGTTTGCAATTAGCACTGACTATTTCTTGCGAAAAAACCGAACTCGACATGAATGACATTAGCACTGAGTTCGGTTAGTAGTTTCCTAAACAAAAAATTGCGATTTCACCGAACTCGACATGAATGACATTAGCACTGAGTTCGGTTGGTACAGCTATTTTGCTAAACAACCGAACTCAAAATTCTATGAAATTAGGGAGGAGTTAGGTTTAGAATTTTTCTTGCGAACAAACCGAACTCAACATATATGCAATTAGCAAGGAGTTCGGTTTGTAGTTCGATAAACAAAATATTGCGAACCAACCGAACAGACTACATAATGTTCGGTTAAATGATAGTTCAACATAGTGGGAAAATAAGAGCAGTTTGGTTACATAGGTTTTTTTTGTTTTCTTTGTAATGTTTTGAGTTCGGTTGAGAAATTGTTTTAAAATATTGTGCGAACTAACCGAATTGTTTTGAAAAAGTTCGGTTAACTGAGAACTCAAAGTAGTGAGTAAATTAGTTGAGTTCGGTTGGAAAGTGAAATTATTTTTATTTTGGTAAAATGGGAAGTGTTCGGTTAGAAGATGGCTTTTTGAAAAATTAGCGAAATAACCGAACTGAATAGTTCGGTTACATATTGTTCAATCATAATCAACCGAACAGTTCTTCGTGTTCTTCCTTTCAGGAAGTTCGGTTACCAAACTGTGGTTTTGGTTCGACTACTAACTGAACCAAGCACTGTTACTTACATTCAAACCCTATTTTGATGATTTCTATTCAATTAAACGAACCAAAATAAAATTAAAACTAATGGGTGTGGTTAAAATTACCTGCGGATCTTTCCCATGCCCACTTCGGGTTGAATCTCCAATTCGTCTTCTGTTTCCACTACTTTGTCAATCTCCAATGAACTTTTCTGATTTGCTAGATGTCCTAATGGGGGACCTTTTCCTGTTACTCGTTTAGTTTGCTTTCGAAGCACCATTCTTATACTCGATTAATTAATCGACGATGAAAATTTTATGAATCGACGATTAATCGATGAAAACGATGTGAAAATGGGGTAGAACAGGAGGTAGGAGAGGAGAAGCAACTCTTCTTCTTTTTGTTTTTGGGTCTGATAGGTTAGAAAACTTTTATATATTAGATTAAGTTAATTACGGTTATTAGGTTAGGATTAATTGCAATTAGGGTAAAGGGCAAATTAGTAATCAAACATTTTTTAGGACAGCCCTAAACAATAGTATCATCGGGTGCCTAAAACACCATGGTCCCCTCAAAAAAAGAAGGGTCCCAAAATAAGTTCCAATAAATCTTTATTTTTGTGTTCTACTGTATATCTCCTTAGAATTTAATCATTGCACCCAACTTTTCCATCTTGGGCACCCACAGTATTCAACTTTTCCCTTCATCTGTTTAAACTTTCAAATCAACATAGAAATGCTGTACATATGTGACTGAGATGGATGGATCAGAAAGATTTCCTAGCTTTTTGGTGAGTACTTGTGTGAGCCATAGTGCTCATATGCTGCTAGTACAATGTGTTACAAAAAGTTTGAAAATGGCTCGTATTGGATGCACTATACAGCTTAAAATGAAAATGGTCACACTATTTGCTTCTTCAATTCTAGCTTATGGTAGGTCCTTAAATCTTGAATCCAGTTAGCAGTTTGACTAGCATACATGCACAACCCAACATTTTTGCTTTACCATTAGATTTGGTACACTTCAGACAGATCCTATCATGATGACCCAATTGGTAATGCCCTGTATAGCTTGGCACTCAGCTTTGTCTCTCTGGATGGAACCGATAGCGATTGAAACAAATATCTTTGGGTCCCTAACTTCCCTTAAATTCGGGATTCAAAGCTCGACTACCGACCCAGTTGCAAGGCAGAAGATGGATAACATTACCATTAAAAACAGACTGCAAATTCAGTTTATGTTACTACCCAAAACTCTACTTGTAACAAGGACAACATGAGCACTTGTAAAATTCAAGGATGTAGGACTAATGTTCATATCAGATAAACACAGAGGGCAGTCGACCGACATATTTGACGGGCACTTGATTCACTGCCATGAGTTTTGACATGAAGGCCCACTCTTCTGGCATTACCAATAATCAAGTGCAGCATCATTAAATGGCACTTTTATTGCTCTAAAAACAAAAAGACCACCTGATGATATGTCAAGAATACATTCACAGAGATTCTAACTCAAATCTAATAAACCACTAGTACTGATGAAAAATATTGTTTATTGTTTACTTGGATACTCCCGACAGGAATTAAAAATGCAAAGAAGAAAGTGAAGAATCCGACATACCGGTTAAGGCATTGAAAGGGGCTCCATTTCCCTCATCTCCATCGATCATCAGTAAAATCATCTTTCTCTACCAGCAGATTCTTTAACAAACTGGACTTATTTCCTTTGTTATCGATGCTACAAAAGTTAGTGGTAACAAGAACTAAACAATGCTTTTGCATCTTCACAGACACGATCAGCATCTGCGTAGGACACTTTGGCAGAGCAACATAAGATGCTGAGTATTTTCGCAAATTGTCTAATTACCCCAGTTTTAATCCCTTACCGCTTCTCTGTTACTCTCTGCAGGCTTAACCGTAACATGAGCGATTCATTCCATGGAAAGAAAAGTTATTATCCTCGTTTTCAACTCTTTGTAACACTGACTTCAGCTTCTTTCTCGCTGCATTTATCTACCTCAGAAGCATCAGCAACCTCAGCCTCATTATCACTGTAGTCTCCCCAACATTTCTTTGACTTTCCATCTTTATCGACAGCCAAATTCTTGCTAGTTCCATTTGCTGCTACAACGAGATGTTTAGCAACAACAACTGAATCTGTAGGAATTTGTTCCACACTAGGAGTATCCGTCTGTTGACTTTCCACAGAAGAGTGGCTTGCTTCTAGTTTTATCTCCTCATCTTTCTGTGGTTGGTCATCTTCCTTCCGTTCTGTTGCAAGCTTTTCATTGCTACTCATCTCTGCCACTGCAGTTTGTATCTTGTCTACAACAACTTCCGTAGGGGTAACTGGTGGAGAAGCTAGTATACCATTTGGACAAGCTGGTGAATTGCCAGGCGATGCTGAAACATCATTTGGAACTAACAGAATACCATTTGGTGACTCCGGAAAGTCGTTAGGAGACATTGGAGCACTCTCCAAAGAATCATTTGGAGAAACCGGGAAACCATTTGAAACCCATGCTTGCCCAGGCACAAACTCAGCTGCATGTGGATTCATTATGATTCTTGGCGTGCTGAAGTGAGTACCATCCCCAGCTGCATTTTCACCATTCTGATAACTAAACTTGCCCCGCGGGATCCTACTTCCAGATCGATAACCACCTGACAGCCGAGGGCCGTATGGAACCCTTGTTGTTGCTGATTGATGTGGAGATTTACGTACAGGATTAATGGTCATCATTGGGGGAATATTGACTGGTGGGGGCAAAATTCCTCCAAGATCTGCGTACGCTGGTGCCGGTATGGTACCAAAAACAGGAATCATAGTTGGGTTGAATGGAGGTGCAGCAGCAGAAAGTTTCTTGTTCATCTCTTTTCGAGCTTCACTTTCCTCCTGCTTTTCTCCTTCCACGGCCAAGGACTTCACATTTTCACCCCCGTCTGGCAGACTGAGCACACTTCCTTCACCTTCCCCTGCCACCTTTTCCTTGACGTTGGTGCCATCTTCTTTATTAGACTTTACCTCAAATGGAATTGTGTCTGAAACTGAATTCTTTGGTGATTCAGAACCCTCAAGCTTCGAACCTACAACTTCATTGGAATCCATTTCCTTTTCCTCTGACACATCATTTTTTATTTTTGGAGAACTTTCAATCACATTACTCTTCCCTTCCTTATCATTATCACCAATTATGGGAACCTTTATTTCCTTGGCAGAAACTGAAGCCTCTGGCTTTACTTCACTTAGACTTTGAACCTTCTTATCCCCCTCCTTCTCATCTTTCTCATCAATATTAATTGATTTTGTGATGGAAATAGACTGTTGCTCCACCACCGCTTTGACTATCGTCCCAGGCGGAGCTAGAGCTACTTCTTTATAGGACAAGAGTTTCCCACCAGATTGAACATTAACTGGGCTTGTCAGAGGACTGGCTTTCACAGATTGAACGACTGGAGTACTAGCCAACACCAGCTTCGAAATATCTGACTTTTCTGCCTCACTTACTGCAGTGCCAGCCACATTAGTCTTCTGCATGGGATTAGAACTCTTCACCAACCTCTTTGGGGCTAAAATAGGAGGAGAAGATGCAGATGCACCAGCAGACTCATTAGGAGATATTCTTTGAGATGGAAAGTTGGTAGGTTTTCCTCTGAGTCTTGCAGATTCTGGGATGTTCATGGAATTGGTGTTGAGCTTTGCTAGGCTTGGTCTCCTTGAACCAGAAGGCTTACGACCAGCAACAGAACGACCTTTTGGAACAGCTTCTTGCCATCCGCCTTCAGTGGAGGTGTCATCTTGTGCTGAGTTATCTTGTTGTTGGCTTAAAGAGGTTACATCTACAATATTGACAGTGGGTTTTTCAACTTTCTTTTCTTCAGATAGGGCTTCGGTTTTGTTTTCTTTATCACTTGAAGTCTCTGTCACAGGGTACGTTGGAGACAAAGTTCCATCATTGTCTATAACTGTTTCCAACTGGTTCTGTCCTGGTTTACCTTTAATCTGTGGTGACAATGGAGAAGAGGTTTAATATTTTTCATGATAAGAAAAGCATCAGGACAACATACTGCCTCTATTTTGTAGAAGCAATATTATACCTTTGCTTGGGCTTGCTTCTTTTGACTGACCCTTCGATCCGCATCAGGATTTATATAATCAAGAAGGTCTGATACGCTGGTCCAAATAAAGAAACAAAACAGATATTCAGTAAGAACAATACAAAGATGACTTTCAAAACATGGCAGAAAGAAGATCCCTCTATTCACATATACTGTGTCGCTTCTCTATTAGCACTATTACAAGCAAAAATCTTACAGTATTCAAGAAATCTCTATTAGCACTATTACAAGCAAAAATCTTACAGTATTCAAGAAATTCCACTTGACCACAAGTTTAAAGGCAAATAAATGAATAGTACAACGTTATGTCTATAGGGATTACTTTTTAAAATTCATTAGAGGAAAACTGACTTAAGCTCATTTGAGATTTCAAAACAGCAATTATGTTCATTGGCGAGCTAGATTGCCTCTTCTTGTGGTGGAAATATGGATCAAAATACATATACACTGGCCAAGGTTGTCTGGATAACATTGGTGGTAGGGTACAGTGAAGAGTTGATGGAAAATTCAGCAGTAAATGTAGGGTTGTAAACTCTCTATAAAAGTTCCTACTGACTGAATCAAGTCAAGTAACTACCCTTTGTTACGTTCATTACCTCAAATGGCCTTTACTAGCGATAGAAGTATCTGATTTTGGAGTGCCGTTGCGTGCAGCTTCCTGCTGCTCTATGGCCTTAGACTCGAAGTACTCAAGCCACGCAGCAGCATCCTAAAAGCAGAAATTGCAAGAACATGCATAAAGCTAACGATAAATATAAACTAAAAACCGAACTTCAACCATCCCCTTTGATCCTAAAAATACCTGCGTCCGAAGATCCTCTTTTCCAAGTTTCGCTTGCAAAATTTGTAGAGTGGTCTGCTCATGCTGAACGCTTAAAGAGTAGGCTTCCATTAAAGAAAGAGCAATCGCGATTGCATGGTAACTAGCGGCAGTCTGCAATAAAAATCGAAGGAAGGTCTTCATTATGTCATGTACATAACATTTAAGCTTTTATAGAAACCAAGATAGTGAAAGTGAGAATGCACCTGTATATGATCAGCTCCAAGCAGTCTTTGGTTACACTTGAGAGCCTCGTGCAGGTATCTGAGTGCAACATGGACGTTTCCTAAACCTTCTTCCATCATGGCCACATTGATGTAAGTGGCGGCAGTATTTGGGTGCGAAGGTCCACAAGTTAAATGTAAAAGATATAATGCCCGATTCACATATCTGATACAAGGAAAACGCAAAAGTGAGACATTAATATATCCTAGATCATTCGGTTACCTTGACACAGATTGCTTACAAGGTTCTGAATTATAAAACGTACTATTTTCATTTTTACATCCATTTTGAGTTCTTAATCACAGCAACATTGTTAGCTCGTCTTATCCCTTACAGAAGGGTAAAAGAAACAAGGACCCTTCCTTTTCTAAAATATGACTAAGTTTGCAAATCTTTGTCATGCTCCTTACTTACACAACAAAAGTGGGTTATCACTCTTATGGACAGACAAACTTGTAAAAAAATTGTCCACAGTTGTTATTTTAGTTATTCAGTGTGCTTAACATTGGCTTTCTTTTCTGAATTATGTTCACAAGCATAGAGTTCTAGAACACGATATGTCTAGAGTTGGCCTAACCACCATTACCATTGTGATGTTGCAACCTACCAAAGCTAAAGACATTTAGTGATTCACTTTCTAGAACATGATATGTCTAGAGTTGGCCTAACCACCATTACCCATTGTGATGTTGCAACCTACCAAAGCTAAAGACATTTAGTGATTCTGATAAAATCATAAAAGTAATTTGCACAAAATAAACAAACTTACTTCAAAGCCAATTCAGTATGTTGAAGGCGGTAGTAAAAAACAGCAAGATCGCCATAGCTTTTCATAGTATCAGGATGGTCAAGACCCAATTCTCTCTCATTTATATCCAAGGCCTTCTGTTGGTATATGGTTGCCTGACATAAAAAAACACATACTACAATAAATTGGAATGTACCACGAAATAATAAAGTGAATTGTGGGAATAATAAAGTGAATTGTGGGAATTGCAGGCAATATGAACTGCCACACAACCGTGTCTTGGTAGTCTGTAAATGTCTCAACAATCAGGTAGGTATACCAAAGTTCATACCTGGTTAAAGTCACCAGTGTGGTACAGGACTACAGCCAAAAGACTGTACGCTCCAGCTGTCATTCGGTGGTAAGGACCGCATACAGCAACAAGCTTCAAGAGTGCCTTTAACATTCAAATTAAAAAATTAGGAGTTCTGCAAAATGATGAATGATGGTTGTTAATTCAGAAACATGGAAGAAACTGATACCTTGGTTCCGAAATTTACAGCATCTTCCAGTTTTCCTTTATCAAGAGAAGTCTTTGAAGATTCCAAAAGCGTACGCCCATCTGCGGATGAGCATGCTACGTGCTGTGTGGTACAAGAATTGTATTGGTTAAAACTTTGTTCTAAAAAGCCAAATTACCCAAATTCAATCATGCTATTACCTTGTAGACAGGGACCATGCTAGCAATATCTGATTCTTTGAAAGGAAACTGACTATCCATATCATAATCCCGAGGAACAAGCTCAAGACCAACCTGCTTAGAAAAGTATATGTTCAAATTTGAAGAAATTGAATGACCTTAGACCTTATAAAAACCTGAAAGATGTAAAAGTGAGGGATTCTTATTGTGTACCTTGTGGCAAAGCCCTCGGAGAATGGCAAACTTTCTCAATTCTGTGGAATTTTCACGGCTCCATTTCCAACCAAACCTCTTCAGAAGGAATGTTTCAACCCACTTCCATTTTAGGTCATCTTCAGCAGTACTCTGAGCATCAGGATTCTCGGTAGAAAGTGTTCCGAGCAAGATGTTCAAGCATGAGGTAATTACCCGAGCGACGTCACGAATGTTAGGAACCGCTGCGACAACTGCTCGTAGTATGTGCTTAAAAGCTCGAACAATCATCTCATGTATACATAATGACTGGACATGAGGGAGCTTGTCCGCAAGTTCAACCTAGAGTGATGGACCCAAAAAAAAAAAAAAAAAAAAAAAAAGACATAATATTATAGCCCTTAACCAACTAAACTCTTCAATGAATGTAGCTAAATGCCAACTGGATGCCAGTTTAGTAATGAGGGTACCAAGATCCACATAGGACAAAATATTTTCCATTTTATCTTGCATAGGTCTTGGAATCCTCCTCAATAAGCTGGCACTCCCAATAACACTTTTCCAACGTGTTATTGGGGGTAGACTTGCTTCCTGACAGATTTGAAGTTACTGAGCCATGCCTTCTAATCCATACCGTATTCATAGGGGAGGGTTATTACCAGCAATGACAACCATCCTACCGGAGGTCGCAACCCTCCTACTACTAACATAGTATATAGTAGTAAAAAACACATATACTATGTAATAAGTTATTAAATATTTACCACGCGTCCCAAGGAATACATTTGCAAGCCTCTAGTATGCATAAAGTCTGTCAACGTCCTTCCATCAACTGGAGAAAGTTCAAGAGACCCAAAATCTGCTACCTAGTTAAAGTCAAAATCGAAATAGCATGTGGTTAAATACAAAAAGTCCCTGGAAATCTTTGAGATTACTTGATAACAAGGGGTACTAAATTTTGAGTAGTTTTACCAGTTTGGGGATTGCAGTATCATTGTAGTAATTATGTGCCATCTCAATCAACTCATCTGGAGACTGCATAAAATCAGACAAAAGAAATTGACGTAATATTATGAGGAATCCATAATATAAATTGGTTATGATTTTGGATAAAAAGATGTAATAACTTTATATAAAATTATTAAAGGTTAATATGTAGAACTTCATGACGTAAAATTATAAATTGACCAAATTTATACATATAATCACGTTTTCTGGAGATAAACAAACCTTAAGATGAAGCCCGATTTCTGATTCCTTCAGACGCAAAAAAGCTTCTTCGGATAGAAGTTTCTTCAGCAAAGTTTCTTTTTCAGAAGTTTCTAAATTGCTCATATCAGAACCATTAGAAATAACTTCATGTTCCATTTTGTTGTTCTTGTCATTTGTTTTCTTCTTAATTACCTTTAGCAATCCACCTTGCTTTCCTAGACCCTTGACAGTTGTCTCAGCTTTCACTTCCTCTGCTCTCTTAGACTCAGTATTCCCTGAAGCTTGATTTTGCAAGTGTTGTACCCAACATGCTCCTAACTCCCATCTGATTGATGTCTTTTGTTCTGTGGTTTCTCCTTCCAATTTTTCTAGACTTTCCACTAACACTTTCCTAACTATAGATCTAGCAGCATGTAGGTCTTCAACATCAGCATTCAGTGAGCGTCGAACTCCAGGAGATGATTGAGGTATCAATGACTTATGCAATAACATCCGCAAACTGACATGTGATAACAAGCGAACAAATGTTATATTGTGTTGTTTAACTTTAAAGAAAATAATTGTCTCTAAGTTATACATAGTTTTTCTGCTCAAAAGATATTTTATGTTAAGGCATCTGATTGTGATATGCACAATTCTGAAATAAGAAAGTTCATTTAACATTCTTCTAATCACTTATATTGTTATTCGACCCATTGAATTTTGGATTCTTCTTTAAAACATTATAATATCATGTGAACGTGTATATTTTTAAGCTTAACGTGCTTCAGATACTTACCTATTAACATTCAATGCATTAGCACCTCCCATTGGTTGATCCATGATGTCAATATCCTGGGAACCAAGGGTTAAACCCAAGTTATCCTCGACCGGAACTTTCACGACCGCTGTGTATCCGCAGTGTCTAACTACTACAACACCTAAAGTAGCAGTATCCTGCGAGGTTACTACGTTGCTTCAGGTATAAAATTCAATTGATAATTCGAAACTAGAAGCACAAACATCCACGACTTTAAAATCACCAAATAATGTTCAAATACTAGTTGACTTTTTACTTACATGAACTGTAGCACTTTCATCTGCAGTTATCCCTTTAAGCAAACTTCTCTGAGAAAGATCCTTTAGAGACATTCCCAGAGTCTGACTTCCATCATTTTTACCATCTAACTTTCCACTAGCAACAGGGTTGTCTCTTGTTATCTTAATCTTTAGATCTCCAACTTGTTCCTCGTGCAAGATTGATGAATCTTGAGTCACTTTACTGCTATTAATTACACTCTGGATTGATGTTACAGCTTTATAAACTGAAATGTCAACAAATAGACTATGGAGCAAAAAAGCTTTCCTATCACGAATTTGCCTCTCCTCTGGTGTTTTGCAAGGCATAGCAGCAAGAATTGAGAATTCTCTTGCAAATTGCCTGTCAACATGTTTCCCATCCCTTCCTTGACCACCCCCGTTTCCTCCCCAACTTTCATCCTCAACAGGAAGTGGAGGAAAAGTAGAAAGGTTATCAGCAACAACAGGAGGTACAAGCCATGTGTTTGCACGAAAACCATACGGAAGATTCCCAAACTGAAATAACAACCGTAAAGTTAAAACTAAAATAACAACATAAGTTTTCACCTATAATTGAAAAGACTAGCACATTTTCTTTTGCTCACCTTATTGTGCTCTATAAAAGCTTTCATGAGTGACTTGTATGCCTGCAATGCAAAACAAACTTATAAGACTACTACATGCTTAAGCTAAGGATAATACTCCATAAACAAACTTACGGCATCGAAATTTCGGCTTAGCTGCTGCAACAAATTGACAAGAGTAGGACTACACAATAGCTTTTTCCCAGAAGGGTAAAACCCTTTGCGAGATGCAACAATCGTTACTGGCTTCCCACTGCATACTCGAACCTACCGTAACAAAAACACCAAATGATCTTAAAATCCAAAAAAAATGTAACATCAAATACCACTCTGAATCATCGTCGAATCGAAAAACTCACATCGATTTGAAAAAAATCATCCTCAGTTTTATCATCAAGGAATGGCCGTGACGATTTCCGAATATCTGAAATCATACAAACATGATAGTTATTACACAAAAACAACCAATTTAGGAGAAGAAGAATGTGAAGAAACCAATTTGCTCACATTGAATTGGAGGAGTAAGGTGAGAAAATGAGAAGAAATCATAGAATTGAGCAAGCTTTGGTGGCGGTGATGCGATTTCTCCATTTTCCATTGCTTCTTTAGCTGCATCAACAGCCATTGAAGCAGATACTGGTTTTCTTCCATCCTTAATTGATTTTTTTGATGCTGGTTTTGGACTTGACAAAGCAGCTTCACTTCCACTGATAACAGTAGCAGTAGTTGATTCATCTCCATTGTTAGAAATTGAATTGGATTGTTCATCTCTTTGATTCGTTCTCGAACAAGTGAACCAAGTTGTGCAGGCTACAATGTCCAAAAGACGTCGGACATGATCAATCGCAAGTTCTTCTGTGTATTCCTCTGCAATGGCGAAAACATTTTCTTTACAACTTTTTAATTTACTTTTTTTTTCTTTGTTTTTTTAATTGGACCCAAAATGTGTACTGCCCCACTGCCGGTGCCTAACTTCGACTTGGATTCGACCTACGACGCATATGGTGCTAAAATTCTGTATTTATAGGTTAATTTCATCACTGCTAACAGGGGGACTGGTTTTGATTGGGGTTGTATTAAATGCTAATAAGATAAAAAAATTATTTGTCTTGGGATTGATACACCCAAGCAATTTGGTACCCCATTAGCAGCATTGGTTAATTTACCTTCCACGATGGAGAGTTGAGGAGGTTTCAAAGTGATAATTTCCACAGTGTCTTTCAGTCTATTCCCTCGCACCTGTTTGTCCAACGAAAACAAAACAGTTGCATAGAAATTTAGACAATTTCAAGATGTAATTTTATTTTCTAAAACTATTCAGCAAGTACAACTCGATGAATATACTTATGTTTCAAGAAGATCAATATCATAATGCTGGTGCCTGGTGTACTTGGTGAATTATCGTGGGGCGGACGGTCTGTTAGGTCCGAGAGAAATGGTGAGTCGCTTTTTAGTGGGTCCGACTTGGCAGGGTGTGGACCCAGCTTTAACAAAAACAAAGTAAAAATGATGAAACCGTACCTCGTGAGACAAGGAGTAATTGGTAAGATGACATGTTTCCACATTAACCGTTAAAAGTTTCTTCACATCAAGGATCTTGTCCGTTGATATTCCCTGTTACATGAACCTTGGTCAGCCAATGTTTTTCCCTTGCCACTCATGAACTCTAAATTCTCCTCGAAAAACATTTTTAAGAAAAAAAGTTGCCTTTCAACATCTATATATTGTATAATTCTGAGCTTCCAGGTCTATTTAATATATCAATTTTTAAGTGTGCCGAGTCGAAAGAGAGCAGCACCTTAAGTGTGAGCAGAGAATAATCCGGAATCTCAACAGTAATGTCCAATACACTAGGCAACACTGTAATTTTATATGTTCGACCAAAGAACAAAAAGATTCATTAGCAGAAATTCAAGAGCAAAAAAAAAGAAAGTTGCAAGAAAAAGAACATGAGCGTATGATACCACCACGCACCTTTCTCTTCCTTTTTCTTCTTGTCTCCTTTAGACTTGTGAGGTTTAGATTTTCCATTCTTTGGAGCCATTTTTCATCAATAATGAATTGATATACGTTTCCAAATTGTGATAAGATTATCTCAATTAATACGAAATCTTGATGAATTAAAATTCAGAACAGAGATAAAGTTTTGTTTTGCTATATGTGAGCTCTGTTTTTTTTTTTTTTTTCTTCAGCTGCTGATGGCGAATTATAATGGAATGAAGTAACTGCGACGCATTATCCGGAAATCCGAAAATCGGAATTCATTTCATCATCATATGAATTATCTTGTTACGTAACCGAAGCAAGAAGATGTAGTACTAGAAGTGGAAGAGAATGGAGGAGAATGAAAGGAGAAGCGAATGGAATAGTGGAGTGGGGTAAGCCAAATATATAGAAATAGAAATCTGCACGAGAGTGTGTGTATGTGTTTGAATGGATAGATGGATGGGATAAGGTGAGAAATCAGCACGAGTGTGTGTGTGTGAATGGATAGATGGATAGGATAAGGTGAGGAGAGGAGGAGGAGAATGCTACATCATTTTTCCATCCCTTCTCTGCACTTGAGACTAGAAAATGTGGCATTACGGGGATGAATCGATGAATTTAGGCCTTTCATTTCTATGCTAACAAGATTAAAATCTCTTTCTCATCTCTGTCTGGATTTAACAAACTGGACTTAGTTTCCTTTGTTATCAATGCTACAAAAGTCAGTGGTAACAAGAACTAAACAATGCTTTTGCCTCTTGACAGACACGATCAGCAGCTGCATAGGGCACTTTGCAGAGCAACCGAAAATGCTGAGCTTTTTCATGTATTTCACAAATTGCCTAATTACCCCAGTTTTAATCCCTTATCGCTTCTCTGTTACCCTCTGCAGGCTTAACCGTAACATGAGCGATTCGTTCCGTGGAAAGAAAAGTTATTATCCTCGTTTTCAACTCTTTGTAACACTGACTTCAGCTTCTTTCTTGCTGCATTTATCTACCTCAGCAGCATCAGCAACCTCAGCCTCACTATCACTGTAGTCTCCCCAACATTTCTTTGACTTTCCATCTTTATCGACAGCCAAATTCTTGCTAGTTCCATTTGTTGCTACAACGAGATGTTTAGCAACAACTGAATCTGTAGGAATTTGTTCCACACTAGGAGTATCCGTCTGTTGACTTTCCACAGAAGAGTGGGTTGCTTCTAGTTTTATCTCCTCATCTTTCATTGGTTGGGTCATCTTCCTTCCGTTCTGTTGCAAGCTTTTCATTGCTACTCATCTCTGCCACTGCAGTTTGTATCTTGTCTACAACAACTTCCGTAGGGGTAACTGGTGAAGAAGCTAGTATACCAATTGGACAAGCTGGTGAATTGCCAGGCGATGCTGGAACATCATTTGGAACTAACAAAATACCAATTATCATTATCACCAATTATGGGAACCTTTATTTCCTTGGCAGAAACTGAAGCCTCTGGCTTTACTTCACTTAGACTTTGAACCTTCTTATCCCCCTCCTTCTCATCTTTCTCATCAATATTAATTGATTTTGTGATAGAAATAGACTGTTGCTCCACCACCGCTTTGACTATCGTCCCAGGCGGAGCTAGAGCTACTTCTTTATAGGACAAGAGTTTCCCACCAGATTGAACATTAACTGGGCTTGTCAGAGGACTGGCTTTCACAGATTGAACGACTGGAGTACTAGCCAACACCAGCTTCGAAATATCTGACTTTTCTGCCTCACTTACTTCAGTGCCAGCCACATTAGTCTTCTGCATGGGATTAGAACTCTTCACCAACTTCTTTGGGGCTAAAATAGGAGGAGAAGATGCAGATGCACCAGCAGACTCATTAGGAGATATTCTTTGAGATGGAAAGTTGGTAGGTTTTCCTCTGAGTCTTGCAGATTCTGGGATGTTCATGGAATTGGTGTTGAGCTTTGCTAGGCTTGGTCTCCTTGAACCAGAAGGCTTACGACCAGCAACAGAACGACCTTTTGGAACAGCTTCTTGCCATCCGCCTTCAGTGGAGGTGTCATCTTGTGCTGAGTTATCTTGTTGTTGGCTTAAAGAGGTTACATCTACAATATTGACAGTGGGTTTTTCAACTTTCTTTTCTTCAGATAGGGCTTCGGTTTTGTTTTCTTTATCACTTGAAGTCTCTGTCACAGGGTATGTTGGAGACAAAGTTCCATCATTGTCTATAACTGTTTCCAACTGGTTCTGTCCTGGTTTACCTTTAATCTGTGGTGACAATGGAGAAGAGGTTTAATATTTTTCATGATAAGAAAAGCATCAGGACAACATACTGCCTCTATTTTGTAGAAGCAATATTATACCTTTGCTTGGGCTTGCTTCTTTTGACTGACCCTTTGATCCGCATCAGGATTTATATAATCAAGAAGGTCTGATACGCTGGTCCAAATAAAGAAACAAAACAGATATTCAGTAAGAACAATACAAAGATGACTTTCAAAACATGGCAGAAAGAAGATCCCTCTATTCACATATATTGTGTCGCTTCTCTATTAGCACTATTACAAGCAAAAATCTTACAGTATTCAAGAAATTCCACTTGACCACTGGTTAAAGGCAAACAAATGAATAGTACAATGTTATGTCTATAGGGATTACTTTTTAAAATTCTTTAGAGGAAAACCGACTTAAGCTCATTTGAGATTTCAAAACAGCAATTATGTTCATTGACGAGCTAGATTGCCTCTTCTTGTGGTGGAAATATGGATCAAAATACATATACACTGGCCAAGGTTGTCTGGATGACATTGGTGGTAGGGTACAGTGAAAAGTTGATGGAAAATTCAGCAGTAAATGTAGGGTTGTGAACTCTGTATAAAGTTCCTACTGACTGAATCAAGTCAAGTAACTACCCTTTGTTACGTTCATTACCTCAAATGGCCTTTACTAGCGATAGAAGTATCTGATTTTGGAGTGCCGTTGCGTGCAGCTTCCTGCTGCTCTATGGCCTTAGATTCGAAGTACTCAAGCCACGCAGCAGCATCCTAAAAGCAGAAATTGCAAGAACATGCATAAAGCTAACGATAAATATAAACTAAAAACCGAACTTCAACCATCCCCTTTGATCCTAAAAATACCTGCGTCCGAAGATCCTCTTTTCCAAGTTTCGCTTGCAGAATTTGTAGAGTGGTCTGCTCATGCTGAACGCTTAAAGAGTAGGCTTCCATTAAAGAAAGAGCAATCGCGATTGCATGGTAACTAGCGTCAGTCTGCAATAAAAATTGAAGGAAGGTCTTCATTATGTCATGTACATAACATTTAAGCTTTTATAGAAACCAAGATAGTGAAAGTGAGAATGCACCTGTATATGATCAGCTCCAAGCAGTCTTTGGTTACACTTGAGAGCCTCATGCAGGTATCTGAGTGCAACATGGACGTTTCCTAAACCTTCTTCCATCATGGCCACATTGATGTAAGTGGCGGCAGTATTTGGGTGCGAAGGTCCACAAGTTAAATGTAAAAGATATAATGCCCGATTCACATATTTGATACAAGGAAAACCCAAAAGTGAGACATTAATATATCCTAGATCATTCGGTTACCTTGACACAGATTGCTTACAAGGTTCTGAATTATAAAACGTACTATTTTCATTTTTACATCCATTTTGAGTTCTTAATCACAGCAACATTGTTAGCTCGTCTTATCCCTTACAGAAGGGTAAAAGAAACAAGGACCCTTCCTTTTCTAAAATATGACCAAGTTTGCAAATCTTTGTCATGCTCCTTACTTACACTACAAAAGTGGGTCATCACTCATATGGACAGACAAACTTGTAAAAAATTTGTCCACAGTTGTTATTTTAGTTATTCAGTGTGCTTAACATTGGCTTTCTTTTCTGAATTATGTTCACAAGCATAGAGTTCTAGAACACGATATGTCTAGAGTTGGCCCAACCACCATTACCATTGTGATGTTGCAACCTACCAAAGCTAAAGACATTTAGTGATTCACTTTTTAGAACATGATATGTCTAGAGTTGGCCTAACCACCATTACCCATTGTGATGTTGCAACCTACCAAAGCCAAAGACATTTAGTGATTCTGATAAAATTATAAAAGTAATTTGCACAACATAAACAAACTTACTTCAAAGCCAATTCAGTATGTTGAAGGCGGTAGTAAAAAACAGCAAGATCGCCATAACTTTTCATAGTATCAGGATGGTCAAGACCCAATTCTCTCTCATTTATATCCAAGGCCTTCTGTTGGTATATGGTTGCCTGACATAAAAAAAGACATACTACAATAAATTGGAATGTACCACGAAATAATAAAGTGAATTGTGGGAATTGCAGGCAATATGAACTGCCACACAACCGTGTCTTGGTAGTCTGTAAATGTCTCAACAATCAGGTAGGTATACCAAAGTTCATACCTGGTTAAAGTAACCAGTGTGGTACAGGACTACAGCCAAAAGACTGTACGCTCCAGCTGTCATTCGGTGGTAAGGACAGCATACAGCAACAAGGTTCGAGAGTGCCTTTAACATTCAAATAAAAAAATTAGGAGTTCTGCAAAATGATGAATGGTGGTTGTTAATTCAGAAACATGGAAGAAACTGATACCTTGGTTCCGAAATTTACAGCATCTTCCAGTTTTCCTTTATCAAGAGAAATCTTTGATGATTCCAAAAGCGTACGCCCATCTGCGGATGAGCATGCTACGTGCTGTGTGGTACAAGAATTGTATTGGTTAAAGCTTTGTTCTAAAAAGCCAAATTACCCAAATTCAATCATGGTATTACCTTGTATACAGGGACCATGCTAGCAATATCTGATTCTTTGAAAGGAAACTGACTATCCATATCATAATCCCGAGGAACAAGCTCAAGACCAACCTGCTTAGAAAAGTATATGTTAAAATTTGAAGAAATTGAATGACCTTAGACCTTAAAAAACCTGAAAGATGTAAAAATGAGGGATTCTTATTGTGTACCTTGTGGCAAAGCCCTCGGAGAATGGCAAACTTTCTCAATTCCGTGGAATTTTCACGGCTTGAGAAATGGCAGTCTTTTCTTGTTACTTTCGGATCTTGAAAACCCCAATCAAGTGCAAGGGAATGAGCATATTTGCATCTCAAACCCCAATCAAGTGCAAGCAAAGTTAAGTAACTTGTAACTCAGCTTGAGAAATGGCAAGCAAAATTGCTTATAACCCCTGCTTCAGGTATGGGTGTGCATAGCACAGGCATAAGAAAACATACATAACATGAAACCAGGAAAAAAAAGGTCGAGATGCGGAGATCTTAATTCAGTCCAGCAAGGAGCTTCACTGATTTTCCTAGTCTTGGATTTTGACTGTTCTTAATGTCTTAAGGATGAAATACTATACATAACATGAAACCAGGAAAAAAAAGGTCGAGATGCGGAGATCTTAATTCAGTCCAGCAAGGAGCTTCACTGATTTTCCTAGTCTTGGATTTTGACTGTTCTTAATGTCTTAAGGATGAAATACTAGGAAGTCGAAACCACACATTATTACAGCATATTTTCAAAACACCAGTAAATTGTGGTGCTGGCAAAACAAATAAACAATGCAGTTACAGTTGAAAATGGTTGCAAATAAGCTATTATGTACTTCATTATTCAAATGATGATATGAAATTTATACTTGCAATCAGTAATCATAAATTGGTTTCCAATGTGTCCAAGTGCTTCAGGACACAAAAGATCTCCGAATAAAACTAGAAAAAATTTAGAAACAAGGTGAGAAATTAGATTACATGTTTAAAATGGGAGAAAGTCTGTTCTTTTGTGCTTTGATATCCAAACCTATACAAATGTCTTCTTACCAGCAAATTTTGCTGCACACTACGGAAACATAAACCTGTAAATGGAGTAGAGCTGGCCAAGCAACGAGAATTCGTCAAAAGTAAATGCAATTGATCTGCAAACACTAAGCAAAACAATTGGTTAGAGGTGTAATTACAAGTAAAGGGCATTAGCCGCATTACAGAAAGCAATCAAAGCAAAATCCAGAAGTTCCTTGCTAACCATTATATGACAACCGTTTCTTAAATTAAAAATTAGAACTTGTTCATCCCAGTTAGGATAACCAAAATCTAACTTCTCGAAAGATTAGAGTTACATCTACACCAGACAAACACAAAGTGTTTAATTGTAACTATAGAATGAGAATGCTTACCCAAATGTCAGACTATAGAATGAGAATCACTCGGCCTATTGTTGAATGTCTGGGTGAGCCGCCTTATTGCTGCTTCTGTGCTTCTGAACGGGAAAAAGGCTCTCGACAAAAGTTGAAGCCAATCTGATATAACAACCATTTGCAATTGAAAAAGATCATCATCACCAATTAAGAAAAAACAACATTTGCATTAAGAAAATGCATTCACGGTCCAGAATTAAATAGACAAGATGCATCAGTATAATTTGTACATCAACTAAAAATGCATTTTTAAGAATTAGCAGTAGTGCAGTAACCTTTAAATTATCACCTCCAACTTCAACATAGCCTTAAAAGGGGAGAATGATGGCCGATGATGCAAAAGACAAAAATAACATACACTGAAGGAGGAGACAAATGAATATGTAATATTTATGCTTCAAAAAAAAGAAAAAAAAGAATATGTAATATTTATAAAAGTCATACGATAGAGTCCATTGGATCCACAGGTGTTCTTGACTGGTTTTCTGGTTCTAACCATGTACGTATGGAGCACAGGAGCAGCGAACTTAATGAAATCAACGTGCTTTATTTCTCACACATTCTTTTTTGTTTTAATTTACTGGCAATTATTGGTGGTACAGTTTCCATTAACATACTGATGATGTTCTTTCCTGCACACGCCACAACCACTCAACTGAATGAAACAAAGATTTGGTGTTTCATCCCCTCACAACATTTTGAAACACCTTTCTTAATATGAAACAACATCATTAAAATATTATGTAATGTCATAAAATCTTGGAAATTTTCTCCAGAAAATGGTAATACACCCCAAAAGAACATTCAAGCTAAAAAGTTATAGTTTGCAGAGTAATTGAGTCTGCTTGTTATTTGCTATTGCCATCATGCTTTTGTTTTATATTGATGGATTTACCTCCTTCAAGTAAGAACCTACAGCGTTATACGGTTGCAAAAGTCTGTGGCAAGACTCATGAGGAGGTTTCTTATTACAAAATGCAGAGATAGTTTACAGTAGATTTCGGACTTCAGAGTAGATTTCTGTAATTGCATAACAAAAATGTGTCGCATATATAAAGCTCTCATTTCTCCTCCATGTCCATATGATAAAACTATAAGAATCGTCTATTTCACCATGAGTAACTTACATACTATTCGTGTGATGTTCCACATTTTTGATGGGGATGAACCTATACTTGCCGACATATTACATTGAAATGCACCTTCAGATCTTGTGTGTGGCTTGGGTTAGATTTCAATTTTTCCTGTGCGAATTTTATCCGTTGTCTAGTGTCTTTTTTCACATGCCTTCAGTTTATGCTTCTTGAAAGTTTCTTAGGTTTATGGCCGTGGGATTTGAATCAAACAATAACAAGTAAATATGACCAGGGAAACTGTATGTCTGTATCCCGAACACCCAAATGCAGTGTATGCTTGAAACTAGTAACTATCATATTGTGGTAATTAAAACGCTATTGCTTCCCATTATGAGTGACAAACAAATCAACATATGAAAATAACAAATAATGGAGTATACTTCTATGCACTTGACCAAAATCTCGCAAAAATGATTTATTTATTGAATAATAGTTCAAACAATTGCAAGATGACTAAAGAAGGAAGTTACTGACGAGAATACGAGGTCCACATAACTGGAAACACATTGCTTATACAAGTAATCCAAAATAATATGAAGTTAACGCTATAATTCGGCAGCCTCGCCATACAAACTCACCAGGTAAAGATGTATTAAGACGCTGAAAATTTTATCAAGAGAGCTGAAGACCAGACTGCAACGCCATACAATTAATGCCCAGTGGTCCCTGCAACAGTTTATCAGAATTTTAAGTACGAAAAATTCAACTACGCAAGAAAAAGATAACTATGAAAACAAGTCAATGATAATGCTACTTCAACTGAATAAAGCAGGTGTAACCAAGACCACTTATACACATTCATTTTGTATCCAATTCATTGAACCACTGATGAGATCAGCATTCACTATGGGTGTAAGAGCCCTTCACAGCCTGAGGTTTGTCTTAAATTCAGTTGAAATAGCATCACAATGAGGATAATACGCATATGTCAGTACGTGTACCTCTGCAAATGAGAAGCAAACCATGAATAGCTTTTCATTTTTAGGATAAAAGATTAGCATAACCAGGAAAATGGTATTGGCATAGTAGCAGAAATCCTGCAAAAATCAACACAACAATAAGAGTATGAGACTCTATCCTTGCCACACTAAAGTGATAATCTATATGACTATATATAACTAATTGTTCCAGTTATAAAGCTTGCTTCATTATTTTCCATAATATCAAGAATTACCGTACAGAAGCCGAACACAGACACCATTTGTTAACTTTGCAAATTGAACACTTCTCTCTAGCGAAAAAAAAAAAAGGAGATGTTTATTAAGTTTCCAAACTAAAGCCTCTTCTTCTTCTACTCCCGCAAACCAAATAAATTGAAACATGAAACAAGCTGCTCATCTAAAGGCCTACTTACAAGAAATCTAACAAAAAAGGACTTTATAACTGTTGTTTTGTCTCTTCAACACAAAAAATAAAAGCTAAACCCCTACAGCTAATGCCACAACAAGCATAAATCAAAATTTGAGAAAATTCAGTGCTCACCAGGAGGTAATAATGCCATTTCTTGAACTGATAGTATATCCATCTCATCAGAACAAAAGTGAAATAGATTACATACAGAATATCCTGAGGTCCTACACAATTCAACATGTACATCAACATCATTTCCCTTCATAAATACTCAAAATCTAACATAAAACAACATAATCAATTTTCACTTACTTGATCCCAATAGAAGAAAAAAGTGCTCCAAAAGCAAGAACTCCCACTAAATGTGTAACCTGATTACCAATCAAGAAGAAAATTAAACAACAAATCCCTAATAACACCAAAAAAATTCCGAAAAATCTCAGTACAACCACCATGCCCCTGTAATTGTTCTCTGTGCAACATCAATCGATAATCACCCATCAGATCCCCTTTAGCCATCACCTGTGCTCCATTCCTCTTATCCCCTGTCGCTGCAATACCCGCTTCAAATCTTCATAAATCAACCATCAAATCAATTTGTAGCGATAATCCATTCTTCCATGGTCGATTTCATCTTCAATTTCTTTTCTTTCATCATCTCCTCTCTCATCTCAACTTCAATTAACAGTCATCAGATCTTCAATTAACCCATATCATAACCACCACTCTCCATCACCGGTGGTTAATTTGACGAAGAGTGGTGGTGGTGGTGATTGAATCTTCCGATGAAGAGTGGTGGTGGTGATTGAATCTGCTGGTGAAGAGATTGTAGGAGGTGAAGGAGTGAACGAAGAGGAGGAGGTGTTGGGTTTTTTAGCGGGGGTTCAGCAGAAGAGAAAGAAAGAAAAAAAAGAAATGAAATCGCAAAAATGACTTCAGCAGGGCACGACCCTGAATCCTTACCAATTTAGAGGGGCATTATTAGTTTTTCAGCCCTAACAATTTACAATCTTTTTGTATCAATTCATGACTTATATTATACAAAAAAATGGTTAAGGTCCTCCTCGTTTCGCTCGGTCGGCCCAAATATTTAATTCTTTGAAAGGAAAGTGTAGGTGTAGATTATCCACAGGGCTAGGTGGCAACATCTTAAGCTGCGATACACCCAAAGAGGAAGGAGTGAGAAGCATGGGATAGAGACCGGCAGGCGCGAGGATTAAGGAGCCACGTGGATCGGACATGATCACCCTACATTTGTCGGACAAGACTCGACTCCAGATCTCTGACAAAGCTGACAGACAAGACATTTTGGGTCAAACGAGGAGTGGTAGTCAAAAGGATGGGAAGATGCATGTCATATCGGCCAATTACAAGGGCGACATCGCACCAAGAGAACACCCAAAAGGATCGGCTCGGACGAGAGACCGCCAAGGGACCAAATTACATCGGCCATATTCATAGAAGATGGGACGACGTGAGCAGGCCCGACAACAGGACATCAAGTTAGATATATTATGACCAACACCATAGTTTGGTTGTATGTAACCTTCCCTATAAATAGAAGAACATGTATTCAAGAGAGGGTAGGTTGTAATTTTGGAGAGAGGCTGGAAATCGTACTAAGTAAGAAGAGAGTGGAGAACTAGTTCATCTTGTAAGAGAGTTCAACTAGGAGAGTAACACCATTGTAACACCTTGAAGTAATAAGATTCATCCTTTCACCCCCGTGGACGTAGGTAATCATACCGAACCACGTATATCCTTGTGTCCATTGTTAAGTTCTCACTTTCACTTGCATGAATAGAAGATCTCTATCCTTTGGATGTAGTTTGTAGTAAAATGCATCTACATTCTGGCGCCGACTAAGGGGATCCGACTAAGATCTCCGGATACCTTTCCTTGAAATCCTACAAAGACGATCAAAAGCTCATGAATACACGATCAAGTGTTGCAGTTGAATTTAGGATGAACTCTGTTGGCCGAAATAGTGATTGTTTTGAGTCGTCTAGTGTGCATGCAAAGTTAAAGCAGTAGCAGCGTCTTTTACAAGGTACAACAGAATTCTCATTCTTCGCCCACAAACGGTTTGATCAGTAGAAGATCTCCATAAGCTCAACGGCGATCAACAGCACAGGTTAGGAGCTAGTTGAAGATCTGCTGAAAGGATGATTGTTTGTTTTCAGTGGATAAGTGAGTTTTAATGGTAAATAAGTTGTTTTCTTGTTACGGTGTAAGGTTTGTGTGTTTAGAATTACAAAAGGTTAAGTTTAAGGCGTCTTTTTGTGTGATAAGTTGCCGATCTTGAGGTGTCTTGCCCGGCGATGTTAACTAGTCATCGGAAAGTTCTTGGAGAAGATCTAGGGAATATGGCCATGATAAGATCTTGAGAAAACAACAACAGTAGAAACTTAATTTGATTTTTGGACTTACGCGCCGTACCATTCAATCATCACGTGCATAAGTTTAATGACTTGGAGCATATAGAATGAAGAACAAACTAGCTTAAATGCGGAGGTCAAGTACTGAAGGCGACGTCGTACGGATTGATAGAGACGTAATATAAAATCTGCCATAAAGTCAGCACAGAGTCAAAATAGGATAGATAGGCAGAACCCATTTGATGACCGGAGTAGGCTTGGTACCCGCAAGCTCTGGCGCAGAGACAACCTTTGTGACAGTCGGATATTTCTCACCTTATTGAATGTTTATTTACAATATCATGTCAAAGTAAGGTGTTCTTTGTATTTGTTGACGTAGGTAGGGACGATATTCGGCTTACCACGCGTTGCGCCCGATGGCTAGCACTTCAAGGACCGGAAGGATGTTAAGGAATAGAACAGTTACTAACAGCATCATGCAGGCAGGGGTAACTGGGCCGAGGCAAGAAGACAGTCGATAACACCTCCCGAGGAATCTCATGCAGCAGCACGAGGCATGCCAACTGTTGATGTAGGAGTGGATCTTGGGCGAAATGATAACACCCTACCCTTAGACTAGGTTATCTTGACCCAGAGGAGAGTTGACCAAGTCGATGGACTTACAGCTTTAGATACAGATGACGATCAGGAAGAGCTTGCAGCATAAGCCCAGCGACAAAGAGCAAGGCAAAAAGCCGAGTACCAGGAAGCCTTGGGAAGAGAGCAAGAACGTCTTAGGAAGATTCAGTTGGGGAGAGGAGGAGCTAGCAACATCGGCCATGCGCCTGTCCACGTGATCGGTCATGTAACTGGTATGATACTACCCCCACCACCAACATAGATATCGTTACATCCCCGGCCACACCATCCTAATGGACATTCTAGTCATGAAAGCACGGACCCGACATTATTGGCCATTTTGGAAAGTCAAATAAGACAAGAAGCGGCACTAAGAGAACTCCAGCAACGGAATCTCTCCTTGGAGTATGAGAATTATCAGTTGAGGAACCAACAGACCAGATCAAGAGGATCATCCAGTTGAGGAACGTCGAGTAATCATGGTCGATCCAGTCAACCACCACCTATGACTGGGCCGGGAAGTCCTAGCCGGTCCAGGCGATCTCCCATCCCCTGCCCACAAGGATACGGACCACCCGAGGACTCGTCTACCGATGAACAAAGGCAAGGAAGGGGCGGACAACAGGACGGGGCGACAGAAGCTAAACTTAAAGAGTTGGAAGCAAAGATTAAGGAGATATCGGGGAGTAGCGAAGAGAACAAACTGGCAGAAATTATGAGCGAGGCCGAGAAGACACCTTTCTCCCAAGAACTCGAACAAATGTCGTTCCCTACAAAGTGTACCTTACCTACGTTTCCTTCTAGATTCGACGGGACTGGAGATGCGGCCGAACATTTAAAAATGTATACCATGTCATTAATCCAATGGAAGAGCAACTCGGTAGTCATGTGTAAATTCTTTCCGGCCAGCTTGGAGGGCGAGGCGAGAGATTGGTTTTATTCACTTCCACTTGGATCGATCAACGGTTATGATGCACTTATCGAGGCCTTTCTTGAAACCTATATGCACAACAGCCGACCTCGGCCAAGAATGAACAAACTATTCACCCTCGCCTGGAGGTTCGGGGAGCCTTTGAGAATCTTGACCGGAAGGTGGAGGAAGTTGTGTACTAAAATTGGAAAGGTACCAGTAGATCAAGCTATCTTTGGGTTCGAAAACGCATTGGGAAGATCGGACCCCATCTGGATAGCTATGTTCTCTGAAAATCCAAAAACCCTAAAGGGGATGCAAATAATGCAAGAATATTTTATCGCCCTAAAAGAAATCCAGGCCGAATCAAGAGATAGAGGAGTACAAGAAGCTAGTGTTGAAGCTGGTGCTGAGGATAAAGAGGTTATGGATGATCCTGCTAGATATCCCGAGAAGAGATCAGACCCTCCACCAAGAAGCAGTGATAAGAAACAATGGGTGGCCAAAGGGAAGCGGCCGAGGCATGAAGCCCGATCGTACACCCCTTTGAACGCTCCTTTGGAGGAAGTATTCAAGGAAGTCGAAAAGAGGAATGATATCAATTACCCAGCATCAAGGGGAGTCCAGTTCCAAGAAACCAAGGGTCACCCCGAGTACTGTCATTACCATCAGTATAGGGTCCACTCCACTAATAACTGCCGAGAAGTGAAGGATATCGTTCAGCACCTCATCCGAGATGGATACCTGAGACAGTTCGTCTGACACCCATCTCAGCCGAAAGCAACACCTGATGTGCCGGTTCATCAAGTTCGCATTGATAGGTCAACTCAATTTGTAAATACCATTTCACACTCAATTATGCAAGATTACACTCTCGGCCCAGTAATCACTTCAAGGATTCACAATAGGGACCGCAATGGAAGAGAAATATTTAGTGTAGCTAAGACCTTACCAATGGAACCCTGGATGATGCAACCTATTTATTTCTCGGCCAAGGATGTCCCAGCAAATGGGCAAGCTCACAGTGATCCCTTGGTCATCACGTTATTAATTGAGAGGTGGGGAGTAAGAAGGATTCTCATGGATAGCGGAAGTTCGGTCTAGGTGTTATTCTACGATACGTTCAAAAGAATGGAGCTGTCGGACGACATCCTCGTCCCCTCAACATATCGCATCTACGATTTCAATGGGACAGTAACCATCCCTAAGGGCGAGGTAACTCTGAGGGTTTCGGACGGTGGGGGCTACCTTGACACTCTAACCACCTTTTGTGTGGTCGACGTCGCCTCGCCTTATGAAGAAATTGTCGGACGTCCATGGATCGCTGGGATTAAAGGGGTGGCATCGGCATATCATCAGAGATTAAGGTTCCCGACCTATAAGGGAATAGCTGAGATAGTAGGTGACTCCCAAGAAGCACGACAATGCATGCAGATTGACGCCAAAATTAATGAAGATCGACGAGCTCGACAAAGGCGAGAGAAGAATAAAGCCAAAGAAGCTAAGGCTGCAGAAGAATTGGAGGAGACTATTTCATAAGCAGTCATGGCATACGAGGCTCAAGAGCAAGAACCTTTATAACAATTAAAGGAGACGGCTCCACTCAGGGAACCTAAGTCTAACTTCTCGACTGTTGAGCCGACTCGGGAAATAAATTTGGGGACGGTTGAGGAGCCAAGGATAGTAAGGATCGAGACATTGCTTTCGGATGAACAATCAAGTCAACTCATGAAAGTGTTAAAGGAAAACTTAGACGCATTCGCTTGGGAAGTACACGATTTGGAGGGCATTGACCCGGAGGTCTGTTGCCATCACTTTAAGATTGATCCGAGGTTCAAACCCGTTAGATAAAAAATAAGGCGAATCGCACCAGAGTTACAGGAAGCGGTTGAGGCCGAGCTAAAAAAACTACAGGAATCCGGGATAATCAGGAAATCCCATTACCCGCAGTGGATATCTAATATGGTCGTGGTTCCCAAGAAAAAAGGAGGAGTTAGAATATGTTATGATTTTGGTGACTTGAACAAGGAATGCCCGAAGGACAGCTTCCCTCTCCCAAGCATAGACCAACTAGTAGCAATAGTTGGATATGAGGCGATGACGTTGATGGATGGATACATGGGCTACAACCAAATACCATTGGCACACAAGGATCAGGAACATACTTCCTTCTTCACACCAAGGGGGCTGTATTGTTATACCAAAATGCCATTTGGACTTAGGAACGCCGGTGCCACATATCAAAGATTGGTAGGAGATATGTTCGAAGAAAAAATCCACAATACCATAGAAGTGTACGTGGACGACATGTTAGTCAAGAGCCTCCGAGCTAAGTATCACGTCCGAGACCTTCGTGAGATCTTTTAGACGATGAGGAAGCACAAGATAAAGGTTAATCCCTCCAAGTGTGACTTTTGGGTCACGTCAGGGAAATTCCTAGGATATATCATCACCCCCATAGGAATTGAAGTCGATCCCGAGAAGGTTAGGGCTGTCTTAGAAATGCCATTTCCCGCGACAGTAAAGGATGTGCAGAAGCTAAACGGTTGTATAGCAGCATTGGGGTGATTCGTGTCACGGTCATTAGACAAATGTAAAACCTTTTATGACATTTTGAAGAAAGGAGCGAAGTTTCAATAGACGGATGCTAGCGAAGAGGCCTTTCAAAATATCAAGTTACACCTAGTCAGCCTCCCGGTTCTGCAGAGGCCCGAGCCGTCGGAAATCCTCACCCTATACTTAGGGGCGACACCATATGCCATTAGTGCAATATTGGTTAGGACGAAGGGGAACATGGAAAAGACGGTGTATTTCATTATCAAAACACTAAGTCCAACTGAGAAAAACTATACCAGAATGGAGCAGATGGTACTGGCACTAGCTTTTGCCGCTTCTAAACTCCGAACGTATTTTCAATCTCATCGCATACGGGTGCTCACCAAATCGCCTATCAAAGCAGTCTTGGATAATGCAGGGCGGTCAGGGAGAATATCTAAATGGGGATCCCTAATCAAACAGTATGATGTGGTGTACGAGACAAGAACGGCGACCAAGGGGCAAGTAGTGGCCGACTTCCTAGCAGATTTCCCACTTAGTGATGAAGACGAGGTGGAAGATATACCGGGGATGGCGGAAGAACAAGAAGATCCTGCTGACCTTTTAGCAGCCCATAGTCCTACACGGTAGGAGGTTTTCGTCGACGGGGCGTCAAACAAAGAGGGATCAGGCCTCGGGTTAGTATTCACCACGCCAAAAGGAAGAAAGATAGTGCACTCGTTCACGATGGAATTCAAAGCAACAAACAATGTCACCGAGTACGAAGCGGTAATCCACGCCTTAAGGATAATTGTAGAAATGGGGCTACAAGAGGTTCACTTAACTAGTGATTCACAGTTGGTGATCCGACAGATTACGGGCAAATACGCGACACATGACCTAGTGTTGCAAAAGTATTGGGAACGCGCCCAATTTTACATCAACCAAATACCAAGCATTAAGTTCCGACACATCTGTGGAAAAGACTATAGACACTCGGACGCTCTATCCTACATCGCCTCACAGCTGATAGACCCGAGCATAGAGGGCATTCGTGTTATAAGGCTCCTTACTCCATCCATCCCAGAAACACCCAACGTACAGATCGAGGTAGCGGTTAACACAGCCAATCGATATAAAGAGGGCGATTGGAGAAAGCCGATACACCAATATCTGGAAAGGGCGAGCTACCCAAAGGTCGGCCCGAGATAAATAAAGTCAAAATTAAGTCGGGCGCCTACGAGCTTAGGGAAGGGATCTTATACAGGAGATCCTACTTGGGGCCACTTTTACGGTGCTTAAGTAAAGAAGAAGGCCATATAATCTTGCATGAATTACACTATGGAGCCGCCAGAAACCACAGCTCGGGGAGAAGCTTATCGGCCAAGGCAAAGAAAATGGGCTATTTTTGGATGTACATGAATGAAGATGCAAAGGAAATGGCGAAATCTTGTGAAGAATGTAAACTGTTTGGCAAGAAAATATAGGATCCAGGAGTACCTTTAAACTCTGTTATAATCCCATGGCCCTTTGCCAAATGGGGGTTAGACATTATCGGATCATTACATGTAGGAATAGGGCATAGGAAGTACTTGATCGTGGCCACTGATTACTTTACCAAATGGGTAGAGACAGCACCACTGAGGCACATCCGGGACAAATATGTCTTCAAGTTTATCTGGGAACATATCATTTGCCGCTTTGGGGTCCCAGCATCTATCGTCTTCGATAATGGAAAACAACTCCAAGGGGAAAATATTGATCTTTTGTTCAACACGTACAACATTAGGAAGAGTAAAGCTACCCCCATTTACCCCCAGAGTAATTGGCAGGCCGAGATTACAAACAAAACAATCGCCGACAACATGAAGAAGAAATTGGATGGAGAATATGGTAACTGGTGCGAGGATCTATACAACGTTTTATGGGCATACATGACCACACGGAGGGAAGCTACATGGTTCTCTCCATTCATGCTTACTTACGAAACAGAGACGATTCTACCAACGGAAGGAATGATCCCTATTACCAGAACAGAAGCTTGGAGGCGAAACGTCTCGTCTGATCTAATTTTGGAAAAACTCTACGATCTGGAAGAAACAAAAGAGATGGTGCTAAAAAAAATGGAAAACTACCAAAGGACGTTACAGCGAGAGTACAACAAGCGTGTTCACCCAAGGGAATTTCAACCAGGGCAGCAAGTGCTGAAGTTTCTGGCCGAATGGGAGCGCGACAAAAAGGGCGGTAAACTAGCACCAAAGTGGGGTGGGCCGTATATAATTGCGTCTAAGGCAGGCGAGGGATCGTATCGGCTACTGAGACTCGATGAAACAAAAGAGCCCAAACCCTGGAACGTCAAGTATCTAAAGCTCTACCACCCATGAAGGGAGGTGAGGTGAAAAGGTGAGCATACTTGTCTTATATTTCTATAAAACCGTGAGGGGTATGAGATAGGGCATGAGAGACTAATGGTCATTCTTACTCGGGGCAACGCCAATGAGGAAGTGCCGAGGTGACTTGCACTCGAATGGTCATTCGTACTCGGGGCAAAGCCAGTGTGGAAGTGCCGAGGTGACTTACACTCGAATGGGCATTCGTACTCGGGGCAAAGCCAGTGTGGAAGTGCTGAGGTGCCTTATAGTCGCCTGGATATTCGTACTCGGGGCAGTGGAAGTGTGCAAGAGCCTAAGGGTTCTGGTGGTTGGAAACCAGTTCCACATGATGTTGAGACATGAGGTCTTCTCATCTAGGTGGCCTACTTACATTTGAAAGGTAGCCCCCATCACAAGTGGCTGTGACCACTTTCCCGATATTGGTTGATCGATAACCGCTCAGGGAAATCGAGCCTAGAATTAGGTTGACCGGTACCCTTCCACTGAATCCAAGAGATAGTGATGATATACCCCAATCAGGACATGGCATTGGGCCCGATAACCCTCCTTGTTGGGTGTGTTCGACAAAAAACGTTAAAATACTAACTTACATAAATAATAATTGCAGGAATGACATAAGAAACAAGAGTTAAACCAACAACGTCATGCATCAATAAAGAAAGCATGGAAAGTGTCATGAAACCATACGAAACGCTAAGTATAACAGAAATAAAAAGAACAGCATCGGTGACGCAGCACCCCCATTTAAACAAACAAGCAGTGTATCAGAAATAAAAGGGGAAGATGTGTTCAAAGCGATTTACAACCCAGGACAAAGGGCAACTTAGTGACGCAGCACTACAAAAAGGGAATTCAAGCCTTGGGAGGAACAGCGTTGTCCCTCCTTTGGGCGATCTCGCGCCGCTTGTTCTTTACATACTCCTCAATGCCCGTCCGAACCTTCTCGTCTATCCCCTCTGCATGGGCGACGCGTTCATCCTCAATCTGCTGGTGAAGCTGCAAATTGGCTCCTCTACATCGGTCAACTTGGTACCCAAATCGGCCTCGACCCGCTTCAACCGTCGGACCTCCATATCTAACTCCTGAGAACGTTTCTGCTCGGCTACAAAATCAAAACAACACGGAATTATTCATTGGATATGGTTTAGCAATTTCACAAGTACATGAAATAATCTAATCTTAAATAACGGCCTCAACACATCGCCTATGAGACCTGAAAGGGCTGGTAACAATGACTGAAGCGACTCTACCAACTTGGAAAACTCATCTTCGGCCTGGGATGACTTCATGGTTAGCTCGTTATAGCATTTCTCATTGAATTCGTTACTGGGGCAGTACTTCTTATGATCACTCCACTCGTACATTAAACGATTGCATGATACTTGGAGCACTGAAAGTTGCGACCTACTCCACTCTAGCTCACCCACCATTTTATCGAACTCGCCCACTTTGCCCAGAAGATCCCTATTATCCCACTCCACTACATCTTTATCCCTAAATATTCGTCGGCAATCCTCGTGAAGGTCTCGGTTCTGCAATTGTAAAGCGCCTACCTGCTGCTCTAAGTTCGTGGCCAAAGAAGTTTTCTCAGCATCAAGGCATTGAGAAGAACCCAAGTGAGCCTGTAAGGCGTTGAGAAGAACCCAAGTGAGCCTGTAAATTGTCTATTTCTTCAGGGGAATACTCAAACTGGCGACATCGTTCTAATTCACCTTGAAGTCCTTAGATCTCATCAGCCTGGCGATCTATTTTTCCATCCTTGTTTGCAATTCACCGATAAAGATTCTCCACTAAATCCTTTTCGATATCCCACTTCCTCTTCATGATCCTAAACTCCGAAGAAGCATCTAAACCTATACTAGCTATCTCGGCTAGCAGAAGGACACCCGACTCAGGATATTGGCATGATAAACTCAATCAACATAAGTCAGATTTATAGCATTGTAACATACCTTGAGCATCGACGAGTTTAATCTCTAGCTCGCGCGCGCGACCCTTATCGTTCTGCAATTGAAGTTGGAGAGATTCCACCAACTTCCTTTCCCTATGGCGATTGGCGGCATCTAACCGTACCCGATTAAGGATCTGATACAAGCAAACGAGTTATCATGTTAGGCGATAATAAGGAAGAAATCAAGGAGTGGGGCATCCCCAGACATGCAGAGTCACTCACCACGGTATCGAGAGTCTGAGCTATGTCGTCATAAAGGGGCACGGCAGCAATATTTTGTTCATAAGTATATGCTCTGAAGTCGGGGGAAGTAAGTGCTCCAAGAGAATTCAGAATAGGGCCAGAAACGGTAAAGGAGGTTTCAACACTAGACGACGACCCTTCAGTGATACAGGGCAGATGAGGAAATACTACCGGTTCAACATTCACAACCTTTTCCAACTCGGGCTCCTTTACGAGCTCCTGTTTATCGCCCATCTCCTTCCCATCGCCCTTATCATCCGAGAAATCCTCGCCGAATATGTCATCTTCATCGGGGATATCAATGATTGGTTTCGGCCTCTGCTGCGTCTTAGTAACTGTAGGGGCATAATATTGTCACGACAATATTCCTGCGAAATAAACAACTATTCTGCGATGCATCGATAATAAATGAATTATTCTGCGGCACATCAGTGATATTCTGCGACACATCCAAAGATGACTTAAACAATGACGTAATGACTGAAAACGACAGAAACACGAAGAAAGTGTGATATGTTTGCGGTATATCAATAAAACCTGCGAAAGATAAAGGCGGTGCCAGCTGCGATTTATCGCAAGAACTCAGATCTGAAATTGAAGGGAATCTTAGCTGTAAATGAGCTGTCATGAGCTGTAATCCACTATGTAAATACCTATATAAAGGAGGTGAATAGTTTCAGAGGAGGGGGGTGAATTTTTGAGGGTGAGGAAAGTTTTTAGGAGAGAGAAAAATCTTTGTTAAGTGTTCTGTGTTCTTTATTTCTGTAATTCCTTAAGGTCATATTAATGAAAAAGTGTTCTTAATCTTCAAATTATGTCATAAATATTGATAGATTCTTGAGTAGGGTGTAGCGTGGGAATTCCTGCAACTAAATTTTGGCGCTTGTAAAACGGGGAGAATCAAGCTTGAGAAATTTCAAATTGCAGTTTGAAGATTTGAAGAAATTATTAGAATTGAAGAGAAATGGCTAGAAGGAGGAGAAATACATCAGAACCACCAACAACAGTGAGAAGAAGTAAAAGAATTGCAGGGGAAGGAACAGGTGAATTGGAAGGATATTTAAGGAACAGATCAGGAAGAAGTAGAATGAGAAATAGAGCAGAAAATTCGAACCAACCACCAAATCAACAAACACGAGCATAAGATAGAAACATGGATCATGATAGAGTAAGTGTGCATACTTGGAGGTCGGATTCGATAGAAGAGGCGGAAAGTCAAGAAGAGGAAAGAAATCAAGAAATGGAGGAAGGATTAATTCGTGAAGGACGTGAAGTGGAAGATGGTTTGAGACAAAGGATACAGGAAGAAAGAAGGTTAGAGGCATAAGAACGTGCTAATCTTACAAGAAAAAATCATGAATTAAGAATGGAAAATTTGAGGTTACAAAACAGAAGATCAAGAAGCAGCATGAGATCAAATTCAAGATCATATAGAGAAGAAGCAAGGCAAAATCTTCCAATACAAAATATTGAGGAAAATTTGATAAATGATCGTTATGCTCCACGCGATGAAACTTTAGACATTAGACATAATCAGATAGAAGGAGAAAATCAAGAAGAGAGAAGGAGAATGTTACGTGATGAAGAGATTCGAAGAAATCGCATGATTATCGAAGATGATATTGAGAGACATTATATTGAGAAAATACGTTTAGCAAGAGAAAGAGAGAGATTGCGAGAAGAAGTAGAAGAGAAAGAAATTCAAGCAGCGTTGCGTCAGAATAATCATGACAATCGAGAAAGACGACGTGCGCAAAATCGTAATAATGATAATCTCAATGAGGAATATGAGAGAATTCGCAGAGACATAGAAAGGCAACGAAGATAAATGGTAAGGGATGAGGAAATTCATGGAGAAGAGAATGAAAGACAAATTAACTTGCAAGAAGAAGAAAGTCGCAGAAGAAGGAAAAACCAAGATGTTCAGGAAGAAGCGAGAAATATCGAAAGACGAGAAAGGCATGAACGCAGACGAAGAGAAGATGTGTTGAAAAGACCAATTGAGCAAAATTCTGATAGGAATGAACAAATCTTGCGAGAATTGGCAGAAATGAGAGGAATAATAAATAACAGAAGAGAAGGAGGAAGAAGACAACTTGATGAGGCAATCGAAGAGGCTGCGAAAACTCCATTTACTCAAGAGGTACAATTAGGAGGGATACCTCCAAATGTAATTTACCGGTGTTAAGTAAGTATATTTGATGGAACTACGTGTGTTGTCCAACATATCAAAGCTTATATTCGATGTATGCTACAATGGGAGAATCATGATGTCGTTTTGTGCAAATATTTTGCGTCAAGTTTAACTGGCGAAGCATTGAAGTGGTTCGAAAGTCTTCCCAAGAATACAATAACTTCATTTATGCACTTGCAAACCACTTTCTTAGGAGCCTACATCAGCAATAATTCTGCGCGACCTGGAATTGAAGATGTGTTTGGATTAAAACAGAGAGTTGGTGAGAGTTTGAAACACTTAACCATAAGGTGGAGGACAATGTGTAGTGAAATGGCAGGAAGAGTAGATGAAAGATATCTCATTTTGTCCTTCATAAATGCTATGTTTGCGACAAATCTATTATACATCCAGGTCTACAGAGTCAAAAACACAATCACTATGACAGAGTTGCGAGAATTGCAAGAGGAATATATTGCTTTAGAGGAAAAACAAAATGAAATGGAATCTTATCCAACTCTTGTAGGCACAAATTTAGCCGCAACAAATGGAAGTTTGTTACCAAGGATGATTAATACAGTAGCAAGTACTTCCCAAAATCCGCGAGAGAAAATTGAGACTGATAATCAACTTAATATAGTAGCAATGGGGAGTAGAGATCAAGAGGAATTAGAAAAAGAGAGAAATTTTTATAATCGCAATAACAATAATAAGGTCCCACGGTTTGATCAACCGCAGGAAACTTATGGTGGACAGAGGCAGAATTATTCAAGAGAGCAAAGAGGTCAGAGGAATATGTGGGAAGATATCAAATTGCCACCTTTAAATACTGGTATAGATAAGATTTGGGAAGCGATTATTTTAATGGAGAACATACCCTCACCCTGGAACATGGGGAAGGAACCACATCCCAACAATCACAATCAAGAATTTTGTCCTTATCATCATTTTCATGGTCATTCTATGAATAATTGTAGGAATGTGAAAAGAATCATCTTGCGAATGATCGAACAAGGAAAATTAAATCATTTTTTAGCAAGATATTTACAACCGCAGCAATTGTCGCAAGCAATTTAAATTGCAGAGTTAATGTTGCGAAAGAAGCAGAAACATTTGTCATTGAAGTAGGAGCAACAACAAAAAATCTATTTTGCAATTCAATTGTACATTCACAAAAAACGATAGAGGATTTCCATAATAATGTGCTAAGCAGAGTATTTGCAAGGGATATAGAGGGAAGAGAGGTGATGAATATTGCGAAGATTTCTCCGTTAGAAGAATGGCAGAAACAAGTTATCTCTTTTTCTTTGCGAGAAGAGATACGAGAGCACAGGAAGATGCATGACAATCCATTGGTGGTGAAGTTAGAGATAAATCCAAAATATAGAGGAGAAGAAGATGATGATGATGATGCAAACAAGTGATCCTGGGCAATAGATAAAGTTCTAATTGACACTGGTTGCTCGGTGGACATTTTGTTTTATCATACTTATCGCACAATGGGTGGAAGAGATGATGAGATAATCCCTTCAACTTACAAGATCTATGGCTTTAATGGCACCGCAAACAAGCCAAAAGGAGAAATTACTATGGAAATTCCATTGAACAAGATATCTTCAAAAATCAAGTTTTGTGTAGTGGATATAGAATCTCCTTACAATGCCTTAATTGGAAGGCCATGGCTCCATGGGATCTTGGGCATAGCATCAACATATCATCAATGCATAAAATTTCCACATCCTCATGGTATTGGGATAATTAAAGGTGATTGGTTTGAAGGCAAAAAGTGTTATGAAGTTGACATTAATACTTGCGAAGAAAGGAATGCTCGAAATCGTAATTGGAAACATAACAGAAGCAAAATCAAAGAGTGAGAAATTGATGGTGGATAATATAGAATTGCGGGGAAAGGATATACTTCAAGAATAGTTTGTCTCAAAACATTCAATGGCGATAAATCATACAAAAATGGGGAAAAGTTGAAATGTTCATTTTTCGCAGGAGCACAAAAAAATGAAGTTACGAATAATCATTCATCACAGAAGAAAAGAAGTACAGCAATATCATTTTGCAAAAAATTAAAAAAAAAAGATGGTTTCGAATATTAAAAGAAAAATTCTGCTCAAAAATGAGAAATTTTTCTATTAAAAAGAAAGAGATGATGATTTCTAAGAATTTTTAATGCAAATGCATAAGACGGGCGCAAATCGCCTAAAAACATATAAGAACGGGACGAACTTTTATGGCGTACACCTTAGTTCGCGGATTCTATTCTGTAAGAGGAAATGTACTTAAAGTGCATCATAAGGGGGGTATCTTCTTTACTTTCAATTATCATAAGAACGGGACGAACTTTTATGGCGTACACCTTAGTTCGCGGATTCTATTCCGTAAGAGGCAATGTCCTTAAAGTGCGTCATAAGGGGGGTATATCTTTGCATGGCTATGGGAAAGGCTATACCGCTGCTGGAACCTAGTCATGGAGATTGGGATTATAGAAAATCCATCCAGGAGAGATAACTTAGATTCCCAACTATATAAGGTTATACCCTGGTTGGACGCCCGAGAGTTTCTCCTAAGGAATGCAACGTATGATCAAGGCGACGAGGTACAAGGTTGAGCTGTGGGTTCCCGGGATGGATGAACCTACCCTGGACATCCATGGAAAGTCTTGGCTTACGATGTGTTCGGCCCGAAGAAAACCCCACTTAGGGTGCAGTCTTGTAACTATAAGCCATATAAGGCATAAAGGACAAGGCTGCGAAAACAACTGGTTGTTGGAAGAACCGGATGAGAAAGTGCTAGTCTTGTATGGCCGATGTATAATCCTTGAAGGGGCAACCGGGGGGAGAGATAAGGGCGATACCCTTCATTAGGGAGCTGTGTATCAAAAAAGACGGCAATGTCATGGGGCTTTATATTCGCAAGAATTTTTAGGCCCGTCATATTGTCGCATGACAAAGACATCATTGTTATGGGACTTTATATTCGCAAGAATATTTAGGCCCGTCATATTGCCGCATGACTGGCCAAAAAGCCTAAATAGAAATGTTAAGATGAGGTCAATGGGTTTTTGCGATAAGGTCAAAAAGATGATATAAATGAAGTCAATAATAAGAGGAAATAAATCGCAAAGACGACAATGTCATAAATCTTAAAAAGCAAAGAGAGAATTAATCTCTCACAAGATGGCTTAGATTTATCATATTGTCGCAGAAAATAAAATAATGATAAGGCAAGATCAATGGATTATTACATATAAGGTAAGAATATCCTGGGATCTTGTCGCATAAAGGTGGCATAATAAGACCTTTAACTAGGAAGGCGAAATAAGACCACAAGAAAAGATATGTTTGCGAAACATATAATAAATTGTTCGCAGAAATAATTGCGATAATTCATTTATCATATTGCAGATTAATAACAAGAGGCAAGTATGGGAACGATGTATAAGAATGATAAATATTGTTATTCATCATTATATGATAAATTCATATAAGTAACGGATGGATAGAAGCAAAAAGGGAATTTATATATATTGAAGAACATCAGGAGTTACAAGTATCTTGTTGAAAGGATGATACAATTTTCCAAAGATAATTATCGCAAGAAAGGAAGAGAAAAATACATACGAAGATCAAAAAGAAGAAGCAAAATTATTGAGATTTATCTTCACCATTATCTTCATCTTTGTCTTCATTATCTTCATCATCAGTTTCTTCGTCATCTTCGCTTTCATTCTCATCTATATAAGCCTCACTGTCAGAAATAACTGGTACTTCAGATCTGGCTGGGATACTTTCCAAGAGGCAGGGATATAGGCTAAGAGAGAGATTATTATCAGTGCAGACTTTCTCAATAGCGTTATTGCGAACAGTGAGAAGATTAATATGAAAATTGGAGTTAGATATTTTTATCTTCTCTCGCAGTCTAGTGATCTTTTCATTACGGGAAGCAAGATTATTCGCAAGACCACTTTTTTCTTCTTCAAGTTCTGTGATCCTTTTAGCATGTTTTTCTTCAGATTCTGCGATAACACAATAACAAGTTAGAAATTTATCAAAAATTTACAAAAAATATAAAGATGTTAGAGGAGCAATAAATAACCTTCTCTTTCATGAATCATTTCTTGTATCAAGGTTGCCTGTTCGGTGTGAAGACTGACATCTATTGCTAAGTTTTTCCTAGCATTATCGAGAACTGTCGCAGCCCATGCGAATTCATCATCATTTTGAATGAGAAGATGGGAACGGATCTGTTTTTCTCTTTTAATAATCTCAATATTTTCATTCTTAAGTCTATCTCTCTCAAGTTCAGTGTCAATAAGGGCATTGCGGAACTTTGATAGAGCTTTAGTGCCTTGAAGAGTAATGCGTTCTTTCTCCTTCTAAAGTTCCTTCTTTTGGGCTTTCAAGGTTTTGATTCTTTTTCCAAATTCATCTCTACAAGTCTTAAAACTATTGGATATACTTAAAGTAGATCTATAATCCATTCTTATAAGGGAAATGTGAAATCTAAGTTCATCGATAGATAGAGCATTAATTTTTTCATCGGAATAATTATTTAAAGCGTCATTAAGACGCTGAATAAGAATGGATTCATCTATGGGTTCATCAAAAGAATTAAGAATAAGAGCTTCATCAGTAAGGTTATAGGCATCTGCAAAATGGTTGTTTAAATAAGCTAAAATAGCAAGAAAGAAGAAAGCAAAAATAAAATAAAATAAATCATACCAATAATTTGTTTGTAGAACTTCTCCTTGTCAGCTAGTTTTTGTTGAAGAACTTCAACATCTACTTCAAGCGATTTATTCTTGTTAAGGAGCTCAGTATTCCCAGATACTTCCAATTGTTTACATTTTTCGCGAAGAATGGATATTTCATCTTCGTATTGCTTATTCTTTTCGCGAAGTTTATAGACTCGATTGTGAATCAGTAAGCCTTCTTTGCGATAATGATAATCTATTTTCTAATTCCGAAGCAACGGAAAAGAAGTTCTAGCGATCTGTGGCAGATAAGAGAAAATAAGTAAGGGTAAAAAGAAGATCTTCGAAATTCATGACAAGTGTAAAGGGGCATACCAATGAAGCTAGTGCATGAAGAAAATCTGGATTGATAAATCTCGAGACTCCTTTAAGATCTTTATTATTGGTTAAGATGGAAGCATCGCAGATTTTTGAGAGATAATTGCAAGCGTGAGCAGTATCATCATCACCAATACCTTGCATGGGATTTCTAAAGATATTTGACAATTGATCCATAGGAGTCTCAGGTTGAGAAAGACCCATCGCAGATCTAACTCTTGCGGAGGAAAAAATGTAATGAAGAGGTGTTCATGGTAGCATCATTATTTATTCTTCCGCTCTCTTCAACCTCACTATCTTTTTCAGCGACAGAAGAAATGTCTTTAAGTGGTTGAGTTTTTCTTCTCTTTTTTGGAGGACTCTCAGCAGTTTGATTCTCATTGCGATGAGGAGAAGTGACAGAACTCTCATTTGGAGTTATTACTTTTTTTCCTTTATCCTTGGCTTCAACTACTGCGACAAATGGTATTTCCTAGAAAACAACCACACATGAAGATAAGAAACAGGGGCAAAAATATATTGTTAAAAGTTATAAGAGAATGTTTCTTACTTCATCTGTGAAGGTTTTCAAAAAAAATTAGGAGATTGGGATTCCCAAAGATCGATGTAGCTAGCCTTCATTTTTCCAATCTGATAACAAATAATTCAATAACTAGTAAGAATAGTATATTTATCTGAATTTGCGAATAATGATTAACTTCGCGAGGTATACCTCAGAATTCTTTTCAGGCCAATTAAAAATCCAAGGATGATAAGCCGCAAGATATGCAGGATTCGCAGGAAGGTTAAGAGTACCAGAAATATATGGACCTTCAAGGAGGAGAGGAAATCTACACCATTTATCATCTTTGGAGAAGCGTGGAATATTGTTTCTTGTGGAATGATAGTCTATATCTTGCATAAGGATTTTATCCTTCGCAACTTTTTTATCCCTATTCAAACGAATAGCCCAACACGTGCTTTCTTTCTTCATTGGAATCACTTGATAATTCGCAAAGAAGTTTTCCACGGTATATTTCATTTGGAATAATTGGAATTTTCTTATAATCAGGATGTTTCGCATCATCAGGATAAAGAGATCCTTTACCAGCTCCACGGGAAGCATATTCAAGAATGAGGCGAATACAATCTCCATTTAGTTGGAAGATTGCTCTCGAAAGTTTAGCATGAGAAATAATCTCATAAAAAAGAGGGAGATCTGGGTTATAAAGAGGAATAGGAAGGCCAGCTTCTAATTGACCTAGCGAAACAAGGATCTTCTCGTTAGAAGAAGGAAATTTTAAAACAAGATCAATGGAGAGATCAGATTCTGAAGATTGATCAGGGATTTCAGAAAGTGTGAAACCTAAGGATTGAAGCTTCTGCTGATGCTTTTTGAAAGTGGATTGACCTAATTTTTTAGCAGGAGCCATTTCTTAATATGGGAACGATGGTTAAGGCGAAGAAGAATAAAGAAGAAAAACTGAAAGAATAATTGAGATCCGGAATTTGTAGAAGAAGACGATGATAGTGAAGTTGCAGAGAAGAAAAGCGAAAGTAAAAAGAAGAATAGGGATTAGCATAGACGATATTTATAAGAGAGGAAAATTTTCGAGATTATCAATGTACATTCAATGAAGAAAGGACGTGAATGGTTAAAACTCAACGGTTGGAGGAATACGTGTCAAGGGATAAATGGAGAAAAGAAAAACATGTGTAGGATATTTAGCGATGGATATAGAGACGTGTGAAAATAAAGGAAATATGAAAAGACAAGATGCTCTATCTATTCTTGAAAAATATGAGTTGCGGCAAATCAAGAAATTTAAATTCTCATGATCTTTATCTTCTTCGCAGAAAAGATATGAGAAGAGGCAAGATGTAGGGGCAGAATATTGTCACAACAATATTCCTGCGAAATAAACAACTGTTCTGCGATGCATCGATAATAAACGAATTATTCTGCGGCACATCGGTGATATTCGCGACACATCCAAAGATGACTTAAACAAAGGACGTAATGACCGAAAAACGTAAAACACGAAGAAAGTGTGATATGTTTGCGGTATATCAATAAAACTGCGAAAGATAAAGGCGGTGCCAGCTGCGATTTATCGAAAGAACTCAGATCCGAAATTGAAGGGAATCTTAGCTGTAAATGAGCTGTCATGAGCTGTAATCCACTATGTAAATACCTATATAAAGGAGGTGAATAGTTTCAGAGGAGGGGGATGAATTTTTGAGGGTGAGGAAAGTTTTTAGGAGAGAGAAAAATCTTTGTTAAGTGTTCTGTGTTCTTGATTTCTGTAATTCCTTAAGGTCATATTAATGAAAAAGTGTTCTTAATCTTCAAATTATGTCATAAATATTGATAGATTCTTGAGTAGGGTGTAGTGTGGGAATTCCTGCAACTACAGTAACAACGTGCTTGCCCCTAAGAGGATTACGCCTGAGAGGTTGGGGATCAACCTCGTGCACACCAGCTTCATCATCATCGTGCCTAGGAAATTTCTGCACAAGGATTCTCGTCAGAACATGTGAAGGCAAAAAACTAGGGCAAGTACATGTACTTATAATAAAATCATTGTGTTTGTTACCTTCCCCTGGTCTTCCTCAACCCTTGTGCCAGTACCCCTCTTTCTCGACGGTACGGCGGCCTTGGTAGAGTTTCCCTGAGGCTTTGATGACAACAAATAGCCATTTGGCGTCAAAACTAACAAGATAGAAATTGAGGAAAGCAGAAGGAGACACATACCTTATCAGCCTTATCATCATTAACCACCCAGAAAGGATAGGGCTCGGCGGGAAATGGAGGCAATGGGAAGCTACCATGTAAAATGGGCCCTCGGACAAGAAGTGGAACTCGGGGATAAATTGGATCATTGGTATGACGGGGTCGCCTGTTAGAACCTTGGCCCATGGGATCGGCATCCATCATCACCCTTTCAACATTCTTAGGCATAGTTCTGTGACGATGAGGACTAGCAGCAAAACTGGCGAGGTCACCATTGGTTGAAGTACCGGCTCGATAGTTGGCAAGGAAATTGGCAACGGTATATTCTGGAGCGTCCTCGAGCTTATAGGTCGACCAGTCGGCGGTGGAGACATGACCATCTTGGCGATCTCTCCACTCATCCATAATCCGAAAAGTGTTGCCAGTCCACTGAGCCAAGGCACGATAAGGCTTGAGATGAGAGAGAATCTCGTAGTAGAAAGGGCTATCAGGATTGTACAAAGGGAGACGGAGACCTAGCTCTAGTTGGCCGTGAGTGATGACCACGCATTCGGCCGACTGCTCGTACTTCTCCATGTCGGACTTCCTCAAGGTGCTGTTTTGGCCCGAGATCAGGGTAACTTCGTAATCTTAAAGATCGTACTTCTCCTTCAACTGCTCAATAAATTCTTCATCAGAGATATCTTTCCCCCTTTTCTCGGACCTGCACGAAATAGAAGGAGAACCGTCATGGAAGATAGATTTCATGGCGTGATCATCGTACTTAGAAGGACTGTCAAACGAAAATAGGGAATAGAGGGGAAAAGCATCAATATCGGAAAAAACATCATCAACACACCTTTTATCAGTCATGGATGGGGAAGAAGTCATGGACGGGAATAATACAGAACTCAGAAATTGGTGAAGAAGGCTGGGACGACGGAAACGTAACTGCAGCTACTGTAGCGCTCGGTGATGAAGAGATGAAGGAAGAAAATCAAAAAGAAAAGGGCTTACAGAGGGAGAAGGTGATGAAGTGTCTCGAAGAAAATAGTTGCAGCGGCTGGAAACTGAAAAAACGGCGAAGTAGAAGAAAGAAAGGAGGAAAATAGAGTATTTAAAGGAAGAGAAAGTGTAACCGACGCCGACGGTTATAAGTCATAAAGTGGAGTTAGTGGAAGACTGCATGACGAAAATCGCGGCATGAACGAGGACGTGGGAAGATGGGACGACTTTCTTCCACTCGTGTCTGCCACACGAGCGAAACAAGGGGCATAAATGTAGGTGTAGATTATCCACAGGTCTAGGTGGAAACATCTTAAGTTGTGATACACCCAAAGAGGAAGAAGTGAGAAGCATGGGATAGAGACCGGCAGGCGCGAGGATTAAGGAGCCACGTGGATCGGACATGATCACTCTACAGCTGTCGGACAAGACTCGACTCCAGATCTCTGACAAAGATGACAGACGAGACATTTTGGGTCAAACGAGGAGCGGTAGTTAAAAGGATGGGAAGATGCATGCCATATCAGCCAATTACAAGGGCGACATCGCACCAAGAGAACACCCAAAAGGATCGGCTCGGACGAGAGACCGCCAAGGGACCAAATTACATCGGCCATATTCATAGAAGATGGGACGACGTGAGCAGGCCCGACAACAGGACATCAAGTTAGATATATTATGACCAACACCATAGTTTGGTTGTATGTAACCTTCCCTATAAATAGAAGAACCTGTATTCAAGAGAGGGTAGGTTGTAATTTTGGAGAGAGGATGGAAATCGTACTAAGTAAAAAGAGAGTGGAGAACTAGTTCATCTTGTAAGAGAGTTCAACTTGGAGAGTAACACCATTGTAACACCTTGAAGTAATAAGATTCATCCTTTCACCCCCGTGGACGTAGGTAATCATACCGAACCATGTATATCCTTGTGTTCATTGTTAAGTTCCTACTTTCACTTGCATGAGTAGAAGATATCTATCATTTGGATGTAGTTTGTAGTAAAATGCATCTACAAAAAGTGACTATTCATATCATAATCCCTAGGAACAAGCTCAAGACCAACCTGCTTAGAAAAAAAATAGAAAAAAATGTTAAAAATCCTGAAGAAATTGAATGACCCTTCGGCCTTAAAAAAGCATGCACTTTTAGGGGCGACCCCAACACAATTAGGGGCGACCCCAACACAATTAGGGGCGACACAAAACGACAAAATAGTTCGTAATTGGTAGGTTATTTCACAATCGGTAGATAACTTCCGGGGTATTTTTTTTAATGGCAAAACTACCATTTATAATCGGTAGATAATTTTACAATCGGAAGTTAATCTACAATCGGAAGTTAATTTAGTTTCTTTAACTTCCGAATATAAAGTATCCCCAAAATAAAATCCTATATCCATAATCGGTAGTCATGATAGTTCATGTAACTACCGAATATAGAGTAGCCCCAAATCAAATTTTGCAAAAAATCCTTTTTTTTGGAATTTTGGTTGAGCCTATAATCGGTAAGAAAGGAAGATTTATCATGACTTCCGATTATACAGTGTCTCTCTTTGCAAATATCCTACCATAATCGGTAGTCATGATAGTTCATATAACTACCGAATATAGAGTAGCCCCAAAAAATATTTTGCATTTTTATTTTATTTTTGGAATTTTGGTTGAGCCTATAATCGGTAAGAAATGAAGAGTTGTCCTGACTTCCGATTATACAATGTCTCTCTTTGCAAATATCCTACCATAATCGGTAGTCATGATAGTTCATATAACTACTGAATATAGAGTAGCCCTAAAATCATATTTCCAAAAATCCTTTTTCTTTGGAATTTTGGTTGAGCCTATAATCGGTAAGAAATGAAGAGTTATCATGACTTCCGATTATATAGTGTCTCTCTTTGCAAATATCCTACCATAATCGGTAGTCAAGATAGTTATACTAACTTCCGATTATCCTGGCTCTCTTTGCAAATATTCAACCAATGGTGTCTCTTGAAGAAACCCTATGGGAACAGACACGTTTGTGAAAATTTCTGGAAAACCGAATAGGTTTTCAAATTTATCAACCGAAAAAAATTCCAGCCGGGAGGGGCTACGCCCCCAGGATAGCGGCAAACAATCTTGAAAATATCCAACACATATATCTATGGAATATAGAGTTGCCCAAAAATGAGATTTTGCAAAAATCATCTATTTTTCTAATTTGGTTGAGCCTATAATCGGTAGCCAAAATAGTTCATATAACTACCGAATATAGAGTTGCCCCAAACTACTAATTATGGATTAAACTTCCGATTATGAAGAGGCATATAAGTATTTTCAATATATTTTGTCTTTTGTGTCGCCCTAATTGTGTTGGGGTCGCCCCTAAAAGGGTCAGGTTAAAAAACACCTAAAAGATACAAAATGAGGGGTTCTTATTGTTTACCTTGTGGCAAAGCCCTCAAAGAAGAACGTCAAACTTTCTCAATTCAGTGGAATTTTCACGGCTCCATTTCCAACCAAACCTCTTCAGAAGGAAGGTTTCAACCCACTTCCATTTTAGGTCATCATCGGTAGTACTCTGACTCCGCTCTGAGCATCAGGATTTTCGGTAGACGGTGTTCCAAGAAAGATGTTCAAACATGAGGTAATTAACTGAGCCACGTCGGCAAAATAAGGAACTGCTGCAACAACTGCTCGTAGGATGTGCTTAAAATCTCGAACAAACATTTCATGTATACAAAGTGACTGGACATGAGACCTAGAGAGATCGACCAAAAAAAGGACACACAACCTTATAGCCCTTAACCAACTAAACTCATTTTTGCTTAAAAATGAATGATTAAACAATTCCATGAGTGTGGCTAATTGCTAATGGGGATACGGGTTTGGTGGGGAGGGTACCACAATCAGTATAAGATAAAGCACTTCTAGTTCATTTTATATGGGTTCTGGAACCCTTTCCGGTAAACTGACATCCTCCATTAACACCATTGCGAATGTGGTGCAATTTGATAAAATGTGATCCTATTTGTGATATATTACACTTCTTTTAATATGATATAGGTTATGGTGATAGGACTTGCCTCCATTCACGTGGCCCCCCAAGTTTTAAAAAAACTTTTATTAAGTCCCCTTGGGCATGCCCCTCAAATCTAACAAGATTATAATTGAAACTGAATACTCCATTCTCATTCATTCTGACCCCACTTTTTGATGATGTGGATTGTTATGGTGATAGTATTAGGGAATAGAGCTCTCTCATTCATTAATCTTAAGTAGTTATGCCCCACACAAGTTTTAGAAAGTGCAATTTGAAAAAAACTTTTATTACACTTTGCTTACACCTCCCACTTCTATTCATTCACGACCACCTCCCCCACTTCTATTCCTCCACAACCAACCTCCCCACTATTCATTCACGAACCAAAATGAGAATTTAATCGACAAAACGACTAATAAACCTACTCCACAACCAATTATCAAGTCACATCTTAAAAATAAACCATGTTAATCGATGAATTAACAAAAAAAATCGAACAAAAAAAACAAGAGTACCTAATTGATCGGGTGAATGATTGATAAACAAGAGTGATTGATTGACAACTGCTCCAGATCTACTCTTCGATCACAACTGCTCCAAGTGTGAAACTTTTGTTCCAATAAGTTAGTTCGTCTTCGTCAATCTCACTTCATCATATTGTGTATTTAAAAACATGCAAACCAAATCCTTTGTGGAAACCCTACTTATTGGTATGCCATTTTTTCCTTTTCTCTTTGGATTTTTATTTGTTGTGGAACCCCTAATTTTCGTTTCCTATTGTCTATTAATTGATATGATTTGAATTTCCTACCTAGCATTTTGGTGTTTATGTTATGACGATTCTTTTTGTTCTCAGTATTGAGCTTCTAAACTGATTTCTTCAATGAACTTTCTCTTATAGGGGATAAAACGATTAAGGATGATATAGATATTAGATGAATTAATCAAAGCTTTTGTTGGATTATTAATAGAATGAGTTTTAGTTATAATATTGGTTGTGATTGTGATATTGGCAAGAAGGAAAAGGAGAGGAGTCTGAGAATAATAACGAAGATGATGTTGTAATTTTCGAGTTAAAACAACAAAGAGAACCTGCATTCAAAAGGTTAACACATGTAATGGTTGTTATCCAAATTTGAACCCTTTTGTTGTTAAATTTAAAGATATAAAATGAGGATAAATACGGGATATAAAACTCTAAACTAAGGAATTCTGGAACTAGGATCTTAATGGAGTTGAACTTAGTTATGTATTCACCACGGGTATAACCCTTCCCAGTTTTGGTTCTTTCACAAAAGTTTCCTTCCTGGATGAAACATGACAAACACCACAGACATATTAATGATGATGAATGCAGTAGATTTAAAAGATTAAGTGGTAAAAGAAATTTAGATCTCATTTGGATTTAATTTGATTTTGAAGTTCTTTATTCTGGTGCACATTCTTTATATGGATTTTGTGTCAATTTACCTATAATTCTGTCACTTTCCCCCAATTTTGGATTGTGTTTACTGATGCTGAGTATTTGATGGATGAGGCTGCAATGAATCAAGATACTGTTAATCCCTTGAGAATTGTCTTTGATATCAGAAATAATTTGGCAGTCTGAATGCATCCATGATTACCATCAATATTTTATGACGTAATACATAGAGTTTTTATTACTTTGATTTTTAATTCTTCGCGGAATGTTCCTTCTATTTGTTGTACTTTGGATTTGTTAGAGCTGCTTTTGGTGTTAAAAGACGTTCATCTTTATGTTATTCTAAGTATGTCGGAAAGAAAATAACACCTTTGGAGAATGAAAATGTGATCCTGATCACTATCTTAACTATTAGGATCAAACATGGACGAAAGCTCAATTTTCATATCCACGACCCAAAGATCAATGCCTTGGTAGTGGTAAGCTCAATTTTATCTATGTATACTTACCAATTATTTATTTACACAAATGATTGTTATTATTGTTATTAATTTATTGAATATTCCCTGGATAGGCATCTACAATTTGTTGTTAATATTTTGTCGATTCATAAACTAAATATTTAACATCAATTTGTATCTCTTGGTCTTTTCAGGAATTATTTGGTGGAGGAACAGAGACAAGTGCATCTACAACTTGCGATTAAAATTGCCAAGGGGTGTAAACTGAGCTCATAAAAATTCTCAACTAGCAACCAATATACGATTAGAATTGCGAAGTGGTGTTAATCTATAACAGTATAATGCAATATTCTTTTCCTTTTTTTTATTAATGTCTATATGTAGTTACTTGAGATACTGTGGGTAGGTCCAGGGTTCACAAATGTCGAAGGTGGATTATGGCAATGACAATGGTTTGCATTATTATTTACTAATCTTTGAGTAGAATTCTGATTGTTTCATAAATTCCTTCATGGCACTGCCAATATTAATACATTACAATCTCATGTGCAGGCCTTTGATACTCTTTTGTCATCTCTTCATGTTCGTGGAATTCCCTAATTAAATTTACACTCTATGTTGCCAAAAGTCAAGGTATCATTCAAAGATGTTGTTATAAGAAATTCAAACTCATATGTGTAGACCCAACTGAAGATTTGCAACTGAATATATGCTGCAGATTTTTGAGTTCTCTAAGAGTTCCGTCAATATGCGAGTTCTTTGTAATACAGTTCCAAGTCTATAATTCCCATGACAAGTAATATCTATGAGTCAGATGACATTTTATTGTTCATTCACATATTTATCTTATACAGTACTTTAATTCTCTAATCTGATTGATTTGTATCTTAATTGAATCATTTTTTCGCGCGTTCATATTAGTTGCAGTACAATTTAGTATGATTATGCTTACTTGAATTGGATCCAGGCAAATAGTTACCGAGCGGCCCAAAGATACATTAAACCGTTTTAAAAAAAAAAACTCACAGGTAAACAAAACGCATCACCACCTGGTGCGGAGCATGGGTTACTATCTAGTTCGTACTGATATTCATAGGGGAGGGTTATTATCGGAAAAATGACAACCATCCTATTACTAATATATATAGTAGTAAAAAACACGGATGTTATGTAAAATTATTAAATACTTACCACGCGTCCCAAGGAATACATTTGCAAGCCTCTAGTATGCATAAAGTCTGTCAACGTCCTGCCGTCATCTGGAAAAAGTTCAAGAGACCCAAAATCTGCTACCTAGTTATAGTCGAAATAGCATGTGGTTAAATACAATAAATCCTTAAAAAAACTCTGAGATTACTAGATAATAAGGGGTACTGAATTTTGAGTAGTTTTACCAGTTTGGGGATTGCAGTATCATTGTAGTAATTATGTGCCATCTCGATCAACTCATCTGGAGACTGCATAAAATCAGACAAAAGAAAAGTATCAAAACATTATATATTCTAATATAGTTATTAAAACATAAAGAAATTTTCTAAATATGTAGAATCCATAATATAAATTGCTTATCTTTTTGGATAAAAAAGAGTCCCCTTAATAAGTTCCTTAAAAGTTAATAAGTCGAACTTCATGACGTAAAATTATAAATTGACTAAATTTATACATATAATCACATTTTCTAGAGATAAAGAAACCTTAAGATGAAGCCCAGTTTCGGATTCCTTCAGACGCAAAAAAGCTTCTTCTATAGAAGTTTCTTCAACATAGTATATTTTACAGAAGTTTCTGAATTGCTCATATCAGAACCATTAGAAATAACTTCATGTTCCATTTTGTTGTTCTTGTCATCTGTTTTCTTCTTAATTTCCTTTAGCAATCCACCTTGCTTACCAAGACCCTTGACAGTTGTCTCAGTTTTCACTTCCTCTGCTTTCTTAGACTAAGTATTCCCTGAAGCTTGATTTTGCAAGTGTTGTACCCAACATGCTCCTAACTCCCATCTGATTGATGTAATTTGTTCTGTAGTTTCTCCTTCCAATTTTTCTAGACTTTCCACTAACACTTTCCTAACTATAGATCTAGCAGCATGTAGGTCTTCAACATCAGCATTCAGTGAGCGTTGAACTCCAGGAGATGATTGAGGTGTCAATGACTTATGCAATAACATCCGCAAACCTATCTAGAGTGTTCATGCTTCGCAGTTTTATGTTTTCAATATGAACGACTTGAAAGATACGTTAGGGAATGAAACAGGTCAAGTCAAATATCACTAACCTCAAGTGGAAGGAATATGTTGTCGTTGTAGCTCCGTTCTTCTTCTTCACTTCTTCAAGTCTTCACAATACTTGTAATGTCCCATCCTAATACTTTCAAGCTAACCTATACGAAGTTGACTCTAGTAAATTTAAATCAAGTGACTCTTAAATGAGTTTTGCTTCACTAAAATATGACAACCAAACTTGACATACCAACGCTTGGTGGGTTCAACCGAGCAATGCTCTAACAATCTACCCCTTTGTCAATTTTAATGACAAAACTCTTACAATCATATGGATAAACAAATTACAAGAATTCATTACACATAAGCTTGATTCTGAATCCACAACACATAACTTGTATTCATTCAATCCTTAAAAATACAGCAGCTGCACTATAATAACAAAGCTTATACTCCCCCTAAAGGTGAGCTAGGTAGATATTCAATCCGCACATCTTTGTTATCCCATTCATATGATATGTTACTCCCCTTTAGTCTGTGTTTTTCCTCATTTGTTAAATAAACGTTCAAGCACCATCATCCTCTTCCCTAGTGACGCCAATCAACCATAGATTGATTCCAGCATCACTTGTTTACTCCATATATTTCTCCCCCTTTTTGTCACAAAAGTGACAAAGCAAATAACAAATAATGGACAACACGAAAAGGATCTTACAAATCTCAAGAATAGACTTGTAACCTGTTGAGTCAAGCACGAGGGTTTTACATACCATTTTTGATAACCAATATCAAAACCAAAACTACAAGTAATTACGTTTTGATATGTTATCATGGAAATAATTGCCCGAAGAAATTTTCCCAACTAGTTTAGAAAACCAAAAATCAACTAAGCAACTTAGTTCCTTTGCTAAACCGATTGTATAAATACAACCGCTTCATTCGATAAGACCAAAACAAAGATAAACTCCATTTTTCTCACCAGGTTATAATTATCCATATAACTTAGACCTTAAGATTTCAAACAAGCCAAATACTAGGTTAGTTAACTAGCATTGTAGTTGCAGGAAATCCTGCACTACACCCTTGATAAGAATTTACTGTAATTAAGACATAATAGAAGATTAAAAACAACACTTCATCATTTGATTCTCAGAAATGTTTACAAGAAATGGAAGAAATCAAGAATACAACCGCTATCTTGAATTTTCTCTCTCCTCAAGACTTTCTCAACACTTAAAAAATACATCCTCCCTTTCTGAATCTACTGGGTCTCTTTATATAGGATAGTTACATAGTGGATGACAACTAATCTGTCCTTTAATTTTGGATCTGACCAGCGACATTATCGCAGTAGTTATAATGTCCATTCTCGCAAGCGTCATTCCCATCGCAGGGAAATCACGCTCTTCCCATTTTTCTTCATTCTTCAGCTATTACGTCATTCTTCAAATCATTCTGTGACACTCGCGAAGTGTTATTGAAGATCTCGCAGAACTGTCGCTGTAAATCTCGTAGAAGTGTTGTAATGGCGATATTCTAACCTCTGTACCTCAAATATCCAACTCGCCATCATTACCACTTAACCCTCTGTACCTCTTCCCTCATCCAAAGAAACATCAATAGGAATTGATGCAGCTTTTAAAGTTTTTTGTCTGACATTTTAGATGATGCCAAGAAATCTTCTACTGACTCTTTCAAATATGATGTCTACGAGACTTTAATCAAATATTTTAGTTATGATCGAACTGCTTCGCGAACATCTTTAAAAAATGAAGTTGAAGCTCTAAAAAGAAGTCTCAAAGCCAAAACTTCAGAATGTAATACTATTGATCACAATCTTCGCAACTCTTTACTGGATTGCGAAAATCTTCGCGATAAAAACAAGGAGTTAAAAGGTATAGTTCTTCTACCTCTGCCTCTAGTTTTTCTTGTTCTAGTAGATTTTCATCTTTTCTGTACTCAATTTCTTTTTAAATATTTGGTTTTCCTACTTATCTTTAAATCAGAAACGATTAATGAAGATATTTCAACTTGAGTCTGTCGCTGAAGAAGCTCGTGTTGAGAGAGATTCTTGGATGGATCAATATAATAGATTATATAATCTTTACACATACTCTATCAATCAAATAGATAATCTTACCAATGAGACTGATCAATTAGCGCAAAGTCAAAATCTATAAATTAGCGACGTTACTCGCCTATTATACTTGTTAACCCAAGCTAACTTGGCGATGAATTCTTTATCAGATGAAAATAAGACTTTGTCTCAAGAGAAACATAGCTTCTTAAACAAAATGGAGATCTCCTCACAGCAAATAAATATTCTTCAGAAAGTGTGTAACGACCAAGAACAATCTCTTCGTTCATTAAAAGATGAACTCAAGGAAGTAACTGATTCTTCTACGGCTGAGAAAGATAAACTTATCAAGGGCAGGTTAACTCTAAGTTTAAAGGCCAGTAAACTCCAAGATCAGTATTCTCAATTAGAAGAATCTTACTCCCTATTAGAAAAAGAAAATACTTATCTTCTCTCCAAAGAAGAACTGATAAAATCTCGCCTGAAGGGTATTGTTGGGGATGATTTTGATGACGCCATGAATCAATGGGAGAATTGTTTCTTAACATTAATTCAAAATTTAACTTCTCAAAAAGAAGGTAGTCATTTTGACTGCCTTAACTGTTAACTTTTCTATTTAATTTTTCTGCTATATCTCTTGCGAGATTTTCATCTGAATGTTTTCTTGTCAATTTATGTTTCTCGCAGAATCTGAAAAAAGCCTTCATTCTACCATTTCTGATCTGACTGAAAAATTGGCTAAAGTTCGCAAAGAAAACGGAATGCTCACCGCCAATCTTGTTCAATCTCGCGATCGTGCAGAAAAGAGATATGAATACCTTGAATACTTCAAAAATATGGAGATTAGAAATCGCGATAAAGGTTTCCTTTGCAAGGTTCATCTTAGTGCTGAAGTTCTTGTGAATGATATTTTGATATCCCAGTCTCTCCATCCAGTATCTATTGATCCTCTAGAAGTAGATGATGATGAAACTCCTCTCCCCATGGATGATGATATAATCTATGTAAGTGGTGAATAAAATGCCTCTCAAGAAGACCCAACAGAAGAAGAAATAAGTCCTTCTAAAGAAGTAGATACTAGTGGTGTAGATGAAGAAGAAAGTCAAGCTGATCGCAACGCGAAGAATATTGACAAGGAGAATGAAGCTGACGAGATTAATGGCGAGGCCAATATTGAAACTTGAGTTTTGTTTTCCTTTTCCTCCTCTTTATTGCGAGCAATGTATCTTTATGCAACTTTGGAATTCAACTTTATTTCTATTATTTTGAATATTCTCAAGAAAGATAATGATATTTTATTTATTAACTCCCATACTTGCCCCTCATTATCTTTCTTGTGATGAAAAAGAAGTTCCCTCATTTTCTCCTTGCAAAACTGTGTTGCAAATAGTACCTGCGAAATTATGTTTGTTTCTCACCATATCTTCTGTGGTTAAAAAATCTTTCCTGCATTCTTAAAAGAAAATAGTTAATGTTTGGGATTATTCTGTTGGTCTTATTTTTCCTTCCTAGTTAAAGGTCTTATTTTGCCAATTTTTTGTGTCCGCGACAAAATCGCAGGACGTTTTTACATTTACATGTAAAAACCCATTGATCTCGCCTTATCCATATTTTGTCGACTTCTCTGCGACAATATGACAAGTCTAAGCTCCCTTGCGAGAAAAAAGCCTTATGACATTGCCGTCTTGCGATGAAATCGCATGACGTCTTTACATTTTCATGTAAAAACCCATTGATCTCATCTTAACTTTTTTCTCATGGCTTGTTGCCTCTGTATAATATTTGTCACGTGACAATATGACATGCCTAAGTGTTCTTGCGATCATAAAGCCCCATGACATTGCCGTCTTTAGACACTTATTAGCTCCCTAATGGAGGGTGCCGCCCTTATCTTCCCCCTGGTTTCCCCTTCAAGGAGGGAACATCGGCCATACAAGACTAGCTCCTCCTATCCGGTCTTAACAACAACTAGCTTTTTTCGCAGCCTCTTGTCCTTTATGCCTATATGGCTTATAATTACAAGACTGCACCCTAGGTGGGGTTTTCTTTGGGCCGAGTGCATCATAGACAAGACTTGCCAAGAATGGCCAGGGTAGTTTCATACGCCCCGGGCACCCTTGGCTCAACCGTGTACCTTGGCGCCTTGGTCATACTCTGCACTCCTTAGAAGAGACCCTCGGTCGTCCAACCAGGGTATAACCTTATATAGTTGGAAATCCAAGGTATCTCCCCCGGATAGTTTTTCTTTAACTCCAACATCTCCATGACTCAGGTTCCAGCAGCGGTATAACCTTATCCCTGAATCATGTAAAGAGATACCCCCTTATATGACGTACTTTAGGTCTTACATTTGCCTCTTGCGAAATTGTATCCGCGAACTAGGGTGTACGCCATAAAGGTTCATCCCATTCTATTAATCTCTGCGAAATTGTTATTCGCATTTCTTGCGATATTTACGCATTTCTTACTTGCTCTGTTATTGGAAGAATCTCGCAGCTATAATATAGAAAAATTTATTATCCGTTTCATCATATAACATACTAGCATCTCTAACCTCGCAGAATTGGTCATTGATAATATCTTTTCAGGAATAATCTATTCCATGGTCTATCAAGTCTTTGACCAACATCTCTGCCTTCAGGATCCATTAATTTGTATGCCCCAGTTCCAACTATCTCTTTAATGATGCATGGTCCATCCCATTTTCTTGCCAGTTTACCACCATTTTCTAGCTGATAACTTGGTGTTTCTCGCAGCACTAAGTCACTTGGTTGGAATTCACGTTTTTTGACACGTTTGTTGTACTCGCGAGCTATTCTTCACTGATAATTTTCCATATGTTGTAAAGCTTTTTATATCTTCTCTTCCAATTCATCCAGTTTATTCAGGATCATCCCAGCACTAAGATTCTTCTCCCAAGCCTCTATTTTTGTTGTAAGAATAGCAACTTCTGTTGGTAACATAGCTTCAACCCCATATGTCAAACAAAAAGGTGACATTCCGGTAACTTCCCGTCTAGTTGTATTGTAATCCCATATTGCATTATGTACTTGTTCGCACCATGCCTTGTGGTGTCCTTCTAATTTCTTCTTCAGTATATCTGCAATTATCTTATTTGTTGCCTCTTCCTGTCCGTTGGCCTGTGGATATAGTGGTGTCGATTTTCCACATTTGATTTTAAATGCATTAAGTAACAATTCGATATTTTACCCTTCAAACTGTTTTCCATTATCAGATACCAACTGTGCATGAATCCCAAATCTGCAAATTATATTTTCAAATATGAATGTAAGAATATCTTTGTCGCGGATGTGTTGCACTGCTTTTACTGTAGCGACAATTAAATATCTTATTTGTCCAGAAACTGGTACAAATGTTCCTATGATATCCAACCCCCATTTTCCAAAAGGCCACACACTGGTTGAGGATGATAATGGTGCCCCTGGTGCATGTATTTTCTTTCCATATCGCTGACAATCTTCGCATCGTCTTGAAAGTTGCTTCACGTCCTCATGCATATATGGCCAATAATAACCTTGCATTTTTGTTCTGTATGCCAAAGATCTTTCCCCGCTGTGATTACCAACATCTCCGCTATGCAACATCTTTAACACCTTTTGTCCTTCTTCCCTTGTCAAGCATCTTAGTGATGGTCCATTAAAAGATTTTCGATATAATACTCCATCTCTTAATTCATAATTTGTTGCAAGGATTTTTAATTTATGTGTTTCTAATCTATTTCTTGGTGTCTCTCCTCTTGCCAAATATGCATGAAGTTCTGTTCGCCAATCTGCAATATTTCCTTTTGGTTCTTCTTCACCACCTTCTATCATCATCACATCTACTTCATCTTCTTCTTCCTTATTGATTGATGGTGATACAAGTGTCTGAATTTTTATGCATCTCGCAGCTGGATTTATCATCATGCTAGATATGAAAGCAAAAGCATCTGCGAGTTTGTTATGTTTTCTTTATATATGTCTCCATTTTATTTTTGGAATTCTCGCAGACAATTCTTCAACAAGTTTCTTGTATTTCTTCAAAGATGGTTCATTTGTTGTATATTATCCTTTTTTCTGGAAAATAACCAATTTCGAGTCACTAGTAATTCTTGCATTTTATAACTTCATTTCTATTGCGAATTTTAACGCATGCATCACCGCTTCATACTCTGTCTCATTATTAGTGGACGTGAATTCCAGACGAAATGAAAAAGCTATTTTTTCTCCTTCTGGTGAAATAAAGACAACTCCAATTCCATTACCTTCCCCATTTGATGATCCATCCACCAATATTTCCCACATGTTGGGTTCTTTTAATAGATCTTTTGGGTCTTCATGTTCTTCTTCTATGTCCATCATTTCTTCTACAACATCATCATCTTCTAGAGGAAATTCTGCTAAAAAATCTGCTACAGCTTGTGATTTTGGCAAGGATAGGATTTCATATTTAATTTCAAAGTGCCCTACTTGTGCATTCTATCTCTCAACCCTGCCTGATCTTTTTGAATTCTTCATTAATGACTCAATTGGTACCTTTGTTAATACTTTCATTTTATGTGCTTGAAAATAGATGCGAAGTTTAAAGGTTGCATAAACCAATGCCATAATTAACTTCTCGATCTTTGAGTAATTTTTCTCTGCAGTATTAAATGTTTTGCTGATGTAATAAATTAGTTTTTCTACTCCTGCATCCACTCGCAGTAATACTGCACTTAATGCGTGCGAGGTTGTCGCAAGGTAGATCAATAATTCTTCTCCGGGCTCTGGTTTCCGTAAGATAGATATGTTCATCAAATATTCTTTAATTCCTTGAAAATCCTTCTCACATTCGTCTGTCCACTTGAACTTTGTACCCTTCATGAGTATGTTGAAGAAATGCTTGCATTTATTTGAAGATCGCGAGATAAATCTTCCTAGAGAGGCTAAGAGCCCATTCAACTTCTGCACATCTTTTACGGTTGCTGGTGTTGGCATGTCACGAATTGCTTGTACTTTATCTGGATCAACTTGTATTCCTTCCTTTGAGACAATATATCCAAAAAAATTCCCTGAAGCTACTCCAAAAATACATTTTTCAGGATTCACCTTGATGTTAAAATGTCGCATTTGGTCGAAGATCTCCTTTAAGTCATGTACATGGTTTTTAGCTTCTTTACTTTTGAATAACATGTCATCTACATATAACTCTAATCTTTTATGGATCCATTTTGCAAACACTTTTTCCACCATTCTTTGATATGTTGCACCATCATTTCGTAAACCAAAGGGCATCTTTGTATAACAATATAATCCTCTTGGGGAAAATAATGCGGTGTGTTCTTGGTCTTCTTCAGCGAGAGGAATATGATTATATCCATTATACCCATCTAATGAAGATATTCTATCATTTCCCGCTGCTGATTCGACCATTTGAGGAATATCTGGTAATGGAAAGCTATCTTTAGGGCAAGCTTTGTTTAAGTCAGTAAAATCTATACAAATTCTTATCCCTTTATTCTTTTTTGGAACCACCACCATATTTGCAATCCATTACGGGTACTTTGCCTACCTTATAATTCCCGCATCAAGCATCTTCTGTAATTCTTCTTCTATTTGGGAATGGTATGTTGTTGCGATTTTTCTTATCCTTTGCTTAAATGGTCTTACTTCCTTGTTGATTTCTAGTTTATGACATGCAACTGATGGGTCTATCCCAGGCATCTCATCTATATTCCATGCGAAGATGTCTTTATACTCTCGTAAGAGGTTTACGGTTTGCTCTTCTTCATCTGCATCAACCTTCGTTCCGATTTTTAGCATCTTAGGTTCTTCTTTACTTCAAATATTTACTTCTTTTGTTGGGTCTGCTGCGGTGTAGCTGGATTCAGGCTCTCCCATTGGTGTTGAGGTTTTCACAACTCTCGCGAGTTCATTTTCTTCTTGCGAGATTTCACTGGGTATTCCTTTTCCTTCTTTTGCTCTTATCATGTAAACTTTAAATTCTTCTTCTTTCTTTGTCTCCTTTGCCATTTTTCTACGAGATTTTCGCAGCTTTGGACGCTCTTCATAATTTCTCACTTCAGTTTGATAACACATCTTCGCAAGATCAGTATCTCCTCTAATTTCTCCAATTCCATCGGGCATAGGAAATTTGATGCATTGATGCAACATTGATGCTACATCCTTGATTGCATGTATCCATGGTCTTCCCAGTATCATGTTATACGGCGATTCCACGTCAACCACACATAATGTTACCTGTGTTTCGATCTTTCCTAGTGGAATTCGTACCACTATTTCGCCTTTAGGTTTTGTTAAAGATTTTCCAAAGCCATGAATATGATATGTTGAACAAGACATTTCTTCATCTTTGTATTCCATTTTCTTAAATGCATGATAAAATATTATGTCCACAGAACTTCCTGCGTCCACCAAAGTTCTATTCATGGCCCATTCTTCCGCAGATTTTATTGATTTTTCCCTTTCCATTGGTACAATGGATGCCGTGATTACCAAAGGAGATGTGTGATTTAAATTTTCTTCTGGTATTTCTGCTGCTGTAAATGTGATTTTATTCTTTTCCCAATCCTTCAATGATGATATTTTCTCTACCGTCATAATTTTCTTTCCTTCAAAATCTCGTTTATGTATCTTCCCCTTAATGTTTTCATGGAATTTGTCGATCATTGTTCTTGTTACCATACCACACTCCAATTTCCTACAATTATCTTTGGCTCTAATCATTCTTCCTTCAACTATTTCACTGATTTGTTCAATTATCTTCTTAATCCTGAATAACTCCCATCTTCTACCTTGCTTTTTCTATGATTTTTGTTAATTCAATCCATGTTTCGGGCGCCAAAATGTAGTTGCAGGAAATACTACACTACACCCTTGATAAGAATTTACTGTAATTAAGACATAATAGAAGATGAAAAACAACACTTTATCATTTGATTCTCAGAAATGTTTACAAGAAATGGAAGAAATCAAGAATACAACCGCTCTCTTGAATTTTCTCTCTCCTCAAGACTTTCTAAACACTCAAAAAATACATCCTCCCTTTCTGAATCTACTGGGTCTCTTTATATAGGATAGTTACATAGTGGATGACAGCTAATTTGTCCTTTAATTTCGGATCTGACCAGCGACATTATCGCAGTAATTATAATGTCCATTCTCGCAAGCATCGTCCCCATCGCAGGGAAATCACGCTCTTCCCGTTTTTCTTCATTCGTCAGCTATTACGTCATTCTTCAAACCATTCCGTGACACTCGCGAAGTGTTGTTGAAGAACTCACAGAACTGTCGCTGTAAATCTCGCAGAAGTGTTGTAGTGGCGATATTCTGATCCTACAAGCATTTCCTTGTTTATGCTTTCGGCTAGACTTGAATAACCGAAACCTCCACTTTGATAAGTCTAACTAACATCAGAATTAACTTATCTTAGCTTATCCGGAATCGAATTGGACTAAAAAACTCGTCCCGTCAATATATTTATTCGTTAAGCCATAACTAATTCATACAAACCAATAAATCAACTTGCATAATTATTCACCTCAACCGGATATAATAGAAATAACATACAAACCATAGTTTCACTATTGCACCGAAATTTTGTAAGATTAAATAATTCATACTACACAATAAAGCAAAGTAACAATTTTTTTACTTAACTGGAAGCAATTGAATCAACATAATATTAAAGCACCGCAATTGCACCAACTTTTGTAAGTCTAAACTATTGATATCACACAAACAAAGAAAGATAACAAAAGTTTTACTTAACCGGAAACGATTGAATAACACACACATCCATACATTCATAATGGAATAAACACATCAATTGTACCAACAATTTCTTTTAAGCAAAAGCAATATATATATGTCAAATAAAAATAGGATTTTCTTAAAACATGAAAACAATTAACTAACAAGATTGTTACCTCAATTTCGCATCCAACTTCTCCAAATATGATTCCATCACTTTCTTCTTCCGGGAGAATTGATATCAAAATACCATCATGTTGTCATTCTCATTCCCAACACAAAAGAATAACAACAACCAACCTTTACCATAGAAATGTTGAAAATTGGTTTTAACAATAGCAAGTAAAAGTTGAAAACCGTCGAAACACATATGCTTTTATGCTAAACCAAAACCGATTCAACATATTGTGACTTTTTCACATATTGTTTCTACATGAATCCCTCATGATCCTTTGATAAAGCCTACCAACTTGGGCTAGAACTTAATCCCGCTAAATAAAAAAATCACCTAAACCATAAGGGTTCACAACATATTATGAGATCGAATATCAAGGCATAAAACGAAACCAAACATCCCATAAACATACATAGCATATAAAATAAATCATTAAGGTACCGGCTATGTAAATCAAAACTATCACAAGAAAAATTATAGATCAAATAACTTTATTCATAATAGTTTCATTCAATAGACTCATACAATCAATGAAAGCAATCAAAAATTGATGTCTATTTTACTAGATTAAGTATGACAGTATATAACTTAATCTCTAGTGGTGCTCTTATTGTTAACCGAAGTTTCTTCAGTGTTTAAACAGTTAAAGCATGTCTCAAGAGACTTGTATGCAACCACTTCTTGTTTCTCTAGCTCTTCAATAAGAACTTTGAGTTCAAAGAGAGATTATTTTGTTCCTTCGATTCGTTCTTTTAACCAATCCTGATGACGGACAGTCGTAACTATATCAGTTTCCAGTTTTTCAAAACTTTGCATGTATTGATTCATACTATTTGAACTAATCCACTTGACTTTGGTTGGATCGTGTTTGTTGTAGGCTAACATACATGACTCATCTTGTGATCCAACCGAACTCTCAGAATCATAATTAGACATGATTTTTGATCTGCTTCTTTTCTTCTTCTCAATATTGATTCCTTGACAATATCTAACTCTTTGAGCCTCCTCCTTATTACTTTTTGAGACATTGTGAGTTATTGGAGGCATACTTGGTTATATAAGATGATTGATCAGGGTATCAATAAACTGGAAGAACTAGTTTCCCTTTATAGGGACCTAACACTTGGACCAAAATACATCTGTGGAATCCGAAAATATTAGAGAATATTATAGGACCAGAATATCGCAACAATAGCACTCTTGCAAAATTGTCAATAACGACGCTCTTGCGAGTGTCGCAGGATGATTACAGAAATGACGTGACAGATGATGACAGCTTAAACACGAGAAAGATGTAAAAACCTAGCGAGATTTAGGAATGTTGCGAAATTTAACATTTGTATAGTTGTGAATATCGCAAAGCTAGATCCTAAAATAAATGACATCTTAGCTGTCATCCACTATATAATGCCAAATATAAAGAGTCGAATAGGCTTAAACAAGAGAGAGATCTTTTTTGAGAATGATGGGAAAGTTTTGAGGAGAGAGAAAGTCTAAATAGTGTTGTATTCTTGATTTCATTTCCTTCTTGTAAAAATTCTTAGATTCAATTAATAAAAAGTATAATTGTTGATCTTAAATATGTGTTGATTATCATAAAATCTTGTGAGGGATGTATTGTAGGATTTCCTGCAACTACATAATGGCGCTAGAAACAGGGAACGATGTTATTGTCAGCGTGAAGATTAGTATTATGATTTGAAAGAATTTGGAGTAATTGGTGAAGAGTTTCATATAATTTTCAACAATTCATTAAGATCGAAGAGATGGTCAGAAGAAGAAATACTTCAAGACAACCAACAATTGTAAGAAGGAGTAAGAGGCTTGCTGGAGAAAGGAAAGGAATCTTCAAGAATGAACGAAAGTAACAATGGAAAAAATCAAGTTCAAAAACCAATTCAGCATACACCAACACAAAATAGAACTATAGATTATGACAGAGTGAGTGTACACACTTGGCAGTCAGATTCAGCAGATGAAGTGGAAGAGGAGCAACAATTAAGAAACGATAGACAAGTAGAGGGAGACCAGGAAGTAGTTGAAGGAATAATTCATGGAAATGAAGAGATTGAAGCACTAGAGGCGTTGAGACAAAGGATACATGAAGAAAGGAGATTAGAAGCAGAAGAGCGTGCAAATATGACAAGGCAAAATCATGAGTTGAGGATGGAAAACATGAGATTACAGAATAGGAGGTCAATAAGTACTACAAGATCAAGTTCAAGATCAATTAGAAAGGAAAGAAGACGAAATTCACCTATATTAAGTGTTAATGAAGATATCCCAGAAGAATTACGAAATCCAGATGAAGAACGTCGCGAAAGGAGAGAAATAATTGAAGATCGTAATATTCCACAGGGCAAAATTCTCCAAAATGGACAAAACAACAGAAATCATGGAAATGGGCGACATCAGGAACGAAATAATCATGATGGCGAGGAAAATCAAACAAAAATAAGGAGAATACTACATGGGAGAGAAATTAAATGAAATCAACAAGTACTTGAGGATGAAATCGAGAGACATTATGCTGAACAAGCATGTCTAGCTTACGAAAGGGAAAGATTGAGAGCAGAAGTGGAGGAACAGGAATTTCAAGAGGCAATACATCAGAACAACCAAGATAATCGAGAAATAAGGCGTGAACAAAATCGCAACAATGGAAACATCAATGAAGAATATGATAGAATACAAAGGAGAGCTAGAAGGCAACAAAGAGAATTGATGAGGAATGACCAAAATCGCAGAGAAGAAAATTAGAGGTATAATCATGTGCGAATTCATGAAAGAGATGAAAGAGGAGATCTCATGGAAAGAAGAGAATAAAATGATGAAGAAGAAAATCAAAATTTCGCAAGACATGAATGCATAAGAAGAGAAGCAGAATTAAAGAGGCCAATAGAATCAACGTCTGGTGTAAATGAAAAAATATTAAGAGAATTGACGAAGAGGAATGCTAAATAACAGAAGAGAAGGAGGCATGAGACAATTGGACGAAGCTATATAAGAAGCTGCGAAGACTCCATTCACACAAGAAGTATAATTAGGAGGTATACCCCCAAAGTGCAATTTTCCTACATTAACTAGCATTTTTGACGGAACAACATGTGCAATTCAACACATCAAATCTTATGTGAGATGTATGCTACAATGGGAAAATCATGATGCTATGTTGTGCAAATATTTTGCATCAAGTTTAGCAGGAGAGGCCTTGAAATGGTTTGAAGGTTTACCAAAGAATATTATAACATCTTTCAACCATTTGCAAACTACACTTTTAGGAGCGTATATAAGCAACAATTCCTCGCGACCTGGTATTGAAGATGTATTTGGGTTAAAACAAAGAATTGGCGGAAGCTTGAAGCAACTATAAGGTGGAAGACAATGTGTAGGAAAATGGCTGGCCGTGTGGATGAGAGATATCTCATTTTATCATTCATTAACGCAATGTTCGCAACCAATCTACTGTATATTCAAATTTTCAGAATCAAGAATACAATCACAATGACTGTGTTTCGAGAACTTCAAGAGGAGTATATTGCTCTGGAGGAAAAACAAAATGAGATGGAATCATACCCAATTTCCAACACAAGTTCAAATATGGTGAATGCAAGTTTATTGCCTAAATTGATAAACACAGTGGCGAGCACTTCGCAAATACAATAAGAAAAAATGATGGGTGATAATCAACAAAAATTGGTAGCTATGGGAAGTCGCGATCAAGAAAAATTTGAGAGAGAGAGAAATTTTTATAATCGTGGTGGAAATAACAAGATCCAAAGACTTGATCAGCCGCAAGAAACTTATGGGGGTCAAAAGCAAAATTATCATAGAGGACAGGGAAGTCATAAGATAATATGGGAAGAAATCAAAATGCCACCTCTGAATGCTAGTGTGGAAAAGATATGGGAAGCTATAATCTTAATGGAAAATATACCAACACCATGGAATATGGGGAATAAACCACCTCCAAGCCACATAAGTCATGAATTTTGTTCTTATTATCATTTTCATAGACATTCAACAAACGACTGCAGAAATATAAAAAGAATCATCCTCAGAATGATAGATCAAGGAAAATTAAATATTTTTTCTAAAAGACCAACCTCAGTCTCAACCATTACCACCTCCGCCAGAAACTCGCAGAGTAAATACAACAAAATGAGGAGAAACGTTTGTAATAGAAGTTGGAGCGAAGGCAAATAATTTGTTTTGTAGCTCTATTGTACATTCGTATAAAACGATTGAGGACTTTCATGATAATGTTCTGAGCAGAGTTTTCTCAAGAGATGCTGATGAGAAAGAAATAATGAACATTGTGAAGGTCTCGCCGCTACAAGAATGGCAGAAGCAGACTATTTCTTTCATCGCGAAAGAGGTACCTGAGGGTGGAGAGATGCACGATAACCCATTAGTGGTGAGACTAGAGATTAATCTAAGACCAAGTGATGATGATGATGATGAAGCTGAGGATTCATGGGTAATCAACAGAATTTTAATTGATACTGGAAGTTCTGTAGATATCCTGTTCTATCATGCTTATAAAACTATGGGTGGAAAAGATGAAGATTTAATAACTTCAACTTACAAAATCTATGGTTTTAATGGTACCGCCAATAAGCCAAAAGGAGAGGTTTCTATGCAAATTCCATTGAAAGGATTATCTTCTGAAGATATATTCTGTGTTCACTAGTGGAAAATGGAAGTTAAACCACTGTCAGGATTAGAGGTAATATCACAAAAAACGACTATTTTCATCAGTTGGAATCTGGAAGTAGTTTTTTCCAAAACGACTGGTTCTCACTGTAGGAGCAGAATATCGCAGTAATCTTCACTTGCGAATATTTAATGACGCAACAATAATATTTGCGAAGGTTCAAGATATTTGCGAAGTGAAGTTACGAAGGTTCGCAAGATAATTCTCAAATCCGAAATGGCGGGACAACACAACTGTCATCTTTTGTAAAATCATATAAATAGCCATTTAGGCATGAGAGGAAGGGGGATATAATTTTTAGAGAGAGGAATAATTTTAGGAAGAGAGAGAAAATTTTAGGAGAGATTTATTTTCTTTATCATCTTCTTCCCCAAAATTCTAAAGCTCCAAATATTCATTAATGGAGTCTCAATTGTAAAATTATGTAATTACATACAATCACTAGTGAAGAACCATGGATGTAGATCACAATGATCGAACCATGTAAAAAATCTTTGTGTCTTATTTTATAATTTTAGTACTTTAATTCTTAGTTTTCATATCAAATAAATTAGATAATCAAATCAAATTAGAAGAATCTCATGGGGGTGTAGTTGTGAGATAATCCGCAACTACATTTTTGGCGCTAGAAATAGGGAGGGGAGTAATGGATTTATCCTTCCTATAACTTTTTGGTTCAAGAAGTTTTAGAAAAAATGGCTATTGTTGGTGATGAATTCCACTAGGTCTACAAAATTTGAGAAGAAAAATGGAAGTTTCAATTGAGAAATGGTGTCTTCAGGAAAAAAAATCAAATAAAAGCATTCCTACCAGAAGAAGAAGAGGCAGCTTGCAAAGAAAAATCAAATAAGAGCATGCGGGAAGAAGGTTTATACATCGGTTTTGCGAATATAAAGTCATCCAAGAGGTCAATAGCCTGAATGAGGCGAATATTAACGAAGGAAGGAAAAATCAGCAAGGAAAGTAATAAACCAGCGAGCAAAAGAGAAGATGAAATACCACTTCATCTAAATACAAAGAAGAAACCAAGACACGAAGAAGAAATATCCAGTGAAATACCCAGAAAAATAACTGAACTACAAAGACGCAGATGTACAGAAAAAAAAAATGGAAGCTTTATGAAGATAGCAAAAAAAGATGTTAAGTTCTACAAGTCAAACAATATCAACACAAATAGCAGCCAGTACAAATGGTTTAGGGTGTAACCAAGAAGCTTGAAGACGCAGATTCGAATCCTATTTCATCTTTTTCTGCGAATTCTTACTTTTGCTTTTCATTCTTTCTTTCTATAAATTACATAATTTACAATTGAACTCTTATTCTTATGACGTTCTTTCTATAAAATTTTGAGCTCCCAGTTTTACAAAAATTCTTCATTCTTTCTTCGCAGATGCTTACCTTACGAACACCCGCAACACAAACAAATACTTCGTACAAATTCATGCATTTCAAAGCAATTTATTAAGAATATCAGAAATTTATTAAAGCTGCGAACTTCCAATGGAGAATGTCAGTACTTAATCGTTAATCCAAGATTTTGATAGAGAAGTATGATGTGAAGAGACGACAAATATCAAGAAAACAACAAGTAATAATGAAGGGTTGGAAGTTGCGAACGATTTGCGGCCATTGATTCTCTGTGGTGGTGGTTAACGAGTAAGACAGGGAAGAATGATAGCTTGCTATTGATGATAATTTGCGGTAGGAAAAACCGGGGAAGAATGATAACTAATCCGGCAAACCGAGAAGTACATGCGAATAAGACGCAAAAGAGAATTGATATTGGTAGTGAGAATGAAGCTTGCCAGTTCAGGGGACGAAGATCACCATCAATTTAGTTATCACTTCGTAGAAGAAACAACAAAAATAATTTGAGCTAACAGCAGAGATCACCATGAACATCAACTAAGTAGAAATCACAACAGCTTACGAACAGTAGTTGTAACATACTTCGCAACAACAGCTTAGTTCGTGATTTATCACTTCGCAAATATTTAACTTACGAACGTTCGCAGCTTCACTTGGATTAAAGTACATTGATATGTAGTTATGATTAGAATATATAGTTAAGAAGAAAATCATAGAAGTCCAGTATGTTCCTTCTACTGAGATAAAATATGAATGTAGGCGAATCAAGTGAATGGATTCAAAAGAGACTTCAGAGAAAGGAACAAGCCAGCTCGTGATATCTTAGATTCATTTCGACAAGATTATTAACTCATGATATAAGACACTTCGTCATCAACTTATTCCACTCACTTCACTAAAGCTTCAACCAAACCCACATACCCAGAAAACAAATGATTCAATAGTACAAATAAATATTCCCTAATTGCTACCCATGAGGACTTGCGAAGTAAAGCATCAACTCAAGCGAGTAAGAACTGAAGTTAATTTCGTCATATGTGTAATAGTGGCTTCCAAAGAATTGGGAATAACACTTCAGAGAAGATTACTCAGCTTATCAATCCCAGTGAAGTTACACATTTCATCCATTTACTTCTCAAATCCAAGTCCGGAGTGATTATTCGAAGCAAATAAGTCATGGATGTGATAGAATTCAGAGGACAATGAATGGGTGTTGTGAAGTTTACTTCATCCGAATCTCATGGGAAGCTTACATGAAGGTTTATCAATAAAACATTTATGCGAAGAAATTATGGACTCAGGAGTTGATCAGATTTTATTACCATAAAATCCAGGAAAAAGATATGAAGATAAAGACAAATAGAAGGGGCGCTAACAAGAGAAACAGTAAAGAACGGATGGACTCAAGTTTCAGCATTGTGCACCCTGTTCCTAGTGGATCATTTTGCACAAAAGAAGTGGTACAATTGGTAATGATCAGATCACTTTACACAAAAGAAGTGGCACAGTTCGTAATGATCGAAAAAATAAGAGGCTAAAGAAATATCATTTTATACTTATCGAAAAAGAAGTGGCACAGTTCATTTTGCTGATTAGTATAAGAGGCGTCTACAGATGGTTAAGAGGTTAGAAGGGAAGAAATGGTCATGATCTAAAGAGATTAGAGTTGCGGGTTCAAGTCCTTCTTCTTCTCGTAGAAATTATTCGTAAAAATTCCAATTTTTGACGTAAAATTCCATTCTTTCTCTCTTTGCAGGTATGTATCTTGCGAACATTCGTAACACAAATAAATTCTTCATACAGGAGATTATTTCGCAGAAACACTTCGCAAGAGAGGGTTAGAACAGTTGGTATGGCACGAGAAAATCCAATAAGCAGGTCAAGGGTTCAAGTCTCACTTCTCACACTTATTTTTGCGACTCACATGAAAGGTAAGTACCATTTCCTTGAATATTTTATTTAATAAAGACAAAAGATTTTTGATTTTATTCCTCAAAAGCGATATACTCGCAAGATTTCTACAATTTCTAAGATTACAAAACATTTCAAAGATTTTTTTTTAGATTGGAGAAAAGCGATACAATCGCAAGATTCAAAAATGAATTCATCGCAAAAATTTAAAGATCTCAAAATTTTTCAAAGAATTCAAAGTTACAAAAAAATAGAGAAAATTAAATTTATATATTTCTACGATAAATTTATGAATACTTCTCATACTTAAATTTATATATTGATTTAAGGACGTGATATGAATACTTCTCATACTTCTTATATTAAAGATTTTATGAAAACATTCAACATCTTATATACATGAAAAATTTACGATGAATTTTTACGAATAAAAAGAATTTGGATTCTACTTATAAAAGGCGAAAAAATACCGCCAAAAATCAATTGCGATTAGCTTTCATTGAAGAAAGACGCAAAAATTTATTTGCGAACAAAAGACCGCAATCTGTGATCAGCCTCCAAAAAAGAAAGAGAGCCGCATAAAATTTTACACAGGCAAACCTTTGTGGCGTACACCCTAGTTCGCGAAGCAACATTTCGTAAGAGGCAAAGTCCTAAAGTGCGTCATTTAAGGGGGGACCTATAACCATGTCTAAGGGTAACCGGAACACCACCAAGGGCCCTTAGTACATGGCAGACTTTACGGGGTACAACCCAATAACGGGGTACCTATCCGGGTTAGACACCTTGTATTCTCACCTAATCTTGCGACATTACGCGATATTATGAGATGTAACATGATTTAGATTGGGCGACTAAGGCATACTGTCTTTCCCAAGAAGTGCAGAAAACGACCAAGGCGCCGAGGTACACGGTTGAGTCAAGAGTGCCGGGTGGGCTTGAAGCACATCTGCCATTTTTGAAAAGTCTTGGCAAATGATGCACTTGGCCCAAATATACCCCATAGGATGCAACCTCGTAACTATAAGCCCTATAGGAAAAAAGGATAAGAGGTTGCAATCAAAAACTGGTTGTTTGCAGAACCGGATGGGAAGAGCTAACCTTGTATGGTCGATGTACGCTTCCTTGAAGGGGCAACCAAGGGGAAGATAAAGGGCATCACCCTCCATTAGGGAGCTGATACGTGCTATAAGACGCAAATGTCACGAGGCTTTTTGTTCACAAGAACATAAAGGCTTGTCATATTTGTGCAACAGCTGAAGATCTGCGAGCCTTCTATAAAAAAAAAATAATAAAAAAAAAAGAACTCGCAGAACATAATAAAGAAGTTAAGATGAGATCAATGGGTCATTACATGAAAGTGTAGAGACGTCCTGCGATTTCATCGTAAGACGGAAATGTCATGGGACTTTACGTTCGCAAGAATATTTAGGCCTATCATATTGTCGCAACACTTCCGGAAGAGGCTAAAATACTATACAAAAAAGATAAGGCAAGATCAATGGGTTTTTGCATGAAAGTGTAAGAACGTCCTGCGATTTTGTCGATACAAAAAGAGGTGGCAAAATAAGACCTTTACTTAGGAAGGCATGATAAGACCACATCAATTAATGAAATTAATTCCATCAATATCATTGAAGAATTTTTACAAGAATATATATCATGAAGCCCTAACAAAGAAGACAATTCCATCAATATCATTGAAGAATTTTGAAGAGAATATATATCATGAAGTCCTAACAAAGAAGACAATTCCATCAATATCATTGAAGAATTTTTACAAGCATATATATCACGAAGTCATACCAGAAGAGGCGATTTCATTCGCGATCAAAGACGGATACATGTAAGAAAATACACAAGTAAACTTGCGAAGATGATTATATGAATGGAGGCAACTCAAAGATATATCAATTTTACCGCAACAAAATGAGCTAAGTAACACAAACATTAGCTATGCATCATAATAGATAAGCATTCTCATCATACATGCATTATACTCGCATCATAAAAGCATTGCATAAACATTTCATGGCATGAGCATTGCATACATATTTCATAACATAATCATTACATAAATATTATATTCGCACAAGTATTTTACAAAATTTTACAGGATAATACCGCGAAACTTCGCAGAAACATTCATAATTCGCAGGACTATTCATAATTCGCAACAGTATATTCGCAACACTATTCACAACACTATGTTCGCAACACTATATTCGCAACACTATTCACAGCACTATTCAGAAGTTCAGAAATTCGCATCAATAGTCAGAAATTAGCAGGGTTAGCAATTGAGGCAAGATGAGAATAGAGATGCAATTTAATCATTCAACATTTTCTCAAGAATTCTCCTTCATAGATAAAGAACAGAGGCAACTAGGGATACCCAAGAAAATATTTTATGTTCTTTATCTTCTCAGCAAGAATCCTCACAAAAAATGGAATAATAATTTCACATGAACAGAGGCAATATTTATCACTCTCATTCAAGGACGAATACTTCTTATATATTTCGAGGATTAAGTACTTCTTATATTTCTTAAGGGTATTTTATACTTCTTATATATTTCGAGGATTGAGTACTTCTTATACTTCTTCAAGGATATTTTATATTTCTTATACTTTATATTTCTTTAAGGATACTTCGCATACTTCATACTTCGCAAGATGATACTTCTAATTACTTCTTAAAATCTTCAGAACTTCGCAAAAGAATAGAGGCAAGTATATACTTTTTGAGTTTAATATTCTTTCACTCGTTCCTTCATCAAAAAATATTAAAGACTACTACAACGGATTTTTTCTTAAAGATCGCTCTTCAAGCAATATTCAAGAAAAAAGAGGCAAGATGTAGGAGCAGAATATCGCAGTAATCTTCACTTGCGAATATTTAATGACGCAACAATAATATTTGCGAAGGTTCAAGATATTTGCGAAGTGAAGTTACGAAGGTTCGCAAGATAATTCTCAAATCCGAAATGGCGGGACAACACAACTGTCATCTTTTGTAAAATCATATAAATAGCCATTTAGGCATGAGAGGAAGGGGGATATAATTTTTAGAGAGAAGAATAATTTTAGGAAGAGAGAGAAAATTTTAGGAGAGATTTATTTTCTTTATCATCTTCTTCCCCAAAATTCTAGAGCTCCAAATATTCATTAATGGAGTCTCAATTGTAAAATTATGTAATTACATACAATCACTAGTGAAGAACCATGGATGTAGATCACAATGATCGAACCATGTAAAAAATCTTTGTGTCTCTTTTTATAATTTTAGTACTTTAATTCTTAGTTTTCATATCAAATAAATTAGATAATCAAATCAAATTAGAAGAATCTCATGGGGGTGTAGTTGTGAGATAATCCGCAACTACACGCACAGAAGTTGAAATCTTTAAAACAACCACTGCTTTTGACTATCAATTGATTCTACTGATAAACACAGTGGTTTATATGGATTTTATTTTATAAAAAAAAGGATTTGATTCAGCCGAATCTGAATCTGAGTCGACTTAATCTGAATTTAGAATCAAACCATTCTTAGATTAGTAATGACTTCATAACTGAAATTTACAAAATTAAATTGATAACAAACTTCAAAAACTTGATATATATTAAAAAGAGTTTGTTTACAACTTCTATTATCATACATTTTAAGTTCTAAATCTGAAAAATTTCAAGTAAAAAAAAATGCTCAACCTACATTCCTTTAACAAACTTAACAAATCAAAAAGCTTCAAAATCTTCCTTGCGAGTTAGCATCTTACTACAGACAACACTTCGCTACTTATAACCTTCATTTACTATCAAACTAGTACAATTCAGGTCCATCACTCCAGTCTTCAGCTGCAATTAAAAACCAAGACTATATCAATTAACAAAAACTTGACACCTTCACCACCTACACATACAAATATCCACTGAAATTGAAACTTACAGAAAATAAATGAGTTGCATCTACTTCACATACAAAACCACTAACAAAAGAGATAAGATTGCACAAGAATTACAAACCACGATTCCAACAAGTGACTGAAAATATTATAGAAATAAGGATCATTCCTAGTTCCAACATTCCAAACAAAGAAAAAATAGAAACCAGATTCACTTCCAGTGAAGGAATGATCAAATATTCTGCATGAACAAGGAATGGTATACTCTAGATGATATTATCCTGACTTTAATATGATGTTCGAGATCGCAGATAAGAAACTGTCACCGGAAAAAACTAAGAGTGGGGAAATTGACTTACATATTGTGCATGAACAAGGAATGGTATACTCTGGCTGATATTATCATGTCTTTAGGTTGATGTTCAGGATGCCAGATCAAAAACTGGTCATTCACATACACTTGTTATAAAAAAACAATCAAGTAATTAATCACTTACTGATCCTCAGTCTTACTATATATTCACTGACAATGTCTTTCTTAAGGAACAAACAACTAAGGTATTCGTAGGTTACGCACCATATCCGGGGAATTCAAGTAAGTCACAATGTTTTCCACGAATACAGGCTTACTTGTTATCATCCCTTCCCACCATAGAGGACCCAGTAAGTGTATCCACCAACTCCTACAATACGAAACACAAGTACCAAACCAACATGTTAAGAAGCTGCATTAGTCTCTGAAAAGAGTAGGCCCAAGTAAACAACAAGCATATCATGACAACAAAGGACTAGATTCATCCCCACAGACCAGACCAACACTCTCACTTACTGGAATTATTAAAAATCACACAGCTATTTGAACTTTGAACTTCAGGTATTAATCAGACCCCAACATTTCTCAGTAAAAATAATAAACAAATATTTCCCGTACTATTAGAATCATATTTTCACAATTAATTTTTAAAGAAACTTATACTGCCATGCGATCACAAGAAACGGTGTATGTACTTACTTTATATTTTCTTTTCAATATTTGGTATGGAGCTGTTAGGTAGATCTTTACACTCATAGCATATCTAATTAAGCAGTCAAACTTAATTAGATTGAAAATGAAAAAGTGTTTCCACGAAATTAAAGAGGATGTACTCAAGAATCTTACTGATCAAATATGGCTTTGAAGAAAATTGTCCATAATCTATGTATTGCATCTGCCATAGCTTCAGGGTGATTAACATACCTAGAATAATAGAATAATTACAGTCTCATAAATAAGAGGTGTAAATCAACGAACAAGATAGCGGTTTATTTCTTTATTTTCTTTGCTCAAAATTTTTTAAGAAAAAAGTGATAGTAGAACCTGAAGATGTTTCCTAGTCGGTCAACATGAATAGGAAGTTCCCGTGCAAGTGATTTTTGCAGATGTGTGGGATATTAATTTATATGTTCCTGGTTGATCATGTCAACAGTCAAATTTGTGATATGTAAATTAGTTACTTAGAAAGTAAGCTTTGTAGAAAACACTGACCTGTAACGGAGTCACAACAGGAAGGCATAATGCTTCTAGGGATTTTTTTGCATTTTAAGGAGGAAGCTCTGTAATAACCATACTGAAACAGAAGTTCCGAAATAAAGTAAAAAAAAAAACAACGTTTCTAACTGAAAAATGCGGTGAATTTCATTAAAGTTTCTGAGCATCCAATGCAATGCAGTAAAGCATCTTTCTTACCTCAATGCTTCAATACGTCGCTCTCTCAATAGTCACATGGTTTTATGAACGAACATTCTTCCTAAAATGAGTTCTGGAGAAACGGGTAAATCAGGTAGTGTCACTTTGCACTTTACCATTCAAACAATAGTATAGTAAGGAAACAACTTATCTCCACAATGGTTACATGATCTGGCGCCCGCTAATTGAAGGCGTGGAAGTGAATGTAAGTCAATAAAATGTCTAACGCTGATCTCCCTACTGATAGACCTTGGTTATAATGCTTTAATTGGTAGACCTTGGTTACATGGGATTCTAGGCATAGCGTCAACATTTCATCAATGCATAAAATTCACTCACCCCAGTGGAGTTGTGTTATAGCACTGCTCGGTCAAACTCGCATGCGTTGCTATCTCAAGCATGTTTGTTAATCTTAGTGATCAAAACTATATAGTCTTGATTTCTAGTCTACTATAGAAAAGGTCTCAAACTAGGATAGAAAGTGTAGTTGAGCTCAAGAACTCCATGACGATCATCATACAATACAAAGGACTACTCATGGAACCAGTGGATCTTCATCGACTAAAAGGTATGTGGAGACTTGAACTTATCTATCACTCAAAAGTCTATCTACTCTATCTCCTATCTTGATATCGTTTATCTATATAGACTAAGAATATGCACATGTGACATTTCGAGCTGAGTATATCTCGCTTATTTATTTCTCGAAATGTGTGTTGGTAAAGATTTCACTTTAGCCAAGTTCATCTTTTCCTAGTGACGAAAGTCATGTTATGTTTCAATCACTTTGGAAATCGCTCTGACGAAAAATAGTTTGTGAATAACAACTATATAACGCCCTCTGAGAATGTTTCAATGATTGAAATGAGAGTTTAGACTATATAACCATTGGGGGATATAAACATTGTTGTGGCAACATATATATGTATAAGTCCTTAACACTTGAACCGAAGTTTGAGAACTTTGTTGATCAAGTGGAACCGAAACGTGAGCAGCAACTCAGTCCGCGAATTGGCGTAGTTCTCAAACCCGGGAATTTCTGCTGAAGTTGTAGCTCATTGCAATCCGCGAACCCAGTCTGCGAATTAATGGGAGCTATCAAACCCGAGAATTTCTGCTGGAGTTTATAACATCAACCGGTTAGCTTGAGTCCGCGAACTCAAGAGGTTATGTCTGAAAACGTTGTTCGTGAACTTATTCTTAAATTACTAAGGGATTCTTTTGCAAGCCGTGGCTTTATAGTTCATGATTAATGATTCGAGTGAATCACATCGTTTTTGATTCAATTGTGTCTCTTATAGTACTTGAGATCTCATAGCAATTGAACAACTCTCTAACTAGTTCATTTGAGTCATTTGGACTAGTTATGGTGAAGAAGAATATGGTTCATATGAAAGTTATCATTTGGCTAAACATTTGGTTGACTAATATTGAACCAACCATTGTACACATTTGGGTATGGTTACACAAACCCAAAACGTCAAGTACATGTGTGTGGCAAGATAAGTTTTCGATCTAACGGTTGAGAGATATTAGCTTGTATCTAATCAGGTTTTCATCTAACGGTGAATATTGAATGCTTTGTTAGTAAGCTAACATTGATTGCAAACCCTGATTTGAAAGACTATATAAGGGGAATTCTAGCTATTGGAAAAACTAATCCCCACACACATTTCTTGTGTGATACTAGTTTTCTCTAAGATAGAGTCGATCTCCATTAACCCTTGAGTTTTCTCTCTATATTCGGGTTAACGACTTAAAGACTTCATTGGGATTTTGAAGCCAGACCTATACTACTTATCTTGTAATTGTGTGATCTGATCTTGTTGTTTCTATCGTACGAGTACAATTTTAATAATTGCTTGAGATTTCTATCTCCGATAGACAAGATAAAAGTAGTCACAAACATCTTCGTCTCATTGTTTGTGATTCCTCAATAATCTTCTTTGCTGTGTCAATTAAGTTTATTGTGAGGTAATTGATAAAACTAAGTTGTTCTTCGGGAATATAAGTCTGGTTTTGTCAATTGGTTCCTGTTCACCTTGATTTATCAAAAGACGGAACAAAACTTGTAGGTTTATTCGTGGGAGACGATTTTATCTATTACTTGTAGACTTTTCTGTGTGAGACAGATTTGTTTATTAAAGTCTTCGACTTTGGGTCGTACCAACTCTTGGTTGTAGGTGAGATCAGCTAAGGGAATCAAGTGCGCAGTATCCTATTGGGATCAGAGGCGTAGGAGCATAATTGTACCTTGGATCAGTGTGAGATTGGTTGGGGTTCAACTACAGTCTAGACCGAAGTTAATTTGGAGTAGTCTAGTATCTGTAGCGGCTTAATACAGTGTATGTTTAATCTGGACTAGGTCCCGGGGGTTTTCTGCATTTGCGGTTTCCTCGTTAACAAAATTCTGGTGTCTGTGTTATTTCTATTCCGCATTATATTTTGTTATATAATTGAAATAATACAGGTTGTGCGTTGTTAAATCGATTATAATATCCGACCTTATAGGTTGTTAATTTAAATCGATTGACACTTGGATATTGGTCTTTGGTACCATCCAAGTTATCTCACTTTGATTGGACTCGCGAATCTTATTTGCTTGAGTAAATCAAATCGAGAGATTGAGATAATAACTCCTTGAGATAGTTTCTATTGATTGAGTCTTGTAGATTCTCTAGAAAACAACTCGGAGTTGTCCATACAGATTTCTAATCAAAATAATGGGTGAGGTTGTTAGACCCCCACATTTTCAATTGGTATCAGATCTGGCAAACACGTTAAAGACCTTATAAGTCTGTGTTTGTGGCAATCTGTGTCGGTGGACGGAATCTCTATTGCACATAACCAAAATGTCTCCTAAAGCTTTTAACCATGTCAAGTATCTTGGAAACACCTCAAAGGATTATTCCTTAGTTGATTCTTCTGAATCCCGAGGTATAAATAATGTTCAATGTGATAATGACATTTCTCCCTCTCATGAGGCATGTGACACTATGGCAGAAGCTGAAAATGAACTCACCAGAATTTCAAAACATACAGCTAAAGATATTGATTTTAATAATCATGATTAGCTCATTGATGAATTTGAAAAGTCTCTTAATCGAGAACGTGATCTCTATCATATCATAAATTCCTTCTCTAAGAACATTGAGAAACTTCTACAAGAAACTACTCTACAATAGGAAAAGATTAGTTCTCTTGAGGAAGTTGTTAAAGAGGACTCTATTAGAGAAAAAAGTTTGATAGAGACTCATTCATCAGATCTCAACAGATTTCGTGCTGAAAAAAGAGAAACTTTGTGCATCTCTTACTCTAGCTCATGAACAATGTAAATCCTTGGAAAATGAAAACTTTGTCCTAAGGAGAAATTATTCTGTGACTAATTCTCAGGAATTACCATTTACGAAGAAATGTTATCCAGAAGAAGATTATGTCAAGAAAAGTTTAAATAACTTCCAATCTTCTCATATGGCTATGAAGTTTAAAAAGGTGCCAGTTATTGCTTCTCCTCTACGAACCTGTACTTTTTGTGGGAAACAGAATCACTATGCTATTCATTATTTTGCAAGAAGGAAACAAATTTCTAAGCTTCGTAATTTGCTTCTCTTCACTATCAATGGAACAGAAATTCAGCCGACTAAAGAAGTGAATCGTATGCCCACAAGAAATCAGAAACCTTATGAGAATGATCTCTACTCTAGATATCATCACATGAATAAAATTATTTCTGGCAATCCTGTTTTCTGCATTAATAAGAACAATTCTTGTACTTATAAGGATGTTTCTGATAAATTTAAATATAGAAAATGGATTCCTATCTATTCAAATCCTCTTGAACCTATTGATAGAGGTCCTAGATTTAGCTCTTAGATAAAATCATCTGACGAATATGTGAAAAGCGCCATGCCCTATTCTTCAGGGACACAGGTTAATCGAAGAAAGGCGAAGATCACAAAAATCAAATTAGTCTGATGATACATACAACATCTTTCTCAACAATCGCGGTGGAACTTGTTTCCACCCAATCACCATATTCCAGGTATTCGTTTCCTTGTTTCTAACTTAAGAGGTACAAGGAGAAAGATTGAGAAATACTCAAGTATGTTGTATATTATTTCAGTTTGTTTCTTTTGGGACAGTCCGCAAACGTCCGCGTCCTCCTCTTGTATATCTCCATGGTTTTTAAAACCAGATTTTTTGTACTCTCGTTGACGAACACATATATACCTTGTTTATATTGTGATTGTCCCCGACCTAGAACTCTATGTAGAATTCTGCGAAATCTCAAGATATTGTGCGTCTTGATATGGAGGAAGATAATAAGGAACGTAAGACGATTCAGGAGTTGTTTCTAAATAAGATGCTTGAAAGAAATGATCACAACTCCTGGATTGATGATTCTGTCAAGGATTTAACTCGTTTTCAGAATGATTCAAGGGTCGATTTTGCAAATCTTCAATTGCAAATAAACCAACTTCTAGATGGTCAGGCCAGAATTCTTTCTAATCAGAACATTCTAATACGGAATCAAAAGAAGCTTATCATGGAATATGCCAAAGCTAGACAGCTTGCTCGGGTGGTTGATCGTAAAGTTAGTGTTCTAACTCACGAACATGGTGTGTCTACGGTCAAGAGAATAAATGAAATCAGAGAAATTTTCTTTGATAGATTCATTGAAAGATACGAGGTTCTTAATGAACTCTGATTCCTTTTAATGTCTAGTAAATCTTCTATATTTTCTGTTTTATTTTGAAGAATAACTAGTGTTTTGGAATAGAAATGATTGTGATTACACATAGCTATATCCAATGTTTTCAGCTTCTTATTTTTAGATTTATTGGTTTAATTCTAAACTGGTTTGGAAGATGATGGTTGCAGTATTAATCTTTATGGTTTTATATATTGTAATATTTTGATGGGATTTATATGTTTACGTTCGTGAACTTGGTTAACCCATAATTTGTCAAAAGTAAATTCGTTCATGTATTGGTATGCAAATATTGATAAAGGAATGAATGGACTTTTGGCAAAACACAAAAGTTAAGCCCATATTGTCAATTATTAATGTAAGATAAGTTAAAATATTTTGTGATTCAAGGATAAAGTCTATTATGTCACTTTGTGATGGAAAAATAGAATATGTCCTTGTTTTTTATCCAAGATATAGAGCTTAATTGTTCCATATTATTATGTATTACCGTGAAGGCTCCGTTGTGTATCTTATGTTAAACACGATATGACTAAGTCGATTTCTTATTGGCATGGTTGGTTGTTCCATAAAGATGCAAAATGTTGACCATTAAGAACTAAAGTAATCAACTTGTGTGGTTATTTAGTTTGTATTCCATGAGTTTTCTCATGTTGAGTACATGTACGGTTAAGGTTGTCATTTTCTATGATAATCTTAGTCGGGGTTCCATAATCTCTTATGTTGAGCCCAAATGAACTAAATCAATCATCCTGGGTGATTATTTAGTTAAAACTCCATAGATATTTCTCATGTCGAGTGTGGACAATTAAATTGATTACTTTGTGATTAGTTTAATTGAGTAATCCGGTTAGAATATTTATGGGTTTACTTGTGAATAATCTAATCGATGGATTAAATCTCCATAAGTTTACTTGTGTTGAGAATATTTAGTCAAATTAATCATGGTTTGCTTTGGTTAATATGATTGAATATTTTGGATTCCAAATTTATACTTGTATGCAATTTGTTGAGTCTAAAGAAATCTTTATTTTCTCTTGAAATTAAGGTCGCTCTTGTTGTTCCTTTGGGAATGACATCTTACGGGGAAGAATTCTTTTGAAGTAGCACTTAATTTCCAAATCTTTATGGGGAGTGCGGCTGTGGAATTTTTAGGGATTATCTTGTATCTTTATAAACTCCTTGATGAATGCATTTAGCCTCGGCTTTATGATTGCATCTAAACAAGATGATAGAACATTTATCTTTGGTCATGAAATGTCTCTTACGGATATTTCATTAGGATCCCGTTCTTGTACCTTTGCCAATTTTATTGACAACAAGGGGGAGAATTAATTGTAGTTCACACTACAAATACATATGGTTTTCGGATCATTATGTAAGGGAAAGTGGTTTCCATGTGAGATGGAGTATTGACTAAGGGGGAGTGAAGTATCACCATAGTATTTTTGTTGAAGTTGTGATGCAATTGGACTTTGACGCTGTGTAATAATAATATGACACTGTATAACAATGATTGAGAACCAATGCTTTTCTCATTGTTATAACTACGGATTTTTAACAACGGTGATACTAAACTTACAACCTTTGGGATCATTGGACTACTTGGAAGTGACGAAGATTTCGAGTATTGTTGAAGATTAGGCATATGGAATAGGAGCTACAAAGTTTATTTATATAATTATTGTATTCCATATGTATTAATAGTTTTTCTACTAAAATTGATAAAGGGGGAGATTGTTAGAGCACTGCTCGGTCAAACTCGCATGCGTTGCTATCTCAAGCATGTTTTTTAATCTTAGTGATCAAAACTATATAGTCTTGATTTATAGTCTGCTATAGATAAGGTCTCGGACTAGGATATAAAGTATAGTTGAGCTCAAGAACTCCATGGCGATCATCATACAAGGCGAAGGACTACTCAAGGAACCAATGGATCTTCATCGAATAAAAGGTATATGGAGGCTTGAACTTATCTATCACTCAAAAGTCTATATACTCTATCTCCTATCTTGATACAAAAGTCGTTTATCTATATAGACTAAGAATATGCACATGTGACATTTCGAGCTGAGTATATCTCGCTTATTTATTTCTTGAAATATGTGTTGGTAAAGCTTTCGCTTTAGCCAAGTTCATCTTTGCCTAATGACAAAAGTCATGTTATGTTTCAATCACTTTGGAAATCGCTCTGACGAAAAATAGTTTGTGAATAACAACTATATAACGCCCTCTAAGAATGTTTCAATGATTGAAATGAGAGTTTAGACTATATAACCATTGGGGGATATAAACATTGTTGTGGAAACACATATATGTATAAGTCCTTAACACTTGAACCGAATTTTGCGAACTTTGTTGATCAAGTGGAACCGGAACGTGAGCAGCAACTCAGTCTGCGAACTGGCGTAATTCTCGAACCCGAGAATTTCTGCTGAAGTTGTAGCTCATGTGCATTCCATGAACTGACGGAATCTATCAAACCCGAGAATTTCTGCTGGAGTTGATAACTTCAACCGGATAGCTTGACTCCGCGAACTCAGTCCGCGAACTCAAGATGTTATGTCTGAAAACGTTGTTCGTGAACTTATTCTTAAATTACTAAGGGATGCTTTTGCAAACAATGTCTTTATAGTTCATGATTAATGATTCGAGTGAATCATATCATTTTTGATTCAATTGTGTCTCTTGTAGTACTTGAGATCTCATATCAATTGAACAACTCTCTAACTAGTTCATTTGAGTCATTTGGACTAGTTATGGTGAAGAAGAATATGGTTGATATGAAAGTTATCATTTGGCTAACCATTTGGTTGACTAATATTGAACTAACCATTGTACACTTTTGGGTACGATTACACAAACCCATAATGTCAAGTACGTCTGTGTATGGCAAGCTAAGTTTTCGATCTAATGGTTGAGAGATATTAGCTTGTATCTAATCAGGTTTTCATCTAACGGTGAATATTGAATGCTTTGTTAGTAAGCTAACATTGATTGCAAACCCTGATTTGAAAGACTATATAAGGGGAACTCTAGCTATTGGAAAAACTAATCCCCACACACCTTTCTTGTGTGATACTAGTTTTCTCTAAGCTAGAGTCGATCTCCATTAACACTTGAGTTTTCTCTCTAAATTCGGGTTAACGACTTAAAGACTTCATTGGGATTGTGAACCCATACCGATACTACTTATCTTGTAGTTGTGTGATCTAATCTTGTTGTTTTTATCATACGAGTACAATTGTAATAATTGGCTTGAGATTTCTATCTCCGATAGGCAAGATAAAAGTAGTCACAAACATCTTCGTCTCATTGTTTGTGATTCGTCAATAATCTTCTTCGCTGCATCGATTAAGTTTATTGTGAGGTGATTGATGAAACTGATCTGTTCTTCGGGAATATAAGTCTGGTTTTATCAATTGGTTCATGTTCACCTTGATTTATCAAAAGACATAACAAAACTTGTAGGTTTATTCGTGAGAGACAAATTTATCTATTACATGTAGACTTTTCTGTGTGAGACATATTTGTTTATTAAAGTCTTCGACTTTGGGTCGTACCAACTCTTGGTTGTGGGTGAGATCAGCTAAGGGAATCAAGTGCGCAGTATCCTGTTGGGATCAGAGGCATATGAGCATAACTGTACCTTGGGTCAGTGTGAGATTGGTTGGGGTTCAACTATAGTCTAGACCGAAGTTAATTTGGAGTAGGCTAGTGTCAGTATCGGCTTAATACAGACTATGGTTAATCTGGACTAGGTCCCGCGATTTTTCTGCATTTGCGGTTTCCTCATTAACAAAATTCTGGTATCTGTATTATTTCTATTCCACATTATATTTTTTTATATAATTGAAATAATACAGGTTGTGCGTTGTTCAATCGATTAGAATATCCGACCTTATAGGTTGTTAATTTAAATCGATTGACACTTGGATATTGGTCTTTGGTACCATCCAAGTTATCTCTCTTTGATTGGACTCGCGAATCTTATTTGCTTGAGTAAATCAAATTGAGAGATTGAGATAATAACTCCTTGAGATATTTTCTATTGATTGAGTCTTGTTGATTCTCTAGAAAACAACTCGGAGTTCTCTATATAGATTGCTAATCGAAATATTGGGTGAGGTTGTTAGACCCCCGCATTTTCAAGTTGGCATCATAAAAGGAGATTGGATTGAGGGAAAGAAGTGTTATGAAATCGATGTAGAATCAAATGAAGAACGAGCTGCGAAAAAGGAGATTTGGAAGTATAATGTCAGAGAAAGACAACGAAGTAAAAAGTTAATGGCAGATGCAATAGAACAAAAAGAAGAAGAAACTCTGTGAAGCCAATGTTTACTGAAAGTAAGAAGTAGCGCAAATTTCGCAGAAAGAAAGAAAGTAGTAGAAAGCAACAAAAATGAAGAGGCAGAAAGCATTAAAGGTAAAAAAACTAAAACTGTGAAATAAGAGAAATACTGAGAAAACAAAAAGAGATGTATGATTGATTTGCTGCAAAAAAATTACAAAAAATATATTTTAATTAATGACAAAAATGAGATTGAGAAATTACAACAGAGCTGAAATGCAAAAGAAGAAACAAAATAATCATCAGAAAGGGGCGAACGAACTATGGCGTACACCTTAGTTCGCGAATTCAAAATTTCGTAAGAGGCAAATGTAAGACCTAAAGTATATCATAGAAGGGGGTACCTATTGCATGGATCAGCAAAAAGGTTACACCACCCCTGGAACCTGAGCCATGGAGATTTAGGGTCAATAAAGCCCATCCAGGAGAGGTACCTTGGATTTTCAACATAAGCTTATGACTTAGGTTGGACAACTGAGGGTCTCTTCTAAGGAGTGCATAATGTGATCAAGGCGCCGAGGTACACGGTTGAGCCAATAGTGCCTGGGTCCTATGAAACGCACCTGGACATTTTTGGCAAGTCTTGTCTATGATGCACTCGGCCCGAAGAAAACCCCACTTAGGGTGCAGTCTCGTAACCATAGGCCATATAAGCAAAAGGGATAAGATGCTGCGAAAACAACTGGTTGTTGTTAAAACCGGATGGGAGGATCCAACCTTGTATGGTAGAGGTACATCTCCTTGAAGGGGCAACCAGGGGGAAGATAAGGGCGGCACCCTCTATTAGGGAGCTAATAAGTGTCTTAAGACGCAAATGTCATGAGGCTGTTTACTCACGGGAGTATTAAGGCTTGTCATATTTGTGTGACAATCCTGAAGAGGCAATAATACAAGAGAAAAAGATAAGACGAGATCAATGGGTCAGTACATGAAAGTGTAAGGACGTCCTGCGATTTCGTCTCAAGACGACAATGTCACGGGACTATATTTTCGCAAGAATATTTATACCTGTCATATTGTCGCGCCAAATAGAAAAAGTTAAGGCAAGATCAATGGGTTTCTGCATGAAAGTGCAAAAATATCCTGCGATTTTGCCGCAATGACAAGAGGTGGCGAAATAATACCTTTAACCAGGAAGGCAAAATAAGACCACATAAGAGAACAAGAAAGAATAAAACTTGGAAAAACCAAGAAATATCTCTCAAAATATATGATTGCGAGATTATACAGAAACATCTGCGAAACTGAGGCATAAATATACGTTTATATTCAAAAGTAACTTTCTTAATCTTTCATTTGGATACAAATAACAGAGGCAAGTATGGGAATGAATAGAATAAGAACATGTTATTTGCATTCATTTGATAGATTTACGCAAGAGATGAAAGATTAATAATTTTATATTGATTAACTATATTGCAAAAAAGATTTTCTTTTCTAACACATGCAGGTATAGACAAAAAGAGATAAGAACTTTTATTGGATACTGAAGAAATTTGCAGTGATATGTTACAAGAATAGAAGATTACAGAACAGAATAGTTAACAACCTTCATTAGGTTCAACAAGGGACCTATTTTTTAGATGACCCATTTCCAAAGCTTCTAACCTTCTAGACAAAGCAACAAACTTAAGCATCTGACTCAAGGTTGTATCTACCATATTGGTGCTACTTCTATTGACCAAGAGTCTCTTAGGAGGTTCAACACAAGGCTCCCATTGTTGGGATTTTTCAACATAGATAGTTCTAAGAAGGTGGCATCCTCGCAGCTTTATTAGTGAACTCACAAATAAGCACATAGACTCGACCATGGATTTTGTCGAATAGTCTAAACCATTATAAATAATCTCTACAAGTTTCATCTTATCAAACCCATGGTGAGGACACTGGGATAGAGATCATTGAATACACAGATATTACAAAAAGAGAAAGAATGAAACAGAACTATTTCTTGATTAATTCTTCATCATCTTCACCGGATTCTTCTTCTTCATCATTATCAAATCCTTCTTCTACATCTTTATTAGATTCTTCTTCGCTAGCATCACTATCAGAGATGACCAGATCATGAACATTCTTTGGGACTTATTCTGAAAGACAAGGATATGTGGAATGTGGAATATTATTATCATCACAAACCGTCTTAATAGTTTGGTTACAGAAAAGAGTAGCATCATTCTTAAAGTTGACAAAAATTATGCAAACAATTAAAAACAAGTGATTGAGTGAATTATAAAATATAAATTAGAGTAATCTTCAATTGGCTCTTCAAATGATGAAACTTAGTTACAAAGAAATATTTATCATTGTTCTTCACGAGAAGAAAGATCCTTTGCCTTTATATACGAGTTTAGCTTTATCATTTTCAAGTTCTTCAATTCTCACGTTCTGCAAACTCGTGAAAATGCCTCTTCCGAAACGATCAACCATACCACTCCTGTTAACCTTAAACAGGCCTTCCCAAGAAAGTATAACAATAAAATTAGCAATTTGGTGGTAACTTATAAAAAAATAAACAATTAAATAAGGAAGAATAGTTAACAACCTTCTCGATCAGAAATCATATCTCTAACCAAGGATGTGTGCTCAGTGTGGAGACTAACATCTGCACCTAGATTATTTCTGGAATTATCTAGAACTTTCGCAGCCCAAGCAAATTCATCATCATTATTAATGAGAATACGGGAGCGAATTTGATTCTCTCTTTCGCTAAGCACAACATTTTTTCGTTTAAGTTCATCTCGTTCAATTTGGATTTCAAGAAGGGTTTCTTGGAACTTCGATAAATCTTGAGCACCTTGGCTAGCAATGCGATCTTTATCATCTATGAGTCCACTATTCTTTTTTCTTAAAGTATTGATTTCCTCATTGGAATTAAGACAGAAACGTTTAAATTTGTTGGTTAAACCCAAGATGCATCTATGGTCAATTTCTAAGAGGCGAAGTTTGGATCTGAGTTCATTTATGGGAAGAGATTTAATCTTGTCATTTGAAAAATTGTTTAAAGAGTTATTAAGGCGCTCAAGAAGGGCATCATCATCTATAGGGTTAGGAAAAGAGCGAAGAATGATGGCTTCATCAGAAAGACCATAAATGTCTGTGAAAATGATAAACTAAGATAAGGGAGAGTAATGAGAAAACAAAATAAAGGAAAATAGGAAAAGTCCCCTACCATAGAGTTGTTGATTGGCACTTTGAAGACTGGATATTAGGTTCTTTTGAGTGGAAGACTCAACTTCTAATTTTTTGTTCTTTTCGCGAAGACCAACATCCTTAAATTCTAATTCTTCATTATTTTTGCGAAGCTGAAGATTTTTCTTCTCAAAATTTCCACATCTCCTAACCAAATCAAAGTTGACTACGTAGGAATCTTTTCCAGCCTGCGAAAGGATAAGGCGAATTTTCAAAATAAACTACAATTTCAAATCAAAAGGTAAAAGAAGAAATACAAATATGAGAATTTACCAAGCTATTAAGCGAATGCAAGAAATTTGAGGATACAAATATGGAAACTCCGCTAAGAGACTCATTATTCCTCTAAGAGGGGGGCATCACAGATAGTAGCTTTGGACTTGCAGGCATTAGTTAGATAAGTGTCACTAATTGCTTGCATAGAATCAGAGAAAATGCTGGATAGTTGTGCTATCGAAGATTCAGAAGAGGCATCTTCTTTTGCGAATACATCATCGTCATTTGTATTCTCATCAGAATGGGAGCTTGAGGGAGAAGGGGAGCGAATCTTTCTTTTCTTTGAAGATGAGGCAACAAATTTCTCCTTGCGAAGATTACTTTTAGTTTTGCCTTTGGTATTCGCATCTTTAGATCCTTCCTCTTCAAAAACTACAATACCAATCTTCGCACACGAAAATGAAGATAAGAAACAGAGGCAACAATATTTTTAAAAATAATAAAACAAAGTATTTCTTACTTCATCCGTGACTGAACGAAGTGCTGCTAAGGTGATTGATTTATTAGTTATTTTGTAGCTTCTTCTTAATTTGTTGATCTGAAATTTTCGCAAGATTAATAAATATGTAGAAAAATGAAGACAATAAACTGAATGGAAGAAACGTACCTCTTTCTGCTTCTTAGGCCAATTAAAGACCCAAGGTTGATAAGCTGCGAGATTCCCATGAAGTACATTTGAGCCAGAAATATAAGGCCCCTTCAGAACCAGTGGAAAGACACACCATTTCTCATATTTAGATTGGCGAGGAGTGTTATTCTTTCCAGAATTCCAATCAATGTCATGCATAAGTTTTTTATCATCATCAATATTTTCCTTCCTCTTTAAGCGAGTACCCCAGTGAGTCTTGACATTCTTCATAGGTATTAACTCATAATTTTCAAAAACGCTTTCTGGGGTTTATTTTTCGGGAAGTATTTCTAAATACTTAAATTTAGGATCCCTAAATTCTTTTGAGTAAAGAGATCCCTTGCCAGCACCGCGATTGGAAAATTCAAGCATCAGGCGAATGCAATCCCCACTTAATTGATATATTGCTCACGAGAACTTCGCATGAGAGAGTATCTCGTAAAATAAAGGAAGGTTAGGATCATAAAGGGGAATAGGAAGGCCAACGAGGATTTGACCCAGTGAAACTATGATTTCTTTATCATCACAGTGATAATCAGAAAATAACTTAGCAGAAAGAATGAAAGTAGTTTCTTGATGAGGAATAGTGGATAATGAGAAACCCTTATTTTGGAAATTTTTCTGAATTCGCTCAAGAGAAGTTTTAGCTTTATGACTGCTTGGAGGCATTTTAAGTATGGGAATGAAGGAGAAATTAAAGATCGAAAAAGGGGAAAACAGGAAAAATTACAGCAGCGGCAGATGCGGAATTTACGGAGGAACAATAAAATTGCAGAGAAGTTGAAAGAAGAGTAAAAAGAAGATAATTGAAGAATGGGAATAATATATATATAGAGAGAAGAAGTCTCGAAAAGATAAACACATTTAATGTGAAGAATGGACGTGAACGGTTGAGAAATGACGGTTGAAATAGATGTGTCAAGAAGTGGATGGAGAAAGAGATACGTGTAATAAATTCTGCGCAAAATACAAAATCATGATAATACAGAAGAATATGAAAAAATGAAAAGTTGCGGCATTTTGAAGTACAAATTCTCATGAAATTCTCCTCTTCGCAGAGAAGACATGAGAAGAGGCAAGATGTAGGACCAGAATATCGCAACAATAGCACTCTTGCGAAATTATCAATAACGACGCTCTTGAGAGTGTCGCAGGATGATTACAGAAATGACGTGACAGATGACGACAGCATAAACATGAGAAAGATGTGAAGACCTAGCGAGATTTAGGAATATTGCAAAATTTAACATTTGTATAGTTGCAAATATCGCAAAGCTAGATCCTAAAATAAAGGACAACTTAGCTGTCATCCATTATGTAATGCCCTATATAAAGAGTCAAATAGGCTTAAGGAAGAGAGAGATCTTTTTTGAGAATGTTGAGAAAGTTTTGAGGAGAGAGAAAGTCCTAAACAATGTTGTATTCTTGATTTAATTTCCTTCTTGTAAAAATTCTTAGAGTCAATTAATAAAAAGTATAATTGTTGATCTTAATATGTGTTGATTATCATGAAATCTTGTAAGGGATGTATTGTAGGATTTCCTGCAACTACGAATATATTTCTCTTCCCTTTGTCCGAACTTCATGTTTTTATTCAAAACTTCCAAATAAAAATCATGATAAACATGAAATTTTTTAGGATATACAACCATCCAACAGGTTTCAACTTTTCTGATAATCAAATACATAAATTACATGTGCTCCAGATTTATTGTGCCATTCTCATCCATAAAAGCAAGCACAGAAGGGGATGAGAATGCAAAATTTTGATACAACTAGGTTGTATCGGAATAAGCTTTTTCAAGCTTATATTAATTATTAGAAACATAGTTCATGTTTCTTTTAGGGAATTTCTGCCCAATATATTTTCTCCCAAGACGATGATCTTTTCTAACTCTAGAGATATGATCATGTGGAGAAATTGTACTGATGTGAGAATTCTCATAGAATGATATATCTCTCTTAATTCTTTCAATGAGATTTTCATATGATTTTCTCATTCTAAGGACTTCTTTATGATTCACACCAGTGTGATTTTCTGAAACAATTATTGGGAACTCCTCATTGTTTCTTTTGGCAGAGATTCTCTCTTTCCCTTCCTTTTGGAATCGTTCTTCATCAAATTAAACAAGAATTGTTTCGATATGGATGAGGAGGAATCTACTTCTAGAAGCTATTGTAAACTCTTTCCCCTGATCTTGAGTTGATCTTATAGGGTTGTGCTTGTGGAACAATCTATCTTTCTACAGAGGAATGATCTTTCAGTTTTTTAAGACAAGAAACTTCCTTCAAAATCTTTACCACCGTATGTTGAAGAAGTATAAGTTTCATTTCAAGTGGATGAAAAGTGTATTCCTTAAGATCATTTTGATCATCAGTAGATATAGAAGCTTGTTTCTCATCCTCTTCTGACTTGATGTAGTTTGATAAACTACAATCATCTTGATCTGTTTCAGATGTGACTAATACAACAACTTTATTTGTCACAGTCATTGGACCTATCTCATTATCAAGAGAATTAACAAGAGCTTCCAATTTGACAGTGAGATTCATATTCTCTTTAGTCAGACTATTCAGTTAACTGTCTTTATCTCTGATCTCCTGTTTAATAAGATTTGACTTTGTCTTTAAAATTATCAATTTAGAAGACGGAGTTTTTATAGGATTTAGGAGTTTTACCAACACTTTATCAGCATCTTATTTTTCATCAGAAAAAGACAAAGATGTTTTCGCAACTCCAGGATCATGAGTCAACGAGGTAGTAACATCTTCAACCTTTGAGTAGTCAAAATCTTGCTCAACGTTAACTGAATCAGACATGGATTCAATTCTTATAGGATGGATTGCACCAAACACAGATTGTTAGATCTTTTCGTGTTTTCCTGCTCTGATACCAATTGAAAAGGAGAAGGTACCCCAAATATACCATAAGCTATAACTTTTCCTTCCTATAAGTCCTTTCCCCGAAAGTGATTATCTATAGAATGAGTCGAAATAATACAACCAATCGGTCCACACTTTGTCTGATAGTCTATGAATACTAGATCGAGACAATACAATTGTGGATGGGGAAAAATGCGTTGCCGGTTTTTCGGGAAAGTGGAGAGTCGAGCGAGTTGTCGAGACTCCTCAGCCGTGTAAGATGTTAATCCTCACATAGATGCACCGCTGCAAAGGGGGTGCTTAGATTCTGGAAATCAATCTATATGATTCTGGCCTAAACCAAGACAATGTCCGTTCCAGAATCAATTCGATCGCAAAGAGGGAGATGGGTTGATCTGTAGGAGGGAAGCTGAGAATTGTGTGGGATCACTGATGATCGAGGATTGTGGGTGTGTTGAAGGTTTCTACAGTATTGGTGAACTGTTGAGTTCGAATAAGTTCTGAGTGATTGGTGAATTCTTGAGAGTAGTTACTCGAGAAATTCTGCAAGGATGATTACTGATGTTGTAATTCATTTTTTCAATCGTGAATTCAAAGACTTATTTATACTGTTAGAGTAGTAACACCACTGACCCATGTAAGTGTGACGGTTTCTTGAGTGAAAGAGTGGGAAAGTGGGAGATCGTGGTAAAGTCAGTTCCACATCGTGTAGAGACTTGACTGATCGTGCACCCACTAATTTGATAACTCCTTCAACCGTTGACATGACTTACGCACATTTCTCGTCGTGGGATGAATCCACGTGCCGTAGACCGCCAGACCAAAAACCTAAGTGATATCCCCCCATTTGTGACGTGATTGATGTTTCACGAATCGTGGAGTCTGCGGGGCAGACGTGTTTAGGTTAGTCAATTGTTGACTGATTAGACACTGAGTCTAAGTTTGGTGAATCAAGCATGAATGACGAATGCTCATCGATAAATGGGTCGAACATGTAGTTTCTGGAGAGATGTCAGTATGACAATTTACTGACTAGTTGAGTGGTTGAGAAAGTATTGCCGCAAATTATAAGAATTCAATGAGCAACTGAGCAAGTATTGTACAATTCACCGAATTATAGGATTTTGATGGGGAACTGAGCAAGTATTGCTCAATTCTCCGAATTAGGAGATTTTGATGGGCAACTGAGCAAGTATTGCTCAATTCACCAAATACTGGAGAATTGTCGAATATTGGCTAATATTCAGGCGATTGAGCAAGTATTGCTCGATTTAGCGAATTATTTACTGGTGATGTGACCCAATAAAATATTAATTAAAATATTGGTAGATTACCGAATATTGTTTAATTAATTTTAGATGTTGATTGATGAATCAACGTAAATTTATTAATGTTTGAAATTGCTCAGAATGATGGTTTCACAAAGCGTTCATTCAAAACCCTAATTTTGGACGATCCTCCATCAATTGGAGATTTTCCGAAATTGATTATGAGTGATGGAGGGACTGACCGCATGGGATTAGGAACATCCATGTGATGCCCAGTGCTCGAGTGAGCATACACCTTGGTTCTCAGTTTGAGAGTTGGCGAAAAGTGATGATTAAATGGGGAGTTCACCATTTACTGAAAATATTGTTGGGTTCAGCATTAGGTATAAAACCTAGTTAAGAGAGATGGGACCGACCAAGAGGGCATGGGACCAGCTCCTGGTGGTCACATGACCAAGTGTTGGTCATTTGGAGGATTCTCCAGTTGATTGGAGAGATCTCGGGCCCAGTATGAGCGATTGAGCAAATTAGGTTAGAATTGCGAAAACGTGTGGGACTGGATTCGTGAAAGCCCAAGGGGTGACCTGGTCGGTCATGGAGGCATGCACGTGTTTCCATGATGTCCGTGTTTCCATACTGAGAGTTTCATTATTTTCTGATGCGCGTTTGAGCGATGTAGTGAATTTTCAGAAGAATTTCATCTTGGCTGAGAATTCTCGACTTTTTGGTGGAATGAGCATGTTTGCTCAATTCATCAATATTTTGAAAATATTAAAATAAAATATTTTAATAATCTAAAATTGCCGTGAGGGGCTATCCGGCCGCGTGACCATGTTGGCTTTTGGTTTTTCATGATTCGAGCAATATTTGAGAAAATATGGAGAAGTCACTAATTTTTTTCAAACCCCGGAGTTTCACGAGTTGAGGGAAATAATAATAATGAGAAATTCGGGATTGCAAGGTGTGGGACCGACCACATCTAGGGCATGGCCGGACGGCTATGTTGCCCGATCCCGCACACCTTTCCCTATTTTATTATTATTTTCGTGGATCCTTGAAGTTATGGAGAGTCCTTGAAGATATGGAGAATCCATGAAGTTTTGGAATAATAATTATAAAAAGCTAAGGATTAGGGGTGTTCATGGTCGGTTTTGGTTCGGTTTCAAGCCAAACCAAAACCGAAACCAATATTATTGGTTTCTAAAAATTGAAACCAAACCAATCCATTAACCATTGGTTCGGTTTCCAAATGGTTCCAGCCGGTTTCGGTTTTTTCCAATGGTTTTTGGTTAACCAATAAATATGTCAAACAAAAAAAAAATTACACAAATTTTACAAAAAAAAAATAGTATTGGTTTACAAAAATTTAAAGACAAAAATAAAATAAAAAGAATTTCATGAGTAGTTAAAGCTTACTCAAAATCTAGAGATAAAAAGAAGATTTAACTAATGGTAGGCTATACAGTGACATCTCTAATGAAAATTTAATCAATGATTTTTTTTTATCAATATTCGGTTAACCATTGGTTATTGGTTTGGTTTCTCTATCATACCAAAACCAAACCATTAATCTCGGTTTTCATCTTTTCTAAACCAAAACCAACCATTAGTTAATGATTTGGTTCGGTTTCCCCCTAATCGGTTTGGTTTGGTTCGGTTTCTCGGTTAACCATTAACCATGAACACCCCTACTAAGGATTGTGAGGTGTGGGACCGGCCACGACTTGTGCATGTCCGTCCGGCTAGGTTTCCCGGTCCCGCACACCTCTCCTTATTTTATAATTTATTTGGTGAATCCTCCAAGTTATGGAGAACTCTTGAGTTTTTGCACAAATTGGGAAATTTTTGTCAAGATGGAGAACTCTCCATGGGTTTATGTAAATCGTGAGAAAATAAAGAAAATAATGGGGAAGCATGGGACCGGCCACAGCTAGGGAACGGTAGGCCGATGGGCCCGGCCCATGGGCGTTTCCCATTATTTTATTATTTATTATTTTCTCTCTCCTATTTTGTGGAGAACTCTCCATTGTTTCATGTTTTTGGATGCTCGTGCGTGCATCCGGGTGCTCAGTCATGCATCATTGTCGAGTACACTTGCACCATTTTTGTGGGGCTTACTCAGTGATGGTCCAGATGCCCAATTATTGAGTATTTATTATCAATTCATGAGATCCAGTGGAGAATAATTCATGCAACTGAGTAATAAAAGTGAATAGATGTTTCATTATTAATTCGTAGGATCAAATACGGATTTGACTACGAATTCAAAATAATAAAACAAGCATTACCATCCCATGGGATCGTGGATTCGACCATAGAATCAGAGTAATTGAGATTTATCTATCACCATTTCATGAGACCAGTAGATTCGATCATGAAATCGGAGTAATGAGATAATATAGTTGTTTCATTGCTATCCTATGAGATCAAGCCATGGATTCAATCATAGAATCAGAGCAATTGTTATTGCCATTCCATGGGATCAGGCCGTGGATTCGACCATGGAATAGGAGCAATAATAGATTATTCTAGGAATTCGGTGGTGAATGTCACGGTAGAATTAATCTATGTGCATAGTCAGGAGACGACAAATCCTGAGGGTTCTCTCAGACACTACTAAGAACACCCGAGTTTATACACGTAGCTCTACATAGTCAGGATCAGTGAGTGTCACTGTCCTGAAGGCGTTGTTGCTCTCAATCTGACGGAGAACCGCCCAATCGTTCTTCTATGTAGACGGGGGTCGCTCTCATGTAGTCAGGGAACAGTGAGTATCACCGACGTCCTGAAGGCATTAATCCCTCTCAACAAACAATTATGTCGGAGGACCGCCCAATTCTATTATTCTACATAGAGGGAACAATGAAATGCCAGGGATCGAATGCTCAGCTAGTGGAGGCTTTTCGAAAGACATGTTCATCATGGCTTCGTAAAATATGAATCGTCACATGCACGAAGCCGTATCGTAAACATGCAAGATATCATGATTTTACGGTTTTTCCCTTTGTTGAAAATCCACCATCTACATTAAGTCCCATGCATAGTGGGGAACAGTCATGTTCTGCAGTATGCATTAAATGGTGATATTCATTCGACGAGATCTGGTTGAACTCAGTCTACAAAGGTAGTTTCAGAATCCTCAATTTACCCCAATGAGATCATGTATGAGAAAATGTGTGGATGAGAACTCTGATAGTAAGGTAGAGTGTCATCTCATGAGCGTGGAGAGATGAGGAACTACTGATTTGGGAGTTTAAAAGCTTAGTTATGGTCGATTTTGGATTTGCGGGCCCGAGCCCAAAAGGGAAACCCATGCTTATTAGGTTTTGGAAATAAATTTGATATAAAAGGGAATAACCCTAAAATTTATTTTTATTTTTGGTCAACCAAGCTTCCTCACCTCACAACTTCAGCAACATTAGGAGGAAAATCTCGTCGGAGTTCAGCGTCGCCACCGCTCGGCCATCCACCGTCCGGACAAGTTCCGGCAAGCGCCGACAGGTAAGTCCGCGCGAATTTTTTATTTATTTTTGCTGTAGGCTCTATGATTGATGATTATTCACAAAACCCAAAATCCCATGGTTACATATGTATGTGTAGGATTTATGAAGGACTTTTTAGAAAACGTATGTATATGCACGTTTGTTCGTTAGTTGGAGAAACGAGCAAAAATCCCTAATATGAAAGAGATATGTTAATTTTTGAATAAACATGGCCTAGTTGCAGTAGCAAAAGTTTTGTTTATTAGGTTTCATGAAAACCCAAGTTCGTTTTTTGAAAGTATGAACTTTGCAGATAAACGTAATTTGATTCGTAAAAGTAGTAAATAATAATCCTTAGAGTTATAGGAATTTTGAAAAGACCTGGAGTTCATATTGAAATTTTATTTGAGAACTCTCGAAGTATTATTTGAAATATGGAGAACTCTACAAAAATAGAAAAGTCCCTAGTTCCATAGATGAATGCTCGGTTGAGCAAAAAGTTTTTTATTGTAATTTACGTGAGTCATTAACTTACGAATTATTATTATTCTAAATATGTGTGAATTATTAACACCTTATTAGATAAAATTGGGTTTTCGAAAATACACAATTTATGAATTTGGTGAACTCACAATGTACATGCGAATTCAGTGATTTTATAGCGTATGTATATACGTAAAATTAGCGAGTGCTCACATAGAGGGTTATGTGAATTACTCATGGTTTCTTGGAAAGTCAGTGTAGACTCTTGAATAATATGTTTTATGCTCAAATTTGTAGGTTTGAAAGAACGAGCAAGTTTTGGAGGTTTTACGTTGTTATCACTAAGTTCGTGAAATCGTAAAGAAGTGAGAATTGTGGAATACCATTTTTGCAGATGTCAATTGTCATATTTGCTTTAATTCCATTGTGTTAATGAATTCATGTATAGATGTTGCATCAATTTTGCAGAATGGTTGAATCCCGTTGTGCTTCTGAAGAAGATGTTTCTTTGAGAGAAAATGTTTCCACAAATACCTCTTCTAGAGATGATGGTTCCTCCAGACACGATGATACTGAGGTTTCTCATGAGAAGAAGGAAAGTTCCAAGACTAAGAACATTCCAACTGCCGAGGACAAATTATTCATGTACTTGTATAGGCCAGAAAAGCGTCCTCTAGGCTCTTCATTTCGATTGATGATAAATCCTAGGTGCACTGCCCAGAAAAAGTTGGTGTCTCCCCGAGCTGTGGTTTGGTTTTATTTGCAAGGGAACTATTTCGAAGCTTCTCAGGTGGAGTTGAATCTTTCTCGGAGACCTCTGATGCATTTCTCTGGATAGGCAAGGCACATGTTAGGCCATAGTCGTGTGAGGTCCATATTGGATAGTGCTCAGGTGACACGAGCCATTCAATCTGCTGGATATTTGATCATCAATCATGATATACCAGGTATGATAGCCCTGCTTACCCGTTGGTGTGTCCCTACTCACACATTTATATGTAGATGGGGAGAATTCACCATTACCCTAGAAGATGTAGTTGCTTTGTTGCACCTTCCAATTAATGGTAATTTTCCTGAAGAACTCTCGACAGAGGAGAAAGAGATATCTAACACATTAGGAGCAAAGATGCACGAATTCAATGAGTTACATGAATCTTGCTATGCCCGATAGTTGACACACTTGTGGCCGAGAGATAGAACGCCTGAAGGACCGGTTGATGGCATTTTGACAATTGCGGCTTTCTTGTGTCTGTGGCTCTCATGGGATATCTTCGAAGATTGTGGACACTTGATGAAGCCGTTTTTGATTCGTTTTGCTATTAAGATGGCCAAAGGTGAGAAAATTCCCATTGGCAGTCTATTTTTGGGTTCTTTGTTCGCCAACTTGGACCCTCTAGTTGTGGACTCCAGTATTTCTGATGGCTTCATGAAAATTGAGACATATGTTAATACCATGTTTCTCCAAGCCTTGATGTGGGAACACCTTGAGAGTTATGCCCCAATTACCCGTAGCATTTTGCAAGGACCCAAGGTCGACACTTGCCATTCCCTTCTTGAGGAGAATAATGCTAGGATCATGCGCTAGTCAAGAAAGAAACCACAATACAAGATATGCATTACATACGTTTTGGACATTGAGTCTGAGTTCAACTTTCTCCCCTGGGTGTCGGTTCCTTCTCTTTTCTCACAGTTGATCACTTTCAATACTACTGACGAGAATATCACGTTGAGTATTGGTGTAGGTCTGAGTGAAGAAGAGAGATCTTTCGTCTTGAGTTGTACTCCTGGTTTCTTGATATCAATAATGAACGTAGGATTTCGGTTAGAAGAGTACAACATTGACAGAGTTGCTAGACAGATGGGACTTGACCAATGCATTCCGGGTCATCAAATGATCAAGCCAGAGATTGATTACCTGAAGGCTCATGTAGACTGCACCCGCGTGGAAGGAAATGAATACTTGTTCCCATGTTATGACCGAGAAACCTTCGCAACTCCTAGTTATATAGGCTTTTGGCGTCAGCAACTCGAGCATGTATATGTGTTTATAACAGATGTTCAGTCTCATGTACGAGATATCCCTCCTCTTGACGTGGTTTCCGATCAACCCATGTTGAAGTATCTCCCTGGTAGTGATAATAGGAAGACATCTCCAAATGCGTCACAAGTAAGTGCTTCTTCTTATGATTTCGGCCAAAATATGCCAATCATATTTTAATCATATTGCTTTTCTTGTGATAGGGTGGTCGCGCCGTGTGACCTCGAATTGATGTAAACTCTTCAATCTTTCAAGAAAGTCCCTAGGGAGGAGAAGGAAGAAGTAAGACAACACATAGGATGATACCGAACAGAATACAGTCTCATGCCGCTTCTTTGGTGAGCTGCTTGCGCTTTTCTTCATTGCAACTTTCTCATCCATGTAATTAGGATTTAAAAGAGTATTGCTCATTTATTTCAGAATTTTGCCCCATCAGTTATTGATGGTTTCCGTTTTTCTCTTGGTCGAACAATTCAGAATTCCAGCACTGAGGAGGTTGACGTATGTTTCCCCTTTTGCACTTGATCATTGTAATGCGCATTTGGACGAATGAGTGACAATTGTTGTTGATGTGGACAGGAGGAAATCACCATGGATAAGGAGCATGTTGATGAGTCACATTCCTCTTTGAGTCATGAGAATATGGAGAGCTCCCGAAATCCCTAACCGAACGAAAATATGCATAGTTCTCCGAATGAAGATAACGGAATTGCCAATGGAGGTTCCAACATTTCCGAGTCCTCAAATGGTTTAGAGGCTCCCCTAGTAAGTATTTCTCCTTTAGACTCTTCATATAAGTATGATATTTCTGATTTATGCATGAATGAATGAGAACCCGTATGAATATACGAGTAATTTTTCTGAAATACGTCATCATAAAATTTCAGACTTCAGATTTTATTAGAAATGTTGTAGGATCCTCGTCTGGAGCTAGATTTTCGATATACGCATATGTATCTTCAAGCCCAGAAAATTTCCTAGCTTTTTATAAGCATCTTTTCGAATTTTGAGCATGTTTAGGGCCTAAAAAATGCGAAACAGTAAACTTCCAGGAGATATTCAGAACTTTTCTAGATCGCGCATTGTGTGATGTTTTGGCCACATCTCCACGCTCGTTCATCCGATTGTCATGAAATTTTTACATGTAGTAGATAACTTCCATAAGAAGATAATGATATATAACTAGTCTCCATATTTTTCACCAATTTCTCCCAGTTCGTCATTGAACATACGGTAATGTAAATTTTCTTCAGTTGAGTTTCTTTGAGAACGTGTTTCATGACTTTAATACTTCTTGTCGTAAACGCATAATAAGGAACTTAGATGATGTTAGTTCACTTACTTTCTTAATCTTTGGATTTCCATGCCTGAACTATCCTAATCCCATGTAATCTTCGCATTAGGTACCGAACGACGAAGTTGGGAATCATGGATCCAGTAATGATAGCTTGGGAAGTCCTGGAGTTTTTGGCAATGAAACTCCTATACCTGCACCTCCAGGTTATGAAGTGCTGGTTGTTGATGCATGGGAGGTGGTGGAAGCCCCAATTGAGCCTTAGATGGTGGAACCCGAATCGAGAATAACAGAAACTGCTTCGTCTGAAGTGGTATCCATGATTGTTGATGCTGCTCGAGTAGTTGAGAGGCGTATGATAGTGCATGAGTATCCCAATGCAAGGATTTCTTTTTATCCTCAATTTGGTGAGTTACTCCCATACCACCAGTTAGTTAGTGGTTTTAGTGTTCCCATTGTCATCAACACCATCAGTTCCATCATCATATCCACCACGAGAACCAGATGATTTATATCTTAGATGATGACTATTTCTTTTTTATTTATTCGTGTCCGACATTCCAAATCATCTCACATAGTAGTGACACTAAGGAGTCTATTTTGCAAAATTTCCTATCCTAATTATGCAATCTTTTTTTCATGCAGAAACAGATTAACAATTGAGCATGGAAAGTGTTCTTAGTTATCACGCTAGAACTAGGATATATTTATATTGATTACCAAATGCGTACACACGCTTGATTTGGATGAATCCTATTATTAGACAGTATGTGTTTGTGTTGTTGTCAAGTCAACCTTAGTTGACTTGACATATGTCTGTATTGAGAGTGTGTGGAAAGTATGTGTGGTAATAACCCATATCATTGGTTGTCTTAAATACCCAATGATAATTCTTGTAAGAACAACTGATTGTAATACAATTTTATTAGCTTTCTCACGGTATCATTTGGTTCGATCCGGAGGCCATAGGTTTTTCTGCAATCAAACATTGTTTCAATAATTCTTTCTTCTAGTATCTTCGAATACTTTATACAATTCTATCATACAATTTTTCGGATTCTTCTCTATTCAATTTTTCATCAACATTGGTTTAGGTCAAATTTTCAATACCAAAACTTCATCATTATTCTTGGTCTCTGTTTAATACTTCTCTGAAGATTTTTTTTGATGTCCTTGATTGTTTACATAAGAAGATGCAATATGGCATCAATTTCCGTTGCTTCTGATGGTAATTTTGCTCTACCTTTCTCTAATATTTGGAATTTTGTATCAATAAAACTTGATTCAACAAATTTTCTATTGTGGCGTGATCAATTTGAGTCGATTCTCTATTCTACTTCCTTGTTTGGTTATGTTTCTGGTGAAGAAGTTGAACCTCCTAAACATATTTTTATTAATGGAGAACTTGCTCTTAATCCAAAGTGGGTTTACTGGAAGAAGGTGGATTCTTTTGTGATGAGTTATCGAAAGGCTACGTTTACTCCTTCTATATCTGGGGATGTGTTGGGTTTGTCGACTTCACATCAGATTTGGTCTTTTCTTGAGGTTAGTTTTAAGAATCAATTCATGGATATAAAAGGGATGCTGAGGAATCAATTACATGGTTGCAATAAATGTAACTCTATTGTTCTTGTTTATCTTCAGAATTTAAAGTCAATTGCTGATTATTTGGCTGCCATTGGAGAGAAAGTGTGTGATTCAGATTTAGTAATGTATGCTCTGAATGGTTTAGGCATGAAGTATGATAACTTTGTTATCTCAGCACAAAATCGTGAATTTCCTTTCACTTTTGCTGAAATTAATCCTAGATTACTAAATCATGAGCAATGGCTCATTGATCAACATCAAGACTCTAGTCTAATTTTTGATGCTCAAAATCCCAGTGGTATTTATTCTAAGAATGGTAATTATGGGAATGAAAATAGAAAAGGAAATGGAAAGAATGGTTCTAATAACAACAACAACAAGAATTATGGAAATGGAAATTTCAACAATAACAAGAATATGTCAAATGCAAGATCAAATGGTTCTTTTGATAATAACTCAACTGTTGGATATATGAGAAGGGATTTTTCACAAGTGGAGTGTCAAATTTGTAGAAATAAAGGTCATTTTTCTACTAGGTGTTATTTCAGATACTATCCTCCTCAAGGTGCATCAAGTTCTAATTTAGGATATGGATCAGCTAATGTGGCTCAACATCAAACTGCTTTTACTTCAGTGGGTGAAGATAATGACTTCTCTGGTGCATCTACTTCTGAGGCTCCTCAGTGGCTTGCTGATTCTGGGGCTACTGCACATGTGACAAGAGATGGAACTCTACTTCAACATACTTCTAGTTATAGAGGAAAGGAGAAGGTGCAAGTGGGAAATGGTAAGTCTCTAGTTATTACTTCCACTGGGACTTCTATTCTTCAAACACCTAAGACTAGTTTTAGGCTCAACACTGTGTTACTAGTCCCTGATATGAAACATAATTTGCTCTCTATAGCTAAATTTACAAAGGATAATCATTGATATTTTAAGCTCACTCCTACTGGATATGAAATTAGGGATCTAAGTTCTCATGTGTTGCTTGCTAGAGGTGTTGTAGTCAATAATCTTTATCTTATTAATAATTCAGTTTTACAATCTTCTGCTGTTTGTTTGTCTGCTTTTTCTACTCCTTATCATATTTGGCATAGTAGATTAGGCCATCCTTCTACTCAAACAATACATAAATTATGTTCTACAAATAAAATTGTTTCAACTACTCCTCAATCTTCATTTCTTTGTCATCCCTGTCAACTTGCTAAAAGTAAAAGATTGCCTTTTCAATTATCTTATTCTCATGAGCATAAGCCATTAGCTCTCATTCATTGTGATGTGTGGGGTCCAATAGTTCCTTCCTTGAATGGTTAAAGATACTATGTTGTTTTCATAGATGATTTTAGTAGATTTAATTGGATTTATCCTATGGAACTAAAATAAGATGCTTCTCAATGTTTTACTCATTTTAAGACTCATATTGAAAATCTGTTTTCTACTAAAATCTTATATTTTCAAGTAGATAGTGTTGTTGAGTTAGTTAAAGGACCATTTAAAGTTATTCTTGAGAAAAGTGGCATTTATATTAGGATTTCTTGTCCACAAACCCCTCAACAAAATGGTCTTGCTGAACGTAAACATAGACACATTGTTGAAATGGGGAATACTTTGTTGTTTGATTCTTTTTGTCCTAAAGATTTTTGGTATGATGCCTTTTTAACATCAATTTTTCTTATCAATAGGACTCTTACAAAGGTTTTACATTTTAAATCTCCATTTGAAGTTTTATTTGGTTCTGTTCCAGATTATAGTTTTCTCAAAGTTTTTGGTTTTATCTGTTATCCTCATTTAGCTCATGCAAGATGTGATAAATTGTCTCCTAAAACTGTTAAATGTGTTTTTATAGGATATAGTACTTTGCATAAGGGTTATAAGTGCTATAATCTCCTTAATAAGAAATCCTATATCTCCAGAAATGTGGTTTTAGATGAATCTCAGTTTTATTTTCACGACTCTTCTAGTTCTGCTGGTTCTATCTCTCCTACAGTTTCTGATTCCAATACCCTACCAATTGAAACTTCACCTCATACTACTATTGTTGCTCCATCTCCTTCTATGGTCACTAGAGCTCAAAAATGTATCTCAAAACCCAAACTTTTCCCAGATCATGTTTCTCATGTATCTGTCAAATATCCAATTTCAACTTCTTATGCTTCCTTATTAACTATTATTACTGAACCAAAAACCTTTAAGCAAGCAGTACAAGTGCCTCAGTGGCAAGTGTCTATGAAGGATGAGTATACATCTTTAAGAAATAATGATACTTGGGATTATGTAGATCCAGAACCATACATGAATATTTTGGGATCTAAATGGGTTTATAAAATTAAACAGAAGTCAGATGGGACTATTGACAGATTTAAGTCTAGATTGGTGGCAAAAGGTTATGATCAACAAGATGGAATTGACTATAATGAAACATTTAGTCCCATGGTAAAGTCAACTACTGTTAGAGTTGTTTTGTGTATGGCTTTAGCTTATAATTGGCACATTAATTAGGAAATTGGATGTCAGTAATGCTTTTCTGCATGGGTTTTTGGATGAAGATGTTTATATGTCTCAGCCTCAGCCTTAGGGGTTTATAAATCCAAATTATCCTTCAAATTATGTTTGTCATCTTAAGAAAAGCTTATATGGTTTGAAACAAGCACCCAGAGCTTGGTTTCATAGGTTTAGCTCTTTTCTGATTGCTTATGGTTTTAAGAAATCTATTTCAGATAATTCCATGTTTGTTTTCTATTCTCAAAGAGGGATGATTGTTCTTTTGTTGTATGTTGATGATATTTTGGTCATTGGTAGTTCTTCTGCTCTTGTTGATTATTTGATTGCTTCTCTTAAGCAATAATTTGCAATGAAGGAATTAGGGGAACATGGTTATTTTTTGGGTATTGAAGTTGTCATATCTACAAACTCCATTGTTCTTACACAGAAGAAATACACTTTAGAATTGTTGTCTAAGGCCAATTTGCTTGATTGTAAGCCCTGTGATACTCCAGTTACTAAGGGTACTAGAGTTTCTTTATTTGATGGTAATAAGTTGGACAATGTCAGTGATTATAGAACTATTGTTGGTAGTCTGCAATATTTGACAGTTACAAGGCCTGATATATGTTTTTGGTGTGAATTATGTGTCACAATTTATGCACTCACCAACTGATGTTCATTTTCAACTAGTAAAGAGGATTCTCAGATACTTGAAGGGTACTATTGGTCTTGGTGTGACTTTACAAAAGAGTAATTTGAATCATTTAAAAGCATATACAGACTCAGATTGGGCAGGTTTCCCTGATACAAGGAGGTCAACATCTGGGTATGATGTGTTTCTAGGTTCAAATTTGGTTTCTTGGTCTTCCAAGAAACAACCAACTGTTTCCAAGTCTTCTGCTGAGGCAGAATATAAATGCATGTCTGTTGCCTCTGCTGAATTGAAATGGCTTGCAGATTTACTTTCTGAATTACATGTTCAAGTCTCTACTCCATCTTTACTCCTCTGTGATAATACCAATGCTATGTCCTTAGCTTCTAATCCTGTTTTTCATGCTAGGACAAAGCACATAGAGATTCAGTACCATACTATCAGGGAGTTGGTGGAGAATGGCTTTCTAAAATTGCAACATATTTCTAGTCAGGACCAGATAGATGATATTTTTACAAAGGGTCTCTGTCATCCAACTTTTTCAAGACTGTTACAGTGCTTAATGGATGTATCTGCTGCATCAACTACTGCTACAACTAATGTTGCATCAACTACTTCACCTGCTACTTCAACAACTATGTCACTTGAAGACTAATGTTGCATCAACTACTTCACCTGCTACTTCAACAACTACTCAGTATTCTGCTTTCCCTTCATAGTTGTATTGTGTTATTAGACAGTATGTGTTTGTGTTGTTGCATAGACTACTTTTTCTTTCAGTTTTCAAACTGTTTTGTTCTGCACTCCTCAGTTTGAGGGGGTGTATTAGACATTATGTGTTTGTGTTGTAGTCAAGTCAACCTTAGTTGACTTGACCTATGTCTGTAATGAGAGTGTGTGGAAATTATGTGTGGTAATAACACACATCACTTAAATACCCAATGATAATTCTTGTAAGAACAACTGATTGTAATACAATTTTATTAGCTTTCTCACATATTGACTTGGTACAAGAAGCAGAAGTAGGAAATTCTTGAATCATGAAAGAGATAAAATTTAAAAGAAGATGTTAAGAAGCAGAAGCAAAGAACATGTTGAAAAACCTAAGAGATGCAGAGATCTCTCAGTCTATTACCATAATAAAGTTGAATAAACTGGAATCCATTAATGGAAGAAAGTAGAATTACAGTTGCAGAAACTAATACAGAAAGAGAAACTGTTCATATTAACGGTAAAGAAGAAACATAAAACACTATTTATTACGGGATGCTCAAACCAGAAGATACATAAAGGCCAGTAATCAATGGAAATGTAAAATGTATGATAGGTGAGATACAGAGTGGACATTTTAGAGACAGTAGTAATGTAAGAAAAGTGTAACACACATTAAGTGTTGCTAAACTGATGAAATAGATTGCACTAAAACGAAAGCACTAGTTGAGCTTCTGGTTTGCAACATCTCGATCTCCATTTATTTCCATATTTTAGCATTATAGTCATGATTTTGATGCATATCTTTTGCTTCCAACAAAACATATAATCTGATATCGCTGTCGTTCCTACTGTGGAAATAGTTCCCGAGATATTATGGAAAACGAAAGAAAATTAATTTTTGGGCCGACCAAGCGAAACGAGGGAGGACCTTATATGACCACTTTTTTGTAAAATCTATAAGTGATCAATTGACACAAAAAGATGATAATTGTTATGGGGAAAGCCAAAAATTCTCGGGGAAAGATGACTCTAGCCAAAGCAAGTTGACTCAGAGTCAATAAGGGGGGGAAATAGAGAATACACAGTGCGCCTCCTAACTAGGATTTGGTTATGCAACTTCCCTAGCATACCAGACTACCACCAACAAAAATTGTAAAGCATCCTGATTTCAAAATTTCAGCAACACCCTTTAATTCTTCATCTTTGGTGATGAAACTTGGTACATGCTGCAAGTAGGGGTAATTGCACCGGGGACACCACAGATGATAATCTTTTTAATGAATTGGAAGTTGCTGGAGTTGATCCTTAGAGTCGAAGTGACCTAAGGTTCCGGTAGGGATAAAATCACCAACTTTGATTGGGGCCATTGATTTGATTTCAAAAAAGAACAAAGAAGAGGAGTATAGACAAACAGATGGAGAAGAAGATTCTTAAGGTGAATACTGTCAGACTTACAAAACCATCTTTGATGTTTCCTTCATGTACAGAACCATCTCAATTCGGTACTTCTACAATGGACGGTGGCAAACAAAGTTTTAATAAATTTCCTTAAATTGGTCAATATCAAATCATAGGATTGCCGTGTTTTTCTATGTTCATCGTTTCGGTGATTGTCCAAAAATTTGGGGTCACTGTTTCGATGATGTGGAAGAAAGTTGATGTTTAGCAGGCTTTTGTATAGACGACTAAGTAGTAGATCAGTTTTTTAAACTTGTTTCATGTGATATGAAAGATGCCAAAGACATGGGATGAATATTTACTGTATAGTGATCATGGAATATCGGGAAATACTGTATAGTGATCGTGGAAAATCGGGAAAGACTAGAGAAGAATAGAGTTTCTATATTTCCCCAATATTGACCAAAAATTAATTGATTATGACTAAAGTCAGCTTTCCCCCTAAATGAATTGGCTTTCCCTATAATAAAAATCAAAAAGATTGGATTTCTTTTTGATAGTCACTTCTTTTTGGTGTGCACCTGAAAATCCAGAAAAGCCCCTTCCTTTTAGTCAAATTACTATAACTCATTATGTATCCTATTTTTTTAGGGGTATAATTGGAAAAAAAACTTTAATATAACATATTTAAAAATCAGTGCCTTCAAATTTTACAAATTTTATCTCGTTAGAAAGCTTTTAAAGAAATCTACGCAATAAGTACAAACAACAATATCAAATTTAGGTCGTGTTTGGACACTTTGATATCCTAACCTAGGTTGGGTTATCCCTTAAATAACCGTATATTGTGTTTGTGCGGGTGCTTATTCCATATTAAGAAAAGAATAGTGTATCCGACCTAAATTTTAGGAGGCTAAAAAGGTGGAGTTTTGGAATTCCATGTAAAACTTGGAATACTTTAATCCTTTCCTGGGGTAGATAATTATTTTTATAACTACTTTTTTAATTTAAATTTTTCTTATCCTCTAAACTATAAATTTATATGGTTTAGTTTTTTATTTCTTTTCTAATTAATTAGTTTAGATTGTATACAAGTCTGCTGACAAACAACATACTACATTAACCCAATGTGGAAAACAAACACCATTTAAAATAACTATTGCCATGATAGTCTTGGATCAACCAAGGAATACCCTAACCTGGACATCATTTTTCATTTATAAGCTGCCAAACAGACCCTTAGAGTTTTTACGAACAATTTGGAGGTGTTTATCCTTTTAGGCACAATTTTTTGAAAATTGAATGCATAGTCATTATGCAAACCACCACTAAGGATACATAACACATTATGCATATATATTTTGTTGTAGGCATCAACTAATTTTCCCTTGCAACTAATAAAACGACGTGCTCCATCCGTTTAAGGAAAAGTGATATTTCTATTTTAAGCACAATTTTCGAAAACTGATTGCACATCCATTATACAAAATTTAATTTTGTGGCAATTTTTCGGCCGGCTGTCCCACCGTGACAACAATCATCTAGTTTTAATGAGATCCCACTGTTATCAACACCATCAGTTCCATCATCATCTCCACCACGAGAACCGAATGATTTATATCTTAGATGATGACTATTGTTTTTTTTTTATTCGCGTCCGACATTCCAAATCATCTCACAAAGTAGTGACACTAAGGAGTCTATTTTGCAAAATTTCCTATCCTAATTAGGCAATCTTTTTTTCATGCAGAAACAGATTGACAATTGAGCGTGGAAAGTGTTTTTAGTTATTACGCTAGAACTAGGATATATTTCTATTGATTACCAAACGCGTACACATGCTTGATTTGGATGAATCCTATTGACTTGGTACATGTCTAAAAAGACAAGCAACATTGTCTTACGGTTCCATGGATTTCTCACTCTCAATTCCTTATCATGTGCTTTCCCTCTTGATCTCAGCTTCTCTCTTTTAGCTTCTTGCCATTTTATTCCCATCATCAATTAAATATTGCTCCGACGTTCAAAATAATAAGATACCACTACACGAAATCAAGGATTTTGTAACATTGAAAAAGCGTTAGTATCTATATATTGTAACGTCAAAAAACGTTGGAAATATGCCGTTATTATTAGTGTTACAAGAATTTTTCAACAATTCATTTCGTTACCATAATTTTTTATTAAATAACGGTTTCATTCATTGGAATAAATACACCAACGGTTATCTAGTCTGCACAAAATTTATCCGATGTCATTTTGTTGTAACGAATAGCCGTTATTGTGAACACCGCTATGCGGAAGGTAGGGATATTTTCAAAGCAACTTGTGCTAGTTGCTTCCATTTTTCAGAAGATAGGGGTATTTTCAAAAATTGAATAAGGGTATATTTTAAGGGACGAATTTTGAGGGGTATTTAAATAATGTTCCCTTTTTGAAACTGAGCGAAAGTATCATTTTTTCTGAAACAAAGTGAAATTATCACTTTTTCTGAAACGGTGCGCAAGTAGTCGCAGACAACCCCATCTTCAGATTCTTTTCTGGCCGGCCCTCTCGCTGTGGCAACCGTTATACTAGTTAGTACAAACAATTTATATAGTATTTTCAAACATACAACAAAAAGAAAAAATACACTTGCATATCTACCAGAACATGAAACAAAAAAACCGAAAGTCTCCCATTTCCCCCTTATTTGAAAGAAAGGGAAATTCGAAGAAGATGAACATATTCTGATTCTTGGAGGGATTGAACCTCCACTTGCATTGAGTATCAGCAGTAGGAGACAACGAACACCACGAACTATGCCACCTTGCACTTGTAGAAGTTGCACTTTTTGCAGCAGCTTAGCTACCTGATTGTGAACAGATCGAAAAAATTAAGGCAACATGAAGTTAAACTTCTCATCACTCCCAACTTGCTCAGCTCTTTACAAATATAATGCATTTTTGGCCTATCATCATTTTTATAGCTTGCACACCGTAGTCCGAGCTTAATAGCTCTTCTTGCATTCTTCACAGTACAACCACTTGTAAGTAAATTCTTACGAAGGACACTCTTGACGTTTCTGACCTTTCCTTTAACCAATGCTTCTCCTTTGACCCAAGCCAGTAACTTCCCCCGATCTTTGAACACCTTCTTTGCAAGCAATTCAAGAATCAATATCCCAATGCTGTATATATCGCACAGCGGTGTTGCGGATCCTGCAAGATATCGTAAAGAAAATGGTGTTAAATTGTCCCTGTAACGAACTGTGAGTTTTTGGCATGAAACTGCTCGCATAGATACCTATTCAAGTCTTACCGTAAATGGCAGTAACATCTGATGAACCATCTGTACCTCCAAATTTCAACCCTTCTTTTCCTCTCTTAGCTAGTCCGAAATCGCTTAACTTGGGATCGAAATTCTGAAAATTATGAAATTGAATGTGAATGAAAAATTAACCTTATTCAGACTTTATATATCACTAGATATAGATGAGTAGATGCGTTTTCCTGACCTCATCCATCAAGATATTTTCAGATTTAAGGTCTCTAAAAATGATTGGTGGGTCTTGTTGATGCAAATGACATATCACTGATGCCATGTCTCTCATTATTTGCAAGGTTTTAGGCCAACACAAATCTGTAAACAATTGAAAATTGATATCAACTACAACCGCAGGGCTTTGCGCTGTAAGTAGCCTAGCAAACAACTTTTATAATAATTGGCAAACTTACCTGAAATGTTGATTTTAAGAGTTCCTCTTCTCATATATTCATATACCAAACAAAGTCTGTTGTTGTCATCGGCAAACCCTACTAGCTTTATAATGTTAGGGTGCTCGATTGATTCGAGAATGCATCTTTCCATCTAAAGATCAAAAGCTATACACAATAAGTTTTACATTGGCTAGTGCATTACTATGTGACCAGAATTTAGTCAGACACAAAGGCTTGAAATTACTTACGTTGAATTCAATTATTTTCTTTGTTCCTGTGTTCACTTTTATGGCAATTTCCTGCGTTGGAAGCTCCCATTTGTTGTTTTCTGGAATTGACCCTTTAAACACTACTCCGAATGATCCTTGCCCCAATCTCTCCAGCGGTTGGTTCTTAAGTTCATCTAGTTCGCTAGACAGAAAACTAACTGTAGAGAACAGTTCGAAAACATTGCAGTTTGATTGTGAAACAAGATTGAGATGAGAACAAAAACAAGAAGCAGTCCATTATGTGCATGCACATACCTGGAGGTCTTCGACCTGATTGTTCCATTTGTTCGCTTGTCATTTGCTTGTATCCGATAGCCATTATAAGGTTTTCTCTACTCTAAGTTTCAAATGTATGGAGCTAGACAGCAACTGAGATTATATCATTTGGATGGAATTCATAGACATAATGGAAATTTGAGAATTTGCACACCAAATTTCAAAACAGACAACGACTCTTGACATATATAAATAAGATTACATTCATTGCAAAGACAGATTTAACGAAGCATTATGCAACATTTTTTTTAAAAGAAAAACCGGACCGGTATGAGCAGAAATTTCAATTGGAGGTGTAGCATTGGAATTGCTTCTAGTGCACCAAGGTTTCTACAAAATGTACTTCAATAAAATGAACCCATTTTCGGTTTGAATTCACAAGTCAACTCAATTCAAGCTCACAGAAATCGAACTTCATAGATATTCAACTGAATACAATCCATTACTACACATACCTGCAGATTACGTAGGCGAAAAGATGATCGTTCTAATGGGAATGAAAAGATGAATATAACGACCAATCCACATGGAATTTTCACCTGTAATAATAAAGAGGGTAAGAGCAATTATATCATATGAACAAGAGAACATTAAATAACCGAAACAGAACATCATAAACAAACACTGATACCAAATGATTTGACAATTTGAAATCAAACTTACCTCCAAACATAAACATAGAAATGAACAAATGTGCTGGATGAGAATCAAATCAAAGAAAAAAATAAAAAGTTTGAGATTCTAAAGTATTCTTTCTTTTATATGATTGTCTCACAAAATCATGAACACACTTTTCTTCTAGTAATGTTAAAGTCTCTGCACTGCAACAGTTCGCTCTTTCACTTGCAAGCTAACAAAAAGCTTCCAGACCCGACATCTTTTTTTATAGTGAAATCATCTTTTTGCAATTTGAAATAAAATATTACACCAAACTTTGAATTTTTTTCAAGTCTTTCCATCTTCATATAAAATTGATATAATTTAATCTTTTGGTTTAACTCAAATAATAGCCTGTTTCGTGGAGAACACATTATGTATATTCAATGTATTCATACAGTAGGATTATTCTGTTCCTTTCACAGTCAGTCAGATTTGCAAGTGATTCTGGGAGTCTAGTTTTTTCATTGAAATTTTCTTTACTTTCACTTCATTTTCTACACACCGTTATTCTCTAGGCCTTACACGTGTCTGTTGCTGACCTGTATCTCCACGCCGAACACAGAATGTCTTCTGGAAGGTAATGTTGAAATTCTCATGACTAAAATGTGCTCTGCATCTCTTATGCCCGAGTCATTTTCACAAAAGTTCACATCACTAAAGACTTTTAACTCTAATTATATGCTGACTAAAACCTTTTAATTCCTAATCAAAGATTAAAAGGAGCTAATCTGGCAATAATTCAACTAAGTGGAGCCAGAAAAAGAGAGAACGAATACCAGAATTCTTGAAGCCAACCAATGCCCACCCAATTCAAAGCTGTTCTCAACCCAATTTCCTATTCATGAACATAAATAAACGTTAAGCAAGCTCGAGGGTCATACAAACTAGAAAATGTTGCATTAACAAGAAAGTTATAATTACATTTCATCTTCGCACTCAAAACCTGATCCTCTTAGTCGCCAGCCAGATCAAGACATGCGGGATATTCATCAGATTTTGTATATATTTAATGGCAAGGAGGATATCTAAATTAGTTTGAAGAAAATTGCCTAATGCAGTGAATTCTAGTGTTCTTACATAAAAATGTACAGAAATAAAGTAATGGCTAAATGAAATCGGAAAGCATTACACGGTGCTTACAGAACAAACGGCTTTCATTAACAGATACTAGATAGTATGACTATCTATAAAAACAGCAGACCACTATGTACTACCTATATAGTGCTGTAAGAAAAATTAAAATGGCTTGGTCTATAATACGGCTCTGGGTCCAGCAGTAAAAACGCCATTTGGTTGACCAGTGATTGGCCCTCGGGAAGTTGTTGATATGTTTTCAGCATCACCTACACTGGTAATATCATGGATGCTTGATCGCCTTCTATCTTTGTTCATTGAATTACTCAGACGAATGAAATATTTCTGGGCATGGCTGGCTACCTGGGTAGGCGTTCTTGTCACCACATAGTTACGGGATATACTACGCCAGTCACCTTTTCCATATTTCTCCAATCCAAGAAGAAATAACCTAATTGTTTAAAAATTGTGTTAGAAGATTACACGAAATAAGAAGTTCAGCAAAAACAGATGATGCAACAGCAACAAAGGAAATAAACATCTCTGCTGAAAAGTTGTTACCACTCAAACTACAAGAGGATAAAAGAGAGATATTTCATTTACTATTCTCGGACAGCTAAAACAGAACACAAAATTTCCCTCAAAATAAGCAGACTGCAACAGAAACTTAAACGTTCAAATTCCTCTAGATTAACCGTTACTAGTAAAAAAATATTGCTAAGGTTTCTTCTATTCATCCTTGTTAGACACACTCAGACAATATTATCCAAACTACAGAGCAAGCTGATCTAAACACAGTTAGGTCAACTAACAAAGAGGATAATTTGTTACTAAGATGACGACTTACTTTAAAGGCACAACACAATACGATTCAAGTGGTAACATCATGGCCTATAATTTTCATAAACTGAATCACTTAATCTGCTGGGTTTTTGTCTACGTAGACCCAACACAACCTTTTGAAACAAAGATACGAACAGACTAGTAAACTATCAGACCATAAAACATCATAACTCTAACAATCAAAGTAAAAACAACAACAAAAAAATCATAGATTCCAACAGAATGTAAATATTAAACACTGAAGTATTGAAGTGCAGATTAAATTTTCTACGTTAACACTTCTACACGTCCAATTACCAAGGAAACATTTGTTTCAAAAAGCTAATGTAATGTGAAGCATTCAATATGTAGACACACTGACGAAGTTAAAAAAGTGCAACTGTAGCCTATCTCCACCAATAGCCATGTTTCACATATCTATGGATGTGCTGTTGGAAAATAAAAAGAAGCATTTTTTTGTATGAACATACCTGTGTTCCTCCTCTGTCCATGCTATTCCCTTACGGCGTTCTTGATCCAACCTTAATGCCTTTCCTTTATGATTTGAATTACCCTGAGAATTTTCATCTTTTCTACTGGCACCACCCTCACCTACATGTTCCGCTGAACCCTCAGGAGAAGAAACATAGCAAGGCACAGGCACAAGTCCAGCCTCGATCCCATTGATGTCTTCAACTAAGATATCATAGTGACTTTTCACATCCTCCCAGGTTTTTCCGGTTACTTCCACAGCAATTTTCTCCCATCTATTCTCTGTACCTTCTGGGTGGATAGCCAGCGCATTCTCAAAGGCTTTATCCTGCTCCCTACTCCATGTGGAGCTCTCACGGGTTTCATCCGCGGTCATCTAGCTTTTAATAAATTTTGTCGGAAGTTTTCATAAAAAAGAAAGAAGATTTTGTTGACGGAATACAAAAGGGAGAAATTGAAAGATAATATGAAAGCCTAAAAGTGTCTTCAAATTAGAGCACAACTGTGAATACACGAAATCGGGAGACACATCAAACCCTACTGCTTGAGAAACAATGCAAAAGAGGGGGATTTTTCTAGAATATGTGCTAGATAATTTTCTTCTACAGCAGAATCAAAATTGCTTATCAGTATTCACAATATACTGAGTTTCTTAGCAAAGACGAAAGGTTGAAGCCAGATTCATCAGATCAGCGAGGAGGGAAGTTACAAATATCAGAAAAACCAACAGCCACGATCCTGCATCAACCTCACTACCAAAACATTACAGGAACAAAGAACTATCCAATTGGGCTTCCAGTAAATGCTGACCTATTCATGACAAAAGAAGTAACAAACTTCCGTTAGATCCTGAAAAATTGAGTTGTTTCAGAAAGAACCAAAAAGAAAATGAAGTAATTCAAGTAAGAATAAGAAAACCAAGAATGATGAAGAATTCTAGGAGAAAACTAACAAAATGCAATAAGAAGACAAGTGCACCAGACAAAAATGAAAAACAAACTAATTGTCTTTAATGATTAAAATTGGGAACTCAAAGTTACCTTTGAGATTACAAACAAAATAACCCCCACATGCAGAGTACCTTTCATTTTTCTTTTGAATTTAAATGCCCACTTGAAATGTATTTCTAAAACCTTGTTTTTAACTCTAAATTTCACCCAAAATGACTAGTAATTCCCAATACCACAAAGGGATACACTTCATTTAGCCCTCCATAAGCAAAATTCACCTCAAATGTACATGAAATACAATATAACAGTCAAAAAAACACTTGTTTTCTTCACTGAACTTTATTTCAAAATGACCATCATTCTAAAACGGGCCTTGTTTCTTCGCTGAATTTGAACTCAAAGTTAAAACCCGAAAAAACAAAAATCAATCATCAAAAAGACTAAAGCAGTTAAAGCACTTGTCCACTACTCCAAAATGGAAAAAGATCATTTATACCCTACCGTAGGACACCACTAAATGATACTAGCTCATTCACTATAGTCCCCTCAGAGTAGAAACATCACTCAAAAATCTACCCATGATCACAGCATCCACTTCAAATATACAATTTCCAGACAATGCAAACCACCATAACAACTTACAATTCGAAAAACTACTAACAAATACAGTCTAAAAACAAAAATCTTAGCAGTAAAAGCAAACCTAACCTTCAAAAAGGAAGTCCTTCCCCCTTTGTACTTCCTAATAGGCTTTAGCAGTAAGAAGATAAAGCTACTTCCACTCTATAATAACCCTGAACTAAGCTTAAAGCTTCAAAACCCATTAACTTAGTTTCAAAAACTAAACTCCCAGCTACTAATTTGAACACAATTTTGAAAACCCACATCAAAGATTCAATCTTTAACCCAAAATGAGAATTAAATCTGACAAAAACAAAGATTAAGAAGAAAACCCCAAATACAGAAATATAAGAACCCTAAAATGCTCAAAATTAAAAATTACACACCTTACAAAATCTGAAGATGGCCTTTCAAACCCTGAAAGGAACATAGAACAATAAGAACCCTTGGAATTTGATGGTTTTTACAAGAGGGGTGGGCTTAAATGATGGTGATAGGAAATCTTGAGAAAATCTTTATAAGTTGCAAAATAATTGTTTTCTTAACAAATTAAAATAGTAGAATAAAGAGTAATTAAGATGATTGAAATGTTCTCTAGTTGGGGTTAAGTGGGGACTATTTTGAAAGGAATCAACATCCACTTTAAAATATCTGTGAGAAGACTGAACTGAAGAGAGAAATTTAAGAGAGAGGAGGGAGGAGCATGAAAGTGTCTACCTTTTTTTAGGTTTTTTCTTTTTTCAGTAGGAGACAAAGAAGGGGCTGATAATTTTATACTACCCCCTCTAGTCATTTAATTTTCAATTGTTTCTTATTTAAGTCAAGCAAAGGAAAGAAGGATACATTCGATAATTTTAATGAAAAAATTAAATATTTTCTTTTATTTATATTTTAATATTTATGTATCATGATACTAATAAGGCCGGTTGCTATGAGCATAGCAAACCGACAAGTTTGCCAGTTTTGCACCCATTATGGAGTTGGAAAACTAGTGAACAGATCTGGCTAAGTGGCAAATTCGAATCTCTATAGAGCGTTGTAGTATCGACTGCTCGGTTGAAATTCCACTGAGCGATCAAGACACGATTGCCAGTGCTTAAGACTTGACCGTCCAATATATTTCATCCGATAACCGAAGCCTTTTGTCCAGGAGCAAGTCCCGGGTAGGGTAGAGATTTAATCTCATAAAAGTATGGCAAAAGTTTTACGCCGCCATGTTTACCTAGTCACAACCTGCACAGAGAAAGGAACAAATCCTTGACACATTCTGCGCCTTGTTCGTTTTGGTACAGAGGATAGAGTTGTCACCACATCAATAGAATTATGCATCCGGGACCATTAAGGCGGATATACCCACGTCCTTCCCAGGCTACAAGGCTACGGGGGAATTCCCCCTTCACAATCCTGCTAGTTGCAGATCTATGGTGACCCTCCCCCTTCACAATATGTTAGGATGGTTTCACATATTTAATAATTGAGGGACAAAAATCGATACCTTCTCGATATATAGGCACATGAACCAAACAGGTCTTTCCCGAAGGAAAACAAGAGGCGGGACTGAAGAGGTAATTAGGATTAGTGTTCGTCTCTGAGAGCGGAGAGCCAACAAGCACACAATAACCAAACAACACTCATACGCCATCACGGACTTTCCATCAAGCAACGACCGTATCGAGTATAACTAATAACTCATGCCAATGAAGGCAAGTGCATCACGAGCACCAGAGACAAATCGTTCCAAGTGAACATGTTGTGCACTCCAATTTCAGTCCTAAGTTGTTACATATCATCCAACTTTCCTAAATTGATCACCCTATAAACACCCAATTCCAGTTTCATTTCAACTCACACCTTCACTCCAATTGTCATTCTTTCACTCAAATTTCCATACTTTGATTTCTATTTACATACTTTCACTGTAAAAATTTAATATGGAAATTCGAGGTCGTAGATTTTCCTTAGCTGGAGATGAATGCATTTTGCAGGAATTATGTTGTTTTTACACTGGATAATATCAATCGTGCACAACAACAAATAACTTTTTGGGAAAACATATTACAGAGATTTCAAGAAGAAACATTAAACCTCAATAATCGATATGCAAATCAATTGTGTGGTCGCTTTCGTCTAATCAATAAGGATGTAAACTTGTTTGTAACCGAAGAAATTATGAAAACGAAATTGATGTGGAGCAAAGGTATCGGGCGGAATGGCGCAACAGAAACGAAAAAAATCTTCTATTGGAAAGTTGTTATCAAACCATGAAAGTGTTATCAAAATAAGATGCATTTAATTATTGAGTTAACTTAAGAAAGTTGTATGCATTTAGTTAAGATAAGTATAATTTTAGGATATCATTATGTTAATGATAAATTAAAAATAGTATATAATTTTCAACGTTACTTCTTATTCATAAATCTAATTTTTGAATTAATTTACATTAGTGCGCCTTTCATAAATCTAGATAATAAGATATAAACTAGACAATCAAAAAATAAAATACTTTAAAAATAAAAATTATGGACAATGTTCTTCATCTTGTTTATCTTTTTCATTTCACATAACTTTCAACCAATGCGCTCATGAAGGGAGTTTCCTTTGTTTATCTTCTTCTTTGCCTTCAAATTTTCCTTGCCTTGAACTCTTCTTTGCCTTTTCTTAGCTCGGTGCCGGCATTTGTTGGAAATTTTCATAAATTGTTTGCCACTATCCGGGGGTTTCGGGTACAAATTTTTTCAGATTTTGAGTTCAAAATCTTTTTTTTTTGTTATAATCAGTCCACTTCCGGCACAGTTATCTAATTTTTGAGCATGCCAGAACTACTTTCGGCATGGTTTTGGCTTAAATTTCTATGCCGGAACATGAAGAAAAGTATCCAGAAGATTGATTTTTTTTTTCACTTGACTACCGCCATGGATAGTCTAATTTTCGAGCATGCCGGAACTCAGTACCGGCGTGGTCTTCATCCTAAATAATCATGCCGATAGTTTATTTGATGGGCTATTTCTTTTTATTGAATAAACTTGTTAGTTTTACTTGAAATAATTTCAAATGATATGTTGTCTGATCAAATTCTTGTGATAATATCCGACTTAATGTATACATTAAGTGATTTCAAATTGTTTATAGCACGTGTGCCAGCACGGCACATCACGTCACGTTTATTCGTGTGATGTGCCCGTGGGCTTTGCTGTGCCTAGCTTTTGACTAGTAAAGCACAGCACGGCACATCACGTTTAAATCGTTGGCACATCACATCACGGCACATAGCACGTGAAGCACGCAACTTCGTGTGTCGGGCTATGCCGGTACGGCACGTTTTACACCTCTAATTGAGCATAACTCTGGTCCTTAAAAATCAAATTAAGAATATCAATTGGATAGTTAATTTTCTAGATTGATGGAAGTTTCTCTTATAGATTTCGAGACTGCATCAACTACTTAATTGTCATCACAATTGACGTATAGAAAGTACGAGTAATAAAGACTAAAACATGACATAACGTTCGGAATCTGACCGGAAAGTGCTTTGGATTCTAAATTTTCTTCTGATTCTTGTTACTGTGATTCGGGTTCGGTGATTCTTGTTTAGTGATTCGGTTACGGTGATTCTTTCTCGGTGATTATTGTTTAGTGATTCGGTTACGGTGATTTGTTTGTTTCTGTTTCTTTGGTTCTTTTTCCGGCTACGGAATTTGTTTACTCCATCTGTTCTTCCTTTTGATTAATCCCCTCCCTTTGATTCGTGTTTCTTTTCTTTTTTCTCCTTCTTTCTTGTTTGTTTCCTTCTCATCGTCTGCTGATCTGTTATTTTCGTGTTTCAATTGTAGTCCTCCTGTTTGATAAAATGACTAAAAAAACTAAATCGGTTTTGAGTACCAATATCTCTAGAAGCTACTCCTGCAAGGATAATAGAAACTCGATATCTGTAAAGGACGGGAAAAGAAGGGGCATTTGCACAAGATATGACAGCAACAGATGGAGATGAAGAAGAAAAGGGAGATTGATAGGTGCTGGTTTTTGGAAAAATTCTTTAATTTCTATCATCAAAACTATTCTCAACAACAACATCCATATAAATAGAGAATCACCCAACTTCACATCAAACTGCAGTCTTTCAATGACTATTAGTATTAAGAGTGATAAACAAAAGCATGAAGTTGAAGCAACAGGAAATGACACTTTCGAGCATAATACAAGAGTTATGAGTTGTAGAATATCTAGAGTTGGGACGATATATGCAATATCAAAATACGTAAATCATACAGGATCTACTAGTAAAGCAGAAGGCTCAATACACCAAAAGAAATTGAAGTCAAAGCCGTCTGTTGAGGAGAACAAGCTTGCTACCTGGGAGACTACTCTTCCGGTGGTTGAAGGGGATTCTCCAGATGAAGAGATGCAGGTTATGCTAAATCAGGTTCTCCCCTACAACCTTCTATTCCACTACTTATCTTGCTTGAACCCAAATAACATGTATACTAGAAGCACTCGTTTGGTATATCAGAAAAACATAAACTATAATAACTTAATTTTCCAGTATCCTGTGGTGTCATACTTTTGGCAGTTCGTTAAAATCTTAGCTTGGAACTTCCAAGGCCTTGGACCTAAAGATACCAGGCAACAATTAGGTAAACTCATTAATACCAATGAACCAAACATCATTTTCCTATCTGAAACCAAACAACATCATAAATTCGTGGAAAAAACCTTGCATAATTTTCTTTTTTATAATTTTGTCAGTCAAAATCCTGTGGGAATTGCTGGAGGTCTAGCTGTGTGGCCTGGGATAAATCGATTAGATTAAAAGTCCTATACCAAGACAATAATCAGATAAATTGTGAAATTTGGAATGAAAAAACAAAATCTATGTGGATCCTTACTTGTATGTATGGTAGTCCATATAAGGATATGAGAAAAGAGGAATCTTGGAATGTTGTGAACCAAATGGGAACAAATATGTATTCTCCCTGGATTGTCCTAGGTGATCTAAATGTTATTCTTCATCCGGAGGAAAAAAGAGGTGGTAACCCGGCTAACACTTCTAATATTAGAAAATTTAATATCATGTTTAACAATTTAGGCCTTAAAGATGTTGGTTGCATATGATTTCCTTTTACTTGGTCTAACCAGCAAGATGGTACCGCTCTCATAGAAGAAAGGCTGGATAGGGGTATGGCTAATGGGCAATGGCTTACCCTTTTTCCTAATAGTAGTCTCAGACATCTAAGTCATGTGGGATCTGACCACTACCCGATTTTACTTAATACTGAGGTTCCTTCTGTGGCTGGTCGCAAACCCTTTAAGTACTTTGGTTTATTTCAGGAGGAACAAAAATGTAGAGATCTTGTTCAGTCTTCTTGGAATAAGAATTTTAAGGGTTCTTATGCTTTTATTCTTGTTAATAAACTTTCTACTGTAAAACATGAAGTTAGACTATGGAATAGACTGGACTTTGGTAATATTCAAAAAAACATTGTTGCTTTGAATAATAGACTTGACAATATCATGAACACTCCAAACATTAGAATGAATGATCCTAATTTGTTAAACACTAAATTTGAAATACAGAAAATGTATGATTATGAGGAAGAAATGTTAAAAATAAAGGGTAGAGAAAACACCATACTATTAGGAGATAGAAAAAATCATTACTTTCATCAGAATGTTGTTATAAAACAAAGACGAAATCAAATCAATGGTCTGTATGATAGTAATAACACTTGGTTAGAAGGAAGGGATAACATTGCAAACTGTCTGAATATCCACTTTGAAAATTTACTTACCACTTCTTCTCCTGTTTTAAATAATGATATAGTGAATCTGGTTCCCACTCAAATTACTGATGATGACAACATTTTGCTTATGTCTAATCCTACCTCTGTCGAAATTCATGATGTTATTTTTAGTATGCCTCCCAACGCTAGCCCGGGTCCGGATGGTTTCCCGGCTTGCTTCTTTCAAAAAAACTGGGAGCTTATCAGTAGTGACGTGATCAAAACTGTGCAAGCCTTTTTCAGTAGTGGGAATATGCTTACTCAATTGAACGAGACCTTTATTTCTTTGATTCCTAAGGTGATGCACCCAACTACTATAGGCCTATAAGCCTGTGTAACATTGTGTATAAAATTATCTCTAAAGTTATAGCAAATAGGATGAAACCTCACTTGGACAAGCTGATATCTCCATACCAACCGGCTTTTGTCAAGCAACGGATTATCTCAAACAACATTCTTGTTGCTCATGAGATAATCCATGCTATGAAGAAAAAGAAAAAAACGAAAACTGACCATTTAGGCCTAAAAATAGATATGTCAAAAGCGTTTGATCGTGTGGAGTGGAATTTTTTGATTGCTATACTTAAAAGAATGGGATTTTGCGATGCCTGGTGTAATCTTATACATCAGTGCATTAGCACTAGCTCTTCTGCTATTCTCATCAATGGGGTTCCTTGTAAACCTTTCAAGCCAACTAGAGGCTTGCGGCAGGGAGATCCCTTATCTCCCTACCTCTTTATTTTGTATATGGAGTCATTTTATAGGACCCTTTCTGATGTTGAAACAAAGGGCCTAATTACTGGTTTCAAAGTTAACAAACATTGCCCGGCTATTAGTCATTTGCTTTTCGCGGATGACTGCCTTATTTTCAAAAAATCAACCTTAAATCAGAGTGTGAACCTGTTAAAAATCCTTGAGGACTACGGTAAGTCCTCCGGACAAATGATAAATTTTTTCAAGTACGGGATATTTTTTACCCCCCACATCAATAATGATTTTGGTAAATCGATAATTAACATTCTCAAGGTTAAGAAAATTAAAATAGATGATAAATACCTTGGAGGCCCACTATTCACTAATAGATCAAAAAATGCTTGCTTTGAAAATCTGTTAGAGAAGATGGGTGGTAGATTAAAAGGTTGGAAAGGAAAATCTTTAAATCCGTCGGGTAGAGAAGTTTTAGCTAAATCGGTTCTAGAGACTTTACCTGTTTTTAACATGTCTACTTTCATTCTCCCCAAACAAATAACTAAAAGAGCAACTGCTTTAATCAGAGACTTCTGGTGGGATAAATCAGGACACTCTAAGTGTGTGTATATGAAAAAGTGGATTAACCTTTGTAAGAGCAAGGAAAAAGGGGGAAATGGTTTAAAAGATTTAAATAAAATGAATCTATCTTTAATAGCGAAGAATGCTTAGAGACTGTTTCACCAGCCTAACTCCATTTTTACCAAGACTATGAAAGGTAAGTATTTTCCTTTTACCAACCATTTCCATGCTAGCTGTAGTGATAGTGCTTCTTGGGCATGGAAAGGAATATACAATGGTCTTATGATTATTAAAGATCACAATATATGGGAAATAGGCAGAGGTAATAGTGTTTTTATCCTTAAAGATAATTGGATTCCTGACATGACTGATCACCCTATAATCTTAAATTCTAATTACGTTGGCACTCATACAATGGTGGAAGATTTTCTCACTGAAAATGGGTGGGATATCAATATCCTGAATCTGATGTTTGATGGGTATACCATTGAGAGAATATTAACTATACAACCAGTTAGAAACAAAGATGATATCCTTAGGTGGATTGATGACCCCCAAGGGAAGTTTACTAGCAAATCGTTATATGATATTCTTGATAAAAAATGTGATCAACCTTCTGATATCCTTGCCGGAAAAATATGGAGGCTAAATGTTATTCCAAAAATAAAATTCTTCATATGGAAAATGAAGAATAATATTTTACCTTTCAGTGCCGCTTTGGCTACCCACATTATTCATATTGACCCTCTTTGTGCTATGTGCAGGAATGAATTAGAGACAGGGGAACACTCTCTTATGCGTTGCTCGTTCACGAGAGCCGTCTGGGCTTATTTCTATTTAAATCTAGATAATGCTACTTATGGTTTTGATACTCTCAATGAGTGGTGCTCTAGTTGGTTTCAAAACTACCACCCTAAAACAATTTTTGGACCTTGGGAAAACTTATGTGCTACCATATGTTGGTTCGTATGGAAAGCGAGATGTGAAATAGCTTTTCAAAAAACAAATCCTTCTCCCACCAGGACAGGGAAACTCATTTTGGATCATTTCAGATTCATAAATAATTTGCAAACTAGAAACATGAATCGCATCTCGAACATGAGCACTGACCAACATCTAAATGAAAATGTTTTGAATATATCTTTCTCTTATGTGAGCTACTTTGATCAAGTAACTCATCTAACAGGTATCGGTGTTGCCATTACAGGTGCTAGTAGAGAAACATTAGGGAGAAGGACAAGAAGAACTAGGGTTCATGGAAAGGAAGAAGGAGATTGCCTAGCTATTCAAGATGCACTAGAGTGGGATATCAAACTTAACTGCAAAGCTTTTTATCTCCAAGGAAACAACATCCAAATTAACAAAGCGTTGCAAGGTGGAAGGAGAACAACTAGCTGGAAATCAAATTCAATTATAGACAACCTTCTCTTAAGCTTATCTACTTTTGAAAATGTAATCTGTAAGGATATAAAGTCCCAAAACTTCCCTGGTCTGTCTAACTTAGCTAAAGCTGGAATTAAAAATCAAAGTCCTCAAATGTGGGAGGCAAGCTCTCTATGTTATGAATGTCAGTAACTCCCCCTTTTTTATCTATAAAAAAAAAAACATGACATAACAATTTATTCCTATAATGTTTCTGCTTTCCCAATGGATGGAAAATCATTAATTTTGCATATGTTTCCATTTGAATTCTTGGAAGATGTATAACTTTCGCACAACTCAATGCTTCTCGTACTGCCATGCATTCACCTTTGTCTGAGCTTATGACTCCATTTACATAGGATCTTTTGATTCCCCTACATGTACATGTATGATCTCGTAACACAACACCATTTACAAGTTAGTTACTGTCATGGTCGAATGAGGCATCAAAGAAATTGTGTAGATCGATTAACGAAATACTTATGATATTTTAATTATAAATATAAATAATATAATGAGGAAAGAAAATAACACAAGGCACCAGAAATTTTTTAACGATGAAAACTGAAATACAACAACAACAACAAAAAAAGGGATCTCGTCCAATTTTGAAAATACATTGTATTAAGGCGCCGCTACAGACACTTGTATATTATCAGAATTCAGAGTGGAGTGTAGCTGAGAACATGCAAGTATAAGAATTGATGAAATATTTTTCTATTAATTGCAATGCATAAAGTCACTAGATGACTAATTTGAATTCTTGTTGTTCATATACGGGCAATTACAATTCATTTGTAACCGAAAAGTTTGTATCTTGAGGTTGAAGTTGGAAATTACAATTCATTTATAACTAGAAAGTCTGTATCTTGAGTTTGAAGTCGTGATTGTCTGAAAAAGATTATACACTTATGTTAATGGGTGTTGATGGTGGATTTTCGACAAGGGCTAAAATCGTGAAATCATGATACTACATGTTTCTGGCCCGGCTTCAGGAATATATGTGACAATTCATATTTTATGATCCGTGAACCATTTCACGATATTTGACTGACTGATTGTTTCTCTCAGAGCTATGATGAATATGTTTCTCATTACATTCTATGAGAAATCCATAGCCTTTATACAGCTGGGGACTGGACATTATTGGAAAAATCAATCTAGCGTCTTCGGAGCAACATGAATACATAATCACAACAACTGAGTATTTCACCAAATGGGTCGAAGCTATCCCTCTTCGAAGCACCAATGGAGTCACGATTGCATCCTTCATCAAGGAATACATCATATGTAGATTCGGCGTTCCTAAACATATCATCACTGATAATGGAACTCCTTTTGCTAATATACATGTGGAAGAATTTCTCGAGGAATATGGTATCAAATAGATTTTCTCTACACCGTACTATCCCCAAAGAAATGGACAAACGGATAGACCAACAAGATTTTGATCTGAATTCTCAGTCAATCGGTTCATGATAATCCTCGAACGTGGCATGAACAATTGAATATGGCTTTATGGGCTTATTGAACCGCACCTAGAAGCTCAATCGGAACCTCACCATATTCCCTTGTTTATGGTATCGATGATATTCTCCCAGTCGAGATCAAGATCCCTTATGCAAGGATTGCGACATCCAGTGGAGTGCAATGGGATGAAGCCGAAGTGTCTAATTCAAGGATTGTTGAATTGGAAATGCTCGAGTCAAGGAGGACCAAGGTAGAAAAATATGTGGAAGCTTACAAACAAAGGATTTCCAGGGCATACAACAAAATGGTAACACCTCGAACATTCCAAGTAGGAGATTTGGTTCTAAAAACAACAAAGTATATTCAACAAGACATGTCTGCTTCCAAGTTCTTTCCAAGATGGGAAGGGTCGTATGTAATCATCAAGGCAGTATCCAGTGGATATTATAAAGTCTTGGCCGTTAATGGAGGGGTGGAAGGAAACATCATCAATGGCAAGTGGATCAAATCATATTATGCCTGAACGATCAGTAAATAATTATTTTAATTTCAAAATGTAATTTTTATTCCTTCAAAGAGTATGCAATATTCTCATTCGTTCAAAATCCAAAATAGATGTCATTAATCTAACAAAGTTCCTCCATCAATCAATCATCCTACTTTATTCAAAAAAATAATAATCTCAAACGCTCACTCAGAGCAAACCATCCAGCAACAAATAATTTTAACTAAAAGCAATTTCAAGCCTCTTTTGAAAGTTTTTAGTCTTCAATTTCAAGTCTTGGACAACTTTCTCAACCCTTATCGACTCCAGTGCTAGCGTTTTCTCCTCCTCCATGATAGCAATTGTAGCAGAAATCATATTAATAGAAGCAACCACTCTATCAATCTTGATGACCTCGAGCCGTCGACGGAGCCAGCCTACGTTGAATCTCAAAGTCTCATAGTTCGAGATCATGTCATCCCTTCGATAAATATCTTTATTCTTGACATAATGAAAGTTCTTCTTTTTTATCTTATCGATCATTGGTAATAGTCCAGCAACAGTAGTCAGACGAGTTGTCAAGAAGTTTTTTCGTACTTCAGTGGTGGCGATATGTCCATACTTCTTCAAGATCTTGGCATAAATAGATGCATACCGCTTGGGAACGATGAATCCACCAACGAGTTGATTTTCCGAGAATTTATTTTCCATAGGGACATAAAATGGAAGTCCAACCATTGGATATTCGCAAACAGGAGTTCCAATGTTAACTTCTGTAGGATCCGAATCATTGCCAATATGAGCATCATCATCAGCTGCAGCCGCATACTTTCTGCCTCTTCTCTTTTCAATACCAACAATGTGAACGTCAACCTGCAACGACATCTAAGTTCAATAAATATTTAGAGAATCGCTCAAATAAATCTCAGATTGAAAACGAGCTTACAAATGTTCCAGCGTCCGCACGAGTGGATTTGAAGTGGGCAAGTGATTTCAAAGTCCGTTTGGGTCTTGAGTTATAAAGAATGGAATAAAATCGGTCATCATGATTCATCTACAACAAATATTCATAGTCAACTATTGATTACACAATGGAAAGAAACATAAAGAGTATTTCATAAAAGGTTAGGAGTTTCACTCCCTCGTTTCAACGGAGATAAGCTTAGGGAAGATGAACTACTGTCAGACATTAATATGATGTATGATTATGATTGAAATTTCTTTTGTTCGGTTAAACTTAACAATAGAATAAGATATGTTCGTGTAAATGGAAAACCCTAAGTATTGAAGGTTAATACATGAGACACGGTGGATACTTATCCTCTGCAAATGGTCAAATCAGTTGCGATTTCTACTGAGACCCTAATCTCAAAACAGATTATATATCGTTGATGCGGAAGAAAAGTGACAATACTGGACTGACAGTTCAACCAGGCACAGTCAATACCTTGACTTGGAAGTGATCACCCGTACAAATCGCATGCTTTTCTAACTCGCTCGTTCAATCACACTTCAGAGAATTATGATTAACTTTTTGCACACATGGACATTGGTCCATCTCATTCAATTGAAGGCATGAGAAGAATTAAGCATAAGATACAATAAGGGATTATTATTCAAAAAGTAATTCCTAATGCAATGTTTATGCAGTCAAGTTGCTCAAATAATCAAAATAACATCTACTTCAACAAAATAAATGATCTCAGTAGAATTTACAAATAAATTTAATCATCAGATTCATCATCGTCTTCGCGATCATCATCCATGGAATCTTCTTCGAGTTCTTACCCATAGTCATCATCTTAATCTTTACTAATAATTTCTTACAATTGATCTTCAGGATCATCATACATTGCGTCTAAATATTCATCTTCTTCGTATTCGGCTCGGAGGTCAGCTTTGGCCAACCTCTTAGCTCTCATGCCAGGAGCATATGGTTTAATATTATGCTCAAGAAGTTTCCAGGTAGATTCGATCTCCTCGGCATCTGAATCAGACGCTACGCCATCGACACGAGTTCGAGCTTCATCTCAGCCGCTAGCCTTGTTTGCTGAAGTCGGCGCCGTTTTTGCGTATAAGTTGCCATATTTTCATCTTCGACTTCTCTCTTTAAAAACCCATCACGGACAATTCTCAGATGATCGAGAGACATACCATTTATCATCTTTCCAGCATCTTTCAAGGACTGATTCACTTTGGCACGCACCTCTGCTGCAGAAATCTTCATTTTTGGCTTGGTAGTTCTGGAATCTTCCTCAGAAGAGCTAAAAGAGTGGTCACTACTGGAAATCGCCATTATCTAGAGCCAGAAACATGGAGTCATGGATATGCCAATAGAAAACACACAACAAAAATGGTAATATTCCAACTCTCACCTTTTTACAATTTCACTAGTTGTAGTGACTATAATGCAAAAATTTCGAGAATCCGTTCGCTTCTTCAAACCTGTAAAGACGAACAAAAAATTAATTATTAAAAATCATGGCTTGATTTTCATAAAACTGTGATCAATTCACGAAATTTCATCATGTGAGCAATTCACATAATTTTCACCGTGTGAGAAATTTCCACCGAGTGAACATTCATTGATTTTCGTGCATACACTATTAAATCACAAGATTCATGAAAACATCATTGTTTGCTTTTAAAAATAGTTTAAAATCAAATTTGATTTTACAAAAAAAAAAAAATACCGTGAATAATTCACGTAAAAAAAATAATCTAAAATTCGCATATCCAAAGTAAATTTTATTTTCATGAAAACTCGTAGAAAAAATTTTCTTAACTGCAAATAAGATCATGTCTACTCAATATATATATAATCAAAATGATTGGGCCTCTCCTAGACATATTGCATGCTAGTATAGAGCCTAATTCCTTCAGGACGTCACGCTGCTCATTGTTCCCTGACTACGTAGAGAGACCGTGTATAAAATCTCTTAATGATTGGGCGGCTCCTAGACATTGTGCATGCTAGTATAGAGCCTAATTCCTTCATGACGTCACGCTATTCGTTGTTCCCTAACTATATACCCCCTCAGAAAGAGTATGATTCTTCAACTATCTCATATCTCAATTCTGCAAATAGGTTAATTCTAGCGTGTCATTCATCAACTAAATTCCTAGAAAATAATATTTTTTTTCTCATTACTCTGTTTCATGGATGATCCTCAGCTGGATTCCATGGATTAGTAATAGATACTCAACTCATTTTATTACTCCGTTTCATGAATTATTTTCAGCTGAATTTCATGAATTAGTAATAAATATTCACCGATCGGGCATCTGTGCCACCACTGAGTAAGCCCCAAGAAAATGGTACGAGTGTATTTAGAAATAATGCACAAACGAGCACCCAAATGCACGAATGAGTATTCGGAAATATGGACAAACGAGGAAACCTGTGCAAAATAGGGAGGAAAATAATATCAATAAAATAATAAAGAGGCGCCTAAGGGTCCCGGGCCCACTGGACGACCGGTCCCGCACCTCTTTGCATTATTTTATATTATTTTGTTATTTTTCCTCATCTCATGAAGAATCCTTCATTTTAGCAAACTCTCTCGTTTGAGCAAAACTCTTAGTTTCTCCATCTTTCCTTCAAACGATGAAAAATAGTAAAAAATAGGGAAGGTTGTCATGGGACCGGGCCACCTAGCAGGCCGTCCATGTCCTAGCCGTAATGGGTCCCACACCTGAAAATTCCTTATTTTCTCATATTATTATTTTCTTCATCTCATGAAACTCCATCGTTTGAGCAAAAACCCTACTTTTTCAATATTTTCTCAAATATTGCCCAAACCATGAAAAAACCCAAAAGTCAAATGGTCACATGATCGACTAGGCTTCTCACAAAAAAAATTAAAATATTATTATTTTAATATTCTCAAAATAGTGGTCGCACGAGCAAAGTTCTACTTGCTCATTCAAGGAAAATTGAGAGTTTCAGTCAAGATCAAACCCTTCTAAAAATCCAAAATATTGCTTAAATTAAACGTGTAGGACCAGAATATCGCTACAACGCTATTCCTGCGATTTTAAAAACATTTCTACAAGCATCACTGCCAATTCTTTAACAACGTTTCACGAGCGTCACAGAATACCCAAAAAAAACTGACGATCGAAGAAATAAAAGAAGAATATGTTGATCCTGCGATGGTCATCATTCTTGCGATAGAGAATATTGTAGCGATCACGATGAGATCGAAGAATAGATCCGAAATATGAGGAAAACTTAGATGTCATCCATTATGTAAATCCCTATATAAAGGGCTCGATAGATCCAAAGGATGATGTATTTTTTAGAGTTGAAAGAGTCTTGAGGAGAGAGAAACTTCAAGAGAATATTTGTAATCTTGATTTCTTCCAATTCTGTAAACATTTCTGAGATTTGAATAGTAAAGTGTCATTTAAATATTTGAAGTTTAATTGATTTCCAATAGATTTCTATAGAATCTTAACAAGGGTGTAGTGTGGGAATTCCTGCAACTACATTTTTGCGCCCGAAACAGGGATTAATTAGCAAAAATTGAATAAAAGGTGAAGAAAAAGGTAAGAATTATTCAAGAATAAGGAAATCATTAAGTAAATTGGTGAGATAATTGAAGAAAGAATGATCAGAATCAAAGAGGATTGTAGAAAATTGGAGTGTGATATGGTAACAAGAGCAATGATTGATAGATTTCATGGAAATATTAAGGGGAAGATACATAAACGGGATTTTGAAGGAAGGAAGATTATGACAGTAGAGAAGATATCATCATTAAAATATTGGGAAAAGCAGGAGATCACATTCACAGCAGCAGAAATAACAGAAGAAAATCTAAGTCATACATCTTCTTTGGTAATTACGATATTCGCTATACCAGTGAGAAAGGGAGAATCAATAAAATCTGAAGAAGAATGGGCTATGAATAGAACTTTGGTATGTAGGAAGTTTTGTGGATATAATGTTCTATCATACTTTTAAGAAAATGGGAAATATTAGTATATGGATCATCCAATGGAGAAGGAAATGGAATTGGAGTTGTTTTCATATCGCCAGAAGGAGAAAAAACAGATTTTTCATTTAGACTTGAATTTGCATCCACTAATAATGAGACAGAGTATGAGGCTGTGATCCATGCTTTGAAATTTGCGATAGAAATGAATTTGGAAAATGCCAGAATCACCAGCGATTCACAATTGGTTATTCGTCAGATAAAAGGGGAGTACACAACAAATGAACCATCCCTGAGAAAATACAAAAGACTCGTTGAAGAGTTATCTGCGAGAATTCCAAAAATAAAATGGAGACACATATCAAGGAAAGATGATAGGCTCGCAGATGCTTTCGCTTTCATATCTAGTATGATGACAAATCCATTGTCGAGGTGCATAAAAATTCAAACACTTTCATTTCCATCGATAAACAAAGAAGAAGAAAAGACAGATGTAATGATGGTAGAAGCTGGCGAGGGAGAACCTACGAGCAATATCACAGATTGGCGAGAAGATCTTCATGCATACTTGGCGAGAGGAGAAATTCCAAGAAATCGATTAGAATCACACAAGTTGAAAAGTAGGGCAACCAATTATGAGCTAAGAGATGGAGTGTTATATCGCAGATCTTTTGATGGACCATCGCTAAGATGTTTGACGAGAGAAGAAGGACAAAAAGTATTAAAGATGTTACATACTGGTGGTATCTGGTAATCACAGTGGAGGAAGATCTTTAGCATATAGAACAAAAATGCAGGGTTATTACTGGTTGTATATGCATGAGGATGCAAAGCAGCTCGCAAGGCGTTGCGAGGATTGCCAGCGATACGGAAAAAAGATACATGCACCAGGAGCACCATTATCATCTTCAACAAGTGTATGGCCTTTTGGGAAATGGGGGTTATATATTGTGGGACCATTTGTACCTGGTTCTGGACAAAGAAGATATATGATTGTCGCAACAGATTATTTCACAAAATGGGGAGAAGTAAAGGCGGTACAACATATTCGCGATAAAGATATTTTTACATTCATGTTTGAAAATATAATCTGCAGATTTGGGATTCCAGAAAAATTAGTATCTGATAATGGAAAGCAATTTGAGGGAAAGAATATAGAATTGTTACTCAATGCATTTAAGATAAAATGTGGAAAGTCTACTCCTTTATACCCACAAGCAAATGGTCAGGTTGAGGCAACTAATAAAAAAATCGCAGATATCTTGAAAAATAAGTTAGAAGGATACCACAGAGCATGGTGTGATCAAGTACATAATGCAATATGGTCTTACAACACAACTAGAAGAGAAGCAACTGGAATGTCACCATTTTGTTTGACATATGGGGTAGAAGCTGTATTACCAACAAAAGTTGTTATTCCTACAACAAAAAGAGAAGCATGGGAAAGAAATTTAAGTGCCGGTATGATACTAAATAAGTTGGATGAATTAGAAGAAAAAGGAGAACAAACTCTACAACATATGGAGAATTATCAACGCAGATTAGCTCGTGAGTACAACAAACGTGTTAAGAAGCGTGAATTCCAACCTGGCGATTTAGTACTGCAAGAAATGCCTGGTTATCAGCGAGAAAGTGGTGGAAAATTGGTGAGAAAATGGGATGGACCATACATCATTAAAGAGATAGTTGGAACTGGGGCATACAAACTAATGGATCCTGAAGGAAGAGATGTTGGTCAAAGACTCGATAGACCGTGGAATAGATTATTTCTGAAGAGGTATTATCAATGACATCTTCTGCGAGATAAGAAATAATGGTATGTTATATGATGACACAAATAATAAATTCTTCTCTCTCTCTTACAATTGAAAAATTCTTCTGATAACAAAACTCAACAAGAGCAGCGAGCATCATCGCAAGAAAAGCGAATAACATTTCGCAGAGATTAAAGAATGGGACGAACCTTTATGGCGTGCACCCTAGTTCGCGAATAAAATTTAGTAAAAGGAAAATGTAAGACCTAAAAGAGCGTCATAGGAGGGGGTATCTCTTGACATGATTCATGGGTAAGGTTATACCGCTGTTGGATCCCGAGTCATGCAAATGTTGGGGTTAAAGAAAACCTATCCGGGAGAGAGATCTTGGATTTAAAACTATATATGGTTATACCCTGGTTGGACGACCGAGAATCTCTTCCAAGAAGTACAAAGTATGACCAAGGCACCGAGGTACACGGTTGATCCAAGGGTGCCAAGGGCGTACGAAACTCCCTTGCCATTCTTGGTAAGTCTTGGCTACGATGCACTTGGCCTGAAGAAAACCCCACTTAGGGTGCAGTCTTATAACTATAAGCCATATAGGCATAAAGGACAAGAGGCTGCGAAAATAGCTGGTTGTTGGTAAATTTGGATGGGAGGAGCTAGTCTTGTATGGCCGATGTGCCCTCCTTGAAGGGGCAACCAGGGGGAAGATAAGGGCCGCACCCTCCATTAGGGAGCTGATAAGTGTCTTAAGACGGCAATGTCATGGGGCTTTATGATCGCAAGAACATTTAGGCCTGTCATATTTTTGCGTGACGTAAATTATACAGAGGCAACAAGCCAAAAGTTAAGATGAGATCAATGGGTTTTTACATGAAAATGTAAAGACGTCCTGCGATTTCATCGCAAGACGACAATGTCATAAGGTTAAATTCTTAACAGAGAGTTTATACTTGTCATATTGTCGCAAAGATTTTGAAAGAACATGGATAAGACAAGATCAAAGGGTCTTTACATGCAAATGTTAAGAAATCCTGCGATTTTGTCGCAAACAGAAAAAGTTTGGCAAAATAAGACCTTTAACTAGGAAGGAAAAATAAGACCAAAAGAATAATCTTACCAATTAACTATTCTATTTTAAGATTGCAGGAAGTATTTGTTCATCGCAGAACTATATATAAGAAGGAAAATTCTTCACATCGCAGATTCCTTCAGAATTTTTCAGAACATCGCAGCAGTATTCATTGTATCGCAGATATATTCATAATTTCACGAATAATGCAACAACACAATTCCTTAAAGAAGATACAGAAAATGATTTACCATTTCAAGAAAGATAATGAAGGGCAAGTAGGGGAATAGAGAAGTAAGATTTCATTATCTTCCTTGAAAATATTCAAAGTAAGCTAAATTGAAAGTTAAATTCTAAAAGTCTCAAAAGTTACATCGTTCGCAAGAAAGAAGAATAAAAAGAAAGCAAAGATAAAAATCAAGTTTCAGCGATGGCTTCGCCAGAGTTATTCTTTTTGCTCGTCAGATTTATTATTTCTTCCAGAGTTATCAGCTTCATCAACATCCTTTTTATCATGAGTCTCTCCTTCTTTTAACTCTTCATCAACATTTACTTCGCCACCCACAGCTGCTTCTTTGGGAGGACTTCTTTTTTCTTATTCTTCTTCACCATCTTCTTGAGTGGTATTTTCTTCATCATTAGTAAACTCTAATTCTTCATCCATGGGAAGAGGAATTTCATCATCATCAACCTTTAGAGGAGGGACAAAGACAGGAAGAAGAGAATGGGAAAGCAGAATCTCGTTCACAAGAACTTCAACACTGAGATGGAATTTGCGAAGGAAACCTCTGTCACGATTCCTAATCTCTATATTTTTAAAGTACTCAAGATAATCAAGTCTTCTTTCTGCTTTGTCGCGGGCTTCAAGATAATTGGAAACAAGAGACTTGTTTTCTTTGCGAACTTTATCCAATTTAGTGGTCAGATCAGCGATGGTAGAATGAAGATTTCTTTCGGATTCTGCGAGCGACAAAGTAAAAAATTAGTTAGACAAAAATCTCACAAGGAATATAACACAAAATTTTATGAGAAGATCAACAAGAGAGGCAGTCAATTGACTACCTTCTTTTTGCGAGGTTAAGTTTTGGATTAATGCAAATAAACATTTCTCCCATTGATTCATGGCATCATCGAATTTATCGCCAACCATACCCTTCAGACGAGGTTTCATGCTTTCTTCTTTGTTGCGAAGATATGAGTTTTCCTTTGCTAATAAAGAATGAGATTCCTTTAATTGAGAGTATTGGTCTTGAAGTTCATTGGCCCTTAAACTAAGAGTTAGTCTACCCTTGATAAGTTTATCCTTCTCGGCAGCAGATGATTCAGTTAATTCCTTGAGCTCATTCTTGAGAGCACGAAGAGATTGCTCTTGATTATTACATGTGCTTTGAAGATTACTTAATTGCTGCGAGGAAATCACTATCAAGCTTGAAAATCTATGTTTTTCTTGAGACAAAGTTTTATTCTCATCTGATAAAGATTCCATCGCCAAATTAGCCTTAAAAAACAAATATGAGAGGCGATCAACCTCGCCACTTAATAAATTCTGCCTTTGCAATAATTGATTATTCTCATTAGTAATATTATTTATGTGATCAATTGAATAAGTGTAAATATTGTCTAGTCTAGTATGTTGATCCATCCAAGAATCTCTTTCAACGCGAGCTTCTTCAGCGATAGATTCAAACTTGAGTCTTTCTATGAAACGAGTCCGATTTGAAACTAATATATGAATCAAGAATTTAATAAGGAAGCCTGAGTACAAAAAATATGAAAATAAAACAGAAGAACAAGGGGGTAGAGGCAAGAAAAATGTACCTTTCATCTCGTCATTTTTTCTGCGAAGATTCTCGCAGTCTAGAGAAGAGTTGCGGAGCATATGATTCAAAGTATCACACTCAGCAGTTTTAACTTGAAGGCTTTTCCTTAGAGCTTCAATCTTATTTTCCAAAGACGCTTGTGAAGCATTACCATCAGATCCAAAATACTTGAGTAGAGTCTCGCAAGCTTCATGTTGGAGAGGATCAGTGGAAGACTTTCTAGCATTATCTAAAATGTTAGACAAGATTTTAAAAGCAACATCAACACCTGCAAAAGTTTCGTTTGATGAAGGAAGGGGTGTAGAAGATGAAGTAGTAATGAGAGCAAGTTGACGATCATTTGTGATGGTTGAGTTGTCAGGAGGAGTATGTGGGAAAACAACAGTTGAAGGCTGTAAAGGACTATAAGGAGTCTCAGTCACAACAATTTTAGAAGCCTGATCTGTCAAAGGATCAGAAGAAGTAGAAGTATGGGTAGCGATATTCTCGCAAACAAAAGTAGAAAGATTTGGTTGCGATGGTATGGGAGTAGTCCTCACGGATATTAGCGTGGGAAGCATGAGATTATCCCCAAGAGTCTTAAAGTGGCGAGATCTTTTGGGAGGCTTAACAGGTTTCTCGTCATTCTGCGAACAATAACTCAGATAAGAAACAGAGGCAACAATATTGTTATTAGGAAATAGAATATGTTTCTTACTACCTTATCATTCGCAGAACTCCTCTTCTTCTTCTCTGCAAGTCTTTTGCGAGTATTAGGGTTTTGAATTGTGGATTGTGTGTTAGAGATAGTTCCGCTGAAGAGAAGACATAACATGGAAGTTATAAAGAATCAAATAAGAAAGATTGGAGAATAAAAGTAAAAATTGGCAGAAATAAATGTCATAAGTCAAGAAACATACCTTGATGATACCATTAGAACAGTAGCAGAAGAATATGAAGAAGAAGAAAATTTGCAGACGGAAGAGGAAGTAGACAAATGAAGAAGATGAAGAAACAGAAGAAGAAAATTAGTTTTGAAATTTAGTTCTACCTTTTATAGGCAAAAGGGGGTGGGCCTATTGAGCAGAGACGTGTCAGTAAATGGAGGAATTCACAAAACGTGTAGGAAAGGATAGATTTACGGAATCTTGTCGAGGAGAAAGTATAAAAAGGAAATAAGTTGCGAGGGTAATAAAGAATATTGGTTCTCATGATCATCTCTTCTTCGCAGAAAAGACATGAGAAGAGGCAAAATGTAGGACTAGAATATCGCTACAACGCTATTCCTGCGATTTTAACAACGTTTCTGCGAGCGTCACTGCCAATTATTTAACAACGTTTTATGAGCGTCACAGAATACCCAAAAGAAACTGACGATGGAAGAAATAAAAGAAGAATATGTTGATCATGCGATGGTCATCATTCTTGCGATAGAGAATATTGTAGCGATCACGATGAGATCGCAGAATAGATCCGAAATAGGAGGAAAACTTAGATGTCATCCATTATGTAAATCCCTATATAAAGGGCTCGATAGATCCAGAAAAGGATGATGTATTTTTTAGAGTTGAAAGAGTCTTGAGGAGAGAGAAACTTCAAGAGAATATTTGTAATCTTGATTTCTTCCAATTCTGTAAACATTTCTGAGATTTGAATAGTAAAGTGTCATTTAAATCTTTGAAGTTTAATTGATTTCCAATAGATTTCTATAGAATCTTAACAAGGGTGTAGTGTGGGAATTCCTGCAACTACAAAACGCGCACCAGAAAATACCAAAACTCTCAGGACTGAGGCATGGGAAGTATGGTGACACATGCATGCCATCTTGCCCGACTAAGGTCGGCCACTTAGGCTTGCAAGGAGCCGGTCCTTCACTCTTTCATAATTTTGACCTAATTAGCTCTCAACAGTTCATATTGGCTCCATATTCTTTCCAACCAACTTGGAATTTGCTTAACCGACCACCAGCTGGTCCCACGACCACCAAGGGTCGGTCCCATAACCCCTTGGTCGGTCCCTCATCTCTCCATAGTTAGGTTTTATTACTTAACGCTCAGATGAGGACTATTTTAATAAATGATTAAACCAGCATTTGATTATCCTTTCACCAACTGGTCAACAAAAGACTTTGGTGTATGCTCACTCAAGCACCTGGGCGCTACATGGTCGTCCATCATCCCATGTAGACGGTCCCTCCTTCACTCAGTGACTTATTTTCAGTAAATCATCAATTGATCAACAATAGATCAAAATCAGGGTTTCGAACTGAATGCTCTACAAATCATAATTCTGAGCAAGTTTAAACACTAATAGTTCTATGTTGATCCACCAATCAACATCTTGATTAATTATGTAATATTCGGTCCAGCTACCAATATTTTAATTAATATTTTATTTGGTCATGCTACCAATAATTCATCAAATGAGCAATATTTTCTCAGATGAGGAATATTGACTCAACTGTCAATATTCAGTAATTCATCAAATGAGCAATATATGCTCTGAAAAGGAATATTGATTCAACTATCAATATTCAGTAATTCATCAAATGAGAAATATTTGCTCAGACGAGGAATATTGATTCAACTATCAATATTCAGTAATACCAATAATTCATCAGACGAGCAATATTTGCTCAGAGAATATTGTTTTAACTATCAATATTCAGTAATTCATCAAATGAGCAATATTTGCTCATACGAGAAATATTTTCTCAGACAAGGAGTATTGATTCAACTATCAATATTCAGTAATTCAATAATTCATCAGACGAGCAATATATGCTTATACTATCAATATTCATCACGTTGATCCAGTTATCAACATTTATTCGGTAACTATATGTCCCAGCAAACATGTTCAATCCATGAATCATAGAGCATTCAGTAATCATGCTCGACTGAACGATACTAAGACTCATCGTATAATCAAGTCAACAACCGACTAATTAAATACATGTCTGAATTGCAGACTCCACAAATCATGAGACATCAATCATGTCACATGGGGGGATATTAATTAGGGTTTTGACCTGGCAGCCTACGGCACGTGTGTTCACCCACGATTAGAAATGTGGGTAAGTCGTGCAAGTGGTTGAGTGATAGACGCATTTATGTGTCTATTTTGTTCTCGATTTTCTATATTTTTAGTACCCATTTTTGTACTTATTTGATTATTTTATGTTTTTGTAGGTGTTTTTGGAGAAATAAGCTTTCACGGCAAAATTGGCTCGAAAAGTGGTATTTGGACCCCCGGGAGGAATTACTAAAAGCATCCCAGAAATGCGTTAAAGGCACTCGAAGGACAACTACTAAATGGACCCTAGCAGTGGATAAGGGGTGACCTAATTACTAAGGGGCACCTTACTGCTATTTGCACCCCGGATTTTATATTTACACCCAATGTCTATGGGCACCACTACTCTGGTTAAGGGGAAACCCATCTTCATCGTTTGAATTATCAAATTAGCGGGAATTTTCAGTCTTGCCTGAGCATAGTTTCAGCAAGATTCCTTAGGAAATTTTCACGGGAATGATATGAATGAACCAGTTGCGACAAGACATGGGTGATGATGGTTTTAGAATCGGAAAAAAGAGGACTTATATACATATATAGTTTCGAAAAGGAAGGTGATATATTCTCGGATTTTTGTTGTTGGAAAGTTACGTGGATTATGCCGGATATTTTCATGGATATGACTCGGATTAGCCCGTTGCTACAAAATAGGCTATTCATAAAAGCACAAAGCTCAGGTGTTAAAAATAACAAGATAGTTTTACCGTATCTCGGAATCATCTTATTACTTCTGTTTTTATTTTTTGCACAATTTTTATGTTGATGTCCGTTGGGTTGAAATCGGGTGATTGAGCAAAAAAAAAAAAAAAAAGACTAGACCATCAGACTAACCGAAATAAATTGTCAATAAAATCGACCGCTGGTTCCCTTGTATATGCCATACGAGTTGATCTAGAATTAGGATTATCGACCACTGGTTCCCTTGTATATGCCACTTGTGTTGATATTAGTCCAGACCAGTATCTCAATACATTAGGTCATAGGATTCATCTTGGCATTGACGTCCATTCACAACCATCTATTTCTATTTCCATCTTCTTAATATATTCATGTGATTTGTTTGATTCCGGATATTGATGTCCATAGTACGACTATCTGAGTAGAGATTTGTCACTTATATATGAATTTTAGTATGCTTGAGTGGAAACTCGTGTACATCAATTGGAAATTCTCATCAGGGTACTTCCTCCTGTAGTCAATGAGAGTATTCCAACCAAGGAGGTTCTTTAGTGCTATTCCAAGGTTCTGCGTCGATAGATAGGGCCTGGAGTAAAGGTTTTGTGGGTATATCTCTAGTAAGCCCTCCCGAGACTATAACTCAGTCACTAGGGCCACCTAGGGGTTTAAAGGCTTGTTGCACATGCTAAGTGCAATCGCGATGCCTTTTACAGTGAGTTAGGATTTTATTTTGTAAATTTGATTTGCTCGGGACTAGCAAATAATAAGTTTTGGGGTATTTGATATACGCATTTATGTGTCTATTTTGTTCTCGATTTTCTATATTTTTAGTACCCATTTTCGTACTTATTTGATTATATTATGTTTTTGTAGGTATTTTTGGAGAAATAAGCTTTCACGGCAAAATTGGCTTGAAAAGTGGTATTTGGACCCCCGATAGGAATTACTAAAAGCAGCCCAGATATGCGTTAAAGGCACCCGAATGACAACTACTAAATGGACCCTAGCAGTGGATAAGGGGTGACCTAATTAGTAAGTGGCACCTCACTGCTATTTGCACCCCGGATTTTATATTTACACCCAATGGCTATGGGCACCACTACTCTGGTTAAGGGGAAACCCATCTTCATCGTTTGAATTATCAAATTGGTGGGAATTTCAGTCTTGCCTGAGCAGAGTTTCAACGAGATTCCTTAGGAGATTTTCACGGGAATGATATGAATGAACCTGTTGCGACAAGACATGGGTGATGATGGTTTTAGAATTGGAAAAAGAGGACTTCTATACATATATATAGTTTCGAATAAGGGGTGACCTAATTAGTAAGTGGCACCTCACTGCTATTTGCACCCCGGATTTTATATTTACACCCAATGGCTATGGGCACCACTGAAACCCATCTTCATAGTCTTGCCTGAGCAGAGTTTCAACGAGATTCCTTAGGAGATTTTCACGGGAATGATATGAATGAACCTGTTGCGACAAGACATGGGTGATGATGGTTTTAGAATTGGAAAAAGAGGACTTCTATACATATATATAGTTTCGAAAAGGAAAGTGATATGTTCTTGGATTTTTGTTGTTGGAAAGTTACGTGGATTATGCTAGATATTTTCATGGATATGACTCGTATTAGCCTGTTTCTATAAAACAGGGGTGGCAGTAGAGTTTGAATCGAACCAGGAGAAGGTTAACATTGGTTCTCAAGAAAAACAGAGGTGGAGAATATCACGGGTTATTTTTATGAAGACAGGGAAGAAATCTCGGTCCAATATGGAAGTATACACTGTGATTTTCTTGTGGAGGAATAATATGAGAGTTCGTACACAAATTGAAGAAGCGTAAGAGAAATAAACATGAAAGAAATACCGGAGCTTTAGGGGAAAGAAAATAAGATATTTCCAAATATTTTCTCGCGTTATATGGAGCCTAGGTGTATAAATATGAGAGGTAGAGGTCAAGGAAAGGTTATCTGGGAGTTTGGGGATCGAACGAAGAGTTTGGGTGAAGTTTGTGAATCTGCAGGAGAGAAAGGAGGAGTTGCAGAGTGATTCTGCACGAATAAGGGAGAAGAAGAAGAATAAGAATAGATCACAGCCTAAAATAAGACAGTCATCTTTCCTTTGTAACAGTCCTCCAATTGTAACAATAGATTCTGTAACGCCACTATAGCATTTCAAATCCGCTGTAATATTATTTTTCTCCAATAAAACACCCTTTTTGAGCAGTGGAAAAAAATATTTTGAGCGTGTTTTCACTATGAACAGCTAAACCCCAACACTGGAATGACGGAGGAAGCCTAACATCATACATGGGTAATTTTAATTAATTTTTTTATGACTTTTGCACTTATTAAAATTGAATTATGATTTTGATTAATTAGTTGTCATCTCATTTGATGGGTCATGCTTGCTTAGATGTTTTGATTTCCCATGTTTAGGATTTACAACTAATATTTTGAGAATCTTCCTTGGAAAAAATAAGAATCTGTGTCTTTGTTTATTGAGCTATAATTGTTAAAAGAATTAATATTTGAACCTTATGTTATGAGTTTGGCGGAATCCTGAGTTTTAGTTTCTCCGATATTGCTATCATCTTTTTGTATATATTCATTAGAATTAATATTTAAGTCTAGAATTGAATCTCTACAAGTGTTAAACGAACCACTTTTCCTACCACTGTAAAAATAACATCATTGAGGAAGTTAGCAAAGTAGTGGGTGGACGATCAACCCAGTCTCCACACGACATGAAACTGGTTAAACCATGATCTCCTATTTTCCCACTCTTTCACTCAAATAACCATCACACTTACTGGAGATCAATGTGTCCACGTACTATCAATATAAATAAGTTCTCTAAATTCTTGATTAACAAAACAGATATACAGGAATCACACAACAATTCTCATCTGAACAATCACTCTCAACAGAGCAGAATTCAAACTTATTCGAACCCAGCAGTTAATTTACAGAAACCCACAACACATTCACAATCCTTGATGACCATTAATCTCACACACTTCTCATCTTCCCTCCTACAAATCAACCCTTTTCCCTCTTTGTGACCGAATTGACTCTGGAATGTCCATTTCTTGGTTTAGGCCGGGGTCCTACAGATTGATCTCTCGAACTCAAAGCACTCAAGTGCAGTGCATTTTTTTGAGGTTAGGCAGTTTGCAAGGTCGTCTCTCCACTTCCTGAAAAACCAGCAAATTGTTTTTCCCCATCAACAATGGGATATGATCCATTTATTTAAAGAGATGTGAAAGAATCCGTAAATTCATTCTTGTGATGGACGATCTTATTACACTTCTTACTCTTTTCTCTACGCACATTTCTTACACTTTGTTGTTTTCTCTTTTTAACAAGTCTGATAGTTCAGGTTGTTTTGAGGTAGTGAAAATCCTCATAACAACATCAAGTGATTTCGGGTCCATCATCCTGGGAACAAATTTACAAAACTTTTTTTTTGATCTAGTAATATTTTTCGAAGAGTGGTAAATTTGTGTTAATAATAATAGTACTAATCATGCCTTGGTTCAAAATTTCTTACTTTTTTGCATGTTATTCCGACATGTACAACGTCCATTCTTAACCAGGCCATGTATATAGAATAAAAAGAAGCTTTGGATATACATGCTGAAGTGGAGCTAGTTTTTGAACTAAAGTTGGAAATTTTTTTTCTCTTTTAAGGAATAATGTAATTCATGCTTTCTCAAAGTGTTTTTTTTTTTTGAGCATTGCTTGGTCAAACTCACAAGTTATGGTATGTCAAGCTTGTTGTCAAATTTAGTTGATCAAAACTATATCTTGTTTTGTAGTTTATAAAGTCAATCTTGGACTAAGAATAGAGCACGAATGTTTGAGTATCATAATTCACTGACTGACCATTAAAGATTGAAGACTGAAAAAAAAACGAAGACATCTATGAGAACTTCATCATCAAAGGTATGTAATGACTGAGTATCATATTTACTCATATTTTCTATAATTATATCTACTGAGGCAACGTCATATGACCTTAGTATTATGATGAAATTTACAAAGAAGAAATTTTGAGTTCAAGCTAGTACTTGAAAAATCTCGAACTATAATTTCAAGCAATGGAAGTTTTAAAGAACTTATCGCACAATATATTGGTATGCGTTTTAGGTTTACACTATAATAGTCAAGTATATTACCTTAGTTGTGACGGATAAGATTGAAACCCATATAATGATGTTGAGGTACAAGTAACAATGATTGATCATGTATGGTTATAAGTGTTAGGTATTGGATCGACCAAGTTAAATGGACTTGATCGTCCCACATGAAATAAGCGAAATTCTTGGTGAAAACTAATAAGTCGTGGAATCTCCTGACATAAATCGTATCAACGGCCTTCTAAAATAGAACCCTACACTTATAGCCGAAGATAGTTAAAGTGGAAATGATAACGGTACTATGCAGTTTGGGATGGAAGTGAACTAGGGCCCAAAAATATTACGTGGTTTAAGCTATTTTGGGCGTGAAGTGAACTAGTGACTAAATTTAGTGTAATACCTTGTATTTTTAGCTACTGTTTCGGGTCGGGTTATACCCGGATTGGTTAACCTTGTGCTTAGATTGTGTTCCTTAGCCTTAGCCTAGGTGGGTGGATTGAACAAGAAAGGCTACAAGTTAGGGTGGAAATAGATCCACCCAAATTCATTTTAGTAATTAAGTAAAATGAATAGAAAATAATGAATAGAAAATAATGAATATTAGTTATGATTATTAACATTAATGTTATTAAGGTTTTATAACTAAAAGTTTAGGAAAGAAGTTTTAGAGAGGAGAAAACTAAAAGCTAGGGAGAAGAAGGAGATAAATTTAGGGTTTATTTTAGAGAGGGAAACCATGGAAAATCAGTGGAGAATCAAGAGCAGTTTTTTTTTTAAGCAATTGAGGTAGAATGCTAGATCCCCTTTCTCTTTATGTTTTTGTTATACTTGATTTTGAATTTGTATAATTAGGTCTCAGTAATTTATTGATTTAAAACTATGAAGCTAATTAATGATCGTCCTTTTAATATTGATAGATAACATGCCTAGGTATCTCTAGTTAAATTTTGAGAATACTTCACCACAGATTCAGTGTTAAATGTTTGTTTGAACTTGGATGTTGATTTCTGAAATTTCTGTACATTTTATCTTTGTCTATTCTTGACTGTGTTTAGGTAATCTTGATGATATCAAAACGATTTTAGGTCTTGGTAAAAGTTGTGGATTTATGTATTATATTTAATTGTGCATTGATTTTGCTAAATTTCGAATTATTATGAATTTACTGTGAATAGTTTGGTAAAATGATGCAATCTGCCCAGATTTTAGAATGATCATATAAAATCAATAACTTTCATTTGAACCGTTGGGTTTTCGTAAATGTTGGATATGACATAGATCCATACGTTAGAAATGCTCCCCTGAAATTTGAAGACGATCGGATTGAGGAATCATTATGAAACATGTAATATAAAACTCTACCGCTCAACAGAATTTTAGCTTTTTTTCTTTCATTGTTTTTGTAAAATATAAAACAAAAACCTTTACAACTCCAACAATTATGAAACTCGGTGGAAGTAACAATCAATATGTCTCCCACTTCGTGTTAAAAGTATTTAACAAAAACCCTCATGAGTTAATAAATAAAAATAAAAAGGCCATGAGTGGCGGATCCATGAGTTACTTCTTAAACCATGAGTTAAGCCATGAGTTACTTCCTAATTCTTTTACTAAGTGCGTTTCCCACCCTCACATGTCCACCAACAAGTAATGATCAGAAGTTTAGTAATTGTGTTTCCCACCTATCTTTATTTATTTTAAGCTTGCCTTATGTCTGTCACCACGTTTAGCCAAAAGAATATTAAGTTATCATTATTATCTTTTTGTTAAATATGTTAACTTAACCTAAATTTGAACAAAAGTTTAGTAATTTAACTTAACCTCAACAAAAGTTTGTTCCACCAATATATTCTTAAGTTAAAAAAAGAAAAGAAGTACTTAAGTTTGTTTTATGTTTGCCACCTTTCGTTCTCTGATTCCTGACTGCATTTTACTTTGTTGTGTGTCGAGAAATTATCAGACTGTTTACTTTTAGTTTGCTTTAGTTTGGTTCTACTTTAGGCAGATTATGATTGAGGTGAAAACATAATTTCATTAATATCTCGGTGAAGGAAGGACTCGTCCAGCTCACATACAAACACTTGGAAAGATTAAGGTCAACTAGAATATTATATAATACTTGTATTGTTAGCAGTAGGGTTATTTTTCTTTGTTTACCTAGAGAGAGGAGAAACATAAAAACATAGGAAGAGAAACTTCGTTCAAGGGAGGAACTTAGGATTCTTGGCATCCGTGTTTTACATCCGTTTTTCCTTAGGATTAATTCTAGCATTTGAGGTAGGCACAACACAATCAAAAATCTTCTTTTTATTTAAGTTTCTTTGAATTAAATTTATGTTTGCAAGTTTTCATTAATATATGGATGATAATCGATGTTGTGAGCATGATTATGAATGTTGGGCTGCAGTCGATAGATTGTGATTCTTAAAAATTATTTATGACGGGATACGAGATATCCTTGGAACGGTTTTGTTTCCTAAACCCACGTGGGGCTCTCTGGGGAGAGCGGATTAATTGAATTTATTGTTGTTATGGATGTGGTGTTTCCATGTGTTATTAATCATGCTAGTTGTTTTAGAAAGAAATTGAAAAATGTTTGAATAAAATGTTTTGTAGCTTCTTTTCATACTGGGTGTCTCAACTCACGTCGTTTCATGACAAAAATTCCATATTTTATGACACCACAAGGAGCTAATGGCGGAAAAGCATAGAGATCGGTTTTGGTGTTTTAATTAGTAGTTTGCATATTATGATTGAAAAATTGTAATAAAATATCCTCAAACACTCTTTTAGATGATTTATTGATTATTAATACCTTGGAGATTATTGGGTTAATGTATAACTAATGGAACAATGTGTTATTAAGAAAATTTTATTTGATTAGATAAACGAAAATTTCTGAGTCATGTCAGTTTGACTGTTAATGATAATTATTTTACAAGATATTTATGACTGGATATTTTATGGTATGCGTAAAACTCACTGTTTATGAAGTTGTTAAAATATTAGAATTTTCCGAGTCCCAGAAATATTTTTAAAACAATTGTTTATTACTATAAGAAATTCAGATATTTTCTGACAGATTCAACTGATGCAACAATTGCTTTTGAACTGGAGTACAATAATTCAATCAACATAACTATGGCAGTTTAACATTAATGATTGTAATAATTGTGTAAAAATATTATGGTGTATGCTCTCCCCCTCTTAATTCTGCAACTCGTTGGAGGATTAAGAAGTTCGGGTTACCAGAAGTTTCGATTTTCAAGACCTTAATTCCGCACTGCAATTAGGAGCTATGTAAGTTGCCCCCAAGCGTATGGAATGTTACGCAGCTTGCCCCAAAAGAGTTATTTCAGACCATGAGGTGTTACATATTTTTCCCCCAAGTGATTGTCAGTCACGTTGAGGTGATATCCATCTCTCCCCCCAGAAGATAGTGATTGTCATGCTGCTCGATGCTCGCATAAGGGTGCACTGCCTTGCTGCATATTGCTCGCGCATGGGATTTTGAAAATGTCTGCTATCTGGAATTTGGGAGGGGGGCCAATCCCACTATTCCAGATGCGCGCAGAATTGGAATGTGTGCATCTCCTCATGAGAAAATGCTCGTCACATTACAGGTGTCTCACTGAACAAAAGTAGCATGATTATATGAAAAGATGCAAAAATATGTAAATTGTATACTTACCTTATTGAAAATGTTACCGCGACTTCGTTTATGAAGTGATTAGGATGCCAACTGGCTATGTCGGTGTTTTCCAGCGACGATGATTAGTATAGTTGCCTTAGCGTCTCGTCTCGACTTAGTAAATTGATTTGTCTATGGGACTGGAATGCACTAGTTAAGTCCAAACTAGATTGAAGACAGTTTCCACAGAACTGTATTTTAGCAGCTTCGATTAGCTGTACTGTAACAGTTAAGCATAAAACTGGACTAAATCAGTGGTGAGGAAAACTGTATTGAAACAGTTTTGGGGAAAATCGGACTTCAGCAGTTCGACCAATCTGGATTGTAGTAATTACAAAGGACTGCGGCAGTTCGATCAATTGGCCAGCAGCTGTTGTTGTGAAACTGGATTACAACAGTTCGATCAACTGACTGTAGTAGTTATGTGGAAAATTACTGTAGCAGTTCGACCAACTGGACTTCAGTATTGTTGAGGAACTAGACGATAGCATCTCGATCAACTGGACTGTAGCAGCTTCGATGGTGATTGAATGTGACCATTTCTGGTGTTGTCATTTTAAATTTCTAAAATTTTAATTTTCTCCGAGAATTGAAATTTTGCTTTCACGATGTTGGGAATTGACATAAGTTCTCAACGGGCCGAAAATCACTCAGTTTGGATGCACGAAGAAGGAGTTATCGAAGAATTGGTCGGTTAACACCTTGCTCCAAATATGTTGATGTCGTGATTCCACCCCTAAAATATTATTCTCCAATTGTATAATTTTACCTTCATGTCGTAGGATATTGACATGCGATCGCAACGAGCCAAAAATCATCCAATTCGGACGTGAGACGAGGAAGATATCAACGAAACAAATTTTTAGACCAAACCCAAGTGGGGTGTACATATCCGCAAGGCAAGAGAAATGGGGCGGAATCATCCAAGGGCCATGGAATTAATCGTCAAATAATCGTCCAGATCGCCAAAATAATCGCCGATTTAGTTACGACCAATCGGTCAGATCGCCAAATAATCGTCAATGAATCGCCCATATCGCCAAATAATCCCCTGGATCGCCACATAATCGTCAAATAATCGCCGATTGCTGCTGGGTGTGGCCGCCGGGTCTTGCCGCCGGCTCTAATGTCATGATGTGCATCGACGGTCGGGATACGCGTTACATCAAAGTTTTGATGAAACTTGAAGCATTGAAGTTTTCCTGAAAATTGAGGTTTGATGTAGCTCGGGACATCGAAGTTTGATGCACCCCATAGCATCAACGGTTGGTATGTGAAGAACATAGAACATTGATGTAACAAGAAGCATCGAAGCTTTTTCCGTATAACAGATTGAAGTGGGTGAACAAAACCTTTGTTGAAGTGGGTTAACCGAACTTCTAGAAGTGGGTGAGGGTTGTTAACGTGGGTGAGCGATACCCCATAAGTAGGTGAGGAAGCCGCTGGCTCTGGCCGCCGGCTTTTCCTGATTTTTTTTTTGTTTGTTTCTTTGGAATTTGAAACTTTTCGCAACACTTTTTCTACGAACTGTGATCTTTCCTCCGAACATTTGGTGATAGTTTAGCGATATTGTTGTATTTGCTTATAACCCTTCATGCAACGGTTTTTGCTGAAATGTGATCTTTTCTTTCAACGGTTTTGGGGACTATTGCCGTTTCTCATGGGATTTCAACCACCGTTTTCCTATAATTTTGCGGCCTTTTCTAGAGCATTTTTTGAGGTGCTTTTCTGAAGGTCTTCTCTGGGGTGTTCAAGCACCTAGAGATGTAGGCAACTTTTCACCTCTGCGATCATGACAGTAGCGATTTTGTCATACAACAAAACTCGAACAGGTGGATAATGCGTTATTTGAGAAACAATTTTTTCGAACTTTGGACTTGAACTTGCTGCGGATCGAACATCCTGACAACAATCTTGATGATTTTTGCAGTGAGTCAGCTGTGGTGGCTCTCGACTGCGATGTTGGACTGCAGCATTTGCGATCAATTGGACTGCAGAAACTATAATAAACTGTCCTGCAGCAGCAGCGATCAGCTGGACTGCAGTGATTGGAAACAAAACTGGAGCAAGCCATGTTGCAGATCGAACATCCAGCAACAATTTTGATGATGTTTTTGCGACATCTTTCACCGTGGATCGAACGTTCTTGCGGGGGTTTCACCAGTCTTAATAGTGATTTTTCGCCATGTAACGTGCAGCAGATCGTACATACTACCAATAGTTTTGATGGTATTCTACCCCAACTTTTACAGCGGACCGATCATTTTGGCAACATTTTCATCAGACTTCGTAGTGATGCAACTTCAGTGGTTTCAGAAGGTTACAGTTTCAGCAAATCTCGAACCTCGAATCTGGATAGCAGTAGTTGCGATCAACTTGATTGCAGTATCTGCGATTACATGGTCGGCAATAACTGCAATCATCTGGACTGCACCAATTGCGAACAGACTAGACTGCAACAGTTACGTTCAACTGGACTGCAACAGTGATTTTCAAGCCGTCCAAACTGCTTTTCGACAGACATGATTTGAAGCATTTTCTACAACTTTTCTCAATGGGAAAACACGATTCCTTATCGTAAGTCCCCTTAGTCGGCGCCAATATTTGTACCCAAAATTACTTTTGGGCACGAAACACAATGAAATTGATTATTTTCTGTGAATTTAGGGCTAGGAGATGATTTGAAGAACAAACAACGAAACAGAGGTTTAACGTAGTTCGGCATGGCTGCCTACCTCCACGGGTGAATCCCCTTGGGGAGTAATTTTTCATTCATAATTTGTATTACATGATATGTTTTTCTTTTCGCTCCTACTGGATACCCCCCCCCCCCCACCCACCCACCCACTCTGACTTATGCTCCTCCCTATTTATATCCTTTTGCATCTAATTTTCAATATTCACTTAAATGGCATGAAACTGCCCATTTATGCTCCCATCATGAATTCTGCATGAAACTGCCCCTTTATGCCTTCATCATAAATTCTGCATGAAACTGCCCCTTTATGTTTCTATGATAAATTATGCATGGATGAAACTGCTGGAATCTGCATGGATAAAACTTCTGGAATTCAATGGCTGAAACTACTGGAATTCAATGACTGAAACTGCACATTTATGCTTTCATGATAAATTTTGCATAAATGATGGCTGGTAGTAGTGGTGGACATTTGTTGGCGGAACAGCTGACTGCACGGGTAGGGACTGGCTTGATGGTTGTGAGCATGATGGCTGGCGATGTGGACGGAAAGTTGGTTGGCGCATGGTTGGAGAGCTGGTTGGCGGTGTGGAAGGATCTTGGTTAGTGGTGGTTTACGCATGGGTAGAAAATTGGATGGCAGTATGGATGGAGTCTGGTTGGCAGTGAGGATGAGTTTTCGGCTGAGAATTGGTTAGCAGCATTTCCGGCTACAAGACTGAAAATTGGCTAGGGGTGCGACTGACTTCGATAGTTGACCGACCGTTAACTTTGACCATTGACCTTGATCGGATGTTGACTTTGACAGTTGAACGACTTTGACCATTGATCGGTCTGTGCAGACTGGTGGGTTGCCTTGGTTGACTGGTTAGCGGGCTTGGATGAGGAACAAAAGATGATTCAAGTGTCGATTCGGCCCATTAAGTGGTATTTTTACTTATGTAGCATAACAAGTATTAATCGAATTTAGTTCAGAACCTACCGAAAATGGAGGAATAGTCTGCTTCATAATTTTCATGGTCCCAGAAAATCATTGTTTTCATGAAGTTTTAGTTCGGACCAAAGTGGGGTAATTTGCCCCGTCCATTGGATCCGATCTTTCAGTGAGGTAGCATTTCCGAAACGTAGAATCCAAATTATCAAGGCTGCTAATGGGTATCATATTACTTGGGGTGTACTAATATATATAGGACAAAAAACTTTTTGCTTTTGGGTTGGTACACCCCCAAGCAAAATGGTATCCCATTAGCAGTCTTGCAAATTACTAGTTGTATAATCCAAATTACTAGTTTCGATGAATGTTAAATAACTCACACTAAGGTAGCATTTCAGAAATGTATAATGAGTTTTATATGACTCAATATATAGAAGAATACAGACTGTCCATGTGATGTTTAGGCCTCCATTAATTCCTATACAGGTGGACCTCGAGGGAGTTATGATCATCAGGACATCTTTGGGTCCATGAACTAACGCTGAAATCCTCAAATTTTCTTCTGAAGTTTTACTAATGCAATAATGGACCAAAAGTATCGTCGGTTCTGTTCTTACGAGCCGACTTAGTGAAAGAAAGAGTGTCTCACATATTAAAATAAAATAAAATAGTTGGATCAATGATCAGTTCCATAGTTCAGTTCAGCAGCAGACAGCAAGAGCATATGGGAAAACCGAAAAGCCATGCATTATCTATATTTATTTGATTCCGAAGTACATTTCGCATTGGATTATTTTAGGATAATTATTATTAGCTTAAACAGTTTAGTTAATCATAAATTGATTATGCTGCTTTCCTAAAACCAATAACGATTGGTTCCTCCCCATCATTGATCAAAGCAAAACGTCTACCTCCTTCAGCATCTCTGTAAACCCCAACCTCTTTACAAAGGACTTTGCAAAATTTACAAACACTAGGACAAAATTTTAGCCTATAATTATTTGGAAAAACACCATCTTTCTCAATTTTAAACCAATTACGAGTTGTTTGAGGACTTGGGTTTCCTTTGACTCCGTTCGTCTCTATAAACCATCTACTTACCGAATTATCAAAATCTGCCAACCTCCAGACCTTGGAATATTTTGGACAGATAGAAGTAGCACCAGAGTACTCGATATTGATATCTGTTTCAGTACGGATTACTTTTGCTTTTGGATCCACGGATGTAAACGTTAATGGAAGTCCGGTTGAGACTTCACGTTGTGACTGAACTACTTGACGTGGACATTCAGTACCATTTAGGTATAAACCTAATACAAGTCCGCCACCAATGTTATTAGGTATTATATAGTATTTGACCCCCTTCCGAAGTGGTTTCCCGTTGTTTTCATTTACAACTTCCGGTGCAGATGAAACCGAAGAAAATTGGATAGATATGGCTAAGGAAATGAGAGCAAAAGTTAGAAGAAGGAAAGTAGTAATAGTTCTCATAGTGAGTAGTGAAAATATATGATGATGGAAAGTTTAGTTAGTTGAAGTGAAGAATGAGGTGAGGTTTTGTTTTCTACTTATAGCATGGGAAGTCAAAGTTGTGTCATTAAAGATCAAGATGTAGTTGATGCATGGGGGTGTCTGCTGGGGAAAGAGGTTGAACACAAAAGTCATTTATTAATGGAACCACAAATAATCCAAGGCTGCTAATGGGGGACCGGAATTAGCGGGGTACCGTTTGAGTGATCCGACGGCCAGAATCGAATATAATTATTTTGTCTCATATGAAATGGTATCCCCTGCTAAATTTCGGTCCCCCATTAGCAGCCATGAAATAATCTCCAACGGGATAGTCATCACTCCTCCTTTAAAAGGCTAAGTCATATGAGCTCCCACGTTGAACTGTGATTGTGACACCCATCTCAAATTAAATTAGATAAAAGCTTTCAACTACAACAATTCTGGAGAAGACAAGTGTCGTAACGTTATTGGTCGAAGATTTTTTTTTTTTAAACACCCCCTTAGTAGAGAAAGTTATTGGTCCAAGCCCCCTGATAAAACCGTTGGCAACCGTTAGTCGAAACGTGAGTGTACAAGACTTGTGTGTTGATTTAAACCTAATTAAACAATTACACCGGGTTTACACCAAATACTTAACTGGACGTTAAGTAACACCGTCAATGTAGACGAAACTCCCGTGAAAAACTACGAGATTTCCTCTTATTCTCTCATTCAACTGAAACTGTAAACGAGAAGAAATACAAATCCCGGCTGAAATAGATGGAGAAATCGAGAGACGAAAATAAATAAAAGTCGTGTCTGATTGAGATTGCGAAATAGATTGAGAAATTGGGAGACGAAATAGGAATTTAAAAACATATTTGTGAGAGAAAGAGTTTGTTGCTGTTGTTAGATGGAGAGGATTAAGAAATAAGGGCTTGGTTTGATTATGAACAAGGAACAAAGAATGAGAAGAAATTGGTGGAGTATTGTCTAACATCGAGTTTCTTTTTATTGATTTTGACGATTGGATATGTACTCGCTTTTCTTTTTATATAATCATTTTACGCAATTGGGTTGTTATTGAGCTAAGAAACCAGGTTAGAAAGTGGGTTTGCTGCCATCGATCGCAGATTATCAACAGAGACGGATAAAGAGATTAGCAGGCATATTCGAGTCTGCAGAAGATCGGAAAGGATGGGTTGTCCTTGAACTCGAGTTTCATAGGTTTTTGGTGGAGTATTGCAATTAGAACAGACCAAGTTTGCTGCAATCAATGTGGGGATGGATCAATGAGATTAATGGCTGTTCTTGAGAATTTGTGAATGTTTAGAAACGAATCCTAAACTCAAAGTTATTCAGGTACAATTCAATTCCCTACAGGAAAAAACCTAAATTATGAATTTTGGTTTGTTGTTTTTGAGAAAAAAAATCCAAATTTACAATTTGGGTTTGTAACACCAGGGTTATGTATTTGATTTCTTTGTAGGCAGGTTCGGCATTGTTTATATTTCGAATCAATAAACCTGTTAGTAGTCCTGGTGTCACTTAATTTGTTGAAATCTGTAGGGCTGCTGGGATTGGTTATAGGAGACAACGAAACCACTTGCAAAGCCAATTGCAATGGAATGTGGTAAGATCCAATATTGGGGAGAAGAGTTTGGAAGAATTAGAAAACTAAATCTAAAAATTCAGGTATCACTCTCTCAATCATGTATTATCTCCTGTTGATGTTGGTGGTACCATATGGACTTACTGCATAATATTTATAGCAATACTTTGGATGGTGTTAGGTGATAATGGGTCGATCTTCTCACATTTGGGTAAGTTGTTGCTGTGACTGTGGTTGGTACAAATGACACTCTGCGTTTCATGAAGAAAATATTAGACTTGGAATTGGCATTGCTCTGTATTTTAAGGCAAATAATATTGACCACCATGTTGCCTTCAAGGTACTTTATTGGTTGCTTACCAGATGAGACTTAAACTCCTTCAGTTGCTTGAGGGATATTCACCCAGTACCCGAATTCAATGGGTCATATATATATATATATATATGATCAATGCTATTATTGTTATCTCTTTACTGGTGGAAAATATGATGTCATTGTGTCAAGGGTGGACTTGGTTCCTACATGCATACGTCTGCTTCAATATAATGAGGCAGAAGGACGGATAGTTGCTGCCAAAAGAAAAATGGGTATATTTCCATCTTTCTTAAAGATTTCAATAATTGTGAAACAAATCATGACCTAAAACGTAGGGTTTCATTATTGGAAACTGATATTACTCGCTGATATCGTTGAAGGATAATTTCAGGTAATGCATGGATATCAATCTTCCCTTCAAGAAAAGTTAGCAGTCCTTAAAATCGTAGATTCAATTGCTTAGGATTTTCGTGGATTGGTTTCTTAAACTATAATAGTTTGTTATTTTTGAACCTTTTTTTTTAGTCACCCACCATTTATTGATTTTGATAGTAGAAACTACATCTGGCCACAATATCGGGGTCGTTCACAGTGTATCATCAGCTAAGAAACATAACACCTTTCCTTTATTGAGAAGTAACTAAACTCAATCTAGCTTCTTCAACCTTAATGATCAAACCGCGCGAACCTACCCCGAAACTGTTGTGATGGTGAGACTCTTAACATCAACCTTAATTCATGAATTGTGCTTACAGTACTAAATAAGAACAGATTTTGTTGATAATTTTGTTTCTTCACTTGCCAACTTTGGGATTGTATGAGACGAACCAGGTATGATCTTTATTTTAGTTTCTTTTGATTACCTTGACCAACATCTAATTGTAATAGTTCTATTTTTGGGTAGATTACAGTTGGGACCCGACACTCTTTTCTGTCATTCCATACATCGTATATGAGTTGTGAAGTTCGCATCGGCTGACATCGCAGTTTACTACTGTCAGTGGTGGACAATTCTACAGGTTATGGGTAATGATGTTGAACCTAACATCAATAGCAAACATGCAAGAAACACTAACCATACCAAGGTTGATGCAGGGGCACATTGTCCTTCTTTAGGGATATAGTTAATTAGGAATGTCTTATGATTTAGGGACGTTTTTAGTTGTTTCCATATTTAGTTTAGGGTTTCTTTGTTCAGTTTTATCTTTCTAGTATAAAGAAGCGACTAGGTGTTCTTTTAGATATAGACTTTGATTATGATATTTTGTTAAGCTTTAATCTGCGGATTATAAAAGAGTAATGGTTTTTTAACCTAGACTCAATTATCTACGTTCTATTGTTATCAATCATATGTTCTATTCGATTATCTTTGTTCTATTTTCCCTAGTTTTCTGTTTTAGTTCCTAGAACTGCATCAGTTGGCGCTAGAAACAAAACCCACCAGCAAACCCTAGTTTCTACAATGGTAGGTAGAGATAGAGGTGGTGGTAGAGGTATTAGATACATAGATTCTACTGAGTCAATAACTTCGATTGAAGACATGTTGCGACAGTGACAGGGACGTGCGAAAGCTCGAATGGAGATACCGAAGAGCTGACGCAAACCTTTAGATTCACCGAAAGGAGTTTCTGAAGAAGATGAACACATAAAGGTCGATGAGAATCGTCGTTATGTTGTTCATGAGAATCCAGTATTCTCAAAACACACCCCTTTGTATTCACCGGAAGGAGGATCAGAGGACGAACACGCGTTTAATGAAAATACTTTTCATAACCGTGTTTTTCATGAATCACATCATGGAAACTTAGAAAACAAATTAATCAGAACCTTTAACTTGAACACCAGACGGGTGAAAGTTGAAGTGGATGATATGGATGGAAGATTACATGCTAAAGATTTCCTTGATTGGGAGGCCAGCATAGAGAAATATTTTGAATGACAGCCTATGACCGAAGCTCGTAAAGTAAAGTTTTCCAAGTTAAAGTTGAAGGGGTCAGCCCTACAATGGTGGTAAAATCTACAAGAACGACGTAAGAGGAAAGGCAAAGCGAAAATAAACACCTGGGTTCACATGAAACAGAAGTTGCGCAAACAATTTCTGCCACCAGATTACACAGTGATGACGCATAAGAAGTTTCAGTTGCGCCAACGTGACTTTAGTAAGAGCACAAAGGTAACCAGCACATCAACAACATCTGCTCGGATTACAAACAGAGTGCACAAGAAAGAAGTTCACGTTATTGAGGCTAATAGTGACGAAGACACGTCGGGGGAGCGGAAATATGGTGAATTTGTCATTTGAGAGCTGAAATATGGTGAATTTGTCATTGAATAGCCGAGATACGATGAATCTGAGAGTGATGACAAAGTCATTATTGATTGGGACTTACCACCAGTATTCAACAGCGATAGTCGTCCAGAAGTTGAAGAAGAAGTTATTCTTACATCTGCCGGTGTTGATACTTTTATCGGTGAAGAGGCAAGCATTGTAAGTGTTCCAATAAACCAAACTCAATTGGTTTACGAGAATCAAACTACATATACAGTAGATGACCTTAGTTTGAGATGTCAAGCTTTATGGACTGTGGACAATCGTAAGTTAAGATCGGAATCTTATAAACAAATGGAAGAGGCTTGTCGTAAAGAAACCAGTGGGGAAAACTATGTAAGTAAAATTCGTGGGAAAATTTTCATGAACAGTGGGAGGAATGTAATGGCGCAAGATTTATCAAACTATGTGAGTATTCCACTACCATGTTATGAATCTTCTATTCATGCAACAACTCAAGTTTCGTGTATGATAGAAAATATGACGAGTTCAGACTTGTATAAGAGAATTGGTTATCATAAGGAAATTTGTCTATAAAACTATATAAGTAGAGTTCGAGGGCGAGTTTTCTCTAACAATGGGAGGGATTCAGTTACTGTAGATCCCTTTGCAAGAGAATTTTGTTACTTAAAAGAGCGTGTAAAGAATTGTGATCAGTTGGTACCGAAAGGTAAGATTTTCAGTTGGTGATAAATAATCTAGACATGATCAAGTCGCACCAAGCCCAAGATGTCATATCATCAAAAAATGCTGATGTTTGTTTTTCTAAAGTTGTGACTACTGTTATGAAGGCATCAGATTATGACGATCAGCGTATGCTGACATAAGACGTACCCTTCACGAGGTGTGTGCAATCACCAACAAGAAGAAGAAAGTGGTTCTGGAAGTGTCTTCAGTTATTAGTAGATATTTGATACTTGACATAGCCGAAACATTGAAGAATGAGTCACTTTCAGTCGAATGTATTCACAGTGAGAATAGCCATGAGTTGTTGAATGGTTGGGATTTGATGAGAGTTTTTGTATCTGACATTCAGAACTTAGGTTTGTGGAATATTACTAGGTTGGTGATAAATAATCTAGACATGATCAAGTCGCACCAAGCCCAAGATGTCATATCATCAAAAAATGCTGATGTTTGTTTTTCTAAAGTTGTGACTACTGTTATGAAGGCATCAGATTATGACGATCAAAGAAAGATAGAATGTGGAGTAAGGAAGATAGTGGTAGCAACTGACATGATTGACACTGTCACCACCACTAATGATGCGGCTTTTATTTTTGATCGAGGAATGTCAAAACAAAATATGGAGGTGACTGATCTCACATTAGCGACGTTGAACCAAGCCAACATTCAGGAGTATCCCATTGAAGAAATACAAATGTATGACATTATCAAGAAACTCCATGTTAGCTTTATCAACTTATTGAAGGGCTCTGGAATCAGTATCAAAAGATATGCTCTTGATTTTCTTTGTGGGTTGTGTGTTGTTGAAAGGTTATTGGAGTATCTTAGTTCTGCATACAATACAACACGCGAAGATGAGGAGCAAAAGATTACTGTTCTTGCAGGGAAGCATAATTCCAGTCCATCTTGTTGGTTACCAATGAGGAAAACCTATAGTTTTATGCTACAATAGTTGTTAGAACTAGTGACTATTCTCTTAGAGAGTTTGGTCATCTTTTGGATAGCACATCTGATTGCAGTCCTAAGTAACCCAGCACCTGTTGTTGTTCTAAAAGTATTAGATGTGAAGGAACGATTAGTGACCAGCGAAACTCAAAAGCTGGGTAAGGTAACTTTTCTAGATGTAACCAGTAATCAGATTATTGGCAAGTACAGAAGGGCGACAATTTCTAATCGACAGTATAAGGAACTACAGGGAAGAGTTCAAATCATGGATTTTGTTTTTGATCGCGGCAAATCAAAACAGAAACCATATGAAAATAATAAGTTGATTAGGGTGGTTATTCTAACTGTTGGCATGAGTAATTTGCAGTCCATAAGGACAACAAACGTTGAACAATTGGATCAGAAATTACTAGCAAAACAAAGGAGAAATTGGTTGCTTAATTGTCGTGGTTCGACAGTTAGCTCGGACTGGAGAGTAGCATGTGTTGCATACCGAAGCAGGGTGATGGAATTAATTATTGAAATTAGCATACCTAAGTCGGGAATCATAAATGAAAATTCGGGGTTCGTATTTGATCTTGGGAAAGCAGCGCGGATATCCTATGACAAGGAAAACCTTTCTTGCTTATTGCGCTTCTGGATCTCTAAAGATGAAAATGTTGTTTTTGACCGTGGGAAATCAGCTGGATGCTACACAAGGGTACATGAAATGAGAACAAGGTGACATGTGCTAGAATCTGTTGAGGCGCTCTCGTCCGGAGCCGAGAAGTCTTTCAACCGGGAGTGATTGATGCAGGGGCATATTGTCCTTCTTTAGGGATATTGTTAATTAGGAATGTCTTATGATTTAGGGACGTTTTTAGTGGTTTCCATATTCAGTTTAGGGTTTCTTTGCTCAGTTTTATCTTTCTAGTATAAAGAGGCGACTAGGTGTTCTTTTAGAGATAGACTTTGATTATGATATTTTGTTAAGCTTTAATCTGCGAATTATAAAAAAAGTAATGATTTTTTAACCTAGGCTCAATTATCTACGTTTTATTGTTATCAATCATATGTTCTATCGATTATCGTTGTTCTATTTGCCCTAGTTTTCTGTTTTATTTCCTAGAACCGCATCAAAGGTAGTCTTTGAGTTAAAAATGTTTTTGTCCGTTTAATTGTGGATCTAAGTAATGAAAGAGTGGGCCGGATTTTATTTTTTTTGAGAAGATTTCAGCATACACCATCCTAGGAATTAGTCTTACTGGGAGAAATTAGTATACACTTATTCCTAGGGCTGAAACAGACTATATAGCATAGTTCCCCACATCCACTTCCTACATAAGCAAGATCATTTGCATATATATCTGGTGCGTCGAACGAGATCATTTTATAATGCATGGGAAGAAGCAAACGATTTCTTTGGTGAAGCAGCTGCTCTGTGTATAACGTTTTAGTGTGGATCAAGGGTATAGAAGATTCCAGTGGAAGACATTTTGTAAAGCTCTGAAGTGATTCTTCTAGGTGATACAAATATATCTACTGTTTTTATTCACGCTCCAGCAACGATAGTGTCCAATACAATTGTCAACCTATTGCCAACTTTAAATTGTTCTTTTTTTTTTCCGAAAAAGATTCTTCTAAGTGATGCATATTTAATCTTTTTCTTAATTATGCAACTGACTTCTTTCATTGGTTATACTTGGGTTAAGTGCATTTTTTGTATTTATGCACTGTATTTATGTATTTCATTTATTGATTTTGTTAATCATGCAAAGTTTGTTAAACTAAGAAGAGAATTGGGACCGGCGAAGCCGAGCCAAGCATGCATTGGGACGGCCAAATCAAAAAATTATAAGCATGTATCGGGGCGAGGCGAAGCCGAGCTACACCAGATCAAAAATCCTAAGCATGCATCGGGAGGGGACGAGACAAAACGGTTATCTGGTCGGCCCGGTGCATAACACGGGCACAAAATCTAGTTAGATTTAGATAAAGGATGACTTTATCTTCATAGTTTATAGAAACAACCGGAAGGGCCCCTGGTATTTACCATAGGTCAAAAAGATGAGTGTTCCTTTTTTCTAAGAACCTTAATCTGGCAAAAGACTAGGCTGAGCTCTATTATTATTATTATTATTATTATTATTTTTTTGACTCAACAAGGACAAAATATGAATTAAAAAGACAGCACTACCACAAAACAGTGGCAATACTGTATAGTAAAAAAATAATAATACAAACTCTCAAGACTATCTGAGAAACAAAAAAACTAAAAGAAAGACAAAAAAATGGCTAATGAGATACTAAAATCCATCCCAGTTTTACAAAACCATATTCGTGTTCTAGTGGCGTGTTTGGTTGGAGTCAATGGAATCTAATGACTATTAAGAATATGATTCAAAAAGTAAGGGAATTCAATATCCATTGGATAGTGTGTTTAAGATTCCCCTTTTAGGAAATAAAATTTGTGGAAATAAAATTTCACTCTCACCCTCCAAATACTCCAATGATCATTCCCAATTTTAGACAGATGTCATTATGATACAGTACTAAAGTTATTATTAGGTGATGATATTAGCGATCTAAATTTGAAACTTGTCAGCATCGAGGTGGGGAGATTTATCATTTTTTATCATTCCCAATTTTAGAGGAGCCAGGAAAAATAATGAGTTGGCATTGAAATGTGCATGGTCGCAAAAACTAAAATGATCTTGGGATGCATTAGATAAACTCCTTCGAAAAAGACCTCTTCAAATATGGTATGGTTGATTTTATAGACCGCTTGTGATACTTTTTTTTTCTCTCCTTTTAATATAATATAGGAAAGAAAAGCTTTCATTAATTTTTAGACATAAATATATGATAGATTATAGAGATTCAAAAAACAAATTACAAGAAACTGGTCGGGAGTCTAGCAACAAGCTGAGCTCCCACCCCCTTCTGAATAGCAAAACATATCCTGTGGAAAAGTAAACTACCAATTTTGCCGTTCATGGTATGGCTTGACAAATAATTTTTAAGCCTCTTTAACAGGACAAACGCATCATCATTTAGTTCGCCTAAGGTAGTGAAAGCAAAAGTACAAAAACCGTAACCATGAGCCAAACACATGTCTAAGTATTTCCTGCATTTGCGGGTAACCGCATTGGAGATTGCTTGACCAGGTATAAAAGTACGAACCCCGCCACCAATAAAAGGTGAGACACCCGTCACATCGTAGCACACATCTTGACCGTTCTCCCAGTTATAAACAAGAACGTCTGCCTGTCTTCGATCTCTATCGTTATCTGATAAAAATCCCAATGCAGCTTCTTTGGTGATATGAACTCCAGATTTAAAACATATATCCGCAAGCACATCTCGCACTAAATCATGCCGAAATTTGATTCCAACGTCTTTAGAACAGTGCAACGCGTGATCGCCAAAAGTATCCATCCCTTTGCCGCAACTCGGACAAGTACTATCTTCCTCAAAGAGTGGTATACCTAATCTGTAGCACAATATGGAAGCAAACTATCTCGGTCCCATGGACTGGTTGAGCCCACTAATGGGGATAGCCATCAAATAGTCTTGTGCATGTTCGGCTTTGTTACATTACCACAAAACCGCGTCTCTCTTAGTGAACCGAAATTTATCCGGCATCTTCTTCATTACGACATCAAAGTATGGTACTGCCAAGGTCTGCATGGGATGGGGGGCAGTGTCATTGATGTTGAGGTTTGAATGAGATAAGCCACATACCTGTAAGTAATCGTGTAGGGCATGTTGGGAGATGAGACTTGACTCCGTGACATTAGATTTCTGAAGAATAGCACATTGCAGTCGGCGTGTCTGAATTTGCGATGCTAAGTAACATTAATTGATGGTATCATTCATTGTATAGATGCCTAGACCACCACATTTAATCGGCAATGTTGAAATACGCTGTTGAAGCAGACCGAACCCTGCACCATCCGCCGTGATGAGTTGTCTCAAGTATTGTATTAGATGAGCGTCAAAGTGATTTTTAGGTTGTTGTAGAGCAACTGGATCAATGGTGCGCATCGTAAAGTATAACCTTGATACCGCTGTACAGTCTCGCAATAGTAGCAGTTCACCCTGCGGATCCTTTAGCTTCCCAATAGCCTTCATCAGGTCGACTGTTTTCTTCACTCTAGACATTATCATGTCACTGTAGAATTTCATGTCCAAGCTCACTGGTGCCCCAAGTAGTTTGACACCAAGTGAAGGTCTACCAATGTTTCTTGGAAACACTCCATCACCCAAACTTCTGCTGTCATGTGTAGGCCAGAATAGCTCCGTTTTGCTGACATTTAGATGTAACCCTCTACTATTACCATCACTTTGTATAATGTGTAAAGCCTTGGATACTTCCAATGTGTCACCAATAATGGTGTCGTCATCTAGATACCATGCGTGCAGATCCAAGTTGCACTGAGTTGCTATTTTCTTCACTAATGGATGCAATTCCAAAGAAAAAAGCAATGGCCCAAGGGGGTCTCCCTGCTGAACACCCTTAGCCGAAGATAGAGTGGTATTGTTATAATATAGTAATGGTGGTGAGGCGTAGCAAAATTCCACCCACTTAGAAATAGAAGGACACTGGTTCCTCACCTCTATAATGATGGTTGTCCTATCAACTAAATTAAACGCATTTGCAAAATCAATCAATCAACAACATCGAATTACCTTGTAGATGTCCTTTTGTCTCCAAAAGTATGGTAACCGAGTGCAGAATACCTTCTCTCCCATAAACCATACCAACACCAAATTGATAGTCTCCCAAAAATTCTTTCATGTCTTTACTCACTGAAGAAGCAGATAGTTTTGAGACCAATCTCCTCCAAATAGTACCCAATGCAATGGGGCGGATGCCTCCACCCGGCTTTAACAACGGAGTAATAGGTGCGCTAGCTATAAATTCACCCAAAGCTGTCGGGAAATGACCAAGAAGCCAAAAATTAACAATTGCATTGATCGAATGTAACATATCCTCTGCGACTGCCGCTGTAGGACCACTCATGGCATCCAAAAGGTGTTGTGCGCGCAACCCATCTCTTCCACAAGACGTTCCCCTAGGAAAGCCCTTCAAGGCATTTAAAACTGCGCTGATACTCACTGACGCTGCAGCAACTTAAATAGGTTCTGGAGGAATGATGGGAGGAGGGGCATATGGGTGTTTTTTCTGTAAGTCCAATAAAGTATCAGCATTCATAGGTGCCAAGCCATCCGAAGAAATGACCCTAATTGCCGCATTATAGTGCCCCTGACTCAACTTTTTTCTACAAGCTTGAAGGTTGACAGCATCTTGTGTCTTTTGCTTGCGTTGATTTCCTACCGGTTTAGAATTTGTGAACCCCAATATTTTTTCCACCAAAACAAGACATCTGTTAGGCTCACACCATGTCAAAAGAGCCTGGTTGATGGAAGCAATCTGCAACCTCTTCCTAGTGTCGTATCTCTCTTCCAAGGTACACTTAGGGGTGTACAAATTGAGGGTGCAATTTGGCAATAGAATTAAGTGTATCCAAGAAGATAAATCCCTAGGCTTTTGAATTACCTTATCAATTGCCGCCTTTAGAGTCCGAGAAAATTTGAGTCTGAATTTTGGAGGAATGCTAGAAACTGTCCGTATTTGTTTAAGAAAAATCTTGCTGAGTAGATCCAACGATAAGCCAGTCGATGTAACACTGACCCCTCCTCCAGAATCAGACTCATGGGTACCGATTTGTGGATTCTCAATGCCGTGAATGAGAAAATCAGCACCCCTCCCGTTTGACGGTCTTGCCTTAATATCACCAGGGTGACGACGGCAAGGTCTTATCCAAGCATGAAGGAGCATACATTGGGTGCAAAGCCACATCTGCATATGCTTTAACTCTCTCTCCCAAGTACCAAAAACATCAGGAATACGGTGTAATCTCTCCCTACAAATAACCCTTGCTTCTTCAGTTGCACAGTGCTTGTCATGTAGATGTTTACAGAGAGAGCTCTTTGCAAAACCTCTTCCATTCCCATTATCATTACACCCGTCAAATTTTCTGAAAGGGCAATGGAATAAAATGCCCTGTGATTCTTGTGCATTTGTGTTATGTAATGATGGAGAAGATGTTTGGCCATTGTGTTGGATGCGTACATCACCTTCTGCTGCTGCGTGAATCCTAGTTGCCGTGAAGGAAGAATTTCGGGGGTAGGCATTTCCAAAAACCTAATGAAAGCCACTGCAAGTGATAGCTTAACCTGACAACCAAATATGTTATGCCAGTAGTTCAGACAATTCGTCGAACACTTCAACTGTACTTTGTTCACTGAGATGTTTTACAACAAAACCCCAGTGAACCACCTAAAATTGCCTTCGTCACCTGCTATAATTAAAACAAGAGCAACCCTTCTAACCCAATACTGATTTTAGTCTACCAACAAAGATCAAAGTTGACCGACGCAAAATCCAACACCAAACGAAAACCAAATCAGCTGATAATTGAAAACCAAACCGTGGAGATGTTGAGACCTAGTTAACAGATAAACAGAATCACGGGGAACAGAATCGCAGTAAACAGAATCACAGTAGCTTGAATCAAAAGATATGGAGACAGAATCACAATGACAGAATCACGTTTACAGAGTCACGACCACAAATTCACGTTTACAGAATCATGTTTACAGAATCACGTTTACAGAGTCACGACCACAATTTTAGTTACTGTAGCAAGCAAAAAAATCGCCAGGAGAGAGAAACATCCAACATCCAATTGGAATGTTCCCCGTGATAAAAAAATACTGAAAGTTCTTCTCTAATGGGAGTCTTCAACCATTTAGGCAGAATATCCTATCGACACCCTACTTGATATAACCGTTTGTTTGTTTTTATTTTTGATAGGTAAAGAATTCGGTACTGGCGAGTATCGAACTCAGGTCACTAGTATCATCTTGTTTGGAGGTGTACCAAACTCTTACTAATATAAAGAAAATAGCTCTTTTTGGTAGGAGACTCCCTAAATTACTTAATTACTTAGTTGTCCCTATTTTCTATATATTTACATAATTACCATTGTTTTTAAAATAGATCAAAAAATTTAAAAACTTAATATCTTTCAAAATATACACCGGATTTTTTTTAAAATTTATATATTTGAAAATCTCTTTCAATTATCTACGTTATGAGTACAACTAAGAATGGTAAATTTTTGTTTTAGAAAAAAAAAATCATGGCTTTCAAATTTAGTATTTTCGGATGAGTAAAAATTCAAGCATGTGCATCGCACATGTGTCCTTACTAGTACAATAGAAACTCTATAAATTAATACTGTCGGGACTACCAAAAATTATTAATTAAGCGAGATATTAATTAACCGATAAATTAATAAGTATTAATTTATATATTAATTAATATCTTATTAACTTATGGATAAATTTATTATCAAATAATTAGTTTCTATATAAATACACTGCCACACCATATCTTTTTTTATCTCATATATAATCACAATATCAATATCAAATTATATTCTTATGAACATAGTTGGGCTATCGCAATTCAATGAATGTCGATGATGTCCTAAATTATCCGGAAGAAAATAAAGTTATGCAGTTGTTGACTGATGAAGAAATAATTGAGAGTGTCATGGGAATTGATAAAGATGTGGAAGATGATGATTAAAGTTCTTCACTAGAGCCCCCTTCGCGAAACGAGGCTAGTAAAGTGGCAATCACACTGAATAATTTCTTACTGAGCTATGAGAAAAACAACACCACAAATTCTTACGATGATAAGAAAAATTAGAGATGAGATTCAATGTGATATTGGTTTTAGCAAAAAAACAGAAGAGAATTGAATCATTTTTCAAAAGATCTTCGTAAATCATTAATGTATCGAATATATATAATGCATTATTAATTTATATTTCACATGGGGTCTATATAAGTGATAAAAATGTATTATCTTATAATTTTAGCGAATTATTAATTAGGCAAGTTGTCCACGACTCGAAACCGGCTAAAACTATTATTTAAGATAATTTATTAAATAATCGAGTATTAATTAAAGGAGTTTCTGCTGTACATATAAAATAAAATAGCTATTTCCTTTGGATCGGTACACCTCAATCAAATTGGCACCCCGCAGCCATGCTTTTAACCTGGTTTGTTCGTTTCCCATCTGGTTTGTTCGTTTCCCATCACCTCCCGCCAAGTTTTTCAATGCTTAAAGTTTGACTGGTGGGGTCAAGGTCAATATAAAACGCAATGAAAATTAGTCCGCATAAGAAAATAACTGCGTGGTTGACCATAAACCACAATGTGGTGCATAGGTGGTTATCGTAGTGGTGGACCGGGTGGCCATCCTTTTGTGTTACTGCCGACTTCCAATGCAAAATCATCTGGAACCAGGCTTAGAGGATTAGGATTATTTTTTTAAAAAGAAAACGAAGCTAGAAAGCTTTAATTGTTACATACTACGAGTATTAAGTTCGTCTCCAGTGGTTACAGTTTGATCTCCATTGATCTGCTGTAATAGACTATTGACTTCAGATCCTCCCCTTTGTTTTGAAATATTACAAGCCGAATAAAAGTTTGCTAAATTTAAGGCCAGATAGTTTTGAATAGAGTTTGTATTGCTCCAAGTTACTATCTCAAAATAATTCTCCCTTTCTTCCTTTGGTTGAAACCTTCTTTCAACTTTAGGACTTTGCCTCTTACGAAATATAGCTTCATGAACTAGGGTGTACGCCACAAAGGTTTGCCTCGTATAAAATTTTCTCGCGGCTCTCTTTCTTTTTGAGGAACATCACAGATTAGGTCTTTTATTCGCAAATTAATGAAATTTTAATCGGAATATAAATTTGAAAATTCGTAACTTTTCCCAATTTCTGCGAGCAAACAATATTCGTAAAATTTATCACGAAATAAAAATTTTGTTTTGCCACATACCTCATTTCCACGAGCAAACGTACTGATTACCTTCTTGTTTTATTATTTTCCTTCTTCTTTCTTCACAAATCACAATTCCTTATTATCATCGTAAATTTCTTGTATGATTATCATCGTAACTTTATTCTCTTTTTCCTTAATCCTCTGCCATTAAATCTTCACTTCTTTTCACAGCCTTTGCTCTTTTCTCCAATTTTCCTTCTTAGCAATTTTTCCTTCGCAAACTTCTACTTCGTATCGTAACATTTCTTTCCTCAACCCCAATCACCCTTGATAACTCCAATACCCTTCATATGAGGAAACTTTATGCACTGATGTAGAGTGGAAACGCCTAGAATTCCATGAAGCCATGGTCTTCCTATCAAAGCATTATATGGTGATTCGACATCAACAACGCAGTAATTAATTTCGGTTCGCATTCCACTTAATGGAATTCGCATGCTCACTTCTCCTTTGGGCTTGTTGGCGGTTCCATTAAAACCATAAATTCTGTAAGTAGAAGGTATTAAATCTGCATCTTTCCCCCCATAGTTTTGTAAGCACAATAGAAGAGGATATTGGTAACTTCCCGTATCAATCAAAATCCTATTAAGACCAATTGATTCTTCCTCCATATCATCTTCGTTTTCCTCCATATTCATGTAGATTTCTAATCTTACTACCAATGGATTATCATGTGCTTCACAACCTTCTGGAATTTCAGTGGCTTCAAAAGAAATTTCACGTTTCTCCCAATCTTCAAGTCGTGAAATTTTTGCGATGTTCATTACTTCCTTTCCTTCACCATCCCTCGCATATACCCTGCTTAACACATTATCATGAAAATCTTCTATGGTTTTATATGAATAAACAATGGAATTACAGAAAACATTCCTTGCTTTTGATCCCACTTCTATATGTAAAATTTCTTCTCCTTTTTCTTTTGTTGTGTTCTCCCTGCGAGTTATGACTGGAGCCTGTGGTAATTGTTGCGTGGCTTAAGTAAAAATTGATTTAGTTTTCTTGATCAATCATTCGGAAGATTATCCTCTTGATATTATGGCAATTATTTGTAGAATGTCCATGAAAATGATGATATGAACAAAATTCATGACTTCTTGGACCCATTGGTGGTTCCTTTCCCATGTTCCATGGAGTTGGTATATTCTATATCAGGATAATTGCTTGCCATATCTTTTCTACACTTGTATTCAAAGGTGGCAACTTTATCTCTTCCCTTACCATTCTTTGACCTCCTTGACCGTTGTTATAATTTTGTCTCCGGTTCCCTTGTCCAAAATAATTTTTTCCTTTGTCCCCCATAATTTTCTTGTTGTTGATCTAGTCTTGGAATTTGGTTATTTCCTATTCGATTATAAAAATTCTTCTCTCTATCATACTCTTCTTGATCTCTACTGCCCATTGCTACCATCTTTAGCTGGCTATCATTGATTTTCTTCTCTTCTGAAATTTGCGAAGAAGTTTGTGAGGATGTTTCGAAGTACTGCTACTACATTGATTATTTTGGGAAGTAAATTTGCTCCTCCTCTTGATTGCTAGTGTTTGTTAAATGGATATGACTCCATACTCTTTATGCGCCAAATTCTCGTTCTGTCATCATTATGGAATTCTTTCTTCTGAATATTTGAACATATAATTGTTCAGTTAAATCGCATTTTTTAATCAAGTATCTCTCATCACGCGCCCGCCATATCATTGCACATAGTCTTCCATCGTCTTACCAAATGCTTCAAACTTTCACCCACTCTTTGTTTTAAACCAAATACATCTTCAATACCAAGCCGTGAAGAATGATCTGTGATATATGCTCCAAGGAAAGTTGCTTGCAAATGAAATGACGTAATAGTCCTTTAAAGCTTCCCCCTGTTAAACTTGATGTGAAATACTTGCATAACAAAATCATGATTCTCCCATTGTAACATGCATCTTATGTATGCTTTAATGTGCTGAATAGCACATGAAGCCCCATCAAAGATACTGGTAAGTGTGGGCAAATTGCATTTTGGTGGAATTCCTCCCAATTGTACTTCTCTAGCAAATGGACAATTTGCTTCTATTGCTTCATCTAATTGCCTTCTATCTCCTCCTCTTCTATTGTGCTAATTCTCGAAAGATTCGTGCATTTGCCTCAGAATTCTCATCCATTGGTCTTTTTAATGCAGCTTCTTCTTCTACGTTCTTGGCTTCCTCCTTGCGATTCTTCGCATTCTATCATATTCTTCATTAATGTTTTCATTTGCATAATTTTGAAAATATCTTCTTTCTAAATTATCATAATTGTTCATTGCATAGCATCTTGGAATTCTTGTTCTTCCCTTTCTATTCTTCTCTTTTGCGAATATGAATTTCTTCTTCTTCATTTCTCCTTCTTCTTGTGATTTATTTCTCCTTGATTTGCTTGTACTTCGAGAATTTGGTTCATTCCTCTCCACTTCCGTTTGTTGGTTTACAATTCTTCTCTTAATTCTTTCATATCAATATTTTGTTTGTTGGCCTCTTCATGTCTTCTTACTCCATTCTCGTGATTGTTTTGATGTATTGCTTGTTGTCTCTTAGTTTCTTCCATAAGTTGTTGTTCTTCCTCTCGATTCTGATTAGGATTTGGTCTTGGCAAATTTCCCATGCTTTGTTTTTTTGGTATTAAAATGAAACGATTCTCTTGATTTCTTTCACCTTGATTCTGCGCTTGTTCTTGCATATCATTTTCATTATTGATTATCGGTGAATTTTGTCCTTCTCTTTCTGTTATAACATTTGATCTTGCAACACTTTGAGATTTCCTTCTTTGTAGTATCTCATTTTCCATCCTCAATTCTTGATTTTGTCTTGTTAAATTGGCACGTTTCTTGACTTCGATCATTCGTTCTTTTTGGATTCCTTGTCTCAATGTTTCTAACATCTCTCTTTCAAGAATTGTTCCTCCCATCAACCTCCCACCGATTTGTGGTTCTCATCTCCTTCTTCCGTGTATTAGTTCTCCAAGTGTGTATATCACTGATCATGATCTATTATTTGTTGAGCTTGAGATTACTTCTTCTCCTACTAGGTTCTCCTATTATAACTTATTCTTACAGTTAAGATGTGTTTCTTCTTCTTGTCCTTTAGATTGTTTTGAAATAATTACCCTCAATAGAATTAGTAAAAACTCAAGAAGTTCTTGATGATGAATAACAATTTTCTTATTAATGTTCTCAATTGATTACAAAGAAGTATCTAAATGGAATTAGAATAGTTAAATTTATTCTCTTTCCTAAGATATTTTCTAACACTCACTAAAAGAACCTCTCAAATTTTACATTTGAACTCCTATTTATAGTAAAACTTATATAGTTGTTGAATTGAATAGCAAAATTACTTCATCCTCGCAAAACTTCATATTTTTGCTACTTCTATTTCCTTTATTTATTACGATACTCGTGAACTATTATCTTGCGATATTCAGTACTTACAGCTGTAATAGACTATTAACTTCAGATCCTCCCCTTTGTTTTGAAATATTACAAGCCGAATAAAGGTTTGCTAAATTTAAGGCCAGATAGTTTTTAATAGAGTTTGTATTGCTCCAAGTTACTATCTCAAAATAATTCTCCCTTTCTTCCTTTGGTTGAAACCTTCTTTCAATTTGCTCAGCATGGATTCTCCTGGTCAGCTTCATTAGATTGCAAGAATTTGATTCAATCTTCATTCTGCTCTCTAACTCCGCAACCCAGTTGAACGTCTCTTGAGCAGTTTTCCTTTCAATCTCTATAATGCTTCCTTGAAGGTGCCCAATGCTTCTGGCCCCTGTGCAACCCCCTGTAAAGTCACGAAGGATTATCCCTATTCCATAACAATTCAAAGTTTCATTGAAGTGAAGAGCTGCATTTATTTTTAAAGTAAAAACTGTTGGAGGCAGCCATTGTAGTCTAAACTCCATGACTTGTATTTTAGCTTCCTTTCTGGTATAACCTATATGCATGGAGTTTTTCTTATCTTTTGCTTCAGCAGCCCACTTTATATTCATTAATTGATTGATTGATCTTATTATCTGATAAGCTGAGTTTCTAGTTTTATTGAAATTTATGTTACATCTTTCTTTCCAAACATGTCATAGTACTGTTATACAAAGTTCAGCCCAATCTCTCTTTGTATGGTTGTTTCTTCTTTTATCAAGAAGGTGGGATAGAGAAACATGGAAATCTTCAAAGCCTTCATAGACATCTATTGGATTTATTTTTAATTCAATCCAGACATGCATAACCAGAGGACAATGCATAAAAAGATGGGTTACGGTCTCCCTTTGACAATGACATATCTTGCAGATATCCTCTATCTAGTTCAGGTATTTTCCTATTTTTTCTCCTGTTGGAAGGATGTTGTGAGCAACTTTCCAAAGGAACAGCTTTATTGAGGGGCTAGTGTCTAAACTCCATACAACTTTCCAGTTCTTTTCCCCTCCATGATGATTGGTTCTGTTTTTTGTCAGCTCATTGTATAAGGTATTGACTGTAAAATTTCCATCTTTTGTTAGAGGCCATATGACTTTATCTTCCTGATCCTTGTTGATACGAGTGTTCCTTATTCTCCCAGCAGTTTCATTGTTGAAAAGATCTGAGATAAGAATTTCATTCCAATGAGTATGATTTACTATTAAATCACTCACTTTTTTGATGTTTTCTGGTGTAGTTGCAGAATATCCTACAACTACACCCTCAGTAGAATTAGTAAACTTAAGAAGTTCATGATGATGAATTACAATTTTCTTATTAATGCTCTCAATTGATCACAAGAAATATCTAAATGGAACTAGAATAGTTACAACTTTCTCTATTCTCTTTCCTATAATATTTTTTCACCTCACTAAAAGAACCTCTTGAATTTAACATTTGAACTACTATTTATAGTGAAATCTTTATAACTGTAATAATCTGCGAAGTATCGTAACTTATGATCGCAAGCTTATTTTATACTCGCAAATTTTCCATTCTTCTCCCGCGTTTCTTCTATCATCGTGTTATTTTGTGACACTTTCCTCTTATATTTGTTGCTATATTCGCAACCTAATATCTTACGATATTCGGTACCTACATCTTGCCTCTTCTCATGTCAGTTCTGCGAAGAATAAATGTCATGAGAACCTCTATACTCGTAAATTTAACATAGTTATCATCACCTGTTAGATTCGCAACACGTATTTTTCTCTTTCATTAAAATTTTGACACGTTTCGTAACCGTCCTTCTCAACCGTTCACGTCTAATCGCATTGATGAATTTTTACTTCCATCAAACTCTCCCTTCTTTATAAATACTATCTTTTTATTCTTTTATTCTATTCATCTTCTTTACTACACCTGCTTCTGCAATTTCTTCCTTTTTTCTCCTATTACGATTTCTTATCTCTTTCACTTCTTTTCCTCTCTGTTTTTCTATCTTTCATCCAATGGCTCCAAAGAAGAAAACTATAGAAAAACCTAATGCAGAGTTTCTTTGATAGAGATCTCGTCCTTTCTGAAATTGATGGTCATGATAATAAGTCCTCTCTCTGTATGGAACTCTTTACTGATCTCCATTGGGATGATCGGAAAGTTTTAGTCTCACGAGGCCAAATCCTCGCAGGTCTTCCTCTTCCTCTTTATGATGTCCATCTTCCTTTATTCTATGAAATTATCTCCCATCCAAATTTCTCATGAGCCATTTATCAATTGACTGGTGATTGCATTCGCATTCTGGTTGAATTCGCAACTCGCGCTGCTACTGGAAAATCTTTATATCCAATTGATCTTAGGAAACCTGCATTTAGGGATGTAGAAATTGTTGCTGCAAATTATACAGTCGACAACTTCTTCAAAAATTATACATTAATTCCTTCGAAGAAGGAAGGTAAGCGTTTGGGTGTTCGTCTTCATCGTAAAGCTGATATCGCAGAAGATGATCTTCTTATGCACGATATTGATTATGCCTCAGGAAATAATAAAACCCCTCGCTGTTCTCATGATGAAGATTGGTATAATTACCCTCTAGCATTATCGGGTTCTTACATTTCTGGGATAGTTGATCTTCCTGCGAACCTTCGTGATCGTAACTATCAACCTTGGGTCTTTTCTTGGCCTAACAAAGATAAAGATGTATGTATCTCCATCCCCTTACCTTCTTGTTATTTTTCAATTTGTTTTCAAATGAGATAAGAAACACTTTTATATGTATTCTAAACAATATATTGTTGCCTATGTTTCTTATCTTTATTTGAATTTATAGACTCTTCCTGATTTTCCTGGGACCGTTGCGAGTAAAGATAAGAACTCAACTTCTTATGAAATGCTATCCGTGAGACAAAGAACGCTTCATTCTGCGAAGAATACCAAACCTTCTGATGAAGAAAATACTCTTCGCAAAGGAAAGAGGAAGCTTGAGGATGTGATTTCTGCGAAGAAGAGGAAGAAAATCCCAACCAGTACTTACTCCAACGTGATTTCCTCTAGCAAGAACGTTGACGGAGAACAAAGTGATGAAGATGATAAATTTCCTGAGAAGGGTCTTAGCTATAATTCTAATACTATTTATGATAGGGGATATGATGATGACAATGATGAAGAAGATGAAGACTATATCAATGCAGAAACTTTTGAGTCTGCAATGATTCAAGTTTCTGAGGCTTTTCTCCACTCTTCTCGTGGGTTAGGAAACTCTCCTACTGCGAATGCTCATAAATTTATTGCGAAGGCTTGCAAAGTTCCCATTGTACTCAACAATAACTCACTTAATGGAATTTCAAGATTCGTATCTCCTGCTAAATTATACGCTTTGGTGAGTATGGTAAATTTCTTTTCTATTCCTTGTTTATTTCCCTTATTTCATTGATTTTTAATCCTTTTTATTTATTCAGGTTGGGAGGGTAAATTTCTTGCACTGCTTCATATTGGGAAAGGCGTCATTCCATTCTTTGAGAAGAAAACTTTAAGCCGTTGTAAGAAGTTAGAAATTGAGAATTCAAAACTTCGTCAGCAAATAGAGGATTTGAATATTGATAATGCGGAATTAAATTCCCGTTGCAAAGATAACCTACAATCTGCGAATATCGCAGATGGAAGTTCTTCCCTTCTTGAGGAGAATAATCAATTAAAGCTTGAAAATACTTCTCTTCGTAATGATAAGAAGCAATCAGAAGGTAAGTTCGTGTATTACGACTACTTTAACTCCGTAATTTTCTAACCAATTTCTTAATTCTTTCCCTTACTCTTTATTCTCTTATCCTGTAATTACTGCAGAAAATTATGCGAAGATGAATGATGATCTGAAAACTATTCTTGCCGCACGTAACCAGAAGATTCGTGATTTAAAATCTCAACTTCAAATTTCTCGGGATAATCATAATTTAAATATCAAGCGTTTCCGAGCTAAAATGACTCGCAAGATTTGTGAAGACAACCAAATTCCTCTCAAGAAGTATCAGACACTCCTTTCTGAAGAAATTCCCAATGATACCCCGTATTTAGAAATTTCTGATAGTGAAGTCAAGATGATATCTAGAAGAAGAAGAAAAAGAAGATAATTTTGATGAAGATAAATCATCTTCAAAATAGTTTTAATCCTTTCGTATATTTGCTTCCTTTTATCTTGTTTACTTGAGTACTGCACTTTTTAATCCATCAACAATTTCCTTTTGAAATTTAACTAGTACCAATGTCTTAATTTTGCGATGATAAATTGATGTTTAACTGAATGCTTCCCTATGTTTGCATGACTCGATATATGGAGAGAAATAATATATTTTGAAGACCTAACTTAGTATTCCTTTTCCCCTTATTATTGTTCTTCAAGTGATCAATCCTTATTTTAAGTATCTAGAATATCTAGCTCAGCTTAAGTTGCGAAGCTTCAGATTTTGCGAAGTATATATGAAATCTTCCACTTGAAGTATAAGTATTATGAATCCTCCTTGCAGAATTACAAAACATCCTTGAAAAAAGTATAAGAAGTATGAAATATCCTTGAAGAAGCATAAAAAGTATGAAACATCCTTAAAGAATTTTACGGAGTATGAAACACCCTTGAAGAAGTATAAAAAATATTCACTCTATGAAGAAACATTCAATGTTTGAAGAAATATAAGAAGTATTGAATCTCTGAAAAAGTATAAGAAGTATTGAATCTTTGAAGAAGTATAAGAAGTATTCAACCCTTATGAATATGATTGCGAACAAAATTGCTTCTATGCTTATGAATTCTTTATATATATTCTCATAAAAATTTTCCAACAATATTGATGGAATTAATTTCATTAATTTCTGTGGTCTTATCATGCCTTCCTAAGTAAAGGTCTTATTTTGCCACCTCTTTTTGTGATGATATTTTTGCGATAATATGACAAGTGTGAACATTCTTGTGAATATACAACCTCGTGACATTATCGTCTTGCGATGAAATCGCAGGACGTTATCACACTTTCATGTAATAACCCATTGATCTCATCTTAACTTCATTGTATGTAATTCTGCGAATATGTATATATATAAATTTATTTTATTTTATTATTTTTTATTATTTATTATTTTTTTCCGCAGAAATATGATTGTTGCACAAATATGACAAGTCTTTATGTTCTTGCGAACAAGAAGCCTCATGAAATTTGCGTCTTATAGCACGTATCAACTCCCTAATGGAGGGTGCTGCCCTTTATCTTCCCCTTGGTTGCCCCTTCAAGGAAGCGTACATCGACCATACAAGGTTAGCTCATCCCATCCGGTTTTGCAAACAACCAGCTTTTGATCGCAACCTCTTATCCTTTTTGCCTATAGGGCTTATAGTTACGAGGTTGCACCCTATGGGGTATCTTTGGGCCAAGTGTATCATTTGCCAAGACTTGTCAAGAATGGAAGATGTGCTTCAAACCCATCCGGCACTCTTGACTCAACCATGTACGTCGGCGCCTTGATCGCTTTCTACACTTCTTGAGAAAGACAGTATGCCTTAATTGCCCAACCTATATCCTGGTACATCGCAAGATTAGGTTGAGAATCCAAGGTTTCTAACCCGGATAGGTACCCCGCTTTTGGGTTGTACCCCGTAATGTCCATGTACTCAGGTTCCTTGGTGGTGTTCCGGTTTCCCTGAGCCATGCTGATAGGTACCCCCTTAAATGACGTACTTTAGGACTTTGCCTCTTACGAAATGTTGCTTCGTGAACTAGGGTGTACGCCACAAAGGTTTGCCTGTGTAAAATTTTTGCGGCTTTCTTTATTTTTTGAAAGCTAATCACAGTTTGCGGTCTTTTGTTCGCAAATATGTTTTGTGTCTTTCTTCAATGAAAGCTAATCGCAAATTTTTTTTTTTTTTTTTGTATTCGTAAAAATACTTCACAAATATTTCACATTGCGAAATACCTCATTTCATTTTCTTGTTTTTTCAAAATGCATTTTATTATACACTGTGAAGAAATGTACTGATTACCTTCGTAAATCATACCTATTCTTTACCTTCGTAAATTTCTTGTATGCTCAATCATTGTAACTTCATTCCTTCATGACTTAATCTTCAGTCATTAAATTTTCACTTCTCTTTGCAGCCTTTGTTCTTTTTCTCCAATTTTCCTTCTCAATAGTTTTTCCTTCGCAAACTTCTACTTCAGTATCGTAACATTTCTTCCCTTCTACCCAATCACCCTTGATAACTCCAATACCTTTAGGATGAGGAAATTTTATGCATTGATGAAAAGTTGAAGCTACGCCTAAAATCTCGTGAATCCAAGGTCTCCCTATCAAAGCGTTATACGGTGATTCAACATCAACAACGCAAAATAAGATTTTCGTTCGCATCCCCCCTAATGGAATTCGCATGCTTATTTCTCCTTTAGGTTTATTGGCAGTTCCATTAAAGCCATAAATCATGTAGGTAGAAGGTATTAGATCTGCGTCCTTTCCCCCCATGATTTTGTAAGCAGGATAGAAGAGAATATTGACAGAGCTTCCTGTATCAATTAAAATTCTATTAAGACCAAATGATTCTCCATCTGTATCATCCTCACTTTCTTCCATATTCAGACAAATTTCCAATCTCACTACCAATGGATTATCATGTATTTCGCAACCTTCTAGAATTTCTGTAGCTTCAAAAGAGATTTCACGCTTCTGCCAATCTTTGAGTCGTGAAATTTTTGCGATGTTCATTATTTCTCTTCCTTCACCATCTCTCGCATATACCCTACTTAACACATTATCATGAAAATCTTCTATGGTTTTATATGAGTGAACTATAGAATTGCAGAAAACATTTCTTTCTTTTGGTCCCACTTCAATGTGTAAGATTTCTTTTCCCTTTTCTTGTGTTGTATTCACCATGCGAGTTTCCATTGGTGCTTGCGGTAATTGTTGCGATTGTGCTTTCTTGAGTAAAAAGTGATCTAGTTTGCCTTGATCAATCATTCGCAAGATAATCCTTTTGATATTATTACAACTATTTGTAGAGTTCCCATGAAAATGATGGTACAAGCAAAATTCATGACTTCTTGGACCCATTGGTGATTCCTTTCCCATATTCCATGGAGTTGGTATATTCTCCATCAAGATAATTGCCTGCCATATCTTTTCTACACTTGTATTCAAAGGTGGCATCTTTATTTCTTCTCTTATCATTCTTTGACCTCCTTGACCATTGTTAAAATTTTGTCTATTATTCCCTTGTCCAAAATAATTTTGCCTTTTTCCCCCATAATTTTCTTGCTGCTGATCTAATCTTGGGATCTGGTTATTTCCTCCTCGACTGTAGAAATTCCTTTCTCTATCATACTCTTCTTGATCTTTACTTCCCATTGCTACCATTTTTGGCTGGCTATTGTTGGTTTTCTTTTCTTCTGATATCTTCGAAGATGTTTGCGAAGATGTTTGCGAAGTACCTGCTACGACATTGATTATTTTAGGAAGTAAGTTTGCTCCTGTATCTTGATTGTTGGTGTTTACCACTGGATATGACTCCATATTGTTTTGCTTTTCTTCTAATGTAATGTACTCCTCTTGCAATTCTCGCAATTATGTCATCATAATCGAATTCTTTCTTCTGAAGATTTGAACATATATTGTTCGATTTATAACATCGCATTTATGAAAGACAAAATCAGGTATCTCTCATCCACACGTCCTGCCATATCACTGCACATAGTTTTCCATCTTCTTACCAAATGCTTCAAACTTTCACCAATTCTTTGTTTTAAACCAAACACATCTTCAATGCCAAGTCGCGAGGAATGATTCGTGATATATGCTCCTAAGAAAGTTACTTGTAAATGATTAAATGATGTAATAGTGTTCTTGGGAAGTCCTTCGAACCATTTTAGAGCTTCTCCTGTTAAACTTGATGTGAAGTACTTGCATAATACAGCATCATGATTCTCTCATTGTAGCATGCATCTTACATATTCTTTAATGTGCTGAATATCACATGAATTCCCGTCAAAGATGCTGGTTAACGTAGGAAGATTTCACTTTGGTGGAATCCCTCCCAACTGTACTTCTCTAGAAAAAGGAGTCCTCGCAACTTCTTCTATTGCTTCATCTAATTTCCTTCTATCTCCTCCTTCTCTACTGCTTATCATTCCTCTCATTTCCGCTAATTCTCGAAAGATTCGTGCATTTGCTTCAGAATTCTCCTCTATTGGACTCTTCAACGCAACTTCTCTTCTTCTACGTTCTTGCATCTCCTCTCTTGCGATTCTTCGCATCCTATCATACTCTTCATTAATGTTTTCATTTGCATGATTTTGCAAATATCTCCTTTCCAAATTGTCACAATTGTTTTTTTGCAGAGCATTTTGAAATTCTTGTTCTTCCATTTCGTTTCTCCTCATCCTTCTCATATGAATATCTGGAATTTCTTCTTCTTCATTTCTCCTTCTTCTGTGATTTATTTCTTCCTGGTTTTCCTGAACTCTGATTCGAAGATTTGGTTCGTTCCTTGTTATTGATTCTCGTTGATTCCCAATCTTCCTCCGAATTATATCACACCCAAGATTTTGATTGTTGCGAGCTTGTTCACGTCTTCTTACTCCATCTTCGTAATTGTTTTGATGCATAGCTTGTTGTCTCTCAATTTCTTCCACGAGTTGCCGCTCTTCCTCTTGATTTTCTTCGCCATTCTGATTATTTTCCCTTGGAAGTGGTTCTGTTCATAAATTCTCCATATTTTGTTCGTGATTTGGCACTAGAATGAAACGATTCTCTCGATTTCTTTCAACTTGATTCTGTGCTTGTTCTTGCATCTCATTTTCACTATTGATTGTTGGCGAATTTTGTTCTTCTCTTCTTGGTCTAGCATTTGATCTTATAACACTTTGAGATTTCCTCCTTTGTAACATCTCATTTTCCCTTCTCAATTCTTGATTCTGTCTTGTTAGATTGGCACGTTATTCAGCTTCAAACCTTCGTTCTTCTTGAATTTCTTGTCTCAATGTTTCTAACATCTCCCTTTCTCTTTCACGAGTTGTTCCTCCCATCAATCTCCCATTTTCTCTAATTTTTGGTTCTCTATATGTTTCTGCTGGTGTATCAGTTCTCCAAGTGTGTATACTCACTCGATCATGATCTTCTGTTTGTTGAATTTGATTTCTTTGATTATTCATTCTCCTACTAGGTTCTCCTGTTACATTTGCTTCTCCACCTGCGAGCCTTACACTTCTTCTTACTGCAGTCAATGGTTCTGATGTATTTCTTCTTCTAGCCATTTCAGATTTTCAAAATTCCCTAGAATTTTTGCTAGAATAATCTTCAATCCCTGTTTCTAGCGCCAATTATGTAGTTGCAGAATATCCTACAACTACACCCTCAGTAGAATTAGTAAACTTAAGAAGTTCATGATGATGAATTACAATTTTCTTATTAATGCTCTCAATTGATCACAAGAAATATCTAAATGGAACTAGAATAGTTACAACTTTCTCTATTCTCTTTCCTATAATATTTTTTCACCTCACTAAAAGAACCTCTTGAATTTAACATTTGAACTACTATTTATAGTGAAATATTTATAACTGTAATAATCTGCGAAGTATCGTAACTTATGATCGCAAGCTTATTTTATATTCGCAAATTTTCCATTCTTCTCCCGCGTTTCTTCTATCATCGTGTTATTTTGTGACACTTTCCTCTTATATTTGTTGATATATTCGCAACCTAATATCTTACGATATTCGGTACCTACATATGGACAGTGAGTAGGTTTAGTGATGCTTCCTGTTTGATTTTATATTCCAGTTATCAGACCATATATGAATGTTGTTTCCTTTACCAACCTCCCATTTGCTTATCCTTTAGATATTTTCTATGCATGATAGGACACCTTTCCATACCCAGGAGTCTGTAGGCTTAGGTTTAGTAGACATATACATGATGTCTTCCTCAGGAAAGTATTTTGCATGCATTATCTAAGATCCTAGAGTATCAGGTTGCTTCATCATTATCCATCTCATATTTGAGATAATAGCACTATTGAATCTTTCTAGATTCACAAGTCATAGTCCTCCTTCCTCTTTAGTTTTACAAATAGACATCCAAGCTTTGGGATAAATTCCTTTGCTCTTTCCTTCTTCCTTTTCCCAGAATAAATCTCTCTGAATATTATTCATTTCTTTTATGATAGATTTTGGGATTTTAAAGGTGCTCATTTGGTAGTTGACTAGAGTTGAAGTAACATGTTTAATCATAACCATTTTCCCAGCAGGTTTTATGGTTTTCCCTTTCCATCATGCAAGCCTTCCTTTCATTATTCTAATAAATGGATGGAAAGCCTTTGTATTTGACTTGTTGGTGAACATGGGTGATCCCAAATATTTATCAGTTAGAGGAATTGGTGCAATTCCCATTATGCCTATAACATCCTGTAGAATTCCTTTAGATGTATTTTTACTAAAGAAAATTCCAGATTTACTGAGATTCATCATTTGCCCTGAGCAAGAACTAAAAGTTTCAAAGATGTGTAATATATTATTGGCTTCCTCTCTATTTGCTTTGCAAAAGATTATGCAATCATCTGAAAATAAGAGGTTACTCACAGAGAGTGTTTTTTTAACTATTTTTATGCCATGAATTTTCCATTTAACCTCAGCATCCATAAGGGTTCTAGACATAACCTCCATACACGGGATAAAAAAGATAGGGAGATAGGGGGTCTGTCTATCTTAGACCTCTAGTGGGTTTGAAGAAATCACGTGACACTCCGTTTAGCATGATGACAAGATTTGTGGTTGAAATGCACTGCATTATTAGGTGGAACCATTTAGTGGAGAAGCCCATTTTGTTTAGGACATCTAATAGGAAATTACACTCAAATCTGTTAAAATCTTTTGACATATCCACCTTTAGACCCATCCATCCTTAGATATCTCTTCTAGTTATCATGTTGTGAATGATCTCATGTGCTACCATAGTGTTGATATGCCTACCAGGAATAAAAGCATATTGGTAGGAAGATATAATGTTATGAAGAAGAGGCTTCATCCTCTTAGCCATGATTTTAGATATAATCTTGTAAGTAGTATTACAAAGAGTTATAGGTCTGAAATCAACAGGAGAGTTAGGGATTGCACTTTAGGAATAAGGGAGATGAAAGTTGAATTCATCTCCTTTAGCATGAAACCATAAGTAAAAACATTTTGCACCATTTTGATAAGGTATGGCCCTATGGTTTCACAGTTATGCTGGAAAAATTTTGATAAGGTATGGCCCTTCCATGTCAAAGAGAGAACTTTTTATTTCCTTTGGAAGAGGAGTTAATTTCTAGGATTTTTGTGTTATCCTCACCACTAATAACTTTTGGAATGAGGTTTATCATCTCATTGTCTAAAATTGGGATTGAGGAGGTGGTAATTTCCATGAAGTATTCCGTGAAGCAGTTAATAATGGAAGTTCTATCATTAAGCCAGTTGCCATTTTTCCCTTTTATTATATCAACTTTATTTCTTCTATATCTGGTCCTAGTAGAGTTGCGAAAGTGTTAGAGCACTACTCGGTCAAATTCGCAAGCGTTTTTATCTCAAGCTTGTTTGTCAAGTTTAGTTTCCAAAACTATAAGTCTTGATTTCTAGTCTACTTATAGCTAAGTTTGGGACTAGGATAGAACTAGAATCCACGATGTTCATCATACAAAGACGAAGAACTACTCAAGGAACTGGTGGAAATTCATTGACTAAAAGGTATGTGGAGACTTGAACTTACCTATCACTCAAAAAGTCTATCTACTCTATCTTCTATCTTGAGACAAAAGTCGTATTGCTATATAGACTTCGATTATGCATATTTTCTATTTCAAGCCGAGTTTATATCGCTTATCTTTTTCTCGAAATATGTGTCGATAAGCTTTTGCTTTGGCCAAGTTCATCTTTAAAAGTGAGGAAAGTCATGTTGGTTATTTCAATATCTTGAAATTTGCTTTGATGAAAAATAGTGTGTGATCAACCTCTATTTAACATCCTCTAAGAATGTTTCAATGATTGAAATGAGAGTTTATAACATGTAACCATACTTGGATATAATCATATAATGTGTTCGTGCATTAATGTATAAGTCCAAAATCGAGAACCAAATGTATGCATACTTGTGTGTGTACTAAATGGTTGATGGAAACTGGGTAAGTATGCGTACCCATACGCATACTAGCGGAAGTTCACTGTTAGAGCAGTGCTTGGTTGAACCCACCAAGCGTTGGTATGTCAAGTTTGGTTGTCATATTTTAGTGAAGCAAAACTCATTTAAGAGTCGCTTGATTTAAATGTACTAGAGTCAACTTCGTATAGGTTAGCTTGAAAGTATTAGGGTGAGACATTACAAGTATTGTGAAGACTTGATGAAGTGAAGAAGTGCGGAGCTACAACAACAACATCATCCTTCCACTTGAGGTTAGTGATATTTGACTTGAACTGTTTCATTCCCTAACGTATCATTCAATTCGTGCATATTGAAAACATAAAACTGCGAAGCATGAACACTCTAGATAGACATAGTATTAAGGAATACAATATGAAGTTTATTGCTTAACCATTAAACTTTGTATATAAGACATCGATGTAATCGTATGAATGCCATTGTGATTATGTATGGGTATGAGGTGAGGATTTCATCCTAGGGAACAGTGTTTACATGTTTTCTAAGGAATTAAGTTCATGATATGTGTTGTGAACCGAAAAGGAAATCGCTAGGTGTTATTGGGGATGTTCTACATTGCATATCTTATGAACGACCAATATGTGTGATTAGTATAACCGCTCATGACTTGTTTGTGTTCTTGGTAAAACTATTCACATGAGGCATATCTTATGTATTGGTATGACTTTTATTAGTGAAACCAATCTTAAGTAATCACCTGGGGTATGATCGGGTTGTGAGTGTCTGAACTTATTACTGGGAAGAGGGGAAACGATCCTAGTAAGATGGGCAGTGCATCACAAGGGGAACCAATCGTTGTATGAGGTGAAAAAAGGTTTATGGAATAAAGGGGAACCAATCCAATGAACATGTGCAGTGTATACAAGTTAGATACCAAATATATGTTGGGAACCGATCCTAGAACCTAGTCATCCGTATCTTTGGTAAGCTAGTGTAACTATGCACAATACTCACATGGAGGTAGAACCGAAACTTGTTTTGGTAGAACCGTAAACCCATGAGTTGTGATTGAGTGGAACTTGATCAATCACATATTTCTAGAAAGTCAGATGAACCAATTCTAAACTTGTTTGGAAGTGTGGTAAATCGGTTTCCAGTGAGAAAGCATGGAAAAGACTTGCAAGAGTAAGATGTCTTCACACTTTGAACACGGTGCATTAATGCTTATTCTATATTATTCAAAGATATTCCTTAACGGCTAAGAAGGAAGTAAATCCCAAGATCGAATTTAAATAAGTTAAGAATCTTTTTAATTAAGGGTTTTTAATTATATATGGAAAATAAGAATTAGTAATGTGCATTTGCTAATTAAAGATTTTCCAAGGAGATTTCGATCATATTTTTGGACAGTGCATTCACAGGAATCATGAAAACCGAATTTGGGTTAATATGGAAAAATATCTTGAGTATATTTTCGGTTTTGGAAATTCCTTGGTGTCCAAACTTCCTTGTCTATAAATACTTTGAGTTTGCATATCTAGCAAACTAATCCTGCGTAACATTAGACTAACTCTTTTGTCTTTGTTACTGGTGAAGCTTCCTATCGGAGGGGAGAGTAATCTAATTAGGTGAAATATATTACGGTTGCTCAATTTAAAGTCTTCTTTGGGATTGAGAAGCTCTAGCGCGACCCGTTGGTGGGAAACTAGATATTGCGGTTTATCTTTAGTTTTCGTATTGATTTGATTGACTAACGATGATTGAACTTTGATTTCACCTAGTTTGTTTATGCTTGAGAATCTTCTCTTCTGATATAAGATTCACTCAAACTAGTTCAACGTTTCGACATGGATCTTTAGACTGTTGTTAGATCTAAAGGCGATCTTGTGATAATCCATTGTTAACAGATTCCGTTCTGTGTGTGATTGATCACAAGAGATTCAAGTAGTTATGTGCAGGTGTTTATTGAAGATCTAAGAAGATTTGAAGACAAATAAGATATTGAAGATTTCTGACTTGGTTTTTACAATCTTTGGTGTGCAAAATACTTGTTTGGGAAAAAGAGGATCCAATTAATAATCGGTTTATCCTTGTGGTAGATTGAATTGATTAATTTAGGAAGATCGGCATCAATACAATTACTTGTGATTAAAGGTATTGATTAGCTTAATCTTAATGATTGCTTTTGGGTGATTGAATATAATATTGATCTTGGAACCTGGCAACAGAATTTATGTTAAGATAAATAAGGGAACCTTTGCGCAACTCATATCACTTGGTTGAAGAGAGTTGATACCAAACAAATTTGTTGTTCCTTTACTGTTTGAAATATGAACCAAAGGAATTGGTCCAAGTACGTGACTTGTTTACAGGTTGGAGGCGTGGGAATACAGATGTAACTAGGTGAACTATAGGTTGAGTTGCTTGGTCTCAACTATACGAAGTTGTCTTATTTTGTATAGCGGCTTAATCCTGAGAGTATTTAATTTTGTACTAGGTCCCGGGGTTTTTCTGCATTTGCGTTTTCCTCGTTAATTTTTTTTGATGTGTTATTTACTTTATATTTCCGCATTATAATTATTTTATTATAATTAAAGTGAATTTCACAAACGTTAATTCCTATTTACTTGATACGTGAATCCTATTGAGTTTGGTTAAGTCCGAACCTTTGTATCAAGTAAACATACTTTATTGTTGTATTGTCTCAATCTCGTATCCATAGACGATCGCACAAAGTGTGAACCAATTTTTTGTATTATCTCGACTCAGTCCATAGACAATCACTTTCGGGAAAATGACTTATAGGAAGCAAAAGTAATAGCCTGAGGTATATTTTGGGTACCCTCGCCTTTTTAATTGGTATCAGAGTAGGCAAACACGAAAAGATCTAACAATCTGTGTTTTGTGCGATCCATCCTATAAGAAATGAATCCATGTCTGATTCAGTTAACGTTAAACAAGAGAATGACTACTCAAAGGTTGAAGATGTTACTACTTCGTTGACTCATGATCCAGGAGCTGCGAAAACATCTGTGTCTTTTTATGATGAAAAAGAAGATGTTGATAAAGAGTTGGTAAAACTCTTAAAGCCTATAAAATCTCTGTCTTCTAAATTGATGATTTTAAAGACAGAGTCAAATCTTCTTAAACCGGAGATCAGAAATAAAGACAGTCAACTGGATAGTCTAGCTGGAGAGAATATGAATATCACTGTCAAATTAGAAGTTCTTGGTAATTCGATTGATAAAGAGACAAGTCCAATGACTCTAACAAATGATGTTGTTGTATTAGTCACATATGAAACAGATCAATATGATGGTAGTTTACCGAACTACATCAAGTCAGAAGAGGATGAGAAACAAGCTTATATATCTAATGATGATCAAATGAAATATTGTCCAAAGGAAAATTGAACCGATTCCATGATAATGATCTTAAGGAATACACTTTTCAGTCACTTGACAGGAAACTTACACTTCTTCAACATACAGTGTTAAAAATCTTGAAGGAAGTTTCTTGTCTTAAAAAACTGAAATATCATTCCTCAGTAGAAAGACATATTATGCCACAACCCTATAAGATCAACTCAAAATCATAGGAAAGAGTTGACAATAGCTTCTGGAAGAATATTCCTCCTCATCCAAATTAAAATAATTCTTGTTTTGATAAAGAACGATTCCAGAAAGAAGGAAATGAGAGAATCTCTGCCAAAATAAACAATGAGGGATACCCAATAATTGTTTCAGATAATCACACTGATGTGAATCATAAGGAAGTCCTTAGAATAAGAAAATCTTAAGAAAATCTCATTAAAAGAATTAAGAGAGATCTATCAGTCTCTGAGAATTCTCATATCGGTACAGTTTCTCCACATGATCATATCTCTAGAGTTAGAAAAGATCATCGTCTTGGGAGAAAATATTTTGGGCAGAAATTTCCTAAGAGAAACATGAACTATGCTTCTGATAGTCAGTATAAGCTTGAAAAAGCTTATTATTATACAACTTAGTTGTATCAGGTTTGTGCACCCTCATCCCAATCCGTTCCCTAAGATGGATGAGAAAACCACATAAAGAATAAGGGCACATGTTAATGGTAGTTCCCATTTTCGGTAATAAAAGATATTTAAGGAATACCTTTTAGGTCTCCTTTTCAGTAAAATGAGATGTTCGAAAACATGATTTATATTTTCGAAAAACTATTGGTTTCTTAGGTTTATTATCTCTCCTTGAAGGATATCTCCTATAACTCGCAGTATTACAAGGAGTGATAGAAGGGAAGCACGAATAGTAAGAAACTGTCAAGGGTCTGTCCCATGTCGAAAACTCAGGAATATTATCTCAAGAATCGAACCTGATTCTACCTCTGCTAGAGTTCAAGAAGAATCATGCCTTTTTGTTATCGATGATTCAGAGTTTACCAAGTGTTTTTCAACAGATGGTATGAGTAATGTTATGAATGAGTTTGAAGAACTCATAGGAAATCTCTGTATCTTGGTTCAAAATCGGGATGAAATAAAAGATAAAATTCAAGAGATGAAAAGCGAATTTGGAGGTTTGAAACTTCAGCTTAAAGAAACAAGAGGAGTTCTCTCTGAACTTAAGGTTATTGTTGAAAATCTTGAGAAACAAGAAGTGGTTGCAGACAAGTATCTTGAGACATGCTTTAACAGTTTGAATACTGAAGAAACATCGGTGAAAAACAAGAGCACCACTAGAGATTAAGTTATATGCTGTAATACTTAATCTAGAAAAATAGACATCAATTTTTGATTGCTTTCATTGATTGTATAAGTCTATTGAATAAAAACTATTATGAATAAAGTTATTTGATTTATAATTTTTCTTGTGATAGTTTTTGATTTACATAGCCGGCACTTTAATACTTTAGTTATTTGTTATGTATGTGTATAAGATGTTTGATTTCGGTTTTATTACCTTGATATTCGATCTCATAATATGTTGTGTACCCTTATGGTTTGGGTGACTTTTTGATTTAGCGGGATTAAGTTCTAGCCCAAGTTGGTAGGCTTTATCAAAGGATCATGAGGGATTCCTGTAGAAACAATATGTGAAAAAGTCACAATATGTTGAATCGGTTTTGGTTTAGCATAAAAGCATATGTGTTTCGACGGTTTTCAACTTTTGCTTGCAATTGTTAAAACCAATTTTGAACCTTTCTCTGGTAAAGGTTGGTTGTTGTTATTCTTTTTTTTTTTTGACATGAGAATGACAACATAATGGTATTTCGATATCAATTCTCCCGGAAGAAGAAAGCGATGGAATCATGTTTGGAGAAGTTGGATGCAAAATTGAGGTAACAATCTTGTTAGTTAATTATTTTCCTGTTTTAAGAAAAGCATATTTTTATTTGATATATATATATTGCTTTTGCTTAAAAGCAATTGTTAGTACAATTGATGTGTTTATTCCATTATGTATGTATGGATGTGTGTGTGTGTGTGTGTGTGATTCGATTGTTTCCGGTTAAGTAAAACTTTTATTATCTTACTTTGTTGTGTGATATCGTTAGTTTAGGCTTACAAAATTTGGTGCAATTGCGGTGCTTTAATGTCTATGTTAATTCAATTGCTTCCAGTTAAGTAAAACTATTATTATGTGTGCTTTATTGTGTAGTATCAATTGTTTAAGCTTACAAAATTTCGGTGCAATAGTGAAACTTTGGTTTATGTGTGTTGTTTCTATTGTATACGGTTGTGGTGAATAATTATGCAAGTTGATTTATTGGTTTGTATGAATTATTCATGGCTTAACGAATAAATATGTTGACGGGACGAGTTGTTTAGTCCAATTCGATTCCGGATAAGATAAACTAAGTTAATTCTGATCTTAGTTAGGCTTATCAAAGTGGAGGTTTCAGTTATTCAAGTCTAGCCGAAATCCTAAACAAGGAAATGCTAGTTAACTAACCTAGTATTTGGCTTGTTTGAAATCTAAAGAGGTCTAAGTTATATGGATAATTAGAACCTGATGAGAAAAATGGAGTTTATCTTTGTTTTGGTCTTATCGAATGAAGCGGTTGTATTTATACAATCGGTTTAGCAAAGGAACTAAGTTTCTTAGTTGATATTTGGTTTTCTAAACTAGTTGGGAAAATTGCTTCGGGAAATTATTTCCATGATAACATATCAAAACGTAATTACTTGTAGTTTCGGTTTTGACATTGGTTATCAAAAATGGTATGTGGAACCCTTGTGCTTGACTCAACAGGTTGCAAGCCTATTTTGAGATTTGTAAGATCCTTTTCGTGTTGTCCTTTATTTGTTCGTTTTTTTTGTCATTTTTGTGACAAAAAGGGGGAGAAATATATGGAGTAAACAAGTGATGCTGGTATCAATTTATGGTTGATTGGTGTCACTAGGGAAGCAGACAATGGTGAGGAAAAACATAGACCAAGGGGGAGTAACATATCATATGATTGGGATAACAAAGACGTGCGGATTGAAAATCTACCTAGCTCACCTTTAGGGGGAGTATAAGCTTTGTTATTATAATGTCAACATTGGCATTTTAAGGATTGAATTAATGAAGGTTATGTGCTGTTGAATTCGGGAATCAAGCATATGTGTAATGAATTCTTGTAATTTGTTTATCCATATGATTGTAAGAGTTTTGTCACTAAAATTGACAAAGGGGGAAACTGTTAGAGCATTGATCGGTTGAACCCACCAAGCGTTGGTATTTCAAGTTTGGTTGTCATATTTTAGTGAAGCAAAACTCATTTAAGAGTCGCTTGATTTAAATGTACCGGAGTCAAATTCGTATAGGTTAGCTTGAAAGTATTAGGGTGAGACATTACAAGTATTGCGAAGACTGGATGAAGTGAAGAAGTGGGGACCTACAACGACAACATCATCCTTCCACTTGAGGTTAATGATATTTGACTTGAACTGTTTCATTCCCTAACGTATCTTTCAAGTCATGCATATTGAAAACATAAAACTGCGAAGCATGAACACTCTAGATAGACATAGTATTAAGGAATACAATATGAATTTTCTTGCTTAACCATTAAACTTTGTATATAAGACATCGACGTAATCGTGTGAATGTTATTGTGATTATGTATGGGTATGAGGTGAGGATTTCATCATAGGGAACAATGTTTACATGTGTTCTAAGGAAGTAAGTTCATGATATGTGTTGTGAACCGAAAAGGAAATCGCCAGACGTTATTGGGGTTGTTCTACATTGCATTTCTTATGAAAGACCAATATGTGTGATTTGTATAACCGCTCATGACTTGTTTGTGTTCTTGATAAAACTATTCACATGAGGCCTGACTTATGTATTGGTATGACTTTTATTAGTGAAACCAATCTTAAGTAATCACCTGGGGTATGATCGGGTTGTGAGTGTCTGAACTTATTACTGGGAAGAGGGGAACCGATCCTAGTAAGAGGTGCAGTGCATCACAAGGGGAACCGATCCTTGTATGAGGTGCAGCAAGGTTTATGGAAGAAAGGGGAACCGATCCTAGTACCTAGTCAGCCGTATCTTTGGTAAGCTAGTGTAACTATGCACAATACTCACATGGAGGTAGAACCAAAACTTGTTTTGGTAGAACCGTAAACCCATGAGTTGTGATTGAGTGGAACTAAATCAATCACATAGTTCTTAAAAGTCAAATGAACCAATTCTAAACTTGTTTGGAAGTGTGGTAAATCGTTTTCAAGCGATCAAGCATGGAAAAGACTTGCAAGAGTAAGATGTCGTCACACTTTGAACACGGTGTATTAATGCTTATTCTATATTGTTCAAAGATATTCCTTAATGGCTAAGAAGAAACTAAATCCCAAGATCGAATTTAAATAAGTTAAGAATCTTTTTAATTAAGGGTTTTTAATTATATATGCAAAATAAGAATTAGTAATGTGAATTTGCTAATTAAAGATTTTCCAAGGAGATTTCGATCATATTTTTGGACATTGCATTCACATGAATCATGAAAAATAATTTGGGTTAATATGGAAAAATATCTTGAGTATATTTTCGGTTTTGGAAATTCCTTGGTGTCCAAACTTCCTTGTCTATAAATACTTTGAGTTTGCATTTCTAGCAAACTAATCATGCGTAACATTAGACTTACTCTTTTTTCTTTGTTACTGGTGAATACGCCTATCGAAGAGGAGAGTAATCTAATTAGGTGAAATTCTTACGACCATACAATTTAAAGTCTTCTTTGGGATTGAGAAGCTCTAGCGTGACCCGTTGGTGGGAAACTAGATATTGTGGTTTATCTTTTGTTTTCGTATTGATTTGATTGACTAACGGTGGTTGAACTTTGATTGCACCTGGTTTTTTTATGCTTGAGAATCTTCTCTTCTGATATAATATTCACTCAAACTAGTTCAAGGTTTCGACAGGGATCTTTAGACTGTTGTTAGATCTAAATACGATCTTGTGATAATCTATTATTAACTGACTCCGTTCTGTGTGTGATTGATCACAAGAGATTTAAGTAGTTGTTGCAGGTGTTTATTGAAGATCTAAGAAAATTTGAAGACAAAGAAGATATTGAAGATTTTTGACTTGGTTTTTACAATCTTTGGTGTGCAGAATACTTGTTTGGGAAAAATAGGATCCAATTAATAATGATTTATCCTTGTGGTAGATTGGATTGATTAATTGAGGAAGATCGACATCAATACGATAGAGCATTGCTTGGTCGAACTCACATGCGTTGCTATCTCAAGCATGTTTTTCAATGTTAGTGATCAAAACTATAAAGTCTTGATTTTTAGTCTACTATATCTAAGGTCTCGGACTAGGATATAAAGTGTAGTTGAGTTCAAGAACTCCGTGGAGATCATCATACAAGACGAAGGACTACTCAAGTAACCAGTAGATCTTCATCTACTAAAAGGTATGTGGAGACTTGAACTTATCTGTCACTCAAAAGTTTATCTACTCTATCTCCTATCTTGAGACAAAAGTCGTATTACTATATAGACTAAGATTATACACATGTGATATTTCGAGATGAGTATATCTCGCTTATCTATTTCTCGAAATATGTGTTGGTAAAGCTTTTGCTTTAGCCAAGTTCATCTTTACCTAGTGATGAAAGTCATGTTATGTTTCAATCATTTTGGAAATTGCTCTGACGAAAACTAATTTGTGAATAACAACTATATAACGCCCTCTGAGAATGTTTCAATGATTGAAATAAGAGTTTAGATAATATAACCATCGGAGGATATAATTTATGTTTTCGATCTAACTGTTGATAAATATTAGCTTGAATCTAATCAGGTTTTTATCTAACGGTGAATATTGAATGCTTTATTAGTAAGATAACATTGATTCCAAACCCTGATTTGAAGACTATATAAGGGAGAACTCTAGCAACTGGGAAACCTAATCCTCTCACATTCTGTGTGATACAAGTTTTGCTAAGCTAGAGTCGATTCTCCTTTAACCTTTGTTTTTCTTCTACTAAACCAGGTTAACGATTTAAAGACTTCATTGGGATTGTGAAGCCATACCGATACTACTTTTATCGTAGTTGTGTGATCTAATCTTGCTGTTTTTATCGTATGAGTACAATTGTAATAATTGGCTTGAGATTTCTATCTCCGATAGGCAAGATATAAAAGTAGTCACAAACACTTCGTCTCATCGTTTGTGATTCACCAATATCTTTTTTAGATGCGTCGATTAAGACTATTGTGAGGTGATTGATAAAGCTGAGTTGTTCTTCTGTAATATAAGTCTGGTTATATAAATTGGTTCATGTTCACCTTGATTTATCAAAAGACGAAACAAAAACTTGTAGGTATATTCGTGGAAGACGGATTTATCTATTACTGTAGACTTTTCTGTGTGATACAGATTTGTTTAAGTCTTCGACTTTGGGTCGTAGAAACTCTGGGTTGTGGGTGAGATCAGCTAAGGGAATCAAGTACTTAGTATCTTGCTGGGATCACAGACGTAAGAGCATAAGTGTACCTTGGATCAGTGTGAGATTGGTTTGGGTTCAACTACAATCCAGACCGAAGTTAGCTTGGAGTATGCTAGTGTCTGTAGTGGCTTAATACAGTGTATGTTTAATCTGGAATAGGTCCCGAGGTTTTTCTGCATTTGCGGTTTCCTCGTTAACAAAATTCTGGTGTCTGTGTTATTTCTTTTCCGCATTATATTTTGTTATATAATTGCAATAATGCAGGTTGTATGTTGTTCAATCAATTAGAATATCCGAGCTCTTTGGTTGTTGATTTAAATTGATTGACACTTGGAAATTGTTCTTTGGTACCATCCAAGTTATCTCTCTTTGATAAAGACTCACAGATTTCTATTTGCTTGAGTATAGATCAAATTGAAAGATTAAGATAATAACTCCTTGAGATATTTCTAACTATATTGAGTCTGACTGCTTAGTTGATTCTCTAGAAAGTAACTCGAAGTTTGTCCATAAAGATTGCTAACCGAAATATTGGGTGTGGTTGTTAGACGCCCACTTTTTCAATTGGTATCAGAGCAGGAAAACACGTTCAAGACCTTACAAGTCTGTATTTGTAGCGATCTGACTCTATGGACAGAGGTGCTATCTCAATAAACGTACCACCAGTCTTCGATGGCTCAAATTACTTATGGTGGAAAATTGCTATGCGAGCTTTTCTTCAAGCACGTGATTTTCAATCATGGGTATATGTTGTTAATGGATATGATCCTCCCGTTGTGGCAGTTTGAAATGTAAATGTTCCCAAAGATATTGGTGAATACACCCCTGCCGAGATACTTGTTGCAAAGAAAAATTCCGACGGTTTGAATGCGATCATACATGCCATTACCCCAAATGTTCAGCACCATGTGTCTAATTGCACTAAGTCAGAAGAAGCTTGGGATATCTTAGCAACCGTATTTGAAGTTAATACCATTGATAAGGAAGCTAGGCTTCAAAACCTTAATTCCGACTGGGAAAACCTTCGTATGGAAGATGAAGAAACATTTGATGAGTTTAATCACAAAGTGTCTGAAATCGTTAATGCATCTTTTGCACTGGGTAGGACTATTCCTGAAAAGGACATTGTGATGGAATTTCTTAGATCGATTCCATCTAGATATGATGCTAAGAAGCATGCCATCGTTGAGGGAAATAACCTTGATACATTTTCCAGAAATTCTCTAGACGGAAAGTTGAAAATTTTCGATCTTGAACTGGAACAAAGAGAGAAACGTCATCTGTCTAGTAACCATGTTGCCGCATCTGATCGTAAGTCTCGACGTCCCAAATTAATCGACAAAAGGGATGAGAATTGCTTTAATTCGACTCTGTCACTATTTATACAACAACTTAAAAAATCTCTTAGACAGAGTAAAATAATGTCTCAAAAGAAAAAGCAGTCAATCAATAAGGTTCAGAAAAACTATGTTAATAATTCCCTCTTCAAGTGCTATAGAAGTGTTCATGATGCTTCTAAATATCCAAATATGTAAATGAGTGAGTTAACTAAATCATGGATGGCTATTCTTGACTATTATCCTAAGGATGATATCTATGAGGGTTCACTCAATCTGTTTGCTGATAATCATGAATGTCCTCCTAACAGTCATGATCATTCCATGATAAACAATCTTACTTTCTCTGAAGTCCTTCAAATAGATATAGAAGTCATAATTAGAAGGATTGAAAATATGGAAAGTGATCTGTCTAAATTGAAAATGGAGATAACTTGCAATCATGATTCTCAAAACTTTTTATTTTTTTCTTCAAAAAGTTGTCAGCAAAATTCCATTGATTCTATACCTTTCTTAAGTCACTCTAACAATAAGGATAGTATAGAGAATCACAAGAATGTACCTAACCTTGCGGATTCTACTTGTGATTATCAGGACCATATAAAAATTTGGGATGCTAAGAAACAGGAAAACTCTCTTCTACGAAAAGTTGTTTACATAAGAAGAAAAAGAAATCTCATACAAAACCCTCGGCCTTTGTAAAAGAGTTTTCCAAAAGAATGCATAGTTTCTAAAAATCAACAATCAAGGTGTTCAAATCTATGCTAAAGGAAAGAAAGAATGATGTTCATAACTCTTCCTTCATAAAAACAAGACAAAACGAAGAATAAATACTTTATCCCCTCAAAAGAAGTTACCCAGTCCTAGAGAGGATTGGAACATTTACAGTTTGTAATACTGTATTGAGGATTTTTATCTATACCTCTTAGACAAAAATCATAATCTTCAAGAGGGTTATGATGTTTCTGTTATTGTTTTTAAGATCCTTCTTCTGAGGATAAAATTTCTGTTAGGGTTTTGGTCAAAGGTTAGTTTGGATATTTATCTCATATCCTCATTTTCCTTTAAAATAAAGTTTTTCCTCATTAAACATTTCATTTATCTGTTCTATCATGTCCTCTTCAAGTCTTTCAAGTAAAGATAATGATGTGTGGACTGTTCTATTCCCATCAAAGAAGATACGATTTGATTCTTATGATAATATTGTGATCCCTATTCTCACTATTCCTCTCTAGATGGGAACATCTATGTTTCTCATTTTGATAAGCTCTCCTTAACCATGAATCTAGTCTTGGAACAAGTTTGTGCCCTGGAAAGTGAATTAGAAACGTCTTCCAAGAGACTTGAAGAAAAGATGGAGAATCTAGAATCTAGAATTGATCCGATCGAAGATGAGCTTGATGAATACAGAGAATATGAGAAAAATATTCAAAGTAAGTGAAATGTTCTATGAAAGTTTGAGTTTGCCTAGTCAATTTTCTATTTTTCATGTTTTTATTTAGAAGAATAACTAGTGTTTGGAATAGCCATTATTGTGATTACACATAGCTATCTCCAAAGTTTTCATCTTCTTGTTTTTAGATTTATTGGTTTAAATTCTAAACATGTTTGGAAGATGATTTTTGCAGTATTAATCTTTATGGTTTTATATATTGCAATATTGTTATAGGATATGTGTGTTTACGTCCGTGAACTTGATTATCCCATACTTTGTCAAAACTAGTGGGATCATAATGAAATTCTCATATACCTACTTCATAACTAAAAGAGAACATATCAACTTTGTTTCGATGATTTCACATAGTTGAAACTTTTCATCAAGGAGTTTATAAAGATACAAGAAAAGAATGATTTATTTGGACATTAAAAAATTACATGTAACATGAGTTTATATCCAGAAAAATCAATTAAATTAACCACACGAGAACCCATGATTAATTTAATCGGAAATGCTCACATAAGAGAACTTACGGAGCCGTATAGTACTTTCACATAAAAGTGGATTAGGGAAAGATCAATACTGCAGAATATTCGAAGATTCATTCTATTTTCATCAATATTTGCATAATGATATCATAGACTTAATATTTGTTATCAAAAGTTCATTCTATTTTCCATAAATATTTGCATTCTATTAATGTCGTCCTAGAAATTTTTTAACATAAAAAAAAATAATTTTTTATGAATCTATTCCAAGTTGAAGGAAGAATCGAATATTCAGTAATCAAACCATTCACTCCATAGTCTGATATATCTTTTGACGAACTGATTAATCAGACGAGAATAAAGATAGAGTCTCGTTCTACATGTCAATATCAATATTGACAATAATGAAATTTATAGTAAGAGGAAAATCCGTCGACTTTATAAATCGTGAGGGTTCAATTCCCTCTATCCCCACAAAAAGGCCCGTTTTACTCCCTAATTGTTTATTTATACTTCTAAACATTTAGATTTATCTCTATCCCCATAAAAAGTCCCCTTTTACAATGTCTAATATGTCACTTAGTCATCTTTGCCTCGCTGCGGGTCAGCACCTCCGAAATAAACGGAAGACTTCATTCAGTGACTCCGCGATCTCCCTATGAACGATCAGAATAAGGTAAAGCTTGAAGATAAGTTTTATACTCTATTAATTTCTCAGTCCCTCTATGTAGTGATCCAATATGTGGTTCCTCAAATTCTACTACTTCTCCATTCATTTCCAATACTGGTCGTGAAACACCATGAGAAGCAGGATGTTGAGGTCCGAAATTCGAAGTGAAACTTTTGATTTGCTCGTTTCTAGTCGTCGTGGAAAAGAAAGGCAGAAAGAAGAAATAGATTATTCCCCTAGAGCATGTCCAGTACCACCACAGTACCAGATATGCATCTCCTTCGCCTCTTTCAGTACCCGATCCCGAAACTTTGTTCAACGTACTTGTGTTAACATTAACATATTGCTTGCATACTGCTTGAGCCAGGATCAAACTATTCTTTTGACTTTGATTCTTTACTTTACTTCGGTGGAACCTGGTGAACCGGGCGTACAAAAGAATCTTTCTTGTATATACGATGAAATAAAGACAAGGATAGCTCATAGGGTAGTACATGCGATAGTCCACATCATCCTCTGGGTAGTAATTCTCGTACCCAATTCCCAGCTGACTTCCACCTCTCGGATTAACGGACACAATCTAATCCCTGCCATCTAGAGATGGGGAGGGGTCTCTCTGTTGGTAAGCATAATGACCCAGAGCTGGTAAAAAATAATTCTCCTTGTTACAGTTCATTTGCATAAATACATATAATAAACTTAACTTTTGGCATATATGGGACAATCATAGTTCACGGACGCAAACACTTATATCTGATAATAATTTTTGCAATTTATAAAACCGATAAAGATTAATACTGCAAAATCATCTTCAAAAAACTACAAATGATCTTAGAAGATAAGTACTCCAAGAATCCAAGTGCCAAAGTCCAAGAGAAGTGGAACAAGTGCGACGAAACGGAGCAAAACACTCAAAAACAAGAGTCGGGATAAAAACCAATCTTAACTCATTCAAATTTAGGAATTCTCATCACTATTTTGAATAAAATTCAAATAAGAAGAGAATTCAAAAAGAATGAGGTCATTCTGAGTTCGGACGTAAAAGTTACAGCCAAAACAAATTTACCGAATATCGACGTCTACAGGCCAGTATGCATACCGGTTTGCAAACGAATTTTCGTGACCTGGAGCAGTATGCAAATGGGTTTGAGAACTAAAATCCCTAGATGTTGATTTTAAATGATGCCATGCATACCTGGTATGTGTACCATGAAGTCCAAACATCCCGAACTACTATTTTCAAACCTAAACATTTAAGAATCTTAAACATATGTCAAGTTAGGTAGAAATAAACGATAAGCAAGGTACATGGATCATTATAAGTACTCTAAGCAAATAAATAAAAAACACAAATCTTTCTCAAGTTTATAGACATACATTTTTAGAGGAATCCAATCGAATTTTATGTCCTTATAAAAGATTCAAAATGATACCTGACATAATATGTTTGCCCCAATTCTCGTGCTTCCCTCACCATATACTTAACATGGCATTACTTGGTAATTAAGGATGCACTTACAACACACTCAAGTTGTGTTGAGGTGAAAAATGTCTTTCTCACCACAAGTGACTTTTGTATTATCATGAAAGTGATCGCTTTTAGAACCTTTCACATCCAAATCCATCTTTTCAATGAACTTTTTAAGTTCCAACATCATGGATGCTGCATTCTCCATAGTCATGGAATTTTCTAGGAGATCATTCCTTTTCACACTCAAAACATCATTGACTTTCTTTGGTATCCACTTCTGAGTGCATTTAGGAATAATCGAAACCTTCTTCCCATTACTCTCTTGTAGGTTTCTCGGAAGAGAATTAGATTTACTATTCTTTTGCAAGTTCGTCTTTCTCCAATTGGGAGCATCGGATCTTTTTTTCGTCTTTACGAAGTTATCCTTTTGATAACCATTACGATTACTAAAAGGATTCATATGACTTTTATAGGCAAATCTAGGTTTATCACAACACTGATTCCTTTGCCTAAAGGTTGGACAGTTACAACCTGTAAAGTTAAGGGGATTAGTCTTAACATATGATCTTGGTTTCACAACTTCTTGTGATTCCCAAACAATAATATCATTAAGTTTCTCATTCCTTATACGGAAACGACATTTTCTTTCCAGGTGACCTTTTTTTCGTAATAGTGGCAAACATAAGGAACATTCTTACCTCGATCCATGTGTAGTGATGACTTTAGAGGTTGATCTACTTTGCTCTTTTAAACCTTAACTGTCGGTGAAGGTATTTCACTTTTTCCACCAGTGGAAACCTTTTGTTGAGAAGAATCACTAGCCTTGACAAATTTTACCTATTTGCTAATATTTTGAGCATCTATTCCCTTATAGCCCAATCCTATTGTATTACGATGATTTTTACTTGCTCTTAGCATAGTGGTTAATTTGCTTGAACTGATGCTGAACTTTTTCAAGTCATCTTCCAACATCCTAATTTTATCAAGAGCAACAGCTAAACTAGCCTCAAGGTGTTTTTCACGAGCGAGATAAGCGATTTCTCTATCATCAAAGCTAATTTGTTGAGAGTTAATTATTGCTTCAGATTCTACAATTTTATCTTCCAACAAAAAGTACTTTTGATAAAGGTTATCACATTCAAGTGACTTTATACGTAGGTTTTCCTCAGAATCCTTGAGGATAGATTCGTTAGAACGATTCGAAACATAAACACCTGCGTAACATCTTCTCAATTTCTTGTTTGCACGACAGAGATTAGTCAGAAAAGGTGTGACAGGAGAAGTTTTCATCTTCTTATTTTCCACCGAATCTAATAGCTTAACATACTATGAGACTTCCTCATCAATATCTGAATCATCTTCATCAGAAAGTTCATACGACTGTTCTTCTAGGCGCGATTTCCAGTTATCAAAAGTTTCTACATCAAGATAATGTTTTGATATTGACCTAGATGTGACAGTTTTCTCAGGTGAATCCAAGCTTTAAAAAACATATGGTAATTTCTGAACTGGTACGTTATTAGAGATAGACTCATCCATAAAATTAGATTGCTATAAATATAGACTTATAAGGTCTTAAACGTGAAAAACCTTGCCTAATGTTTCGTTTAGGCAATTTGTATGGACAAACTCCAATATAATTTCAAGAGAATAAACTAGACAGTCAGGCTTAATCAATGGAAATATATCCAAGAGTTGTATCTCTGTTTCTCAATATTATCAGCAAATCAAACAGATAGAATCCGTGAGCCTGATTATTATGAGAAATAACTTGAACGATACCAAAGACCAATGTTCAATTGTCAATCAATTTATATCAACAACCAAAGGTTAAATTATTTAATTGATTGAACTACGTGATTTTTTAATTATATAGAAAATATAACGCGGAAAAGAAATAACACAGACACCAGAAATTTTGTTAACGAGGAAACCGAAAATGCAGGAAAAACCCTGGGACCTAGTCCAGATTTGAACACCACACTGTATTAAGCCGCTACAGACACTAGCCTACTCCAAGTTAACTTCAGACTGGAATGTAGTTGAGCCTTAACCAATCTCACACTGATCAAGGTAAAATCGCATTCCTTAGTTGATCTCACCCATAACTAAGAGTTGCTACTGTTTATGGGTAAAAATCATTTCTGCCGATTTTGGTAAATTCGGTAGGTGAGTGAGAAACTGGTTTGAACCCTAAAAAAATGTGCTACATGTGAGCACTTTCTAGATTCGAGAGATCAATCTGTACAAGTCCGGCCTAAACCAAGAAATGGCCGTTCCAGACTTGCTTCGATCACAAAGTGGAGGAGAAGGGTTGATTTTGGGAGGATAGCGAAGAAAGGTGATGAGACCAGAGAGTTTTGGTTGGGTAGTGTCTCGACTTGTATCATAAAAGTAGAAGCTTAGGAAGCTTGCAAGAGATGAAAGCCTTTTGGGTGAGCTTGCAAAAGTTGCTTTCTGATAGTGTTGTATTTTTCTCCTGACCAAGACTTGTTGTTTGGTAGAAAATAGGTGAGACCTATTTATACAAGTTGAGATTGAAACATACCCTGGCCTCATTACGGAAGGAAATAAAAGGTAGTTAAATGGGAGGAGGTGGTAACTGGCGTGTTTAAGAGTGATGTAGGACCAGAATAATCGCCATGATATTACTCTTGCGAGATTAGCAACACGTCTGCGAGAGTTACCGCGAGTTTTTCAACAACACTTCGCAAGTGTCACAGAATAATTAAAAGAATGACGTAATAGATGACGAATGAAGAAATACGGGAAGAACGTGATTGTCCTGCGATTGACACAACACCTGCGAGAGTCAGCATTACAACTACCATGAGAGCATCGCGAATCAAATCCGAAATTAAAGGAAAACTTAGCTTCCATCCACTATGTAATTACCCTATATAAAGAGACCCGGTAGATTCAGAAAAGGATGATGTATTTTGGAGTGTTGAGAAAGTCTTAAGGAGAGAGAAAATTAAAGAGAGAAGTTGTGTTCTTGATCTTCTTCCGTTACTTGTAAATATTTCTAAGAATTAAATAATAAAGTGTTGTTTTAATCATCAAATATGTGTTAATCACTATAAGATCTTATCAAGGGTGTAGTGTAGGATTTTCTGCAACTACATTTTTGCGCCCGAAACAGGGATGAATTGATGATTGTTTGAAGAAAAAGATAAAAATTGACATTGTGATTGGAAGGAATTTGGAATAATTAGTGAAAGATCTTACGCAACATTCAACATATTACTAAGATTAATGGCTAGAATAAAAATAAACATATTAGAACCACCAACAACTGTAAGGAGGAGTAAAAGACTTGCAGGTGGAGAAACAAATGAAATGGGAGAATATTCAAGGATAATAACAAGAAGAAATAGAACAAGGAATGAAGGATAAAATCAAGTTCAACAACCAAATCAACAAACACCAACACAAGATAGAGTTGTGTATTATGATAGAGTTAGCGTACATACTTGGCGATCAGATTCTATGGAAGAAGCAAAAAATCGACAATTAAGAAATGAGAGAAGATAAGAAAGAGATCAAGGAGTGGTAGAAAGATTAATTCATGGAGAAGGCGAAAATGAAACAGCAGATGATTTAAGACAAGGAATACAAGAGGAAAGGATATTAGAAGCAGAAGAATGTGCAAATTTAACAAGATAGGATCACGAGTTAAGAATGGAGAATTTGAGATTGCAAAATAGAAGATTAAGAAGTACTGCTAGATCAAGTTCAAGATCATTTAGAGAAGAACCAAGGGAAAATTCCCCTATGAGAAATGCTGGAGCAAATATCCTAGAGGAAATGAAAAATCCAAATGAAGAACAACATCATAGATAAGAAGAGATGATTCATGATCGCTGCATTCCACGCGGAGAAACTGTGAATGGTAGACGTGATAATAGAATTCAAGAGGGCAAAAATAACCAAAATGGTGAAGAAAATCGAGAAGAAGGAAAAAGAATATTATATGGGCGAGAAATCCAAAGAAATCAAAGAATCATTGAGGAGGAAATTAAGAGACATTATGTTGAACAAGCACGTATGTCTTGCGAAAGAGAAAGATTAAGAGCAGAAATTGAAGAACAATAGTTTCAATAAGCAATACGGCAGAATAATCATGACAATCGAGAAAAAACATGCACACAAAATCGCCATAACCATAATATCAATGAAGAATTTGATAGAATACAAAGAAGAATAGAAAGACAGCGAATAGAAGCGATGAGAAATGAAGAAACGCGCAGAGAAGAAATTGGGAGGCATAATCAGTTGCGAAATCTAGAAGGAGTTGAGGTGGAAAATCGCAGGTGATACGTTTGATCTCTGTACCTTGGTAGCTATCACTATAAAGGCGGAATTCAGTATAATAATAGACAAGAAACTTAGAAGAACACATAACACAAATAGTGATTCGAAGAAATATATCTTCTCTAGATTATGAACAAGAAAACTATTGCAATTCTATCTTTGTTACGCTCACAGTCTCTCTAAACATTGGATCAACCTTAAACTGTTTGCTAAGCTTGCTTTTGCAATAATTAATTGCCTCACAAACTTTTCTCTAGGTATGTGTGTTAAACCTCCTTTTCTAGGTGTCCAACCACACTCCCCAGATTGTCTTAGCTATGATATAAACATCTCTATTTATATCTTTAGTGGTTTCCCAAAACCTTCTAGGAATCTATTTCCTTATCAAGGAGTAATTCCTTTTCTAGGTATATTTCCCTTTCTAGGATATTACCTTGTCTAGGAAGTATTTCCTTATCTAGGTATACTTCTTTACTTTGGTTTGATTTCCCAAACCTCTTAGGAATCTATTTCCTAACTAAGAGTATTTCCTAAAACAAAACCCTTTCCCAACTAGGAATTATATCCAAATAAGGATTCCTTCCTAATATAGGATTCTTCCCTCAACTTAGCTTGAGGTTTATTGGTTCCCACAGAGAGGAAGATACACATGTATCATGCGCCCCCTTCAAGTACTTGAAATCCTGTGAAAGTTAAATCTGGAGGTTAGGGAACCCAAGAGTTCCTTTCAACCTACTGAACCATCTCTCCTTGCTGGAAACTTGACCTCGATATCTAATTTGAAAAGTGTCCATATCTCTTCTTCTTGTCTTAGTCACTCTTCATTCCATGATGCAATTGAGCGGTTCTTCTTCTTCTTCAAAAACACCAGATGGAGACGTAGTCTTTTTCTTCGGCTTCATCTTGGGTGTATAAGAATGAATACCTTCAGTCAATTCTTCAAGGGTGGTTTTAATTGACTTCATGTCATTTGTAGCATAGCCACCTTTTCTTCCATAGTTTTTGGTTCGCTATGCTTAGGATCATCAACCGACTTTACCATCTTTTGGTTCCCTTGTTCTTTAAACATCTTCTTACTTCTCGAGTACCTTACCAAGATTTTTGTAGAGAAATCTAGTGAAGACCATAAACCACCGGAATCTTCCCTAAAGGTAACGAACCTCACTCTGATGCCAACTTGATACATATTGATCTCTGTACCTTGGTATCTATTACTATAAAGGCGGAATTCAGAATAATAATAGACGAGAAACTTAAAAAACAGGGACACAAAGAAGTAATTCGAAGAAAATATATTCTCTAGATTATGAACAAGAAAACGATTACAATTCTCACTTTGTTACGCTCACAATCTTCTCTAAACAGTGGATCAACCTTAAACTGTTTTCTAAGCTTGATTTTACAATAATCAATTGCCTCACAAACTTCTCTCTAGTTATGCGTGTTAAACCTCCATTTCTAGGTGTCCAACCACACTCCCCATATTGTCTTAGATATGATCTAAACATCTCTATTTATAGATTTAGTGGTTTCCCAAAACCTTCTAGGAATCTATTTCCTTATCAAGGAGTAATTCCTTTTCTAGGTATATTTCCCTTTCTAGGAATATTACCTTGTCTAGGAAGTATTTTTTTATCTAGGTATACTTCTTTACTTTGGTTTGATTTCCAAAACCTCTTAGGAATCTATTTCCTAGCTAAGAGTATTTCCTAAAACAAAACCCTTTCCCAACTAGGAATTCTATCCAAATAAGGATTCCTTCCTAATATAGGATTATTCCCTCAACTTAGCTTGAGGTTTATTGGTTCTCGCAGAGAGGAAGATACACATGTATCAGCAGGAAAAGGCATAATGAAGATGCAGATGAAGATACACAAAATCTCGCAAGACAAGAAAGACATGAACGTAGAAGAAGAGAAGCTACATTGAAAAGACCGATGGAGCAAAATTCAGCTGGAAATGAACAAATTTTAAGAGAATTAGTAGAAATGAGGGGAATGTTGAATAACAGAATAGAATGAGGCAGGAGACAACTTGATGAAGCCATTGAAGAAGCTGCGAGAACTCAATTCACTCAAGAAGTACAATTAATAGGAATCCCTCCAAAATGCAATTTACCAGCATTAACCAGTATCTTAGATGGGACTACCTGTGCTGTTCAACATGTTAAGGCTTATGTTAGGTGTATGCTACAATGGGAAAACCATGATGCTGTGTTATGCAAGTATTTTGCATCTAGTTTAACTGGCGAGGCGTTAAAATGGTTTGAAGGTTTACCTAAAAATACAATAACTTCTTTCGACCTTTTGCAAGCTACATTTTTAGGAGTATATATAAGCAACAATTCTTCACGACCCGGTATTGAAGATGTACTTGGATTAAAACAGAAGATTGGCGAGAGTCTGAAACACCTAACCATAAGATGGAAGACAATGTGCAGTGAAATGACAGGATGAGTGGATGAGAGATACCTTATTTTATCTTTCATTAATGCAATGTTTGCAACCAATCTGCTGTACATACAAATTTTCAGAATCAAAAATACCATCACAATGACTGAGTTACGAGAACTACAAGAAGAATATATTTCTTTAGAGGAAAGACAAAATGAGATGGAATCATATCCAGTCGCAAACACCAGCTCAATAGCAGCGAATGGGAGTTTACTTCCCAAAATGATCAACAATGTGGCGAGTACCTCGCAGCTACAGCAAGAGAAAGTGGTGATTGAAAATCAGCAAAAGTTAGTAGCTATGGGAAGTCGAGATCAAGAGGAGTATGAAAGAGAAAGGAATTATTACAATCGTGGTGGAAATAATAAAATCTAAAGACTTGATCATCCGCAAGAGACTTATGGTGGTCAGAGACAAAATAATTTCAGAGGACAAGGGAATCAAAGAATAATATGGGAAGAAATTAAGATGTCACCCCTGAATGCCAGCATAGAAAAAATTTGGGAAGCTATCATTTTGATGGAAAATATACCATCACCCTGGAACATGGGAAAAGAGCCACATCAAAATAATCAAAATCAAGAATTTTGTCCTTACCATCATTTTCATGGTCACTCAATAAACGATTGCAGGAATGTAAAAAGAATAATATTAACGATGATTAATCAGGAAAAGTTAAATCATTTTCTAATAGGACACCAGCAGTCTCAGCAGTTACCACCACCACCGGATATTCGCAGAGTGAATACCGTGAAAGGAGCGAAAACATTTTTGATAGAGGTTGGAGCCAAGGCGAAGAATTTGTTTTGTAACTCCATCGTACATTCATACAAGACTATTGAGGATTTCCACGACAACATTCTAAGCAGAGTCTTCGCGAGAGACGCGGATGGAAAAGAGATAATGAATATTGCGAGAGTCTCGCCACTAGAGGAATGGCAAAAGAAAACTATCTCTTTCACTGCACAAGAAGTACCAGATCCTAGTGAGATGCATGACAACCCATTAGTGGTAAGGCTAGAGATAAATCCAAAAAAAATAGAAGAAGAAGGTGAAGAAAATGATAATGGTGAAGCTGAAGATTCCTGGGCAATTAATAGAGTTCTAATAGATATTAGAAGTTCAGTTGATATACTATTTTATCATACTTACAGAACCATGGGTGGAAGAGACGAAGATATGATACCATCAACCTATAAAATCTATGGTTTCAACGGTACCGCCAACAAGCCCAAAGGGGAAATTATAATGTGAATTCCATTAAAGGGGTTATCCTCTAGGATCTTATTTCACGTTGTGGATATTGAATCACCTTATAATGCCCTGATTGGTCGACCTTGGCTACATGGGATATTAGGTGTGGCATCAACTTTCCACCAATGTATTAAATTTCCTTATACAAATGGTGTTGGAATTATAAAGGGAGACTGGGTTGATGGAAAGAAATGTTATGAAATTGACATGAAATCTTGTGAAGAAAGAGCAGCGAGGAATAGAAATTGGAAACAAAACATCAAGCAAAAATAAAGAGGTGATAAGCTGATGGTTGATACAATAGAACTTCGAGAGGAGGGAATACTGCGAAATAAACATGAGTATATGATTGGCGAGCGGCTCGTAGATGCAAAACGTAACAAAAGAGCAGAACCAGAAAGTAGTAAGTAGAAAGGTAAAATGAAGAAATTTAAGAAGTTTATGAATGATTTGTTGAAGAAAATATTTCAAAAGAATATTTTATTTGAATGAAAAAGATGGAATTGAAAAGTTGAAATGCAAAAGAAAAGAAGATCAAAGAAAAGAAATTTCATCAAAATTGCATTACTTGCAAGAAACGCGAATAAAATTTCGCAGAAACATGGCGTACACCCTAGTTCGCGGATACAATTTCGCAAGAGGCAAAGGTAAGACCTAAAGTGCGTCATATAAAGGGGGTATCTCTTTGCGTGACTCAAGGGTAAGGTTATACCGCTGCTGGAACCTGAGTCATGGAGATATTGGGGGTTAAAGAAAACCTATCAGGGGGAGGTACCTTGGATTTCCAACTATATAAGGTTATACCCTGGTTGGACGACTGAGGATCTCTTCTAAGGAGTGCAAAGTATGACCAAGGCGCCGAGGTACACGGTTGAGTCAAGGGTTCCCGGGGCGTACGAAACTACCCTGGACATCCTTGGCAAGTCTTGGCTATGATGCACTCGGCCCAAAGAAAACCCCACTTAGGGTGCAGTCTTGTAACTATAAGCCATATAGGCATAAAGGACAAGAGGCTGTGAAAATAACTGGATGTTGGTAAATCCGGATGGGACGAGCTAGTCTTGTATGGCCGATGTGCCCTCCTTAAAGGGGAAACCAGGGGGAAGATAAGGGCGGCACCCTCCATTAGGGAGCTAATAAGTGTCTAAAGACGGTAATGTCATGGGGCTTTACGCTAGTAAGAGCATTTAGGCCTGTCATATTTTCGCGTGACGAATATTATACAGATGCAACAAGCCATAAGAAAAAGATAAGATGATATTAATGGGTTTTTATATAAAAGTATAAAGATGTCATGCGATTTCATCGCAATACGGCAATGTCATGAAGCTTTGTTCTCGCAAGGGAACTTATACTTGTCATATTATCGCAAAGAAATTGAAAAAATGCAGATAAGGTAAGATCAATGGGTTTTTACATACAAGTGTAAGGACGTCCTGCGATTTTGTCGCAAATACAAAAAGTGGCAAAGTAAGATATTTAACTAGGAAGGCATAATAAGACCACAAGAAGTTGAATGACTACGATATTCCTGCAAAGATTATGAAATTTGCGATATTTACGCATAGATCGTAAAAGTATACAAATTTTACTTGCGATGATGCTCGTAACTCAACTTTATTTACAACTGATATCTAAGCTCTACTCAATTTTTTCATATTACAGATGAATAACAGAGGCAACTATGGGAATGCATAGAATGATAAAATTGTTATTCATCATCATATGATAAATTTACGTAGACATTATTATACGACACATTTACACAGATAGTTAAAGATTAATAATTATGTTGATTGATTATATCGCAGAAAAGAATTGCTTTTTAATTTACAGATAGAAGCAAAAGAAATTTATACATTAAGGAATGTTAGAAGATGGAGATACTCGCAGCAGTACGATACAAGGAGAAAGAGATAAATGAACAAATATTACAGAGGGGTTCAAAACTAATTAGATTCATCATCATCTTCGCCAGATTTTTCTTCTTCTCCACCTTTACCATCAGCTTCATCCTCGTCAGATTCCTCAGCTTCGCTATAAGAGATAACAAGGTTTGGAGTATTCGCTGGAATTTCTTCTACGAGATCAGGATATGTAGAATGAGGAATGTTATGATCATCGTAGACCATTTTAATGGAATTGTTACGAACACCAATAAGGGCATTACTAAAATTCGCAGCAGTAATCTTCAATTGATCTTTCAACCTTGAATATTTTTCATTGCGAGCAGCAAGAGTATTTTCGAGTTGATTCTTATTAGATTCAAGTTCTCCAATTCTTTCAGTATATCTCTTCTCAACTCCTGCGAATATATAACAATAAATTGAAAATTCTGCAAAGATAAGAAGATTAATGACAAGAAATTAATGAGGAAGAACAATTAGCAACCTTCTCTTTCAGAAATCATGTCCTTTATTAAGGCTGCTTGTTCAACATGAAGACTAACATCTACAAATAAGTTAGCTCTGGCGTTGTCAAGAATCTTTGAAGCCCAAGCAAATTCATCATCATCGTTAATAAGAAGACATAAACGTATTTGGTTTTCTTTTTTAACAAGATCATCTCTCTCGCGGATAAGTTTATCTCTGTTAATTTGAACTTCAAGAAGGGTTTTATGAAAATCCGCAAAGGTTTATGTTCCCTGTCTAGAGATGCGATCCCTTTCATCTATAAGATCACTTTTTTGAGCTCTTAGAATCTTAATTTCTTCTTTAGAATTAAGATATTGACACTTGGATGCATTGGCCGCTTTCAAGCTAGATCTATGATCAATTGCTAAAACATGAAATTTTGATCTAAGATCATCTACAGAAAGGGAGTTAATCTGTTCATTTGAATAACTACCTAAGGATTCATTAAGGCGATTGAGAAGTGTATCATCATCTATTGGGTTTGGAAAAGAACGAAGGAATACAGCTTCGTCAGAAAGGCCATAAACATCTGCGAAGAAGAATAATAAGAACAAAATGCAAAGGAATACAAGGATAAAAAGAAAGGAAAATATTTCTTACCATAAATATGATCATTCGCAGCTTGGAGGCTTGCGACCTTTTCTTGCGAGAAAGTTAGATCAGTTTCCAACTGCTTGATTTTTTCTTGAAGGTCAGTTGACCCAGATTCCAATTTCTCGTGAAGACTAGCGGACTCAGATTCCAAATCCACATTCTTCTTGTGAAGAACGACATTCTTCTTGAGAAAAGATGCACACCTCCTCTCCAAGTCTGAGGCAACATCAAAGGAAGATCTTCCAGTTTGTGAGAGAACAATGTAAATTAAAGTTGGAGAGGACATGAATACATAAGTATAATAAAGGAATGAAAATGTACCAGAATACCAAGAGAATTTAAGAGACTGAGATATATTGATCTTGAGATTCCTTGGAGGGAATCATTATCAACCAGTATCGGAGCATTACAGACTTTAGCGAGAGCCTGGGATACCCCATTAAGAGCTTCATCTCCATAATCATTTGCGAAACCACATGTAATATCGCCGAAGATCTTGGACAGTTGAGTCATGGAGGAATCAGATTGGGAAGACTCCATGGTAGAAGCGACATCATCATTAAAATCATCAGAATTACCACTCGAGTTTTCTACATTAGCTTGAGGAGTTGAAGAATAAGAGAATTGGGTTTTTCTTTTCTTCAAAGGAGGAGCACCAAATTTTTCTCTGCGAGGAGAAGCAGACTTCTCCTTGAGAATAATAGTAGATACATCCTTGCGAGAAGCATCTTTGTCTTTCCTTGTAGTCTTCACAATCTTAACGGGTTCTCTTTCTTCGATTTCCTGCGAACACAGATAAAGATAAGAAATAGAGGCAAAAATATATTGTAAAAAGTTATAAAGAAATATTTCTTACTTCATCAGTGAGATATTTGAGAACTAAGAAAGTAGCAAGTTTCCCAAACTTATCATAGCTGGCTTCCAACCTTTCAATCTGATAAAAAAGAGATAGTCAGCGAGAATCTAAAGACATGAAGAAATTAATAATGGAGCAACCATTTTTTGAGTATGGGAATGTAGGAAAAGATTGAAGAACGATAAAGAAATCACAGCAGTAACGGATGCGCAATTAGCGGAAGAACAGTAAAATTGCAGAGAAGTTGCAGAGAGGAAGAAGAAAGTAAAAAGAAGAAAAGAAAAGAATGAAAGAAGTATTTATAGAAGAAGAAAGTTCTCAAAAAGATGAATGCAATTAATGCAAGGAAAGGACGTGAACGGTCAGATAGAAGCGGTTGAAAAGGACATGTCAAAAACCAAATGGAAGAAGGAGTATGTGAAAACAGCTGGCGAAGGATACATAAATGTGTTAAATCAGAAGGGTGCAAAAGATAAACAGTTGCGACATTATGAAAGATTCAATTCTCATGATATTTCCTCCTTCGCAGAAAAGACATGAGAAGAGGCAAGATGTAGGACCAGAATAATCGCCATGATATTACTCTTGCGAGATTAGCAACACGTCTGCGAGCATTACCGCAAGTTCTTAAATAACACTTCGAAAGTGTCACAAAACAATTAAAAGAATGACGTAATAGCTGACGAATGAAGAAACACAGGAAGAACGTGATTGTCCTGCGATGGACACAACACCTGTGAGAGTCAGCATTACAACTACCGCGAGAGAATCGTGAACCAAATCCGAAATTAAAGGAAAACTTAGCTGTCATCCACTATGTAATTGCCCTATATAAAGAGGCCCAGTATATTCAGAAAAGTATGATGTATTTTGGAGTGTTGAGAAAGTCTATAGGAGAGAGAAAATTCAAGAGAGCGGTTGTGTTCTTGATCTTCTTCTGTTACTTATAAATATTTCTGAGAATCAAATAATAAAGTGTTGTTTTAATCATCAAATATGTGTTAATCACTATAAGATCTTATCGAGGGTGTAGTGTAGTATTTCCTACAACTACAAGTGAAAACGTTTTTCACTTTTATTTCCCCATTTAATTGACCGCTTTTATTCCTTTTCACGCTTTATTAATACGAGCGTAGTGTACGCTCCATGCTGTGACCGCCAAACCAAAACCCTGAGAAAGCATCCCCCAGTTTTGTGTTGATGTCTCGAGAGTTGGTTGCACTTTGGGTTCAAGTGGCAATGCCAAGATGCTAGGGGAGTGTGTGGCATGTTCCAATGGCATGTGTGGAATGCCTTGACCGCAAGTTACACCTTGAATGTAAGTGGCAATGCAAAAGATGCTAGGGGAGCGTGTGGCATGTGCCAATGGCATGTGTGGAATGCCTTGGTGGTAGGTTGCACGTTGAGTGTGGCCATGCCAAAGGTTGCAAAAAATGCCGTGGTGGTAGGTTGCACGTTGAGTGAAAGTGTCCATGCCAAAGCTGCTAGTGGCGCGTGTGGCATGTGCGGAATTCCTTGACCGTAAGTTACACTTTGAGTGTAAGTGGCAATGCCAAAGCTGCTAGGGGAGCGTGTGGCATGTGCGGAATTCCTTGGTCGCGGGTTGCACTTTGAGTGCAAGTGGCAAATCCTAAGCTGCTAGGGGAGCGTGTGGCATGTGCGGAATGCCCTAGTCGCGGGTTGCACTTGGAGTGAAAGCGGCAATGCCAAAGCTGCTAGGGGAGCGTGTGGCATGTGCGACTTGGTAAGGAAAGATGCTAGTGGTGCGTGTTGGCATGTGCCAATGGCACGCATGGCCACTTGGGACTAGGTTGCACGGTTTGCAAGCCTAGGGGGCGGGAGCTACTTTGGCATGTACTAAATGGCATAGTGGCTTGGAAAGTGGCTAGCGGTGCGTGTTGGCATGTGCCAATGGCACGCACGGCCATATTGTCCTAGGTTGCACGGTTTGCAAGCCTAGGGAGCGCGCGCTACTTTGGCATGTGCCAATGGCATAGTGGCTTGGAAAGTGGCTAGCGGTGCGTGTTGGCATGTGCCAATGGCACACACGACCATATTAGCCTAGGTTGCACCGTTTGCAAGCCTAGGGCGCGGGTGCTACTTTGGCATGTGCCAATGGCATAACGGCTTGGTAAGAAAGTGGCTAGCATAGCTAGGGCCAAGGTAGAGTGTGTTTGGCATGGCGCGGCTAGCTTGGGCTAGGTGTGGTTGGCATGATTTTCCATTGGCACGGAGGTGCGGCTAGCATGGTTGGCATGCTTTGGCGCGTTTGGTGTGACTAGAATAGCTAGGGCCAAGGCAGAGTGTGTTTGGCATGGCGCGGCTAACTTGGGCTAGGTGTGACTGGCATGATTTTCCATTGGCATGGAGGTGTAGCATGGTTGGCATGCTTTGGCGCGTTTGGTTTGGCTGGCATGATTTGTCGTTGGCATGGAGGTGCGGCTAGCATGGTTGGCATGCTTTGGCGCGTTTGGTGTGGCTGGCATGATTTTCCATTGGCACGGAGGTGCGGATAGCATGGTTGGCATGCTTTGGCGCGTTTTGTGTAACTATCATAGCTAGGTCCAAGGCAGAGTGCGTTTGGCATGGCGCGGCTAGCTCGGGCTAGGTGTGGCTGTCATGATTTTCCATTGGCACGGAGGTGCGGCTAGCATGGTTGGCATGCTTTGGCGCGTTTGGTGTAACTATCATAGCTAGGGCCAATGCAGAGTATGTTTGGCATGGCGTGGCTAGCTTGGGCTAGGTGTGGCTGGCATGATTTTCCATTGGCACGGAGAGGAATCAGGGTTTTGCTCGTTGTAACCCTAATCTGAAAAAATACCCCCTATTAAATACTGACTATATGCATTAAGTGTTTTAATAAATGTGTCACCGGTGACATTAGGTTATTCGGGGTTTTACGATTTTACCCTTTGTCTAAAAACCACCATCAACATTAAGTCCCCTGCTTAGCTCGGAAAATGAGCTTTGTTGCGAGGTAAGCATAAGATGGTGACAAACTAGCAAATCGTAAAGAGAATTGAGGAGGCTTGTCTGAACTTTTTATAGATAGGATTTGGAACCCTTGCCTCTGGCAGTTTTGCACAAATCGGGAGGCTGGCACGATTGGGAAGTCAGCATCATTGAGACACAGGAATCTGAACGGCATTGAGAAGTTGACGCGAGTTGGGAAACTGAGCGTGCTAGCTGGTGGGACCGGCACAAGGTAGGGAAACTGAGCGTGCTAGATGGAGCGACTTGGGCGGTCATTGGGAAGTTGGCGCAATTGGTGGGACCGGTGCAATTGGGAGACTGGGAAGTTGGGCGCGAGCTTGGTGGGACCGGTGCAAACAAGGAGGGAGTAGGTGTTTCGACAGATAGCAACATTTCCTTATTTTGTCTTTATTCACACGTGGCTTCAATCAGGGCATCATCCATGCTAAAAATCTGGAAGCGTTATGTCTCTCATTGTTTCCTTTCCTTTTTTAAGGCTCCGTATTCATACCCAGCGCAATTGTACCGTCTCCCTTGTTTGAGAAAAGGTTCTTCTTGTTGAGTTTCTCTCTTTGTCATGCCGCATAGAAACGAATCATCCTTTAACCGGCCAGATTTCCCAGGTGAAGGCGCGACGTCTGACTCTTGCAAAAGCATCCTGACTAAGGTTGTTTGGGCTAAAAAGATCATACCGGTGTGTTTTCTTCTTCTTTTATTTTCATGTTATCCTCTTTTATATGTGTATAGATAAGATGGAACTTGATCATTTTCCCTATTTTTTGCAGTGTATGATGGGATCCTCCAGGGATGATCACGCCCTTAACTCTTCGGAGAAGGACTTCAGAATTGGCGGAGATCGATCTTTTTCTCTTGAGGAGGCATTGGCTGGGATTGGATCTATGTTCCATAAAGCTAGCGAAATCATTAAGGACCTCCCTTCCATCTATCCACATGAAGTACAGGCGCGTGCTCGGACTTTCTTGGGTTCAGGGAGCATGAAGGAGGGGCGGGAAAACGGGGAAGAACCTTGGCATATTGAGAAGTTCTAGTGCGGTAAAGCTTTTCCTCGGCCCAGGTATGAGGCGGATCGAACTGTTTCTAGGTAGAAGCGACGGGAAACGAACGTGTGAAGCTCTTGGAGGAGGGCACCATGGTTCTTGATTTTGATGCGGATGAATCAAAATATTTTCTCCGAAGTGTCAACAAGAAAACCTTCAAAGGAGCATCTGACAGAAATGAATTAGCCTTCGAAGATGACGCTAGAGGTGTTTTTGGCGATACCGTAGGGGTCATGGTGGCGAATGCTGGACCGGTCGTCGAGGCGGACACTGCTGCTGTTGTGGTTGCTTCGAGATGGGATGTCGAGGATGTTGCTACTAACACTGTTGAATGGAACCTTTGTTGTCCGAAGGATTGCTGGGGGAAGTGATTGAATATAGCCTTGACCGAGGGGACTTGTGCTCCATCCTTCGAGGGATAGTTCCTTCTTTTTGTTGTTTCTGTTAGCTGCTTAGTTCCCCTGATTTTTTTTTCTTTCGTAAACTCATCTTTACCTTCTTCTTCATCAGTCAACATTTTGCTTTATATATATATATATATATTGAAAGAGGTTGTGGTATGATGGCTATGTAATGGTTTTTCTGGGTTAATCTGATACATTTCTCTGATATCTGGAGAACTTATTTGGAAAGAGATGTATTTATGCTCATTTTTTTTTGACGGGAAAAGGAATCCCCAAGGAAAAATAAAAACAGTGTATTCATCTTGGGGGGAATACAACTACTAAGAGGAATTGTAAAAGGAAATACTAAAAGGGGGAGTGACTGGGAAGTACAACATTTTAGAGATTGGAGGCCTTGAGCTATCGCGAGTGAATTGTCACGCCTTCAGGTGTGTCTACGTTGATGAGCTTGCAATATCCTCCCAAAAGGGTGTCCGCTACCAGATACAGCTCGTCTTCTCTTCCATTGGGCGAATCAGTCTGAATAGCCATTTTTACTGTCATCCTCCCAACTTGAAACGAGCTTTCCTTAACCACTACATCTACGATTGAAAACGAGTTCAGACATCGTTCCAACGTTTGAGTCTTGGCTTCGTTGGCTTCAATTGAGGTTTCTAAGCTTTTTTCAAAGTGCACAAATGGTATGGCGCCCCCATTCACATTTCTTGACAGGGTCCGTGCCAATAATTGCCCCGAGTCCCCATGGCGGAATGGGGGGAGGAATGACTAGTTGCAGAAAAGGTTGCTCGATCAGACCTACTTGCATTTGAAAACCATGAGCTAGCGCCAGCGGGTCCTCTCCAGATGTCTGGGTTCCTTTGATAGTTCGTCGATGCGATAACCAGTGGGATAATTTGTTGGAAGTTCCTTCGGGCGTGGGCATCGGCAAAGGGTGCACATCTAATTTCTCTTTGTTGTCGAGCACCCATAAGTGTCCCAATATCATGTCATGACCCAGTTCTTTGTCAATATGGAATTTGCTATACGTTATAGCATCTCCCAACCTGACCTCTAGGTTGATGTAGCCATGCGCGTTCAGAGCTTCTCCTCTCGAGTTCTTAATCACGGACGGGGAACAGGTAGCGTCTTGCTTTGTAAATCCTGCTTCCTTTAGTGTCTTGAAAGTAATGATGTTGAGGTCAGAGGCCGCGTCGATGAGCGTGTTGTCAAATTCGTTACCTCTTAAACGAGACGTGGTCAGCAGTCCCCAGTTCTCCATTTTGGTTCCGCCTGTTTGGAAAGATTGGGCCCCTGACGTGGTTTCCGAGGAGAGAAAAAGTCGTTTGCCGGATACAACGAGATTGAGAGCTGCGAAAATATCTTGGCGCTGCACCTTGGAAAGATAGAGAATTTTGCATATATGCTGCATCATGGAGTCCCCCGATGCACTCTCTTGTCTCCTAGTTGTAGTTCTACCGCTTCTATCCTTTCTCTGAAAATATGCTTTAGTATGTTGCAATCGCTGGTTGGGTGGTGAACGAACCTATGGTAATGGCAGTACTTGGGGTTCGCCATCTCAGCCTCAATTGGTGGACGTCTGGGAGGTGGCAATTTGATAACATCATCTTGAACCCAGGCTTCTAGGAGGTCAATCACCTCCTCGATGGGAAATGGTAAATCAAGGGTATTTCCTTCGGTCTCATGATGTTGCATGGGAGTTTTAATGACGGTTTTCCGTGGCGGGGGTTCCCGTTGCGCCGGCGCTTCATGTTTTTACTCGTGGCCCATAGTTGGGGCCTTCCTTTTTCCCCTTTCATTTATTATGTTCACGGAGGATGATCCGGCATTAAATTTCTTGCTGATGAGGCGTCTATTCTCGTGAGTTTCACGCGTGTCTTCGGCTCGAGTTGGCCTAGTTTTTTCCAGTAATGCAGGTGCTGTCATTGCGGATCGTATGGCGACTTTATGGCGTTCGGAGAAAGTTTGGAAGCGTAAGTTCTCTAGCAAGGTGCGATAAATAGGAACCATACCATTGATGCACGCGTTTACCAGCTGTTGCTCGGTCACGTTTGGGTCGTGGAAATCGAGTGCTTGAACCCTGAACCTTTTGATGAAATTATTTGGATGTTCGTTATCCCACTGGTACATTCTTCCGAGGTCCGAGAAAGTAACTTGTTCAGACACGAAGAAGTATTTCTTGTAAAATTCAGGGACCATGCTACTCCAGTTGGGAATGATGTTTGGCGGGATGATGTTGTACCATGTATACGCCCTTCTGGTAAGTGATTTTGAGAATTCCCTTAAACGAAAAATGTGATTATATTCATGTTCACCTAGGGATTCCAGGAAACGAGAGACATGCTCATGTGCATTCCCGGTACTATCGTACATGGTAAATTGAGGAGAGGATTACCCCCCTTAAAAGAGGGATTCTATACATTTTGGACGGGTAAGGAGGTTGGTGATGATGTATGTCCAATTCATCATTCTAGATTCGGTTGCGGAGAAGTTATTCCAGATCTTCTCGTGTGACGAAATTAGACGGCTTATTTCTTTCCAACGAGATTCTAGCGCGAATTTCCTCGTCCGCGGAGGCGTGCTCCGCCGAGGTGCTGGTGTCGGGGTTGTTGGAGACGTTCCTAAGCGGCTATGGAGGACGCGACTCACGTGGTAGTCGTTCTGTCAGGGTCTTGCGAAAAACAACTACCTCTTTCTGTGTTGAAACCATATCCGTCTGGGCTCTGGCGAGAATCTCCTGTCGTTCCATCAAATCAGCGATGGTGACACAAGGACGGTTTCCTATGGTCCCTCCGGTCTTTTATCCCGTCGGTGGTGTAGTTGGAACCTTAGTTGTGGTCAGAGGTGCCATGCTAGATGAAGCATTAGGGACGCATATGCGTCTCTGGCCCTGGTGACCGGTGGCGTGACACCCGAAGAGGTATTTATGTTGCGTGATTAGAGGGTTGTGCAGAGACACTAGAGGAGGCAGCGGCTCTGGCTCTGGTGAATGGCGGTGTTGCGCTCGAGAGAGTGCATTCTAAGTTACTGTAGTCAGCAGGTGATGCTACAACGTCATTGGGAGAGACATTAACATCAGGGACATGCTCTTTGCTGGTATTCTCGGCAGCCGCTCCAGACCTGAGTTCCACCATGTTGGGATTGGAGTTCTGGAAACGAAATCAGGAGTCGGAGTTGGTATTGTAACCGATAGATCAATCCTCCCGTTGTGGTCTCCAATTGTTTATGGGTAAAAATCGTTTCTGCTTATTTTGGTAAATTCGGTAGGTGAGTGAGAAACTGGTTTAAACCCTAAACAAATGTGCTGCACGTGAGTACTTTCTAGATTCGAGAGATCAATCTATATAAGTCCGGCCTAAAACAATAAATGGATGTTCCAAACTTGCTTCGGTCACAAAGTGTAGGAGAAGGGTTGATTTGGGGAGGATAGCGAAGAAAGGTGATGAGACCAGAGATTTCTGGTTGGGTAGTGTCTCGGCTTGTATCAGAAAAGTAGAAGCTTAGGAAGCTAGCAAGAGATGGAAGCCTTTTGGGTGAGCTTGCAAAAGTTGTTTTCTGATAGTGTTGTTTTTTTCTCCTGACCAAGACTTGTTGCCTGGTAGAAAAAAGGTGAGACCAATTTATACAAGTTGAGATTGAAACATGTTGGATATTTTGGGTATAAAACAGAGGATGATAACACTAAAAGAAATTGTTGTTGTACTCAAAAGCTTTCAAGGCTCGGGTGATTTCTTTTAGACGATTATTTCTACCCTCCCAATATAAATTGGCGATTGCTTGGTATGCGAAATAATGCCTTCAGGATACAATGAAAGCCCTACAACAGGAAATTGGATTCAAGGTTCGCACCCCTTGACCCAACCAAGAACACATGAGAGAGATTTCTGATGATGCTTTAAATGGAGAGAAAACAGGTTGAATTCATTCTCAAGAATGAGAGAATTCCTTCACTACTTATAGGGTTATTCATGCCTATTGGAGATGCCTCTTCACTTCCAAAAGACACATAAGGTGTCTGTTGGGAATGGTTGTGTCCTTTATGAACCATCACACCTATTAGAGGTGTCCCTTCATCTCCAACTAACATCCATTGTGTTTATCCAACATAGAACACTTCCCCATCATAGTGACAAACCAAAAACGAAAACAGTTTTATTTTCTAAGTTATTGAAAATATCCAACAATCTCCCCTATTTTCAAAAACCAAAAACATAAAATAAAATAAAACTTATAAAACCGGAGTGGCTGCATCACTCAAGTGACTGCCTACGTACCAGTGGGATCAAGCCAACGTAGTTCAAGCACAATTGGGACTAAGCATCATCGATGAAATCAATACATAAATGATAGGTACCTTCTGGGTTTGAACCTTCACCGAGTGTAAGAAACTCAAAGCCTTATCGAGATTCTATGGTGAAACCGAGTCTTGAACCAAGTATCCCTTATGATAAAACCTAGTCTCCACACATATTGATTCCATAAATCATGTGTTCTGTAGCCAAGCACTATAAAGGCCTTGTGCTTATATCCTTATTCATGAGTCTTCTTTAGAGAACGGTCTTCTTCTCTTAGGAAACGGCCCACATTTCCATACTCATATAGGTAAGTCTCGAAGGTGTTTTGCGAGACACCTTTTACTAATCACGGACTCATTAAGGATTTACATCCATCCTATTTTCTTGCGAAAAACCAGCACTAACTTGAAATGGGAAGTTTTATGTTAGTGCTCCATAATCTACTGACCATAACTTGTTGGTACCACATTGAACCTTGTTTATATTTTTCAAAACATAGGTTGGGTTTACAGCTATGGGAGATCAACCTTCCTTCTGGACCTTAGTCCCATTTCTATATACTTCATTGAAATTAATTCCTTTGGGAGACTCTTCATAAGTAGGTCTACCAAGCTTTTCTCTGTTTCAATGGTTAACTGCAATTACTCTTTTCTTGAGTAATTGACTTACCGTTCCTTGTCTAAGACTTGTATGTCTTGACTTTTCATTATAAGTCTTGTTAAAGACGTTATAGATCATATCCTGATTCACAATTAATCAAGACCTCCTGAGATGGCTTCTTCCAAAATAGGATCTCTACAAGTTAGGTTTTAAGCCATTTCTTCTCATTAATTGCATCTACTAATGCAATCAATTCTGAAAACATTACTAAAAAATGTTCCTCTTTGATTTTACAAAATAATTGTAACTTCTCTAGTGATCCTAATTAACATTTACGGTTAATTCACAAGAAGTCATTATAGACTTGCATACACTAGAGGCATAGAAAATTTGTAGGCAACTTATATATTTGCTATCTCAACAAATATAATACATTGATGAGTAACTCTTTTACTCATGCCCAATCCTCTACAAATTTATACCCAAAAAAACATAGACAATGTCTATTTAACATTCTACATTATGTAATGCAAATGTTCATAATTTATGCATCGGTAATATCGTAACACCTCATCGTTGGATATTTGGTCGGGCCCAATCTTCCAATGTGTTACATATTGATAGGTATTCCATTTTTCCCTTTCGATGTCATTTAAGACCTCGCCAATTTCCAAATTTGGAACCTATAATTCTTATCGCAAGAATTATGTTCATGCCATACCATTGTTGTCTCAACAATTATGACGATTTTGGTTTTAAAATAATCCACCAACTAGAAAATTTTATACGACATTTTCGTATAAATTCTCCCCCTATTTCATGATAATTCTCAAATGCCAAAATGCAACTCAATATCATGAAATACCATTTGTGTCAAACATGTACCCTATAATTTCTAAATAGAAATTAAAACCTCAAATCCAATATACCGGTACGGGTACCATCATTATGGATCTGGCTTTCCTTTGCAAACATTCTAAACAAAGCCTCATTCAACTGCCACATGCGGGTAAATTGAACAGTCAATTTAAACCACATACATCCAACTGTTATGCACCCTTAAAGGATTCTGAACTTCTAATACATTTATTAGATATCTCATGCTATCATAAAAAAATATATATGTATATATATATATGGTATTACTAACCCCAATCAAGAGGACTAAGCATTACTGGGAAAACCAATCATGTCACAGATGAATATGTGGATGTAAAAATCACAGTTGCAAGTTACATGATCTACATACCGGAACTGATGACTTTGCACCTTAATTAACTTGTGAATAGAAGCAAGTGCAATTAAACAACGAATAGATGAGATGCGAGCAACAGGAGCATATGTATCAAAGTAATCAATTCCATGTCTTTGCCTATAACCCTTAGCAACCAATCTTGCTTTAAACTTACCTTTTGTACCATCGGCATTTACTTTTCTTTTGAATACCCATTTACTTCCAATAGGCTTTACGCACGGAGGTAAATCGCAATATATCCAAGTACCATTAGTAAGATGGGAATCTTTTTCATCATTGATAGCCTCTTTCCAAAAACTAGCATATTTGGAACTAATAGCCTCAGCATAAGTTTTAGGGTCATCATCAACATGCGCAACATATTTGGTAATATTAAGAATTGTATTCTTATCACCTTCTACATTGTTCCAGTTAGCATCGCTGTAACCTTCCAATACAGCGGGATAGCCTTGGTAATGCAAACCAAAATCAATTGTTCCTTTCAAGTAAGCCATAACTCTGGAAACCGCTTTCAGGTGTTGAACTGAGGATTACTTGAAAAACGACATAACACCCCCACCGCATGGGCTATGTCCGGTCTTGTGCAATGCATAGCATACATAAGACTCCCAATGACACTGGAATACTCAAGTTGTGCATGAGTACGACCGGTGTTCTTCTTTAACTTGATAGTATGGTCTAAAGGAGTAGGTGATGGATCGTCACCAATTTCTTTTAGTGTTATCATCCTCTGTTTTATACCCAAAATATCCAACAGTTTTAGACGATTATTTCAGACAAGACAGAGGAAACGAGAATAAGGGAAGTTGGAAAACAAGCTTCAAATTTATAGTGGAAACCGTGTTCGGGAACATGATGTTGTTTATGGGAATTTGATTCAATCATTGGCGCGCAAACTCTCAAGGGTTGTGGTCAAGGGAAACTTCCATGAAATCAGATAAGTATAATATTTCCAACAATCTTAAAGACTAATACATCTTTAGTATCTCGGTTTCTTAGAAATAGTTACGGCATGTCTATGTTATGTGGATGAGCCATTATAATCACAATATGTGCATATAATCGTCTAAAACTGTTGGATATTTTGGGTATAAAACAGAGGATGATAACACTAAAAGAAATTGTTGTTGTACTCAAAAGCTTTCAAGGCTCGGGTGATTTCTTTTAGACGATTATTTCTACCCTCCCAATATAAATTGGCGCAACGGGTATGCGAAATAATGCCTTGAAGGATACAATGAAAGTTCTACAACAGAAATTGGATTCAAGGTTCGCACCCTTGACCCAACCAAGAACACATGAGAGAGATTTACGATGATGCTTTAAATGGAGAAACTGGGTTGAATTCATTCTCAAGAATGAGAGAATTCCTTCACTACTTATAGGGTTATTCATGCCTATTGGAGATGCCTCTTCACTTCCAAAAGACACATAAGGTGTCTGTTGGGAATGGTTGTGTCCTTTATGAACCATCACACCTATTAGAGGTGTCCCTTCATCTCCAACTAACATCCATTGTGTTTATCCAACATAGAACACTTCCCCATCATAGTGACAAACCAAAAACGAAAACAGTTTTATTTTCTAAGTTATTGAAAATATCCAACAAAACATACCCTTGCCTCATTACAGAAGGAAATAAAAGGTAGTTAAATGGGAGGAGGTGGTAACCGGCGTGCTTAAGAGTGAAAACGTTTTTCACTTTTATTTCCCCATTTAATTGACCACTTTTATTCCTTTTCACACTTTTTTAATATGAGTGTAGTGTACGCTGCATGTTGTGACCGCCAAACCAAAACCCTGAGAAAGCATCCCCTATTTTTGTGTTGATGTATCGAGATTTGGTTGCACTTTGGGTTCAAGTGGCAATGCCAAGCTGCTAGAGGAGCGTGTGACATGTGCCAATGGCATTTGTGGAATGCCTTGACCGCAAGTTACACCTTGAATGTAAGTGGCAATGCCAAAGATTCTAGGGGAGCGTGTGGCATGCGACAATGGCATGTGTGGAATGCCTTGGTGGTAGGTTGCACGTTGAGTGCAAGTGTCCATGCCAAAGATGCTAGTGGCGCGTATGGCATGTGCGGAATGCCTTGGTGGTAGGTTGCACGTTGAGTGCAAGTGGCCATGCCAAAGATGCTAGTGGCGCGTATGGAATGTGCGGAATGCCTTGACCGCAAGTTACACTTTGAGTGTAAGTGGCAATGCCAAAGCTTCTAGAGGAGAGTGTGGCATGTGCCAATGGCATGTGCATAATGCCTTGGTCGCGGGTTGCACTTTAAGTGCAAGTGGCAAAGCCAAAGCTGCTAGGGGAGCGTATGGCATATGCGGAATACCCTGGTCGCGGGTTGCACTTGGAGTGCAAGCGGCAATGCCAAAGCTGCTAGGGGAGAGTGTGGCATGTGAGACTTGGTAAGGAAAGTTTCTAGTGGTGCGTGTTGGCATGTGCCAATGGCACGCACGGCCACTTGGGCCTTGGTTGCACGGTTTGCAAGCCTAGGGCGCTACTTTGGCATGTACTAAATGGCATAGTGGCTTGGAAAGTGGCTAGCGGTGCGTGTTGGCATGTGCCAATGACACACACGGCCATATTGGCCTAGGTTGCACGGTTTACAAGCCTAGGGCGCGGGCGCTACTTTGGCATGTGACATTGGCATAGCGGCTTGGAAAGTGGCTAGCGATGCGTGTTGGCATGTTCCAATGGCACGCTCGGCTATATTAGCCTTGGATGCACGGTTTTCAAGCCTAGGGCGCGGGAGCTACTTTGGCATGTGCCAATGGCATATCGTCTTGGTAAGGAAAGTGGATAGCATAGATAGGGCCAAGGAAGAGTGCGTTTGGCATGGCGCGACTAGCTTGGGCTAGGTGCGGCTGGCATGATTTTCCATTGGCACGGAGGTGCATCTAGCATGGTTGGCATGCTTTGGCGCATTTGGTGTGACTAGCATATCTAGGGCCAAGGAAGAGTGAGTTTGGCATGGTGCGGCTAACTTGGGCTAGGTGTGGCTGGCATGATTTTCCATTGGCACGGAGGTACGGCATGGTTGGCATGCTTTGGCGCGTTTGGTGTGGATGGCATGATTTGTCGTTGGCACGGAGGTGCAACTAGCATGGTTGGCATGCTTTGGCGTGTTTGGTGTGGCTGGCATGATTTTCCATTAGCATAGAGGTGCGAATAGCATGGCTGGCATGCTTTGGCGCATTTGGTGTAACTAGCATAGCTAGGGCCAAGGCAGAGTGCGTTTGGCATGGCGCGGCTATCTCGGACTAGGTGTGGTTGGCATGATTTACCATTGGCACGGAGGTGCGGCTAGCATGGTTGGCATGCTTTGGCGTGTTTGGTGTAACTAGCATAGCTAGGTCCAAGGCAGAGTGCGTTTGGCATGGCGCGGATAGCTCGGGCTAGGTGTGGATGGCATGATTTGCCATTGGCACGGAGGGGAATTAGGGTTTTGCTCGTTGTAACCCTAATTTAAAAAAATACCCCCCATTAAATACTGACGATATGCATTAAGTGTTTTAATAAATGTGTCATAGGTGACATTATGTTATTCGTGGTTTTACGATTTTACCCTTTGTCTATAAACTACCATCAACAGCTACGACCCAAAGTCGAAGACTTGATATACCAATCTGTCTCACACAGAAAAGTCTATTGAATAGATAAATCTGTCTCCGACTGAAATACCTAAGATTTTTTTGTTCCATCTTTCACGATAGAAAATAGCAAGATCAGGATACACAACTACAGATAAATAGTTGGGCATGGCTTCACAATACCAATGAAGTCTTTAATTCGTTAACCTACAGGGTTTTGGAAAAAACCTAAGGTTAAAGGAGAATCGACTCTAGTCGCAACTAGTATCACACATGAGGTGTGGGGATTAGGTTTCCCAGTTGCTAGAGTTCTCCCTTATATAGTTTTCAAATCATGGTTTGCAATCAATTTTACCTTGGTAACAAAGAATTCAGTATTCACCGTTAAATGAAAACCTGATTAGATTCAAGTTAATATATTTCAACCGTTAGATCGAACTTAGCTTGTTACACACAAATGAAAAGTGACTTCGTTTAGATATGAGTAACCGTACCTAAACGTATCCACCTTGTTGGCTCAACAATAGTTAACCAAAGTTATCCATATGAACACTTTCATATCAACCTTATTCATCTAAACCATAACTAGTTCAAATGACTCAAATGAAACTAGTTCTAGAGTTGTTCAATTGTTTATATTCTCATAGAAGTATACAAGACACAATTGAAGCAAAATTGATTTTGATTCACTCGAATCTATTTATGAACATTATAGCCACTATTTGCAAAAGATTGCATTCCTTATTATATAAATGTATCAGTTCATGAACAAACCGATTTTAGAACATAACCTACTCAAGTATGCGAACTGATACGCATACCTTCCAAAATCAGTTAAATCTCGGAACTTGAAACTCACGCCAGTATGCATACCGGTACACATACTAAGTTCTCGGACTTTCATAAACCAATCAGTACACAAACAGGTATGCATACTATGGTTCTCAGGCTTGGAATATCTTGCAACAGTTAGCATACAAGTGCGCATACTGTGCTATATCCAATCATGTTTATTTGTTCTAAACTCCCATTTCAATCATTGAAATATTCTTAGAAGACGACAATAGCTATCTCATACAATTATTAGATTCGAAGGAATTTTGAAGTATCGAATGATCAATACAAAACATTCTGATATTACATCAACTGTCTGTCTCACACAAATCATGAAAGATGTTACAAGGTGATTTTTACAAGATCATCTTTTGACTTTCGTCAAGAATATAAGATGAACTTAGTTAAAGTGAAAGCTTACCAATGCATATTTCGAGAAATATGTAAGCGCGTTAAACTCAGCTCGTATCAAATGTGTATAATCGAAGTCTATATAGATATACGACTTTTGTCTCGAATATGAGATAGAGTAGATAAACTTTTGAGTGATAAATGATTTCAAGTCTTCACATACCTTTTGTTGATGAAGTTTCACAAGATCCCCTTAGTAGTTCTTAGTCTTCAATCGATGAACTCCATGAAGTCTAACGCTCAACTACACTTTCTATCCTAATACGAGACTTAGCTATAAGTAGACTAGAAATCAAGACTTATAGTTTTGGCAACTAAACTTGACAATGAGCTTGAGATAAAAGCACTTGCGAGTTCGATCGAGCATTGCACTAACAGTTAGTTGTCATGCTCGATAATGTAAAACATTGACGACTTTCTCTTTCATGGAAAACTGTTATCATGGTATACTTTCAAACCCTTGACGACTAAAGCCAAATTTGGTCTCGGGAAGCATTGGTTTTTGTCAGTCATAGTCTTCATGGACAAAAATGCAACCCATTGACAACTGTTTATTATTCGTCATGTTAATAAAAATATTAGACGTTAGAAAACTTGGATTTTAATAGTTATTAATCGTCATCGTTTACCATAACGATTGTTCATACTACATCACTAATCGTTATGGTTTAGGGATGAAGACTCTAAGAATTTTTCTTTCAGTTATGAAGAACAACATGAAAATTCATCATGGTATTCATCCAACCAGCATGTCGAATAGTCAAAAAATAATAATAAAAAAAAATGACATGGTAAGTGAAACGATACGCTAATGACCAAAATAATGCATATCTACACAAATATATATTTTGACCTAATATGTTACTTGGAGAACAAAATAAAGTAACAGATTGAGTCAGCATCAATCATTATTTCATTCTCTCGACGTATTAATCGACGAGTTTCACGTTTAAAATTGATGAAACATAGAGAATGAGAAAGGAATTGATCATGATGAAAAATGAGAAATAAATGAATAAGGTTTGGATCTAAAAAAAAAAGAGAGACTAGTTTTAGTTATTATTAAGAAATTGGTAATTAGGTAATTTTATATACATCCGACTTAACACATTATTATTGTTGGGGACAAATTCCATAGCTCCAATTAATATGGATATACCCCAATCAAACGAGTCAAACCAAAGGCTAAAAAGTTCAAAATTATAAAATTAATTAGAAAATGAGCTTGGGTGGACAACAACATGCCCATTTTATCATGAACAATTTTCCGGGGCCATGATAAATTTTGTAGGAGGAGCATTCTTCAATTTTTGACATGTGACTACGAATTTGAATTCAAACACCCCTTATCCATATATTTTATTTAATGGCCAAAGTGCCCTTATGTTATGTTATTTTAATTAATTATTATTATTAGGTATGGTTCAAATAGGATTTTTGTTTTCCTTACATGAGTTTGGCTATTGCGTTGTTTATTTTTTAAAGCAAATAGAAGTCCATCTAGGTTTTATTGTTTTTTTTCCTAGCTGAACCTTTTTTTCCCTAGCAGATTCAGCTGTTCATATATCAAAAACAACATAGAGATTTGGATATGTGTTACTTATTTTTTTCCTCGCAGAACCTTGACAAACTGAAGTATCTAAATATGATTTCGATAATGAGCCTTTAAATTAAACACAAACAAAGATAACAAAGAAGATGAAAAATCGCATAGCTAAATTTGTTCATCAGTATGATTTCTACTAAAAAATGATATCCCAATAGAATCAACAAAAACTAAACTCTCTGAATTTGGTTTCGAGAATGAATCTTCAAATCACCAAACAAAACAAGGCGGAGAAGAAGAAACAACGTTTTCTATTGTTGCTTAATTGGAAAATGGCAATGATTTCAAAGAAATAAGATCAAACTCGATAGAATTAACAAATTTCTTCTCTATCGCTCTCCGTCGAATATTTTCTCTCTCTCTGTCCGATAAAAACTGATTTAACAAACATTTTACTTTTATTGGCATTATACATGGAAGGTTTAGGGGATGGGGTAATACTATCACCGGTAAAGGTATTTGGGAAGGCCCAAAAAAGGTAAGGACTCTTATTCAATTCCCATTATGTAGTTTGGGTCTGAAGTAGGGCAGAAGCCGAAGGCATTGTTTAGTCTGGGACAAATGTGAGCTAGTTAGCTTGTCAAGACGGTAGCATTTCCAGAATAACCAGACTATTTGGGTTGGAGTAGGTAAGTTTTGAGGGATGCATAGGATTCAAATGTCCTAAATATGGATAGGAGGAGACCTAATATGTAGCAAAAGTAAAAAATACAAAAAAAAAACCTTTTTTTTAAAGTAGAAACTACCATTTAGGCATAGAAATAATATAATAGAGTTAGTTTGGTCCTTTTGACCTAGTCAATTGTTTGTTTGGTCATTTTATTTTAATATATATTGTTGTTTGGCCCTAGAAATTATTGTTTGGTCCTAGGATGGACAGTATCCACGCGGGCTCTGACGTCATGAATGATTTAATTGTCCTTTGGTAGTGGCAGAAATACCCTTTTTGGACGCATATATATACTCAATTATTAATAGAGAATAAATCATTTTCAGATTTGTTTTCTCTCTCTCTCTCTCTCTCTTTTTTTTTGTTGCTTATGAAGATGATGAAGAGGACGATGATGAAAATAATCCTTTTTATTCTGGTTTTTCTTTTGACGATGAAGACGACGAAGATGATGATAAACGATGAAGATTTTTTATGTTTTTCTTCTATGTTACTGTTGTAGTTGATGAAGATGATGACGATTTAAAGAATGAACTCTATTTTTAGATATTTTTATTAGGTGTTCATTCGAAAAAATGAACTTTGATTTTTATTGTGTATTCATGTTAAAGAATGGACTATGTTTTAAATCTTGAATTATTAGGTATTCATTCAAAAGAATAAACTATTTTTTTAATGGATTTTTGTTGTTTGTTCATGTTAAAGAATGAACTTTGTTTTAGAACTTGAATTAGGTGTTCATTCGAAAGAATGAACTTTGTTCTATGTTTGAATTAGTTTGTTTTTGATAGGTGTTCATTTTGACGAATGAACTCAGAGTTTTATCATAATAATGAACTTTGATTAGGTGTTCATTTTGAAGAATCAAACTTTGATTTTTGTTCATAATAATGAACAAAGATTGGGTGTTCATTTGGAAGAATGAACTCTGTTTTCAGACTTGATTTAGTGGTTTTTATTAGGTGTTCATTCGAAAAAATGAACTCCATTTTTTGTTAATAATAATATTTTTTTTGTTCTGCGTTCATTTTTAAGAATGAATTCGAATCTATAAAAAGCATTACCAAACACCTAATAGCTCATCAAACAGAATGAACTCCTACAAGAAAATAAGGATAAAGTTCAGAGTTCATCAGAGAATATAAATTCAAATAATTATGAAAATTGAAAAGTTAAGGAAATTAATGTTGAATAGTATGAAAGGATATTGTTGTCCATTATATATTTTTCAAATAATTATGGACCAAATAGTCTTGGACCACCTAAAAAAGGACCAAACGATATTTTTCCCCTTATTAAATTAGTATAGTTCCATAATTATTGAGATAAGAAAAACTACATTATATTCTTCTTACTCTCTTTTTTATTTTTCCTTCTCCCCCTGTTTTTGTTTTCAAACGATGGTTAGTTCATTGTCAAATTGAAATGACCTCTATTAGATATGCATCGAAAAACCCACCATTTTTTCTTACTTTTGATTTCTTAAATAGGTTAGAGTGTTCGAAATTCAATTTCAATTTTCAGTTTTAAGAACTACTTGGGAATTGATGAGCTCTCGGCCTAGGATAGATAATTCTACGGTTACATCTTGAAAACAAAGAATTCCAAGACGTAATTTAGATTTGATTTTTCATTACGACTAGAAAATTAAACTCTCAGCCGTAGTGATTCTCTATTTTTTTCCTTACAATAGGAAAAAATGAATTTCCAGTCATGGTAACTCTGAAAATTTTCACTTACGGTTAAGAAAAGATAAAATCTCAACCGTAAATAGGAGGTTACGGCTAGGCTACTCTAAAATTCCAGCAGTAGGTGATTTAGAAATTAAAAAAGTTTTTTTTTTTGTTTGGGTTAATTTGCGTTACATTCCCTGGCCAAGATCATAGTTAGCGTTACCTCCCCTACAAAAATTAAATTAGTGAAACCTCCCCTCGTTATATTTTCCGTCCAAAACTGGTTATCCCAGTCACCAGTTTTTACACGTGGACTTTGAATTTCTCAGGATATCCCCTGGCCAAGATCATAATTAGCGTTACCTCCCCTGACCAAGATTATAATTAGCGTTACCTCCCCTACCAGTTTTTACACGTGTAAAAACGGGTCCACGTGTACAAAGTGGCTTGTGGGATAACTTGACTTTGAATGGAAAATGTAACGAGGGGAGGTTTCACTAATTTAATTTCTGCAGGGGAGGTAATGCTAATTATGATCTTGACCAGGGGAGGTAACACAAATTAACCCTTTTTATTTGATTTTCAAACATTAACAGGGGTGTATTGGATTAAGATTTAAATGGATAAATAACAATCCTAAAAACTCCTAGGTATTCAATTAGGATTTATAATGAATCATTATATATCCATGGTATTCAATTAGGATAGCTTTAAATTCCATAAATATCCTAGTTATTCAATTCATTTAAGATTTCTTATGATAGTTAAGGGCCAAGATATATATATATATGGATTCTTATGGATATTTGTAGGCAAAATATGTGGGTTATTATCTTATTTCAATCTCAACTCACACCACAAGAGTTTTATGGATACTTATGGATAGTTTTTTTATTTTTTATTACACCATGCTATGTTTTTCCACCGCCACCGCCCACCACCACCACTACCGACTAGCACCACACCATCACCCACCACCTCAAATTATGGATGGTTTTTTTTTTGAATGGGAAACAAGATACAATTTAATATAAATCTAAACTAATCCTAATTTATCTATTATAATCTAAAAATTATATATATATATCTATAAGAATCTATAAAATTCTTTAAAGAAACATTATAAATACATTAGATTCATGCAAACTAGTATCTATTTTTATCCATACAAATCTTAATCCAATACACCCCTGTAACTATATAAAATTAACCTAAACCAACATTTAATGACCATATTTTGTCATCTTATCGGCCTTTGTAACTCCCCTTCTACAACCCCAGTAATGTTTTTCTTTCAAAAATTTAAGTATAATTCCTCAAGAATCGTCGTGTTCTCACGAGTAAACATAGTGAAAACTGAAAAGTGTGTCTCACGTATTAAAAAAGTAAAATAGTTGATCATTTCCAAGTTTAAATCAGTACCAGATAGCAAAAGCATATGGGAAAACCCATGCATCATTAATCATCTATATTTATTGATTCCCAATAAGTACATTCTCATCTGATAGTTTCACTAAGTTTATTAAAAGCATATTTCATTTGCATTCGGAAAACATTTAATGACCTCTTGCATCATTAATCATCTATATTTATTGATTCCCACGTATTAAAAAAGTAAAATAGTTAACTGATGATTATTTTATTAACTTATAAGCAGTTTAGTTAATCATAATAAATTATGCTTTCCTAAAAAACATACTAATTGGTTCCTCCCCATCATTAACCAAAGCAAAACGTCTAACTCCATCAGCACCTCTGTAAACCCCAACATCCTTACAAAGGACTTTGCAAACGTTACAAACAGTAGGACAGAAAACAAACTTATAACTACGCTTATTAACACCATTACTTTTAACAATCTTAAACCAATTATCAATTGTCTGACGACCTGGATTGCCTGCAACTCCGTTTGTCTCGATAAACCATCTACGTACGGATTCATCAAAAGATGCCAACTTCCAAACCTTGGAATACCGTGGACAGATCGAAGCAGCACCAGAGTACTTGATATTGAGATCTGTTTCAGTAAGGATTACTCTTGCCTTTGGATCCACGGATGTAAACGTTAATGGTTGTCCGTTTGAGACTTCACGTTGTGACTGAACTACTTGACGTGGGCATTCAGTACCATTTAGTTTCAGGCCTAATACAAGACCACCGCCAACATTAAGAGGTATTATGGAGTAATTGAGCCCCTTTTGAAGTGGTTTGTCGTCGCTGTCAAGGACAGCTTCCGGTGCAGCCGAAATCGCAGAAAATTGGACAGAAATGGCTAAGGAAATGAAAGCAAAAGCTAGAAGAAGAGAAATATTAGTAGTTCTCATTGTGAGCTGGAAATGTATGATGATAGAAAGTTTCGTTTGTTGAGGTGAAGAATGAAGTGAGATTTTGGTGTCTATTTATAGCTTGGGAAATCAAAATTCTGTGATTAAAGATCAAGATGTGTGGATGGGGGTGGCTGCTGAGGAAAGAGCCTGAATACAAAAGTCAGTTAAGGGAACGACAAGTTATATCCGACAGGATGTTTATTAGATAAGGGATGACTTTATCTTTATAGTCTGTGTGAACAACCCGAAATACCCCTGGTATTTACAAATTCTCACCGAAGTAAATCATGTTACCTCATGGTAATAATTTAATAAATACAAAAAACCAAACTTCAATCTTAATTCCGACAGCTCAATCCCGCATTAAAGTTGAGAAGGCCATATGGGTACTCTAAAATCCATTCCTAGTTTTGAAAGAGTGAGTTTTGGAATCCAAAAATGACTTGGGTAATGAGTTGTTGGTGAAATCGGAGGTCGAAAAAATAGAAAAATTGGTGGATGATACGAAAAACTGATTATTTATTTATTTTTTTCAAAAAATCACACTCAAACTGCATCAAAACTGACTTTTTTTCAAATGTATAGTTAATTTTATAGATCCATTTTAACTTGTTTTATGTGATTTGCATGATTTGGGGTTAATTATTTTTCTTTTAGGGTATAATGGTCCGAAGGAGTTTTTGTTAAAATATGTAATGGCGCGGACATTTGCATAAGCGTATCTTAGGAGGTAGATTTCGTTATAACAGGAGCACCTAATGTCACATTTGGAGACATTCTTTTGCAGCAGCTCCACCAAAGTCTTGTCTTTCTTAAAATTTGACCAGCGAAGTGATTAACGGTCAAAGGTCAATATAAAACGCAATGAAGATAAAATTAGTCCACATAAGGAAACTAGTTCTCCACTTGCCATAAATGTTAAGGATAGGAGATTGTTTTCTTACTATGAAACAAAAAAATTGCGGCCAGTGAGGTCCCGTGAAAGCAGTAATATCAAGGTCGGAAGTTTAAACTAAACTTCTAAAATAAACTGCGCGCTGGACCATTGTAAACCACAATGTGGTAGGTTATCCATTTATGTCACTGCCGATTTCCAATGTAGAATCAGCTGGAACCAGGTGGTGCATAGCTAAGATTAGGATAGGTAAAACCATCTGGTGTTAGCCCAGTTGGCCAGGAGCCTGACTCTCAAACAAGAGGTCAGCGGTTCGAGTCTCCGCTCAAACACTAACAAACTAACATTAACATAACATTCTTTACCAATCAAAAAAAAAAAAAGATTAGGATAGGTAAGGGAAAGTCTTCTAGCATGTGCTGCAACGAAAAGCTGAAAAAGTTCAAATGAGGCTTAGGAACATTGGGCTTCGCCGCTTGGTGGACAACTGCCCACCTTTATTATGAAGTGAAAACTACTACCACACCCATTTTTCAGATTTTTTACACCGTCAAACCCACTGTTGGAAAAGTTCACGGGCGCACTCATTTCTGCGTGTAAAATATCAGCAAACCCAATTTTTGGAAAATCATTTTCTTTGTGAAAAGTTATTCTTCCTTCTTCTTCTCTTTCCATGTTCTTCATCTGCTAATGATTCTGTGAGATGAGTGTCTGAATAAAGTGAATATAGATCATATTGATGAAGCTGTATAAACAATGAAGGAGATGATCTACATCAGCAATTGGTTTTAAAAGGAAGAACCCTTTTCTTAACTCTTCTCTTTACTTTGAGCTTTCAGATCTGGTGGTTTTTAAACGAAAATTTTGGCAAATTTTTCATAAAAACTTTGATTGTTCTTCGAAAATTTTGGCAAACCCATCTAATCAAAAAATTCTTCAGTAGATTTGGAAATTCCGTATTGAAGTTATATGAATTGCTAACGTTGGGAACATTAGATCTCATGTTTGAAGAATTAAAGGTTTGAAGGAAATCTTTACAGATGGATACTGAAATGCTATCTGAGGGTGGAAGACTGATTGCTAATTTTTTTCCTTAGAAATTGCAGTGTACTTCCTATTATGTTAAAGCTTCGATATCTATTATATACTGTCTCGCAAGAAAAAATCAGGAACTTTGTTAAGGTGACGGAGGATGGAACTCAAGATTTTCATTTAACTTATATGAAAACAAGGGTGTGAAGATATGTCCACTGGTGGTTTGAGGTTCAATAGTTTGCGACAAAGGAATAGCTCACTCCTCGCAAAGTGATGCTGGGGATTCCACGAATAGAGACTCTTTTTGGCATCAGATTATTCAAGAAAAATGCAGAGATTCTGCCTCTTTTTGTCTTCCAGAACCTATCATCTCCACCTACGGCATGGTATTGTGACTGCAGGTGCGTCTGTTTCTTCTTTTTATATTCATTTCTATTCTACCTTTTTGGTGGGTGACCACTGGCTAACCAACTCCTGATCCAAAACTGTTGCTCCTTGAATTTACAAACTCTTCTACAAGCTTGAAACCTTCCCATTCATTTTGCAAATATTTCTTTAGGATGTTTATTCTTATATGGATTAGAATCTATTTGGGTGTTTCAATGGTAGAACTGACATGAAAATCAGGCGATTCCACAAAAACATACTATGAAATGGCCTATTGATTTGACTATTCACATCCTGGTTATTGTAGATTTTGTGATTATTGTTTAATGTAGTTGGTTGGTATGGTAGAGTAAGATCTTGAATTTTGTTCCACCTTACAGGCTAGAGGTGCAACAAGCGGCAGGAGCAGGTGAAATTGTTCATTTTCCTTTGGTTATCATCTTTATAAAACTCTCTCTTTTGTTGACACATATATTAAATTGTTCAAGGCTCTCTTTTCATTCCTGTTGGAAATTTAATTTCTTGTCTTTGTTGGGTACTGAAATTGTCACTTGCCTAAACTTGAGAAGGTCTTCTGTTGTCAACATTATGGTAAAATATTATTGAGAATGTCTTTTGCTGGTCTCAGAGCTGGCCAATTGGAACCTTTTTCTTTCATAGAACTATGATGATAGTAAGTTGGAGCATGCTTTTTATTTGCAACACTAGGCATGGTATGTTTCTGTGGATCAGTGAAGTGAGTTAGGAATAGTGGTGTTGATGTTGTTTTCAATGGGATGTGCATTTAAAAGAAAATGAAGCTAAAAGGATGCTAGAGTGGCAAGGAAAATGAGATGGAAGTGCAAATGTGTTTGGTGTGCGTCTGTCGTGCATTTAAAATAAAATGGAGGTGTGAATAGTGATGCATAACAGGTTATGCATCTAAAAAATTTGTTGCATAACTTGTTATGCATTCTTAAAATTAGTTGCATAACATGTTCTGCAGCTTTTATTTTTTTGCATAACTTGTTATGCAGTCCAGAAAATGGTTGCATAACACGTTATGCAGCTACTTTTTTCTTAGTATTGAAACCAACAAAAAATAAGGCGGCATAACTTGTCATGCACCTACAATAATATCTACATAACATGTTATGCAGTGGTGAAAATGGATGCATAACCTGTTATGCATTCGAAAATATGACTGCATAATGCATTATGCATTCGAAAATATGACTGCATAATGCATTATGCATCTAGAAGTTGTTGCACAATCTTTTATGCATCGAGAAAATAGATACATAAACTGATAGGCATCCGTAAATATGGTTGCATACTGCATTATGCATCATTTTTTTTATGTAGCACTAAAATCAACCAAAACAATGGATACATAACTTGTTATAGATGCATAACTTTGTTATCCAAATGCATAATTTGTTATGCAATGGAGAAAATGGTTGCATAATTCGTTATGCGTCTGCAGAATGTGTTATGCATTTTTTTTTGTGGCTGCATAATGGTTATGTATCAAGTTTTCTAAAATTTTGCCTAAAATGATGATCACCTCCTATTTTTTCGTGAAAAACAAAAAATTGATATTCTTGTTTGTACTCGTTGCGTAGCTCTCTTAAAAAGATTTCCAACGATATAAATTTTGTAAAATTTCAAGGCACGGATTTTTAGATATGTTATATCCAAGTTGCGTTGTCAACTATACCCCTAATGCATAACCTGTCATGCGGACACATAATCTGTCATGCATACATTTTTATAATTTTGTATAATTATGGGTGTCAGGAAAATAATTATGGGTGTCACAGTACCTAAAATTAATTGTGGGTCTGAGAATGAGATTTTTTTTTTTTTGGGTCTCCCCCTAATTTTCCCTATTATGAATGATTTTTTGGGCACTATTCAAAAATGAAGGGGGCTAGAGTCATGTTATTAGGAGGGAAAGAATGGATGTGAGGAGGGAAAGACTTTGACCAAATTTCAGTCTATATACAGTCAAAGTCAAATATAATGAAAATAAGTGAATTTGTTTAAAATACCCACCCTACCCACAATAACCTTAACTTTTCGGAATCCTTACTTTTTAAAAATCCATTGTATTCTAGTTTGTCTCTCCGTCCAAAAAAATAAATAAAACCCTAACCTTTTATGAAAACCAAATAGAACATTTTATCGATTGATGCTGCTTTGTCAATATCGCTGATAGAATAAGAAAACATATTAATCGTTTTTATCATTGTGATAGTTTTTTATCTACATGATTTATAAGAAATGCTACTTCTAATTTTAGTTTCGTCTTGCAGTTGAAGATCTGTTATAGTTTTGTCTTCTGGGTACTACACCGACATTAATGGTGTGTATCACATAGCCTTGGCCTTACAAGTGAAGATCGGATTAAAGTTTGGAGAGAATATGATGGTGTAGGGATGAAACTCAGTGTGACGTTAGCTCCAATTACAATGCCTAAACCTCGCGAAATGTATAAATAAAAAGGTTTACAGTGCCTAAACCAGACATTCCTGTATTGTCTTACAAGCACGATATTTCGGATATTCTGTTAGATTCAATGCGCGCTAGATTCTCATCGTCTACTGGTTCTATTTCAGTATCACATTACATATTGGGATGGAGTTTTGAGATCAGCCCAAGAGAGACTGATGACCGTGTGAACACAAAGATAACGGACATCAATGTGTTCACAAACAATGTGTGTCAATTAAATAACATTGAGCTATACGAACCGCGCATTAGATGGGTAACATGAATTGAGTGAATCATAGGCTCCGAGTCTTAAGACTCTTCCTTGTGTCATCACACATATTCCTTGTTTTAGAGATACACAATAGAATAAATATTGAACGTATTATAATAGATGCGAACATTGAGCATACATGAGTGCTTATTGTGAGTGGATAATTGTAATGCATGAATGTAAATGAGATGATTAGATACGTGGTTCAGATCTAAGGCCTACATCCACGGATTGAGTGTTTCATTATGTGTAAGATGTGATACAAGAATAGTCGAACGACTTTGAGATCTAAACAGGTCTGCGTAGCAGATGGGGGAATTACTTACTCTTCATATATCTCTCTTATCTCTCATATTCTCCTCTCAGTGTTGGGTCGTCTGTCCCCCTCTCTCATGGGGGAGGGTGGTATTTATAGAGGTTCCCCATGGGGTCCATTCTAAGGCCCGTTGGAACCTTATCTTCTTGTGTTCTGTGCCGATTACGCAGATATCCTCGTGTTCTATGGTTTCTCTATGTAGTCTTCTCGACCACGCAATGTAGTTCGCGGTCCCCCCACAGACTGGTTGACGCATGTATTTCTCATAGGAAATAAATGCGAGTGGTTGGGATATTTGTGCCCGCCAGACAGCTGCTCTCTGCCCCTGTCTTGTCTTCGTCAGATAGAGCATCCCTAGCCGTAGATCTTGGATCTCTTTAGGGATGGGGTAAAGTAATGCTCGGGTTGTCTTTGGGTACTCCGTAGGGTCACAATGCTCCCGTGATCCCCGATCCTTGTCCGTTGGATATGATGGGTAACCATCTTATGTTGGTAAGATGGGTTTCTGGGTTGTCCGCTCGTGGATCTTCCAGCGCCTATCCTCCACGTATGGCTTTGTTGACACGTGGCGGAAGATGAAATATGTACACACAATTTTCACCTTTTCCTCCTATTGGGTGGTTAATTGAAGTGGGAGGAAAAAACATGCTACTCTTTTCATCTTCTCTTTCCCAGATTTTAGGGCACGTTCCCCACTATTTGTATTAACTTCATGCAATAACTTCTCCTTGGGTAGTGGGGCGGTTTTGTTTCTTCTTAGCACCTATAAATATGAGAGATAATGTGAAAATTCTCTACTCATAAATTTCATTCTACTGAACAAAATATTTGTTCTTTGTTTTTGTTTCTTTGCCATTAATTTCATTATGCTGCTGCTGTCGCTGTTCTTCTTCGGTTTCGTTGTTTCTACTACTGATTCAGCCACTCGTAGGTGCTGCGATTGCTGATTGGTGATGCTATTGATGTTCTTCTTGTTTGTTCTTTGAAGGTGGGTAGTTCTACTGTGATTAAGTGATTATCTTATTCTTTTGTTATTTTTTGTGATGTTTATGATGAAGAACACCTGTGTAGCCGTATGAATTCTTGATATGCATGTGTGTGTTGCCCCTGTTCGTTATCAGAAACATTATTAATGATTCCTATTATCTTTCTTTCAGAGTTTCGGACTATGGGTTTTGGTTTGATTGTTCTTTAGTTGAAATTTATATGAACTGGGTGAAATTAGGTTTTTGTGAAGAACTTGGTATGAACTGGGTAAATATTTATTTTTTGATCTTTATTTTGTAACCGCGCGATTTAAAACTTATTTTTGTGTTCCGAAGATATGACAGACCGGCCGCGGGATCCTTATCAAACTCCTCCACCTAGTCCGCACAGATCTCCACCCCGTAGAGATCCTGATATTTCTCCCCAAGAGGGAGGCTTATCCAGATCTTCCCAAGGTGATACGCGGGTTCAGAATGTGCAATCCTCGTCTGGCCACAGTCATTCTTATGCCAGAACCGAAGAGTCGCAGAAAGGTGGTACACATAAGGGTGATCGTCCCAAAGATGCCCCTGGTTCACGGTATGTAGTTCCTCACCCCTCTTCTACTGTTCGTGAAGATCCGAAGAAATCTCATGAAGATTTAAATAGGTCACATGAGGATCCAAAGAAACCGCGCGGAGATCCAAAGAAATCAAGGCTCTATCCTCAAGGTGAGGGATTGAATGTCCCCCTCTGAGTATAATGCCACCTCCCTCCTTGTCTCAGCCAGGTTCTCTTCCTTCTTCACCACCTCAACCAAAAGTAAAGTCATCGAAAGTGGTCGTTTCGAAGGCGGGCGTGCCCCTGGATGATGAGAAGAAGACTTCAGAGCAAGGTCCTTTTAAAGAGTCCGCGCCTAAATCCGTGTATGAAGAAGATATTTGTGAAGAGATATGCATCGTCTCTATTGGGGAGAAGAGGGTGACGTTTAAACATATTGACTTGGAAGCGTTTAAGCAGAATCACGGTCTTCAATTTTTCGAGGTTCGTTTCTACGCCGCAGATGAAGATCTTACTTATGATATGATATCAAAGTATCCATTTGATGAAATTCATTTGCTGACTACTGTGGGGGCCTTCGAGGCGTGTCTTATGCTGCCTTTGTACAAGTCTGGGGATCCCTTCTATTATGATGTGCTGGCTCGTAAAGAGGGTTCTTCGAAGAATACCCATTGTCGCTCCATTTCTCAGCTTCATGGGAACTATCTCCGCGCGTTGAGGGAATGTTATCTTCGTAACAAGGGAGAAACAATGATGACTTGCTATGTTCCAAACCCTGATGAGAGATAGTGGTATACTTCCGAGAACTTCAATAAGTCCTTTGGGGATTATGTTAACAGTCGGAACCATAAGCCATGGAGTGTGAGTCTTCAGAATATAGCTGCTAAAGAAGGTGAGGTTCGTCTTCTTAGTGAGGTGAGCGATGCCAAAAAGCTGACGTATGTTCCTGGTACGGAGAATGCGAGGAATAAACTGAGGTTTCATTCGCGTGAGCGTATCAAACAGGATCATGATTATGAATGGAATGCCACTGTTCTTGAAGTTATTGGGCCCTGGTCTTGGAGGTGGGTTCCTGGTCCGCATGGATAGCGTCCAACTGCTGATAGCAAGGTGCGTGAATTCCCTCCTGCTCATTACGGTGATTTCCGCCCTTGGATTCTGAATTTTGAGGGTATGAATTTCAACTATGCCTGCGATGTTGCTGACGGAGATAATGAAGAGAGTTCTGATATTGACCTTCAGACGCGGAATACTGCGGATGTCAAGGTACCTCCTCTCCGTTTCATGATGAGTAATTTGTTGAAGGAAGTGTTCATACTGATGATAGTGATGGTGGTGAAGAGAATCCCCCCGATGGTAATAGAGTAAAACCCGCAGGTGGCTGCGGTAATGGTAGTGAGAATGTTACTCAGGGTGTAGGTGATAAAACTAATCCCACCGGTGGCAGCGGTGTTGGTGGTACAAACCTTGGACCAGGTATCCAGGGAGTTGGTGGTAATGCTACGTCCCAAGAATTCTCCTTCGGAAGGATCTATTCCGTGGGAGATGGATTTGATGTGAATGCTGCCCTCGGTTTGGCTGACGACTTCAACTTGCTTTCCCCAAATGATGACTGGGATGTGCTTGGCGGTGTTTGTCAAGAGAGTGATAAGGGGAAGAAAGTTGTGGACGATGGTGACGTTCCATGGGGGAGCGGTACTAAGGATCAAACGCAGATGGGTGCGGAAATGACCACAAAAACAGCGGACGCCGGTGGGGCTTCGACTGAGTCTACTGGAGAGTATTTATCTGAGTTATTGATGTCCGAAGGTGATGATTCCATCTTAGATTGGCTCAAGAAGAAGAGTTTGATGTTTGTTCCCAACCCTACCCATGTGGTCGAGGGTGAGAAGAAATACAACTCCTATACTCATAATATGATGCAGGTCTCTCCCGAGGATCAGGTGGCAGATGCATGGGATAGGAATTTACGTGCCCTGGAGGCTAATCTTGTGATTGACGCTCCTTCTTATGTTGCTGATATGATGACTATTGCTGATGGGTACCATTATGGGTATCCCCAACAGCGAATGCTAGAGGTGAGTTCTGTTACTATTGCTTTTCGATGAGATGCTTGATGTAGTTTTGGACCTGGTATAATATTTATTTATTTTGCGATGAGGAGCGATTACCGCAATCATACCTTGTACCAGCTGTTCAAGGCCAAGTCCCTTAAGATGGAGGGTAAGTTGCGTCATAGAGACGAAGAACTCACCTATGCTGAAGCTATTATTGCTGATAGAGATAGGAAGATAACTGAGTTGAAGAACCTTCTCAAGGGTAAGGAACAACAAGGCAAAGAAGAAGAGAGGCTTCGTACTGAGCTGGCCATGGTGCGTAGTGAATTGGAGGATGCTCGCAAGAACTCTTCTAGATTTACATGTTCGCTTTTTTGTCTCTGCCTTTCTTTCTTCTGAATAATTGTTTTTAGAAATCCTTTTTGAGTTCCCCCTCTCTCCCCCCCACTCCTATCTTCAGTGAGTGGAGTGTCGGACATCGTTTGGCTTTGTAATGAGAGGGAACGCCAGAAAGGCCGTATCGCGGAGTTGGTAGAGCAAATAAAGAGTGAAGTTGAAAAATGGGATGCCAAGGCTGAGGTTTGGCGCTTGAGGCATGTTCAAATAGTTGATATGTAGAACAAGTATAATGCCGATCATATGTTGTTTAATGGCGCGCTGACGTGGAAGCGTGATAATCTTTCTGAAGCCCGCGGATAGATCTCTTCTTTAGAGGCTAAGATAAATATCTTAGAGGAGGAGCTGCGGCAGGCCCGCTCCTCCAAGGATTCTGTGGTTAGGGCTTATATGCAGCACATTTATCGAGAGAGAGATGATTCTAGAGCAGAGGCATGGGATCTTAGTGAAGCTCTATCTGATTCCATAGCTGATGTGGCTCATCAAGCTGAGGCTGAGGGAAATTTAGAGGTGACTATGTATCTCCTTAACAAATGCTTGGCGGAATTGACCCATGAGGTCAACCATCTTCGTCATTTGGATTCCATGAATCAGGTAGATTTAGATGCTAGTGAGTTTTCTCTTTTGATTGTCTAGAAGGATTATGAGAAGTTGTCCAATGAATATGATTTTCTTGAAGAAGCCCACGATGCAGTTGTTAATGAATATGAAATAGCCGCTGCTAGATTCGAAGGTATATAGTTGCATCGTCGAGTGAGATTTGGACATTTTTTTTGTATTAACTTCTTTTCCTTTTTTTGCAGAGCTCGATGGACAGCTTCGCGTTGCAAATGAAAAACTTGAAGAGGATGAATCTACCATAGTGCGTCAAAAGGGTGAGATCAATTATCAGAAAGGCTTAGCTACTTCAAGGGATGAGGCTGCCAAAGCTGCTTCGCAGGAATTGATTAGTCTTACTTCTTCATTATCAAAGGCTGAGATGATGAATATTGTTCTTACTTATAAGGCGCGTTTCCAACTGGCGGAGGAGACTAACAAGATGTTGGAAAGTATTGAGAGTTCACTTAAGGCCGAGCATGGGATTGTCAAGAATTATCCTCGTTGTCCCAAACCGCAGCCACCCGCGTCTAGCTCTGCGGGACCTTCCTCAGGTGGGAGCGTACCTTCTTCGCAGAAGGGGAACCCTGCTGGTGGAGTGTAGTCATCTAAGTAGAAGTTTGTAGGACGCTGATATTTGTTGATAATAAGACTCCATTGGATTTTTTTGTCTGTTTTCTTGCTTTTCGTCCTTCGTTTCTAGACCTGTAATCAACTTTTTATGAATAGATCATCGTTTTATTTTTGTACTTGTTTTTGTGAAGCTTAACTTTGAGTACCATCGCAGTTAATTATTTGGAATATAACTAAATGTGTTTAATGATGAAGTGTTTGAAATGCGAACCCGAATATATATGTACCTTCGTGAACGTCTTGAGATCTGTCACCCCGCTGGTTAATCCTGGGCCAGAGGATTCCCGAATGGTGGGGGTCTAGGCAGCGTTTATAGGATATAAAATGATTCTTTCCAAGTACATTCATTCCGTAAACCCGCTGTCATAAAATTGATTGGGTATATCTTTCTGCTGGATGCCTTCCCCATGGTCTTACACTCATAGACACTTACAGGGGAGTCCTGAGAGATTGTAGGTGAGTACTTGCCCCAATTGAAATAAATTAACAATTAACACATGCATTTACGTGGTTCGACAGCGGTGTGTCTAAGTCCACGGGTAAAAGAGGGTTAAAGCATTTATTCAATTTGTAGTGTTACACTTAGAAGAATTCCTTTGATGGAATATTTATGGTAATAGATAGCAGACCTTAGAAAATCTTGACGCGAATATGGTGTCTTTGTATTTACAGCTTTGATAGGTTGTATTTACACTTGTGCGCCTTGATGCTACGCCACAGGTTTTATTTATTGATAGGTTTGATTGAAAGCGTTTGCAAAAGGTTTGATTGATTGATAGGTTTTGAGGTTTTCTACTCCTCTCCAGAGATAGAAACATGTCTATTATGAATGTCGTTTTTCTTCTCCAGGTAATCTTCACGCAGATGTATGTCTGCATTGCTTTCTATGGATAGTACGGCTTGAGGTATTTTGCATTCCATGGATGTATGAGGATTTCCCCTTTGAGATTGCGCAGGTAATAAGATCCACTTCTTGCAATGTCGTGAATGATGAAGGGTCCTCCCCATGTTGGTGCTAATTTTCCCCACTTCTTTTCTCGTTGGTATTGGGGAATGGTCCTCAACACTTACTGTCCTTCTATAAAATTTCTAAGCTTGACCCTCTTATTGTACTCTCTTGCTAGTTTCCGCTGGTAGTTCCCCATTTTTTGTAACGCTGCTTCCCTTCATTCCTATAAATTATCCAACCTTTCTAGCATCATGTCTGTTATGAGGTTCTTTTCCCATGCTTTAGTCTTCGTAGTTGGCATGATGATTTCTGTGGGGATGAAAACTTCAGCTCCATAGGTGAGCAAGAACGAATATTCTCTCGTGGCTGATCTTAGGGTTGTTCTGTAGGCCCACAAAACATTTTGCAATTGATCGCACCATATTTTCTTGTGTTCGTCTAGTTGTTTCTTGAGGATGAGAGCGAGGGTTTTGTTTGTGGCCTATGCATGACCATTGCTTTGAGGGTAGATTGGCGTTGACTAGTTCTTTTGAAATTTGAAAGTCTCGAAGAGTAAGTCGATGTTTTCCCCTTGAAACTGTGCACCTGACAATTTCCGTCGGTATGCCAAACCTGCAAATGATGTTTTGGAAGATAAATGTGAAGACGTCTGCGTCTCTGATTCTTGCAAGAGCCTTGGCCTCTACCCACTTGCTTAAATAGTCAGTGGCCACTATCAAGAATCTTCTATTCCATGATCCTTTTATTAAGGGACCTACAATGTCTATGCCCCATTTTGAGAATGGCCAAGGACTATCTACCGGGTTCAACGTTGCTGCTGGTGCATGGATTCTTTTGGAGAAACGTTGACACTCTTCACATCTGCGTTCCATTCTTGCTGCGTCTTGTACCATTGTGGGCCAATAATACCCTTGGGTTTTTGCTTTATCTGCTAAAGACCTCATTCCACTGTGATTGCCTGCGTTTCCGCAGTGAATGTCTTTCAAAACTAAGTGGCCTTCGTCTCTGGATAGGAAGCAGAGTAATGACCCTAGAAAGGATTTTTTATACAAAATTTCACCTCTTAGGTCGTATCTTCCTGCCTTTGATTATACTTTTATAGCTTGCTTTATGTCCAAGGGTAATGTCCCTTGTTTTAAGAAAAGGTGAATCTCAGATCTCCAATCTTCTTCCTTGCTGTAATCTTCGTCTTCGTCTGCTCTTGTCATGATGTCATCTTCTTGGAAGTCATCTGTGATGAGTTCTCCTGTATCATAAGCAATTTCTTCTTCTATTTTGACCTTTTGCTTCGCTGCGCAAAATTCCTGGGGGTTGATTGAGGGTTCGTAGATTCTGGTTATTTTAACTTCCTTAATGTCTTTGTTCTTGAGCATCGAAGATATGTAAGCAAGGGCATCTGCGTGTCTGAGCTCTTTTCTCGCTAGATGTCGAAATTTGATGTTAGGAATTTAAGATGCTAGTGTTTGTACCAGCTCCATGTATGCTGCCAATGTTTTGTCATAAACATTATATTCCATTCATATTTGTCGAATGACTAGCTGTGAGTCACTTGTCAGGTGCACATCAGTTATTCCCATTTCAATTATCAGCCTAAGAGCATGGACTACAGCTTCGTATTCGACTATATTATTTGTATGACCCTTGAAATCTATCCTGAAAGAATGTATGATCATGTCTCCTGTTGGAGTGGAGATTACGATGCCTATCCATGCGCCTTCTTTGTTCTTTGATCCATCTACAAATACTTTCCATTGCCTTGGGTTTGGTGGTTCCAATACATCAGTTGGATCTTTCCCTTTGTCAATTTCTGGTAACCCTGCTGCTTTGCGCCCTTCAATCATGATTTCTTCATCATTATCCAATGGAAAATATGCCAGGACTTATGACTTGTAAGATTTTTGATGCTCGTGGATGATGTTGAATTGATCGAGGTGAGTATTCCACATGGCGATTCGTCCTACTTTTCCCACAGCTTTGAGGATGGCTTCTATCGGAGCCTTACACAGAACGCGGATACAATAAGTCAAAAAGTAGGTTCTTAGCTTCAGGGTTGCCCATAAAACCGCTAGGATGAGTATCTCGATCTTCGTGTAGTTCCTTTCTGCTGTGTTTAGAGTTTTGTTGATGTAATATATGGGCTGCTCTACTTTGGTGGTGGTTCTGACCAGTACCGCGCTTACTGCGTCCTCGGTTGCAGCAATGTATAATGCTAAGATCTCGTCAGGGTCAAGTTTTTGCAATATAGGGATCTCATCCAGGTAAGCTTTGATACTTTGAAAAGCTTCTTCACATTCCGCGGTCCACTTGAATTTGCTCCCTTTTTTGAGGATGTTGAAGAAGTGTTTGCATCTGTCAGAAGATCTTGATATGAATCTCCCCAGCACAGCTAGCGAACCATTGTGTTTCTGAACCTCTTTTAAGTTCTTTGGTGAAGGCATATCTACAATGGCTTCGACTTTGGCGGGATCCACTTCGATGCCCCTCTTTATCACCAAATATCCAAGGAACTTTCCTGAAGTTACACGAAAAGTGCATTTTTCTGGGTTTACTTTCATGTTATGTTTTCTCATTTCTTGGAAGATATTCCGCAGATCTTGATGATGATCTTTGCGTAGCTTTCTTTTGACGAGCATATCATCTACGTAAACTTCTAATATGATTCCAATCCATGGTTTGAAAATTGCATCCACCATCCTTTGGTATGTTTCCCTTGCGTTTCGAAGTCCGAAAGGCATCCTCACATAGCAATAAAGCCCGTGTGGTGTGTAAAATGATGTGTATTGCTGATCTTCCCCTGCTAAGAACAACTGATTATACCCGGAGTGCCCATCCATGAATGATATTTCTTCGTATCCTTCAACTGCTTCCACCAGTTGGTCGATGATTGGTAATGGATAGCTGTCTTTTGGGCAAGCCTTGTTGAGGTTGGTGAAGTCAATGCATATTATTACCCCGCTATTTTTATTTGGCACGATGACCATGTTGGAGATCCAAGTCGGATACTTGACCTCCTTGATGAACCCTGCGTCTAGTAGTTTGCGGAGTTCCATTTCTACTGCTTTATGGTACTCTGGTGCTACTTTTCGCACCTTCTGCCTAAAAGCAGGGGTGCCTGGATTTATTAGAAATTCGTGATGAACTCACTTTGGGTCAATTCCCGGCATGTCCCCCAATCTCCAAGCGAAGATATCAAAGTATTCCTTGAGAAGTTTGATCAACGCAGCTTCTCGTTGTTCATCCATTAGTGTGCCTATCTTGACCATTCTTGGATTATCTTTGGTACCTATGTTGATTTCTTTCACTAGCTCTACAGGTGTGAATGTGGGTTTTGGTTCCCCTAGGAGAGGAACATTCTTTAATTTCTATTTGGTAGGCTCCTCACTCTCTTTTTCCGCGGAGGTACTTGTCCCCGTGTTTCCCATAGTGTTTGTGTTTACAAGACTTCTTCCAGAGATTTCTGCCAGGTATTTTCTATGGATTTTTCTTTGGCAATCCCCTTGTTCTTGGATTTTCTAGATTGGCGTAGTGCTTCCTACTCATTGTTGATTTGGTTCTGCAAGTTTTGGCATTCTCGTGCAGATGCCTGGTCTCCTTTAATTTCCATGACCCCAAAAGGCGTTGGGAATCTGAGGTATTAATGGTAAGTAAAAGCCACTCTTTTGAGCTTGTGGATCCATATTCTTCCAATGATTGCATTTTAGGGTGAGGGTGCGTCCACCACGTTGAACCAAGCATCTATCTTCATAGGCCCTGCGTCCACTTGTAAGACAATATCTCTTAGGGGATTCGTCGCGGCACCGTTGATACTATATATGGTGTAGTATGATGATAACAGTTGTTCGTCCCCGAGCTCCATGCGTTTGAACGTGTCATAGAATAGAACATTGACGGAGCTTCCGCCATCTATAAGGATTTTCTTGACATTGCACCCTGCTATTGGTAGTGTGATGACCAGAGGATCACTGTGATCTTCCATGTCTTCGCCTATGTAGTCATCCTCGAAGGTCATGGGGGAATCCATCCATAGCTCATGCTCGTTTACTTCTTTCCCATCGATCTTATAAATCTCACAGTAATCTTTGAACTGCTTTCTCAGTCTTTTCCCAATCTGTGCGGTTAGTGATGGTTCTTGAGCTTCAGAGTACAAGATGGCGTGGAGGGTGTGGTTTCTTTCCGCTAATTGAACTTGTTTTCCCCTCTTGTCCCTATCCTCGTAATCATCCCACTTTATGTACTGCTTCAGGTCTCCTTCGTCAATTAGCTTTTGAATCATTATTTTGAGGTTTTTGCATTTCTCTATTTGGTGGCCATTGAAGCAGTGGTATTCGCAGTATTCTTTAGAATTTTCTGTTTTTGGATTTTGCTTTCCCTTGGACCATGGCCACTCGAGGCCTTCCATATCCTTGATCTCTCGCAGGATGCGCGAGTAACTGGCATTCATCCTGGTGTAGACTTGGTCTTCAAATTTTCGATCATCTTTCCGCCTGTCCTCTTTTCTTTCTTTCTTTTCTTCGTGGGGACGCGCCTCTAGAGCACTTCTTTTAGATCCGCTGGATTGGTCCGCAGAATTGGTGAGCGAAGAACGCTGGGTATGGATCTGGGATTCTCACGCTGGATCTCTTCTAGCCTTGCATGCTTTTCTATGAGTATCCGAAGATCACCTTCAGCGGTTGGAGTTCCTCCATGTATTTCTACAAATAAAGGGCTCATTCTGTCCATCCTCCATTTATAGCAGTTGATGCTAACCACGGGGTCTACGTTCCCAATAGCTTGGAAAATCCTATGCCATCTATCTGTGTACTCCCTGATGGTTTCCTTGTACTTCATTTCTAATGAGAATAGCTTGTCTATGCCGGTGTTCACAACCTTGTTATACATATATGTTGCTAGGAATTTCTCTATAAGTTTTTCATACGAGTCGATAGAATTTGGTGGTAGAGTATCAAACTAGGATAGCGCGGACCCATTCAAGCTTGATGGGAAATATCTGCATAGTATTGAATCTTCGTTATCCCAACGAGCCATCATTCAGTTGTAATAGCGAAGATGGGAGGAGGGATCAGTTGAACCGTCGTAACAGTCAAAGGCTGGGACCGAGCACTTCTGCGAGATTGAAGCTTTAGCAAGGTGGCGAGTCAGTGGGGTGGTGCTTTCCTAATTACTTGTTCTAGTCTTCCGCCTCCCTGCCTAGTCTTGAGCTCTTTGATTTCTTACATCACCTCAGTGTGCAGCCTCTCATCGCCACTTGGTGCTCCTCATGGATGACAGAAGGTGTTGGTATGAAGGTTATGCCGTCGTAGTAGTCTGAGTTCTCAGGATTGTAATTGGGGTCAGATTTCTGGCTGCTCGTTTCCCCTTTTCGACTCGAAGGTACGGGCCCTTTGGAAACTACTATCCTTATGTCTTGATTAAGTGTTGGTGCCTTGGAATTGGCCTCGTCGCGCTGGTCTTCTACCTCCGCTCTTTGCATGATCCTCTCCTTGAGAAGTTGGTTTTATTGTGCCAGGATTGCCACTGCATCTGCGTATGTCTTCTGGTTCTTCCTTAATTCAGCAAGCTCTGCCATCATCTGGGTAGAATGGTTCGATCCTTGATTTTGTGGTCTAGCCAGCATTTGTATTTCCGAAACCATAGTTTGTTCTTCCTCAATAATCTGGATTACGGGCTCTGTTATATCCAACTGTGTGTTGGGGATATCCGCGATGTGTCGCGCAGATTGATCTGCTATTTGAAGTGGTGGGTTAATGGTAAGGGCTATGTTCTGCTCGTTGGTAGGTGGCATCCCGAGGGGAGGTTGCTGTACACCATATTCTGATACTACTTCACGCGGTTCCCGTGGTCGTGCGACAATGGTTGGCTTGGGAGTGGTATATTTGGATCCGCCGGCCTTGAGTATTTCAGCTTTGGAAGCTACGTCTTTTAGTGCATTTGCTGCGATGACACTGGCTTTGATGGGCATGGTACTTTCTGCGTTGTCTTGTACTTTATCCACCGTATTTATTCTTTTGCCTGTCTGTTTGCTTCTGGTCATAACTGGGGTTTCCCTTGGTGTATCCTTTGACGAGGTTTTACTCTTTCCGATATCTTTGCTCTTTTCCATGGTTAATGTTTTCTTGCACAAATAAAAGGAAATTCACGAAGAAGGTGGAACCCGCGAGCTGCTTATTAATATTTCTGGTCTTTGAAAAAGCATAACCTCTAAGTTTTGCTTTTGAAGTACGTGAAAACTTAATACTTCGTAAAAAACGCAGATCTATAGAAATAAGCATAGATCTACCAATAAGTTTTTCCTTTGAAGTATGTGAAAACTTAGTAATATGTAAAAAAACGCAGATCTATAGAAATAAACATAGATCTACCAATAAGTTTTTCCTTTGAAGTACGTGAAAACTTAGTAATACGTAAAAAAAATGCAGATCTATAGAAATAAACATAGATCTACGAATAAGTTTTGCCTTTGAAGTACGTGAAAACTTAGTAATACGTAAAAACGCAGATCTATAGAAATAAACATAGATCTACCAATAAGTTTTGCCTTTGAAGTACGTGAAAACTTAGTAATACGTAAAAAACGCAGATCTATAGAAATAAGCATAGATCTACCAATAAGTTTTTAGAAAGACTTAAAGTGGTGTTTCATGCCTCGTTATTTACAGAGAACGAAGCTCAGAACGCACAAGAAATCACAGGAGAAGATAAATCTTTTACCGGGACTAAGTCCCTGTTTCTAGCGCCAGATTGTGAACTCAAAGATAATGGACATCAACGTGTTCACAAAAAATGTGCGTCAATTAAATAACATTGAGCTATTCGAACCCCGCATTAGATGGGTAATAAGAATTGAGTGAATCATAGGCTCCGAGTCTTAAGACTCTTCCTTGTCTCATCACACATATTCCTTGTTTTAGAGATACACAATATAATAAATATTGAACGTAGACCGAAACACCCATTCGGATCGAAACCAAAGCCTGATATCCCCATGTAACACACCTTGGGCAAAATCGGGCTGAAGAATCTACGGATGACGCATGACGTTTATCGACTTTGCTACCGGCCCAAGTCATTGCCTCCGATCCATGGTTCACTATAAAATCGTTTACCTTGTAACCAACGAAAAATGTCTTACCGTCTCTCGAGAAATAGTAGTGCTCCTCTCATCATTAAAAACCTTCTTATTAGATTCTGACAAAAAGCAAGGACACTTCACCAATAGACGCATGAATCATATGTTATATAATCCATTCCTAGTTCTTGGATCATCTTTTCACTGGGTACTTACATGGCAACGTGTTTTCTTCAGAAGCAACTCCTTCATGAACTCTAAGAGTGCGGTCATACCATTGTCAAACCCATCGTGTCTTGATGTGATTCAATTTGATACATACAATGCTGTCATTCCTTTAGGACATGAAGGATATAATGGTTCTATATTATAGACAAGATTTCCTTTTTCTTCCTATTCTGGTTCGGCATCATTATGAATCTCTATCTATTCCAATATTATCATCTACCTATAAAGCAGCACCAACATCCTCAAGAACATCTCCCTAAATTAACGTAACATGATCGACATCTACATTTTCCTAAATTGCCATTACTAGCATTGGATTCTACCTCTAACTTTTCCCCATGAAACACCATAGCGTATACGTAATTGAACACCATACTTTAGCAAATGCAATGAAATATTACTAAGTGGCTCCAATCCTTTACCATTCTTACATCTAACACAAGGGCATGAGTATAAGGTATTTCCACCACCATTTTTATTAACAAATTCTATAAAGGAGACCTTATCAACCATAGATGACATATCCCAAGATGACAAAGAAGTATGTTAAATGAAAATTAGACCATATGTACTCAACAACCAACAATATCTTCGATCAATGAAAAATGAATAAACCAAACAAATTAGTCCTAGTGGTAATAGCCCTAAAGGTTAAAACATCCACTCAACGAAGAGAGAGATCAAGTAGCTTTTAGAATCACCACTAAGGACATATCCGCTTCATCCATTAATGCTTATATATTCTCATCATATGATATATTACTCTTCAAAATAAACTTCACAAGATCAAACACACATTTTACACAAGATCATACATTTGACTTAAAGTACTCAAATCCTAGAATGTTATTATCATCCAAAATCAAAACAACTTCACAAAAATAATATTAAAGTACAATCAAAACAAGATCATACGAAATACTTAAAAAACTTCCTAAGTTCATTCATTGTACAAAATTACAAAGTTCCTAATGAGCCCTAAAGGTTAACGTAAACATCCACTCAACGAAGAGAATGAGCTACAAGTAGCTTTTAATCACCACTAGACTATTTATCATGCTTTGTTATCATGTTCAACAAACACCCAAACTTTATTGCCATCCCATAGAAATAGTAAATATAGCTACAACAAACCATATAACGAGAAATTAAACCCTAAAACCTAAATTATATGAAAAACCCTAAAATAGCTTAACATGAAACAATAATTTAAACTTATACCTTTTCTATGTTCTTGGATTTCTTTCTTCAAAGTATTTCACCTCTTCAAATAAATCGAAAGACAAAGAAGAAATCGAAAAATCAAATCGGAGACAAAGATATTCACAAATCCCAAGTCCATGTATTTACTCTACTAGATGCTTGAAACTCAAATCAAAATCCCTAGAATTTATTAATCAAAACAAAATCGTGAAAACCCTAGAATCTATTAACTCAAGCCGCTTGAAAATCGAAATCAAAATCCCTAGAATATATTAACATAAATCAAAATTCGAAGATCGATTTTAGATCACATTTAGATCGAGATATGAATTGAATCTTCAATTGATATCAAGGGAAGAAAATTTCTCATTGGAGAAGATAAAGAGCGAGGAGATGAAAATGAAATGAGCTAAAAAAATTCTAAGGAATAAAGAAGAGGGTAGATCTTTGTAGTAGATAAGGTTGAAAGGGTGGAAAATAAAGAATAGAGTGACCAATCTTTGACTTTGGGTGGAAACAAATGTCAAAGTGTTTCCGACCACAGTGTTTTTCAATTCTTTATTTTCCAACCTAAAACTTATTGTTGCTAAATTGTAACGTTGTTGCTAAAATAAGAATTAACGGAAAATAAGTAAATTTAGCAACGGCAAAGGTCTGTTGCATATATCCTTAAAATAGTGCTACCAATAAGTTTTGCCTTTGAAGTGCGTGAAAACTTAGAGTGAGATCTATAGAAATAAGCATAGATCTACCAATAAGTAGAAAGACTTAAAGTGGTGTTTCATGCCTGGCTATTTCTTCCGTAACCAAGAAATCACAGGAGAAGATAAATCTTTTACCGGGACTAAGTCCCCGTTTTCTACGCATTGTGAACTCAAAGATAACGGACATCAACGTGTTGTTTTAGAGATACACAATAGTCTTAGATAAATATTCCTTGTTTTAGAGATACACAATATAATAAATATTGAACGTATTATAATAGATGCGAACATTGAGCATACATGAGTGCTTATTGTGAGTGGATAATTGTAATGCATGAATTTAAATGAGACGATTAGATACGTGGTTCAGATCCAAGGCCCACATCCACGGATTGAGTGTTTCATTATGTGTAAGATGTGATACAAGAATAGTCGAACGACTTTGAGATCTAAACAGGTCTGCGTAGCAGATGGGGGAATTACTTACTCTTCATATATCTCTCTTATCTCTCATATTCTCCTCTCAGTGTTGGGTCGTCTGTCCCCCCTCTCATGGGGGAGGGTGGTATTTATATAGGTTCCCCATGGGGTCCATTCTAAGGCCCGTTGGAACCTTATCTTCTTGTGTTCTGTGCCGATTACGCAGATATCCTCGTGTTCTATGGTTTCTCTGTGTAGTATTCTCGACCGCGCAATGTAGTCGGCGGTCCCCCCACAGACTGGTTGACGCGTGTATTGCTCAGAGGCAATAAATGAGGGTGGTTGGGATATTTGTGCCCGCCAGACAGCTGCTCTCTGCCCATGTCTTGTCTTTGTCAGATAGAGCATCCCTAGCCGTAGATCTTGTATCTCTTTAGGGATGGGGTAAAGTAATGCTCGGGTTGTCTTTGGGTACTCCGTAGGGTCACAATGCTCCCGTGCTCCTCGATCCTTGTCCGTTGGATATGATGGGTAACCATCTTATGTTGGTAAGATGGGTTTCTGGGTTGTCCGCTCGTGGCTCTTCCAGCGCATATCCTCCACATGTGGCTTTGTTGACACGTGGAGGAAGATGAAATATGTACACACAGACCGAAATCAATCTTTGGAGTACAACTGCCAATTATTATACCAGTTTACGTGTTAATGTTTCTCATTGACATCTTATTGGTTGTAGAAAATGAAATTTCTTCTCTTAACTGTTGGTCAGATCAATTTCCATTCAAGACGCACATGAACTTGGGAGTGTAGGTTTCTACTGGAATTTGGTTGGGTATTGTTTGGTTGGTAATACCAAGGATATTGTTGACATTTCGTCATTTTTCAAAGAAGTCAAACCCTCCTCTCAAATTTTATTTCCCTCCTCACAATCCTTCCCTCCTCATATCCATTCTTTCCCTCCTAATAACATGACTCGGGGATACTCTTCATTGTTTGAGTGGATATTTGAAGTATTTTCCAGTCACCCCTTATTTATTTTTTTTAATACCAAACTTACCCTTGGTAATTAAATAAGTTAGTATAATAATTAGTGAGTTAATTAATGATTAGTGAGATTACATTAATAAGTTGATTTTTTTCAAAAGAAGAATTATTGAGAGTGAGAAGAAGAAGATGAAGATAATAATGAAGATGAGGTCTTTGGAAGAAAAAAAAATTAGATTTTTTTTTTAAGAGCCACAACAAGAGTATGATGTTTTGGGTACTCACAGATACTTCAAATTTAGTTAATGCTGCTTGAATTGGCCAAAACATTCCTAAAAATGAACAATTTACAAATTGATTTCGGTTTAGTTAAAAAACATCGGCTACGACATCTGAAGAACAGGTAGCCGAACTCATCTGCAAGTGTAGTTCGGTTAATTTTTCTGAAAACACAGGTAGCCGAACTAAGCTTTAATGGAGTTTTTTCTTTCATAGAAAAGTTCTATTAGGAGAAGAAAATTTCTATGTACCCGAACTAAGAGTTCATCTATGAAAAAAATTTGCAACGAAACCGAACTCAATATATAGGATTTTCAGAGTAAAGTTCGGTTAGGAGAAAAAAATTGCGACGTAACCGAACTTTTTTACTACGAAACCGAACTAAAAGTTCGGTTGAGACATTTTTTTTGCGACGTAACTGAACTTTTCTCTGAAAAAAAAAGAAAAATCAAAGTTCAGTTCGACTAGTTCGACAAAGTTTATCACATAATTCCTATCCGAAATTCTCTCTGCAACTTCCATTTTCAACTTATTTTGATGATTACTTCTCATTTTTTCAACCAAGGACAAATGATAAGTAATGAGTTTGTTATAATTTTGATTTTGATTTTGTTTTGTTAATAATTTAAATTAAGCTATATATAAAGGTGGTGGTGGTGGTGGTTTGAGGTGGTTGGTGGTGGTCGATGGTGGTGAGAGGCGGTGGTGATGGGAGGAGGTGGTTATATTCTTTTTCCCTTTGATCGAGATTAGTTTTTCCCACATGGTTTTTGTTACTCGACAAGGGTTTTAGTGAGGCAACCATAACTACACCAACTACATGATAAATGATGAAGACCTGAAGATCACATTGATATAGTTGTTGAACAATATCAGAATCAAAGAAATGAAAACAATCGCATTTGTCAACTCATTGTTCAAGAAGGCTACTACCGCAGTACCCCAAGAATACTCATGCATCTTATCTAAGGGATCCAATAGTTGCATATACCTAGCGTCGACCAAGCTTCCAGAAATTTCGGGGAATATACATTTTCCCAGGACGTAGAGCAGATAAGCTGACGCGGTAGCATTGATCCGCACCAAGTCCATACTTCCTTCCTTATCATAGATTTCCTTAGTACCAGAGAATGTATCTCTCAACTTATTCAGATTAAACTTATTTCTTAGATTACCATCCTTCATCACAAGCATAGACTTCGTCTCAACCTGATTCCAACCGAATAAAGTTTTGGTCAATTTGAAGATATTCTCCCAAGAAATGCCATTATCGATGCCCTCACTGATTGCTTTTTCCTCAACCTCGAGGCCTAAAATTTGATGAGCATCATCGGGAGTTATCGCCATATCACCGAATGGGAATAACATTGTATCGGTCTCTCCGTAGAACCTCTCACAGAATGAAGATACGGTAACTCTATCATACTCAACTTTTGAACTCTCCACCGTAGGCCACAACCCGGAGTTCTTGACAATCGCTTGCACCTCGTCACATTCCTTGTCAAGGTCCCAGTTCTTAGTCACTGATCATGAAGCTTGGCGCCTCAAGAGACGGATGGCATGCTTGTGATCCTAAATACCAAAAACACAAAATGAAAATAAATACAAACACTTAACGCAAATTTAATATAGATAAACTTAAATAAAAAAACAAAGACAGATTGAGATTACTTACGATAGTATTTTGGATTTCACATGCCCATGAGTCTTTGTATCCAAAAAGAACATTCCCACCATCTTCTGGAGTCCCCTTTAGAGCCTCACCTGGTTTCAGTTTAACCTTCAGTTGAGAGGGAGGCATGTGGGAATTAGATGGTTTAGTGATAACCCTTTTCTTCTTTCCTGTTGCACTAGTACTTGCAGCTTGGGTTTGTTCCCCGACTTCTTCTTCTTATTTTTCTTCTTGTTCCTCTGCCTCTTCAACAATTTCATCTTGGATATGCTTACCTTTATCTCCATTACCATCATCATCATCATCATTACCTCCTCTAACAGGTGGCATATATTGATCACCATCATTATCATTATCATCATCATCATTGTTACCTCCTCCAACAACCGGAGTTCTTTCGTCAACATCATCATCACCTCTTCCACCAGATGGAATTGATTGGTCTTCATCTAGAGTCTCATCTGAATCACTGGGTTCTGATGGTGGTTCAGAATCATTCAGTACATGGATCTTGAGCGTTCCCGGCACAACTTATGCCCCTCGATGTGTTGAAGTCAAGAGTTTATCACCAACACGAGGAGGTCTTGAAGGAGGACTAAGAGCTTTCAGATCTTTCTTTTTTGCCTTTTGCAACCTGAACAAGAAAAATTAAGAAAAAAATTATACGTCGGCAGGGTCAACATATACAACCAATTAAGCAACCACAGGGTTCTCAACATCAAAAGTTGGCAACATCTATAATAAAAAAAATACTGGATAACATAACACCGTCAGGGTAGTATTTACATACCATTCCGAATTTCATAATTCAAGGCACCAGGAGATGCTAAAAAACTGAAATAAAGCCGGCAAGTTAAAAATTTATAACCAACCCAGATTAAAAAAATCTAATGTCGGCAAGCTTATAGGTTGAATAAATTGCCAACCCTGTAAAAGCATTTACAAATACTAAGCATCCGGCAAGATATATAACCTAAGAGCATCCCGGCGGAACACTAAATATGAAATGACGGCAAGGTCGTGAAACTAAAACCTTGCCGGGAAAATAACTGCAAATTCAAACATTCAAACATGACCTAATTTGACATGCAAACATGAAATTGAAGTACTGGAGTGAGTTTAAGTAGGCCCTTGTTTTCTTAATCGCACAATTTCTTCGTTTTGAGCGGGTTCAATTTCTTCTTCTTCAACCGTTTTTTTCTTCTCTTTTTGTTGAACTAATTTTGCAAATCCAGGGTTTTATTCATTGGGTTTTCTATTTTCATACGAGTTCCCTTCCGCCGTGGTGGTTCCATGTTTGAATATTAATCGGAATTTTTGAATCGACGATCCACTCGATTTAATCGTCGAGTTTTGATGGTGGTGGTGGGGGAGGTCGGTATGGTGGTGGAGGAGAAGAAGAAGAGAAGAAGGAATATGAAATGAAAATAAAAATACTGATTAGGGTAATAAAATTATAAAGGGCAAGAGTAGTATTGTAACTTCATCCATATTTGGCCCACATAAAACTGGGTATACCCCAATCTCGCCAGGATATCAAAAGCATATGGGAAAACCCATGCATCATTAATCATCTTTATTTATTGATTCCCAATAAGTACATTCTCATCGGATTAACTCTGGATGATTATTTTATTAACTTAAGCAGTTTAGTTAATCATAATAAATTATGCTTTCCTAAAAAAGATACTAATTGGTTCCTCCCCATCATTAACCAAAGCAAAGCGTCTACCTCCATCAGCATCTCTGTAAACCCCAACATCCTTACAAAGGACTTTGCAAACGTTACAAACAGTAGGACAGAAAACAAGCTTATAATTATACTTATTAACACCATTATCTTTAACAATCTTAAACCAATTATCAATTGTCTGACGACCTGGATTGCCTGCGACTCCGTTCGTCTCGATAAACCATCTACTTACAGATTCATCAAAAGCTGCCAACCTCCAAACCTTGGAATACTGTGGACAGATTGACGCAGCACCTGCGTACTTGATATTGAGATCTGTTTCAGTAAGGATTACTTTTGCCTTCGGATCCACAGATGCAAACGTTAATGGAAGTCCATTTGAGACTTCACGTCGTGACTGAGCTACTTGACGTGGGCATTCAGTACCATTTAATTTCAGGCCTAATACAAGTCCACCGCCAGCATTAATAGGTATTATAGAGTAATTGAGCCCCTTTTGAAGTGGTTCCCCGCCTATGTCACGTACAGCTTCCGGTGCAGCCGAAATTGCAGAAAATTGGACGGAAATGGCCAAGGAAATTAAAGCAAAAGCTAGAAGAGGAGAATTATTAGTAGTTCTCATTTGTGCTAGCAGGAAATGTATGATGATAGAAAGTTTCGTTTGTTGAGCTGAAGAATGAAATGAGGTTTTGGTTTCTATTTATAGCGTTCAGATTTTAGCTTGAGAAATCAAAGTTTTGTGATTAAATATCAAGATGTGGATGGGGTGGCTGCTGAGGAAAGGGCGTGAACACAAAAGTCAGTTGAGGGAACGACCAGTTATCTCCGACGGGATGTTTATTAGATAAGAGATGACTTTATCGTTATAGTCTATGTGAACTACCCGAAATACCCCTGGTGTTTTACAAATTCTCACCGAAGTAAATCATTTTACCTCATGGTAATAATTTAATAAATACCAAAAACCAAACTTCAATCTTAATTCCAACGGCTCAATCCCGCATTAAAGTTGAGAAGGCCATATGGTACTCTAAAATCCATTCCTAGTTTTGAAAGAGTGAGTTTTGGAATCTAAAATGACGTGGGTAATGAGTTGTTGGTGAAATCGGAGGTCAAAAAAACAAAAAGATCATTAGATGGATACAAAAACTGATTATTTATTTATCTTTTCAAAAAATCACACGCAAACTGCATCAAAACTGATTTTTTTTTCAAATGTATAGTTAATTTTACAGATCCATTTTAACTTGTTTTATGTGATTTGCATGATTTGGGGTTAATTGTTTTTCTTTTAGGGTATAATGGTCCAAAGGAGTTTTTGTTAAAAAATGTAATGGCGCGGACATTTGCATAAGCGTATCTTAGACTAAGTCTTATGGGCTAGATTGGAGGTGCTAGATTAGCACATAAGTGTTGCAACTCAAAAAAAAAGTGTATCATAAAAGTTAACACTAGTTCTCTTTCCTACGAGTTGGTAGCATTTGAAGTAGCATGCTAGTGAGTTACGCATAATGATTCTGCGCTAGGAAAAGTGACTTTTGCTCAACCAAACAGCGCTAGAAAGAATATTCCAAGCATCTATGCGGAATGGTCCAGCGCAAACACTCAACGTGTTTCCATTCCACGCTACAGGATTGCGCTCCATAATTCCGCGCTTGACCTTTTTTTTTTTTTACTTTTCACTAGTTTAGTAATTAAATTTTATATTGTTCTCATTATTTGCTCACACTCATGTTACACCACCAGACAGTTATGTTTTCAAATTTCAAATTTTGAAAAGTTTGACAATTTGTTCCAACGGTTGTTTGTTTCAAAATCTTAAAGTTTGGCAAACTAAGAAATTTTTTGATTACATTGCAAAACAATGTTACAATGTTTTTTGAAATTAAAATCCTACTTCTAAAAATTTAAAAAGTACATTGAAATTGAAATCCTACTTCTAAAAATTTAAAAAGTACATTGAAATTGAAATCCTACTTCTAATTCAAACTTGAAAATATACTTCTAATAACTAAAATATCACTCATAATTTAGAGGACTGGATCAAAGCCATTACGAACCAAAATCTCGTTCTTCAATTTCTTGTAAAGGGGTATCTCCCAAGGTTGTACTTCATTCATATCTTGGCGTAGGATCTTCAAGTCGGATTCCCTTTGTTGGGTTTGTGCCAAGATTGTATTGTTTTCCAAATCTTTCTTAAGGAACGCTTCTTCGGTTTCATACTTTTTCACCCTTTGTGCTTGTGCATTTTCAAGAAGTTGTATGAGCTTGTCCATTTTATCATCTGCTCTCTCCGATGCTTTAGTCTCACAAGCCTTTTTCTTTGCTTTATCTCTTCCGCCACTTCTAACATCATACGTTTGTTCGAAACAGCGTCTTCTACGCGATACGTCTGAGGTATCAGAACCTTGGGTTGATGGTGGGCTTCCAAACCTTGCCATATCCTCCAAATCTTCATCCATAGTTACTGGAGCTGAAGTACTAGGTTGAGTTGCGTGACTAGGTCCAACATCATTATTCAATTCTGGATTATAATCTGGTTGATAGGTCTTTAGGAGCTGGAAAACCGATTCATGTATCCAACGTTTGTTGGTTGCTGATTGATAATTTTGTGTTCCTTCGCGGTACTACGGAAAAAAATGAAAAAAAATGTATTAGTGTCTTATGAATGAATGAAATATATTTGGAAGAAAAAAAAATATCATTTTTTTAAACGGTAATTACATAATCATGAGGCTGCAAACCCGAAGGTTTATTGCGGAAGTAAGGTCTTACGAATGAAACATATTTCCTCACTTCGCTTCTCAACGTGTTACACCTTGATTGCAATGACTTTTTATCCCTATTCGTACCTTCCGGCCTTCTTTTAACGAACTCTTGCATAATTCTTTTCCAAAGTTGAGATTTGTTTTGATCTTTTCCTCTAATCGGATCATTACTTGCTATAATCCAAGAGATAATTAGTGCTTCATCCTCTTTTGTTTGAAAGTGTGCCATATTTTGTACAAGAAGAATAAGAAGAAGAAGAAGAAGAAGAAAATCAATGAAGAAGAATCAATTGATTTTGGTGTGAGGGATGATGTAGAATTGGTTCTCAATTTATAGGAAACCTGAAAATCTAGTTGTTGAGTTTTTTAAAGGGCATTAAGTCTGAGTCATTGAAAATACAACGGTCATCTTGATCTGATGGCTGAGAAGAGGTGCACTGAATAGTGCAGCGTAAGGCGCAGATTTGTTTCGCGTGCTGCGCTGAACCATCCTGCGCTGAACTCTATCAGCCGTTTCTCTCAACGGCTAGTTTTTTATCTAACGGATGTTAGAGTTCAGCGCAGGATGGTTCAGCGCAACACGCTGGACAATTCTGCATTTCGCTTAACAACTACATTTTGCATCCCAAACTCGTATCATTTCTTCTCTATATAAACTCAATACGCGAACTCAAAATCCCCACCCCAAACTTGTGAAGTTTCATTCTCTTCTTCTACTCCTAAATTTTTAATTTAAAATTTAAGCATGGTTGCATTCTCAATTGACAAAGACAATAACTTGGTGAGAAGTTTTCACAAGATCAACACAAATCCTCTCGACAAGTCTCAAACAACCAACTTCTTTTGGGGACAAATTGTTGAAGAATTTGTGAGAATCAATGGTAATGCTAATGAAAGATGCAAAAAACAACTACAAACTCGGTTATCAACCATCAAGAGTTATTGCAGCCATTTTTTTCATTTCATTGAGGGCATCAAATGGTAATCGTGAAGATGCTATGGCTTTATACCAAACGAAATATGGAATGCCGTTCATTCATGTCACCCTTTGGATATGCTTGGTTATGAATGATATGCATGAAGAAGTATTTATGAAGTTCTAGTTAAATATGAAGACTATTTAAGAAGTATTATGAAGTTCTAGTTAAATATGAAGACGTTTTTAAGAAGTATTATGAAGTTCTAGTTAAATATGTAATGTAATTGTAATCGTGCATGAAGAAGTATTTATGAAATTCTAGTTAAATATTACAAGAACTAATTAAATTGTCTACTTAATGAAAACGTGCTTGATTGAAATATGGAGTATGAAATTAACTCTCCATTCTCATAAAATGCTCCATCTTATTGAGGGTCATATTGGTCTTCATCGGTGTCCACGTCGGTTGTACCCTCATGAAGCTCCGGCAAGGCATCATCCATCACTATACCCGAAACATTTCCATCTCTCAGCCAAATGTGCGTAGTGAGTTCTTCGCGAAGTTCCACCCAACGCGTCGGGTTGTACAACACTTGAGGAGGTAGCCTTACATTTCCTTGAATTGGAGGTTGAGGTTCTTGTCCCGTGATCTTCCCCTATTCCTCATCACGATATTCCATTTCAACACACATATTGTGCATTATCAAGCACCCCCTCATAATTGCCTTCATATCCGATTTTTTTATAATAACGACATGGTTTCAATATAATACCAAACTTAGCCTTTAGACCACCAAATGCATGTTCAATGTCTTTCCATTTTGCTTCTTGATATCGATTGAAAAGATTTTCCGAATTGTTTGAGGCGGGTTTGTATGCTTGCACAAGACAACCATACATAGGATATGCCCCATCTCCTAGGTAGTACCCCGTACTGTAGTTTCTTCCATTGATTTGATAATGACAAGGAGGTGCTACACCATTAAGTTCTCTATCGAACAAACCTGAAGAATGCAAGACATTACAATTATTATTCTGTCCACCTAACCCAAAATAGGCATGCCATATCCATCTATCATATGTAGCTACCGCCTGCAGAACAATCGTGGGAATTGACTTATAGCCCACGTGGGATCCTGCCTGATCCACAAGTTATGCTCTCCATGCCCAATGAAAATAATCCACACTACCAAGAATCCTAGTAAACCCACGAGATTCATTCTCTGCCAAAATCCACTCAGTATCTTGAGCGGTAGGTTGACGCATGTATCGACCATTATAGATCCAAATAATTGCATCCATAAACTTCTTAGCATAAAAGTAGACAGTGATATCTGTCATTTGTGTGTAATCATCTAGAGAATCTGGTGCAATTCCTTTGGCAAAATATTTCATCACGACAATCATTTTCATATATGGAGAATGACCAGGAATACCGCAAGCATCGGTTTTTTGACGAAAATCATGGTCAAAATCACAAAATTGCTCTAAAATTCTCAGAAAAAGGGGACGAGGCAGAGAAAACCGACCTTTGAACTTTTTTGGCCTATAAGCACACCCGAAGTTGAAGTATTGATGCATCATCCTTGCATCGGCATCTACACGGTTTCTGTGCACCACCTGACGTTCCTTTACTTTATTTGGGATGGGTTGATGTAGTCCTTGCCTCCTTTGTGACTCCAAAAGCGTAGACACTGCTAGAACATCAAGCTCAATATCATCTTCATCATCTGAAAGACGGAACAAAATTCTTCTCAAGGCTCCTTGCATAATGTACCTAATATAACAAAATTAAGACAATCCATTAAAAAAAGAGAATGAAACCACAATCCAAATAGTTTCATAAACACTCCATAAAAAAGAAACCACAATCCATATGTTTTCATAAACACTCCATAAAAAAGAAACAACAATCCATATGTTTTCATAAACACTCTATAAAAAAGAAACAACAATCCAAATAATTTCATACATACTCCATAAAAAAGAAACCACAATCCATATGTTTTCATAAAATACTACAAGTACTTTCATTCAGTCAAAGTAGCGATGTGTTGGTGTGGTGAATTGATTTTCATAAACCATGTTAGGTTCGGTATCAATCATCAATGCATCGGTAAATTCATTTCCTTGGTTGCTTGGTTGTTGTGAGGTAGTTTCTCTATCTTCATGACTAGGATGGTAACATCCTTGAGTTGAAGGCCATTGATTAAATGAACCACCCAATGTGAGATCTTCTTGATTGATTGGTTGTGAGGAATATGCAGATGGTATTGAAGAAGAAGATCTGCTGGATGAGGAACATAAACTTGAGGTATAAATGCGCCTCGACTCCCTTGGTACTACTTGATGAGCTCCACTGTAGAATTCATATTGTTGTGACATAAAACTATAGCATTGATCCTACAAGCATAACTAGATAGGTTTTGTGATGCTGTATTCAAGAAACTTAAAATAAAATACAAAAAAATGTGAATGAACTTACCGGTGTCAAACCCATCGCAGAAAAGCTATACGGACAAGATTTCCTTGGTACTTCTACTCGCTCTTCAACACCAACTGCATTAATGAATGTTAAATTGAAATCTAACTCCGAAAACTGTGTCAGAGGATCATTCTATGTGACATAAGTATAGGTCTGTGGCATTAGATTAGAAGGCGGATAACTAGGTAACAAATGGATAGGAACAACTTGGCTACCCACTGCTATCTCATCGGTATTCTGCGAATGGTATGACTCAGTGATATAAGCTCCAACACTATGCGTCTTCCACCACCTGTTATATTGATCCTCATTAACTGCCAAATAATGTTTGGCGCATACACCTACAATCTCCATGTCTCCAACTCTTTCCAAATCTGGAGGATTTCCTGGAACTACAATCACACCTTCTATCTTCCTTTGGAATCGTTCATCCAAATAACAACTAACTCTTTTGTAGTTTTTTTCTAGGTCATAAAACACAAATCTCACTCTGGATAACTGCAGAGCATAATCATAATGTTCTCCCTCAGAATACTCACTACCTATCCATGGTTTACAAATACATAATGCACTAGTTCTAATGTCAATTTGTACTCTTGTAGTGGACACTGAGTGTTTCTTCGTATCCTTTTAGCCTCCTCTTTGGCCTCTCTTCCTTGATTTAATGTTAGTCTTATTGAAGAGATTAATCTTTGGGAAAATATCATGGTGTTATACAGAAGGTGTATGATAGAGCAAATGTTGCATGTTGCGGAAGTAATAATAGTATCAATATTCAAGTACCATAACCATGCCAGATAAATCCTTCCCATTCTCTGACCATCCATCAAGAAACTTATATGTATTGCCTAAGGAAGCTAAACCCCATTCATATTCCCAAACTTTATCCAAATTATCCAGCAATAAAACCCAACGTTTATCTACTCTTCCACTAGAACCCGCAATAAGAAAATGACCAAAAAACCAAAGAAAGAATGCTCTTGTCAATACTTCTGCACATTCAAGATTGTTGGTGTTTTCTCTACTTTTAATGTAGGTTCTCAAGATACCCAGGGATATTGCATTATTATTACTGTTCCAGTTATCAAGTTCTTTGATATCTTGAAAATACAAATCATCCAAAGCAGCAATTGTTAGATCACCCAATACCGGCAGAACTACTTGATTTTTCGTAGGGTCACCAATGGGAATTCCAGTTAACATATACCAATCTAATGGAAAGAGGCCAAGCTCAAATTCTCTAAAATGGAAGCTCTTTGTTTTTTTCCGCCATCTCTCAGCTATGGCTTCAACTAAACCTCTATCTGCATTGGAAAAGTTAAAATCAAAGACACTAGAAAACCCACAATTATCACAGTATCTTTGCGCTATCGGATTATCTTTAACTACAATTTTGTATAATGTTTCAACCTCATTAAAGCTGCCTCTAAAGTTTATAGTTCGACTATCACTAAAATTATTAGATACATGCCTATCTTCCTTTGCCGAAATTATTTCCAACGCATCTAAATATTCTTCCATATTCATACTACAACCTTCCATATCCATACTACAATCAATAACAAAAGAAAAAAAAGAATCAACCACATTTTATCATTTTAATCATAATCATACAAATTCACAATTTTATCAACTACATTTTATCATTTCATCATAATCATACGAATTATACAAATTCATAATTCATTATATCATTTCATCATAACCACATTTTATCATTTTATCATTTTCATCATAATCATAAAAATACTAATTAAACAAAATGATCTTCAAAGAAACAATACAACCCCCAAATCAGATTCCACAAAAATTAAGCAAATTAACAACATTGTGGTTTATGAATCAAAACAAATTTCAATATCAAATTTCATTCACAAAGTTCACCAATATCAAATTTCATTCAAATAAATTCAAATTAAATCATACAATACTAGCAATATCATCTAAATCATCTAAATGACAAATAACAATCATCTAATCATATCAATTTCATCAAAAAATCATGATAATCGGAAAGAAAGAAAAAAACCCTAAAGTTTCAAATTCTTACCCAAATCAATTTTGTAGACGGTTTCGCTCCAAACAACTCTCAAATGATTCCAATAGTTATGATGTTGAAACCCTTCCAAGGATTTGAGATGAAACTCCTGATCTACCACATGATAATATGACCGTTTTGGGTAGAAAAAAAAATAAAATGGGAAAAAGAAGAATAAGATCGATCTTCTGTGGAGTTATCGATTTTTTAATCGCGGAATGGTGCAGTGCGTTGTGCGGAATGATTCTACGGATTGACTTTGTTGACTGGTCAAGCACGGGATTGTTCCGCGAAAGGTATCTGCGCGGAATGGTTCAGCTCAATGTGTTGTTTTGTTTCAGCGACTAGCATGCTAGACTAGCACTCCCATAAGACTTAGGTGATTTTGATGGCTGACGTGGACTGCTAATCTAGGTGCTAGACTAGCACCCCATAAGACTAAGTCTTAGGAGGTAGATTTCGTTATAACAGGAGCACCTAATGTCACATTTGGAGACATTCTTTTGCAGCAGCTCCACCAAAGTCTTGTCTATCTTAAAATTTGATAAACGGTCAAAGGTCAATATAAAACGCAATGAAGATAGAATTAGTCCACATAAGGAAATAAACTGCATGCTGGACCGTTGTAAACCACAATGTGGTATGCAGTGGTGGACTTCCAATGTAGAATCAGCTGGAACCAGGTGGTGCATGGCTAAGATTAGGATAGGTAAGCGAAACTCTTTTTCTAGCATGTGCTGCAACGAAAAGCTGAAAAAGTTCAAATGAGGCTTAGGAACATTGGGCTTGGCCGCTTGGTGGACAACTGCCCACCTTTATTATGAATGATTTTTTAGGCACTATTCAAAAATGGAGATGAACTACTCTTTATATCCCTTATCTAAATTTTTTTTAATACTAAACTTGCTCTTGGTAATTAAATAAGTTACTATAATGATTAGTGAGTTAATTAATAATTAGTGTGATTAAATTAATAAGTTGATTTTTTTCAAAAGAAGAATTATCGAGAGGGGGAAGAAGAAGATGAAGATGAGGATTTTGGAAGAAAAAAAGTTAGAACTTTTTCCTTAAGAGCCACAACAAGAGTATGATGTTTTGGGTACTCACGTATACTTCAAATTTAGTTAATGCTGCTTGCTTGAATTGGCCAAAACATTCCTAAAAATGAACAATTTACAAATTGATTTCGGTTTGGTTAAAAAAGTTCAGCTACGACATCTGAAGAACAGGTAGCCGAAATCATCTGCAAGTGTAGTTCGGTTAATGTTTTTGAAAACACAGGTAGCCGAACTAAGCTTTAATGGAGTTTTTTCTTTAAGAGAAAAGTTCGGTTAGGAGAAGAAAATTGCTATGTAACCGAACTAAGAGTTCGGCTATGAAAAAAAATTGCAACGTAACCGAACTCAATATATAGGATTTTCAGAGTAAAGTTCGGTTAGGATAAAAAAAAATTGCGGCGTAACTGAACTTTTTTGCGACGTAACCGAATTTTTTGTGACGTAACTGAACTTTTTTGCGACGTAGCCGAACTTTTTGCGACGAAAACGAACTTTTACTACGTAACCGAACTTTTTTACGACGAAACCGAACTAAAAGTTCGGTTGAGACATTTCTTTTTGCAACGTAATCGAATTTTTTTCTGAAAAAGAAAAAGAAAAACCTCCATTAAATTTGAGTTCGACAAAGTTTATCACATAATTCCTAGCTGAACTTCTCTCTGCAACTTCCATTTTCAACTTATTTTTATGATTACTTCTCATTTTTTCAACCAAAAACGAATGAATGGGTTTGTTATAATTTTGATTTTGATTTTGTTTTGTTAATGATTTAAATTAAGCTATATATAGAGGTGGCGGTGGTGGTGGTTTGAGGTGGTTGGTGGTGAGCAGCGGTGGTGATGGGAGGAGGTGGTTATATTCTTTTTCCCTTTGATCGAGATTAGTTTTTCCCACACGGTATTTGTTACTCGGCAAGGTTTTTAGTGAGGAAACCATAACTACACCAACTACATAATAAATGATGAAGAACTGAAGATCGCATTGATATAATTGTTGAACAATATCATAATCTAAGAAATTAAACTCAGTAGTTTTTTAAGTGAAACCACTTCCAGAATTTGCACAACAAAGCAAGGATTATATCGCAGCAGTTTTCGGCACAAGTCAACTAGTAGTGTTGATACTACTATATATTGCGTATCAATACTTGGTTTTCATCAATCAACTATAAAACATATAATAGATGTTATGTATGGGTATTCGGCAAAGACATACTTCTGGACTTATTGCGTTATACTCTTTTCCCTTCGTCAAGGTTTTGTCCTACTGGATTTTTCCCTTGTCAAGGTTTTAACGAGGCAACATATGCGATTCTAACACTGTTCAAAGTTTTCTTAATGTGGTACTCTTTTTCCTTAGTTTAGGTTTTGTCCATCTGGATTTTCCAACCGAGGTTTTAATGAGGCAACTGACTTGGATACAATGGTCATCCAAGGGAGAAACTATATTTGAAGCGCTACTTCAGAAGCATTATATGTGAAGTACTACATATGAAGCACTTCTATTGGACCGCACAAGGGGGTGTGTTGTAATGCCTTTGGCACATGTGTGCGGCCATCTATATGTATCCAGGGTTAACATTATATAGCATATAAATAGAGGTTTATTCCTATGTAATATATATACGACATTGATATCTAATGAATAAGATATTTCTTCTCTATATTTCCCCTAGAACACCATTATCTTTTTTCCCGACCATATAAAAGATTCTTAAGAGCATTTATTAAGATATTGATTCATTAAGGTTGCGTATATGACAATACGAAGATACTGATCGCCTCTCATATCCATTTGATGGAGACAGCGCTAGCCAATTATTAAGCTCGGCTTAAGTTTCCTTGCGCCGGAAAGATCGATAAAAACGTATTAACAGTGTTAATTTCAAATGGTTTACTCATTTCTCTTGAAATTTATGACCCCAGTCGGTTTATACACTTACAGAAATGTTCATTCCATCGGCGGAACTAGAAAACTCGTATATTAACCAGTATTTTCCATCGAGCTTAAATATAAAATTTTAATATGTTTTGCATCCCAACTTACAAGATGTTCATTTTTTGCCCCTACTCTCCAGTTGAGTCAGACTTAACCCCTAACTCATTTGAGTTAGGGTATAAAACTCCCCTAGCTCATTAGATCAAGCCACTGACTCATACTTTTGAGTCAGATCTAACTCAAAAAACAAACATATTGAGTTAGATCTGGACAAGTCGCATGATTTTATTCGGATTCAGACGAGTTAAACTACAAAACAAAAAAATGAAAAGAAAAAAAAACATGAGTGGAACTAGAGATGTCAATTTATAACCCGGCTTGCGGGTTGAACCTAACCCGGCTTGTTTCAACCCGGCCCGGCTTGGCTTGTTGTCTAAACGGACCGGGTTAGGGTTGGCATATACAACCCTACTAAAAAACAAGTCGGGCTAGGGCCAACCCGTCAATATTAATAAATATATCCCTAAACCCCACCAACTCTTTAATATCCCTGATTTGCAAACATATATTACAATATAGTTAATTTTAAATCAATAAATTAAGTTAATTTTGAATCTAACCAAACATATATAGCAATTTTTAGATTTTAAATAATCAATCAATAAATTGAATTACAACTTAGATCCATCAATCAAAATTAAGTTAATTTTGAACCCTGAAGACTAGCATAACAAATAAAGGTTTAAATAAACATATAAGCATATATTATATTCTTTTTATGCAGACGCTTTCAATGTTTTTTATAGTTTATTTTAGTAGAGCGACAAGGAGTGATCAATGGCGACAGAAATATCAACTGATGAAAAATTGACGCAGATTATGCTTCTATGAATATATATAGAATTATTGACAGTAAAAATTGAAAAATAAATTTGAGATACACACGGAGAGGAGGAATATTTGTTTCTAGATAGACATAAAATGATGGAGGATCGTTTATAAAAGAGAACAACCACAAAAAAAAATGTAAAAGGAGCAAAACTTCTCAAACAATCGGTTAGTCTTACTCACATTAATTTAAACTTATAAAATGATAAAAAAAAAAAAAGTAAAATGCTTAGTTGATGTTAGGGTTCCGTGTCTAGGAAACTAAAGTTCCCTAACCGTCTATATGGTTGATTAAGTGGCAATAAGAACGTCCACTTTACAACTGAGTGGTGGGGGTTCCAGCTAAACACCAAATTGACCTAGGTTCGACCTTTACTAAATGAATAATCCTAAATTTTAATTTTTAAATTGATAACATTAACAAGTCAACCTGACCCGTCTAGGGCTAGGGTTGGGGTTTTGAGCTTGTTCATGAATAGTACTAGGGCTAGGGTTGACCCTAACCTAGTACGGGTTGGCAAGCTAGGGACAGGTTGACCCTAGCCTGGCCCGTTTGACAACTCTAAGTGGAACCGAAGATTTATTGCGCTTTTGGGCTTGCCTTAGGAAAACTAGGTTGTAGTTCCGCTTAGGGGTGTGCAAAAAAACCGAAACCGCGGTTTTCACCCGCAACCGTCCGCAAAATTGCAGGTGAAAACCAAACCGCAAGAGGCTACGGACCGGACACGGTTGAGTTTTCAAATCCGCAAGGTTTTGCGGTTTGGTTACGGTTTGATTCGTAGAACCGCGGTTTTAACCGCACCGCAGGGTAGTAAAGGTATTTAATAAAATTACTAAGGATAATATTGGAAGTATGGGTTTTATATATAAACTTCTTTATCCGAGAGAAATTCGTAAACCTAAATCGATGAACCCTCCTGTGAGTCCCGTCTCTCTTCCGTGATTCGTATTGAAACCAGTAAGCGAAATCAATTCCTCTTTCTCTCCGTCTCAATTAAGGTTTCTCGTTCGTTGTAATGGTTGTTAGTCATGGCCTTGCCGACCACTCTATATATCACCACCCATATTCTGAGTTTCATCCCCAAATCAAATCTTTATTTGTTTCTTTGATTTTTATTTCAGTTTTTTTTTTCAATTTCATTATTCAGATTTTGTTTAGTAGGGTTTTGATTTATACCTTTTTGAAATTTATGAAGGGGCTAATGATTAAAGTAATTATAGACAAGCATATGGCTGAATCTATTCTATGTTGATAAATCTAATCTTCTCTATGAAGCCTCTTTTCAATTAATCAATTTTTTTTTTGTTTAGTTGTGAATGAAATTGATGGTGAAGGAGTAAAGAAGTGCTGATTGTTGCATAGTTCAGATGAGATTCGTCTCTGATTAATTTAAACAGAAATTAGTCTTTCGCTCCTATCTGATCACCCACTCCTTGTCTATTCATTTTTTTTCTGTATATTTTTTTTGTTTGTCTTTGTTTTTCATTTTTTCAGTTTAGATAGTTCTCTGAAGCTAAATTGTTTGACAAAATGTATTGTTTTAATTAATCTGGTTCTGTGTGCCATATAAACCCTAATCAATATTCTCATTTTACTCAGAAATTTTCTGGATTTTTGGTTCTCTATGGATTTTTGGTCTGCTTTTTCTCTGTTGCTGTTAAGGAAATTTATTCTGAGTAAATCCGCGGTTAATCCGCAACCGGACCATATCATCCGCTGATCCGCGGATGAGAAATCCGCGGGTGATTGGACCGGACACGGTTTGATTTTCCAAAACCGCAACTTCTACGGTTTGGTTGCGGTGAATATGTAACATATTGGGTGACCCCTAATCCGCATAAATTATGAACAATTACGTCTATGTTTTTGGGTATGAATTTGTAGAGGATTAGGTCCAAGGTATTATATTTGTTGAGATAGCAAATATATAAGTTGCCTACAAATTTTCTATGCACACCCCTAGTTCGCTCAAAGAGGAACATTTTTTAGTCAGCTGGATGTAGCATAGTCGAGTATGATGGTTTTGAGACGGATGTTCGTCCGTAAAACGTTCGAAGTATTGTATTCCAAGGATGTTAAATGATTTCCATGAATCAAACTGTACAAATCAATACACAAATTTAACTTATACACGATAAATTGCCGCAGTTTGGCATATATAGACCTGTAGTACATTATGGCCGTACTTCGTCACATGTTTATGGTCATTACAGTGTTTATGAGATGCAGACATAAAGTGATTAAAGTTGGTGCACGGGGAAGCAGAAATATCAAAAGTAGTAAAACAGAACGAATCTCATTCACTCTAAAACTTTAACAATACAATCGTTTGTGAAGTGTGAACCACAAACCTACACCGGACAAAAACATAACAGTGTAGTACAGAATCAACAAATAATTGAAAAACTATAAGAAACTGTTATCCTACACCACTACAAACTATAGCCGATCGAAAAAAAAAAAAATCCTACACCACTACAAACTTATCCTCCACCGCAACTTTACTGCAGTTATGTGAGCATTACTAATAAAAGTAGGAGGAGGCACAAATAATGCGGTTCTAAATTCTAATGTTGTCAGTATCTCATTAGTCGACTGTCAACTTTACTGCAGTTGTAGATCCATTGGTGGCATTAAAAGTTTGAGAAAAGTTTTAGAAGTAACGATGGATAACAAGATACACAACCAGCTTTCGTGGACAGATGTTGTGACCGCAAGATGAAAACAAAGTTCAGCTTGTTGGAAATTACAGGGTAATAGAGGATGAAAACAAAGATCGAAAAGAATGTTGTAACACAAGCTTCAAGCCCTTACGATTTTTTTCAGCAATTATTTCGACCCTTCCCAAAGAATTGGCGAGTACAATTGGTCAGTGAAATATTGTCTTTAGGATAAAATGAAGCCCAAACAACGTTGTTGAATTCAAGAGTTGTACTCCCTTGACTCAACCAAGAACACACAGTTTTTTGTTTCTGAAAATGCTTAGAGAGAAAAGTGTTTTGATTGAAGTTGATAAAACAAGTTTAGGGAGAAACTATTTATAGAGGGTTTGGCATCTGTTGGGAAAAGACATCTTTTCACCAACAGGTTTCGTGAAGAGTCTCTTGTTAAGACTCCTTAGCGCAATTGAAAATATTCCAACACAGCTTGTCAAGAGCAACGATGAGTAACAAAATCTAACGGTAAGCACAAAGCAATAAACAGAACAGATAACAGACATGATTGACAGTCGACTGACCACACAGGACTCTAAAGCAGAAACAAGAAAGTCATCTTTATTTGTCTATAATAATTCTAAAGAGTAATGCTACAGCTACCGGGGCTGGGCACCGTGAGAATCACCGTGTCTCACAGCCCCGGGACCCACCAGGGAGACAATAGGGGGGCCGGGTTTCTTTTTTAATGTGGGACCCATATTTTTGTGTGTTACGGTGACAGCCACGGGATTTAGCCCCCGGTAGCTGTACAATTATTGAATTCTAAATGCTGGCAGGCTCTCAAACTCACACTTATTAAGATAATTAATTATGCGGTCCTCTTTTGAATCTTAACTGGGAAGCCACCTTTCATTTTCGAAGTCAAGTATGAACCAAACTCTGGCTCGAAATCATTCCCGTCCGCAGCAGCTGGAACCACTTGAAATCGGCGAAAAACTTCTACTACTATCATCTTCATTTGCAAAAACGCCATATCTTTACCCAAACAAATCCTTGGACCTGCTTGAAATACAGGATACGCAAAATAATCCTTGCTCACGAAGCTTAATTTTCCTGTAACGTTATCTTTTTGTAACCATCTCTCAGGCTTAAATTCTTGGCAATCCTAACCCCACAAATTATCCATCCTGCCCATGGTATAAATAGAAAATGATACTCGATCCCCCTTCTTTATGAAAGCTACTAGCCCTTAATCCGTGCCGTAACGGCACGGGCCATGATGCTGGTTCATTTTTAATATATCATATAATTTGTGTCCCGAATACTTATCAACTCCTTGTGATTTAATATGTGTTTGTCATAAAAAATAGTTGGGATTTTCCTCTCTTTTTTTCTTTGTTTTTTCTTTTAATATTTTACCGCCGGAGATTTGCTCAAACGAAAGAAATAAAATCTTAACTTCCGGACACTTTTTTATTTAGGTTCATTGCTTATAATGAGATAATGCTCTATATGAACATGAAAGTTTAAATATTTTTTGAAAATATGTCGTCAGCAGCGCTCATCTCAGTGAAATCAACTAATCAATATCGTCCATAAAAGTCTCCACATGATCATATTTCTCTCCTGCTGACTCATCTATCATGGTCATGTTGTCGATCCTCCAAATAGGCAGAGAATAGTATATATTTTTTTGCATCGAACGAATGATACAAACTATCCAATATGACATGATTTTCCTATAATTTTTCAACACCCATTATATGACAATGTTTAAAATGTGTACCCATTACCTTTTCGAAAAGATTGTATATATGCGAACCTCTGTCATTAAATCTTCAACAAAGTATTGTGCCCAGCAGTTCGTCTTAACGAAGGCTTTGGTAACTTCAAAAGTCTTGGACATTTTGTCAATTTCTTATGTTCCTACCTTCACTTGGAATACAATCTGGCGACACATTACCTCATAAAGAACCTTGAACACATATTGTACTCCCTGATCCTATTTCAAATTAATAGGTTGTCAATAGATCCTTTACCAAAAGTTGACATATTATATATAAAAAAAAATTACGATATTATGGATCGTTGCTTTCTAAGATTGTAGTTTTCAAAATTGGCCTCTTCAAGTCCCACGGCTTTCTAAGTTTATATATCTTGTTTGTTTTTAACATTTTAGTTAGCCATATTATGTTTGTTACTAACTTTAAACTTGATGTCATCTTCTACTGTGAACTTTATGTGATTTCAGAATCGAAATAGTTATACCTCTTTCATTCGTATCAAGTAATCCGTTTTATATCCCAACAATTCTTCTACAACAATTCTTTTTTTTTGCCGTTTCCGGACCATCAGTAGCCATTATTGTCAAGCACAATCTGTCTAAATTTTTTTGATGTTGTGTATTTGCAATGTTCATTTTTCTTAAATAAATAGATTGTGGAAAAACTAAAAAAAAAAAGAAAACATAAGTATTACATCGGGTCTAAGTTACTATATACAAAATACTCCGGACACTGCTTCTGGTGCCTTGTTTCCTCAAATTCCTCGTTGCATTCTAGACAGTACATGCAACACCAATCATTTGCGAAGTGAGCTATTTGCGCAAGTGTGGTCAATGTAAATGTATCCCTTGCCTGTAATAATAATAACAACACGTCAATTTTTTTCAAGGCATCCAGCTGTAAATGGTATGAATCTAATAGATTTGAATTATACCTCAATCTTAGATATCACCTTCTTCTCACATAACAAAACAATTGAGGAAGGAAAAATCTTGACCAATCTTTACATAGGTATGTTTTGCAATTGTCTTACGTGAAAATTATTATTAATCCATATTTTAGTCAGCTCCTATCGAAGACGATCTAATTAGTCCTATAGAAAGTTAATCTTAAATATTTGACCTTATCTCTTGACCAAATTATTGAAGTATTCTCAGTCATGTTCTACTTTGTGTGATCTACCCATCTGTGTCTACTCTACCTTCTAACCCAGTGAATGAAACCTATACATATTGATCCGTAATTTGATATTGTTGATTTTTCATCAAGAGGTCGCATGATTTGAGAATGTAAAATTTAAAAAATATTCTATAAACATCGGAGGTGAAAGTTAGATTTATGATTTAGAGTTTTTTATGATGATTTTGATGAACAAACATAATTTTCAAACAAATATTTTAGAATGCAAATACATTTTCCCGATCTATAAGGTTGTATATAGGGAATTGAGTGAAAGTTGTTGTCTTTCTAGGTTGTTGTCGCGAAACAACTCGACATTGATGGTCTTTCAGGAAAAAAGAATGTAATAGTACTTGAGAGAGCGATAATGTTCTCTTACGCGGGTACACCAATTGCCTTTATATAATATACGGGTGATCGAACAGTCATGATCATATTGTCTTATACGTTCCGGTATCATCCTCGAAATTTGGTTTTTGTCCTTATCAATCGTGCTAAAAATAACCAATTACATCTTTCACAATACAGTGTTTCATGTTTTGTGAAGATTATTTTTTTACTTGGTCAATAAAACTCACTAAAAAGCAAAAACTATTATTATACACTACTATTACCAACACCCACCACCATAACCACACTATTTCTTCCACCAATAGTAATGTTACCGCCTCCACTATTCACAAACACCCGCCACCGCTTATACTCACCATTAAAATTAATATAGTTTTTAGTAAAATTATTTTTTGATAAAATTATGTATTTAAGTTAGATTATTAAAGGGACATTTATAATAGAAATTTAATTAATCATTATGAATAATCAATGGGACACTAATTAATAAAACTTTTAAAAATGGTTAAGTTGAACAAATCCCAGCGGTAAATTTATCTTTGCCAAGGCTAAATCCTGACCACTCTTTACATAAACAAATCGATAATAAATAAAATCATATGTTCTGATCTTGATTCGTGTCGTTCGTTTAGTTATTACATAACATGGCAATTGATTGCACCAATTTTTTGAAATGGACATGTGTTTTATCGAGTTTATTTTAACATTAAAATGGTCAACCATGTTTTATACTTTATAATATAACGTTACACATTTTTAAAGCGTTGAAATTAGCATAATATATTTTTTTTCACCAATACCCGCCACCACCATAAAACCATATGAATCCACTTTTTTATTTACCACCACCTAGTGCCGGAGCCAAGGGTTGACTAACCTGGCTCTAACCCCTTAAATTTTTAATAACTACATAATTTTTTTAATTTATTTTATAAATAGTACTTTGTCCATATATATTTATGGTTTAGTCCACCAAAGTTTACATGTTTTTTTTTTTTTTTAAATAGGCCTCCTTAATGTCAATTTTTGACTCCATCACTGCCGCCCATCCCATGTAGGTTGTTGGACGCAATTCTAATTTTCAATCACAACCGCCATGTATGAGGTTTAGATTGAACAAAATTTTCGGCAATTGATTAGTTTCATTATTTTTTCTCCGTGTATATATTCTTTTTTGTATTTCAATCAATTTTAATTTAACATTAAAAAATCATGATTTATACGATATAGTACCAAAGATAAGAGGGCACCATTTGGGTGATCCAACTACGATCATGAAAATATTGTCTTGTATGATATCATCTCTGAAATAAGTGTTAAAAACAACCAACCACATCTTCCACACTACGATGTTATCGATGTGGTAACAACAACATAAAATTAATATTGTCCATGACTACTCACCAGCATTTACCGTCACTACTTCTTCCACCACAAACCAGGGGCGGAGTCAGGATTTTGAGGAGAGAGGGAGAAAAAATTCTTGGCAAGTTGGATACATGTGAAAAATGGACTTTGTATCCCATTTTACGATAAAAGAACAAAAATAAATATAATTGTGTTTGGCTCCGCCCTTAACCACCACTAATCTTTCGGCCTCCACCTCTTCTACTACTCATTATCGCAGAAAATGTCTATTGATATTATTTATCAAAATTACTTATTAATAGAAATAAATATTATAATTAATTAAGAAAACATTTATAATTAAAAAATGATTAGTCATTTATTATGAGCAATTAGTGAAACACTAATTAATAAAATACTTTATAATGAATATATTATTTATTTTGTGCAATTAGTGAAATACTAATTAATAAAGCAATTATGGTATTTAAGTTGAACAAACCACCACTGTTGATTTATATTTTTCATCAATTCCAACCAAGGTGGAACACTTGTTAGAGGCCACTCTTATGACACAATAGGTCATGAGTTCGAACCTCCATGTTATAATTTTTGAATTTCCATATCGCGACTTGAGTATTCATTTTTCATTCATAATATTGGAATTAACGCCACATGTGCGAGATGTAGGGGGTGGTCAGGAGAACCACAACCCTTGATTTATCTTTGTCCAGACAAATCCTGACCACCACTAACAAAGGCAAACTTATCCTAACTTTTTTTATACTAATGATTATTGGGGCGTCACATTCCAATAGATGGGCGTCACCTAATAGGACAAAAACGGTTTACCCATAAGTAATATAAAAAACCCCTTATCTAAAATAATTTTATGATGACTAAACAACCCTTATGTGGTTAGGCTAATAATATAATTAACTAATAATTAGATTGATAAGATTTTTTATATAATTAGTGATAAAAAATCATATTAAGTGATTTTGGTGGGAAGAAAAAGTTGAAAAAAATGAGAAACTTTGGAGATTTTTTTTTAAGTAAAACCCTAGATTTTAAATCACCCAAACAATGTTCTTTTTATTTCTCAAAATTGATGAAAGTAAGTAAAAAAAATTGAATTTTTTAGCTTTTTAGAGCGGTTTACGGTTGGGTTTTTCCTTCGTAGCCAACCGTAAGACAAATTTACGGTTAGGTGATGATGAACTCCTAACCGTAACTAGGTAAAATTAAGAAAACCCAATTTTAAACCAGTTACGGCTGGGTTTTTTTGGTCGAAACCCAATCAGAATCGATTCTACTGGTTTTTTTAGTCAAAACCCAATCAGAAATCGATTCATTTGGTTTTTTTTTTGTCGAACCCAACTGTAAAACAGTTATCGCTGGTTTTTTTGTGATCGAACCTAACTGTAAATTAGTTACACCTGGGTTTTTTTTGGTCGAACCCAACTGTAAAACAATTACGGTTGGGTTTTGTTGAGGAAAACCCAACCGTAACTGGTTCTGAAACCTAATTTTTTTCTAAGATTTCAATCAATCTAACCATTTCAGATGTAATTGGTTTGTTTATTACCATCACTTCTATCAAATGCTTCTTCCGTACCTTTAATAGAGAATTCAATCGAAGATTATAAGTTTTTCGAACCATCGATTGATCGAAGATGGTGAAATGATTTTGATTGAAAAAAAGAGAGGAGGGAATGATTTATGGTTGATGAAGGAGAGGAAGTTGAGAAGAAGAAGAAGAGGAGGAGCAGATCTTTGAATGAGAATTAGATTTTGATTTTAATTTTAGTTTTTAAGTTTGATTTTAGTTTAAGAGGTAATCTAGACATTTTGTTTTGAATCAAGAATACCCCATAACCAATTTTTTTGTCACTAGAAATCCAAATGAAGCCCCTCTATTGGAATATGACGCCCCAATAATAGCCTTCTAAATTAAAGTATTTGAAAACGATCTGCTGCACGCGGCGTTGCGTGATCAAACAACTTTTACACCTAATCCATAAAAATAAGAATAAAAGAACGTAAGAGTCTCAGTTGTTTGTTTTGTTTTACCTTCATAACGGTGCCAAGTTGGTTACGACTTTAATCAAGTTTCATCTGCTAACGGGGAACGAAATTAGCAGGGTACCGTTTCATATAAGATAAAAGAGTTATATCTAATTCTGGTCGTCGGATCACTCAAACGGTATCCCTGCTAATTCCGGTCCCCGTTAGCGGTCGCAGATCAAATGAGTCAAAAAAAAAAACAAAAAAAAAAAACTGAAGGGTTCCCCACACAAACAAGGAAATTGTTGTTTCTGTGACCAGCTTCTGGTTTCTTGGCGATTAATTGTATTTATAGGTGAGACTTGATTCGCATTCATGGTTCACTTATTTTGGCCATGTGAATTGTGGTTGTGCCAGGGACAACTTGTTCTAGGATATGCATTAGACCTGAGTTATGCCGCTATGGGATATAAATATAATCTCAATAAGTGTGGATGTCGTGCATAAAAGAAAAGAGTCGTTTTCTGGTCATTCATGATACCAATCAATCAATGCAATATGAAATGAAGCCGCTTTCTAGCTTTTGTTCGAGCGTCAGATGGCAAAGTGTGACAGCCCCGCATCAGGCAGATATACTCAAATTGTGTTCCATATTTTTTTATAAATCAAACTTCAGATCCAATAAATTTCTTTGATTAATTCCAATGGCAGGCCAACCATAAATAAATTTTCAAGATTACACTCACTCCTGCTGTACAACGCTTCTTGACACCAAAGAGTTACACACCAACTTGTACTCAAACAACGTGGTCCCACTAGTGGTGTTGTGTAAAAATGCGAGAGAAAACGGTGTACAAAAGCCATCACTCTGTGCAAAGAGACCAGAAAAACAAAAAAGAAGAGGAGGAGCTGATGGGATTTGCAGTTCTAGATAAGTCCTTTATGCAGCCAAACGAACATTGGCCTTGTATATTAGAAAATATAATATCCGTAGTCACTATTTCCTGTCAAAAGATAAAACGTTTGAATTCAGTTCTCACGGATGTTCTGTCTGTGGCTGCCATCCATAACCACTAGTTGAACCTTCTAGATGGATGGATGACTAGGTGGTCCTAAGCTAGACATTGTATTTTTACATTCTTTGAGTTGCCTGCACGCAACTTCTATTAGAAATTTGAAATCCTAACCTATGGAGCTATGGATGAAACCCAGCTTATAATACAAAACCAGAACTTTACAAAACCAAGCGAATTCGGTAGAGCTGGTGATCTTCCTGATTTTAAGCTTATAACTCTGTAGCGAAAGATCACTCCCAAGGCCGGAGACTTGAGCATCAACTAGTTTACCGACATAAAACTGATCAAATTGTTAGAAGATGACCTGGATAAGCAATATGAGATGGATCTTTTCATACAACACAAATCGATGCAATCCAATTAGATATTGTTACCCCTACCTTACCTACAGTCTTAATAAAAAGATGGATTAACCAACCCAAGATAAGAACACTTTGCTACTGCTTGGTCAGCCATGACCGTTTAAACAGACTCATTTGAATGAAGGGTCCCCCATAAAACAGACCAGTTTAGCCTACAATCAAAACACTAAAAGTTAAAATAACCTTCGGCACCAATTGGGTATTAGTATTACAAAAGCAAGTTCGAAGTAAACTAGAACTTGCGACTTGCTACCACCATACAGAACTGCTGCAACATATTGTTTCTGTATATGTCAAGATCAGTTGTTCCTATTATGTAAAAAAGATAAAACCCATCCATGTATGTAAATTACCCTTTAGTTTTGAAAAATAAATAAATTAGTCCACCTACCAAACCAATTTAGCCCACCTCTTCAATCAATTTAGTCCACCATGGTTTAAAAAAAAAAAAAAAATTTAGTCCACCAAGTCTGTTAATAGACCAAGCACCCAGCGTCCTAAATGTCTAATCAAACTAGTCATCAAAGGCCTAAACGAGGAAAGATTTTGTTGCCTAGGTGTTAAATCGCCTAAAAAATTTTTTTGCGGCCTACGGCCGCATCAAACTCATTGTTAGCAAAAAAAAAATTAACCCCCCTTTCCAAATCTCTAGCTCCGCCACTGATCAGTTGTTCCTATTGTGGTACAAGACCGAGCATAATTTCAAAAAAACGTATATCTTTTTTATACTATCCCTAACGGATAAAACATGTCCATACCCTAAACCTCTATGCTATCCCCTGTTGCCGTTCACTCACCTTCTTCCTCTGGCACTTTTTTTCCTATTGAGCACGGGGACTTTATAAGTATCACCGACTACCTTTCTGCATCTTGAATCTGGAAACTGGCTTTGATGTTCTTAAACCCGTCGACTGTGAAAATCAAAATACATTGTTAAAAAGTGCAGCGTGAATGACCGACTAAATAGCTGGGCTGTTGATTATAAATACCAGTCTAGGGGGAGCATAGCTACAGATCAGCAATTATCTAGTTATGTTTCTAAAGTTTTCATAATGAAATTGCTGGGAATGGAGGATCAAGTAGTTTTGCATATCCATCTGGTTTGCCTACTTTGGAATCAGCACCAGATTATAGGCTCAGGGTCAGTTTATAATTATGCTGTACCAATTCAATTAGGAATTTGTTGATGGGCTGAAAATGGGATAATTCCAAACCAGATCCAAGACAATCAGTACAAGCTATTGGACTTACCGCCATGAACCAGAACCAACGTATGCAGTTGGGAGAGGACCAGTTGATAAAAAAAACAAATAAATAAAGTGAACAATCAATTCAAGTCTTTAAATAAATAGAATAACCTGTGAGGAAGTGGTTTCACTGGCTGCATTAGCAAGGAGACCATGAGTATGTTCGACAACCGACCCAGTAAACGCCTGTACGTCAATGTTAGAAGTATCCATAAGATCCTAATGGATATGATGCAAAATGGTCTAATATATACAAGGCTTTTGAGTGGAACGTTATTTTGGGCACCCTTCTTTTTTTGAGGGGACTATGATGTTATTTGGGGTAGGGGTGCCCTAATCTAATACTTTCTATATTACCTAAAATCCTTTTAATTATCTTTTGGTTTTGATTAGTGAAATTATTATTAAAATGATTAAGAAAAAACTGATTAGTGAGATTAGATTAAAACATGAGTTATTAAAAATGAAATTGAATTTTTTAGAGGATAAAGTTAGAGAAGAAGAAGGAGAAAACCATGGAAAAAAAACATTATTTCACATTCACTACGTTTGGGAATTCTTGTGATGAAATCTCATCTGATTCTTCATCTCCATTAACTCCTGGAGTATTTGTTAATCTTCACAATGATCCGGATATGAGTAATTTCTTAGATGGTGTTTGTATTCTTCCACAAACTCAATCTCAATATGAAAATGATGGATTTTATCAACCACAACCGGAGGAAGATCATTTGGGTATCCAGGTATGCTCCAAACTTAGCTAATGTTGGTCTAGTTGCTCCAAATTTTCAAAACAAATGTACATTTTTGAAGTAGTTCGGTTAAGAAAGATGAAGAAAATCTAACCGAACTCATCTGGATATGCAGTTCGGTTACGAAAGGTGAAGAACATCTAACCGAACTCATCTGGATATGCAGTTCGGTTACATTAGACAAACACGCAGATAACCGAACTATGCATTGATGGAAGTTTGAAGAATTCCAAAGTGTAATGTTTCGTTGTTTCGCAACCAATATACACTAACCGAACTTAACGTAAATTTATGATTTAACTTAATGTACAAAGTTCGGTTGCTTTGCAACTATTAACCAACCGAACTTTACGTAAAACTAATTAAACTTAGCATACAAAGTTCGGTTTGTTCGCACACTTCCTGTAAAGCCACTATCTAACCGAACTGTACAAAATAAAAGAGTACACTAAGTTATGCAGGTTCGGTTATTTCGCATACTTGATCCCAAGAGCATACCTAACCGAACTTAAGAATCCCAAAAAAATGAATATTTCCAGTGTTGTATTCGGTGACCTATGTAAAATATATTGTAACCGAACTACATATACTTTATATGTTCGGTTATATGGCCTTTTGGTTTGTTCACCGAATTTGTAGTTCGGTTTACGCGCTTAAATTAATAGCTTGCCGAACCCGGTTGTGATTGCAATTGATGTTGTTCCATTTCTTGTAGATTGAATGCCAAGATATACCAATGGATGATCAACCATCTCCAATTGGTATCTTGTACGAAGATACATCCCATCACTATGCCAGTGATTTGGTATTTGATCAACCTATTGATGCGAAGAATTGGGCTAGAGAGCATGCCAAGAGAGCCATGTGCGTATTAGTTTTGAATGGAAAAGAAAGCAAACTCGTTTTGAAATGGTTTGCGAGAGAAGTGGAGATCCGGATGCTAGCCACAAGAGGAAGGGGTATGTGTATGAAGGAAAGATGACGAGGAAGAACACAGTGTGCTCAAAGAAAATAAAATGTACGTTCAAGCTAGTTTTTAGTTACTCAAAACTAAGGAAAGGATGGGTTCTATCGATGGATAAGGTGGTAGGTAATCACAACCACCATCGTCCGGAGCATCTTGAAGGACATGCAATGGCCGCAAGGCTGACTCCTCAAGAAAAGGAGAAAGTAGCTAAATATAGGAGATTGCGTATTTCCCCAGCTGGTATGCTTCGCTTATTAAAGGATGATAACACGGAAAACGTATCATCCCCGACCACCATTTACAATGCAATTGAGTCAATTAAAAAGAATCAATGGAAGGATAGAAAAGTCATGCAACAATTGTTTATGTTGGCTGAAGAGAAAGGCTACGCGGTTCAAAAGAAGCTAGGTCAGGGTGAAGAAATAACTCATCTCTTCATTGCTCATCTGAAGAGTGTTCAACTGGCTCAATCCTTCCATGAAGTTCTTATAATGGATTGCACTTACAAGACAAACAAATACGAGATGCCATTGTTGAACATTGTTGGTCGTACGTCGACGAAGTCACCTTTTACCATTGCTTTTTTTTTCTAAAGGACGAGCAAGAACCAAGTTATAGGTGGGCGCTACAACAATTGAAGGCGATCTACCGAGATGATGATATCTCGGGGGTTATAGTGACGGACAATCAAGTATCATTGATGAATGCAATAGAGAGAGTCTTCCCATTGGCACATAATATGCTTTGTACATTTCATATATGGTGCAATGTGATGAATAGGCGCAAGCCTCAACTTTGTCCACCAAAGAGGATAGCATTCGAAGAGATTAGTAAGCTACCGGAAGATGAACAAGCTGATGCAAAAGAGGCATTCGATGAACAATACAACATAAATCATGCTAAATGGGTAGCTTTCTCCGGGGAATGGGAGGCTTTGACTTGGTCTCTCACCGAAGAAGAGTACAATCTAAATCTTGCCGAATTTATTGAGCATTAGCGTAGCCCCGAATATCCTGATGATATTGTAACGTATGTGGTCAAGCAATGGTTGGAACCTCACAAAGAGCGGTTTGTTTATGCTTTTACCAACCACCATAAACACTTTGGGAATCAAGCGACAAGTTTGGTAGAATCGGCTCACCACCGGTTGAAGAAAAATCTCTTTGGATGTATTGATAATTTTGTGGTTGTGTTTAACGCTATGGAGGTTTACTTCAACCGCGAGATTGATAGAATTAAAGAGAAGTTTCAAAAAAGTCGCATCATGAAGTACAAAAAGATTGTAGACAAAGGTGGTAACATCGTGAAAATGGAGGACCTTCGGTTTTTCAAGGGACTCCACTATAATGTTTCGCATGCTTGCATTAAGAGGTTATTGGTTGAGGAGAATTTGATCCGCATATGGGGAACCAAGCCAGAAGAGGTGTGTGTTTGAAACATGATGAAGTCTATTGGGCTCCCTTGTCGCCACATGATAGCTAAGTATGAACATGGCATAATCCCTTTAAGCGATATAGATCCACATTGGCAACACTTAAGTTTTGTTCCTCCTCCCAAGGGCGATGTCGGAGAAGAGTTTGGTGATAATGAAATGGAAAGAGTCGTTATCGAGAGGTACCGGAACATGAAAAATCTTGAAAGGCAAATATTTTGGGATGACATGCGGCCAATCGTTTATCCGCAGACTTCAGAAAATGTGAAAGAACCGAATAAAGGCAAGGCCAAAGGTAGGCCACCAACCAAAGAAACCAAAAAACAAGTCAGACAATATGAAAAGGTTTTGGGCAAGAGGAAGAGTGAAATGACCCCTTTTACTAGAGATCCTTCGCAACATGAGCATACCGCGGCTAAGTACCAAGAAGATTGTAAGATAAGGGCTAGGAATATTGTTGAAAAGGGCGAGACAAGTGAACGGGATATGAAGAAAAAAGGACCTATGTTACACTCTCAACCTAGTCCAATTGATATGACTGCCCCTCCTGTTGAGAAAAGGTTCCTGGAAGAGCTACCTCCTTACATTAGAGATTACGTCATAACCACCAATGACGTCCCTGCGGATGGTAATTGCGGTTTCCACGTTGTCGTACAACAACTAGGGCCTTTCACTCAAGTTTCCAAGATATATAATGATAATCATGTCACTTATGTCCGTCAAAGGTTGTTGATGAATCTAAGGGAGAAACCGGAATTTTACAAGACAATGTTGTCCGATGGGGATGATAGTCTCAATGTGCAGTTTGTTAGATATAAAAGCCGTCTCCACGGGGGCAATCCAATCACAAGGGATCATTGGATGAGCATGCCGATATGTGGGCACTTAATAGCCGAAGCATTCAATTGTGTGGTTCACTTGTTCTCAAAATGTGGTAGTTTCACATACACTCCGAAAAAAACCATATGTGTCGAGCAACTAAAACGTAGGAGAGTGGTGATTGCGTTTATTAACTACAACCATTTTATAGGCCTCCGGTTAGAAGACAATTGTCTACTGCCTCCGATATGCCCATACTCTTATTGGAATGAATTTAACCCCGACACAATGTTGGGTTGGTGCGTTATGTATGAACATAACATGGAGATGTGGAAAGCTTTGAAGGATTCGGAAGCGATTATACACCAAGGTTGTATTTCCCTTGCGGATGATTAATTGTACCTTTAGTTAGATGGTGTTTTTTGATTGTAAGTATGCTTTGAAAATCAACATAACAATGAAAGATTGTGTTTTTTGGTATTTGGTTTTTATTAGGAGTCATTTGGCATAAGATTGTAGGTCCATTGTGGTTTGCAATTCAAAATATATAAGTTCGGTTAAGAAATTACATTAAATGACATTACCGAACTATTACATTACAACATTAGTTCGGTTTGGAAATGAAATTACATGACATTGCCGAAATTAAATTACAAAAGACTTAATATCCAAAACGCATTATGAAAAAGTCTCTAAGGATGCGGAAATGATCTTCATATTTGAAATCCTTTACTTTCCATCGTCGCCATTCATTCTTTGACATTAAAACGATTTCCTCGTATGTTTCACCCCTCAGTCGATTCCTCGCAACTATCCGATACAAAATCAAAAAATCCTCAACTCTTTTTTGAATTTTTTCAAATCGAATGAACAAAGATAGCTCTTCAAGGTTATGAGGGTTACCTGTGTCATCGCAGAATTTCTCATGTATTTTCCCCTAATAACTATTACTAATCCGACCATGCCTTAACTGTTCTTCACCCCTCTTTGGAAACCACAGTACGAAGTTTCTACAAATAGAAAGATCTTCTTCTAAAGTAAATTTATGACTACCAAATGCCATTTTTATGAAATGGTATACAAAAAAATGAAGCATCATACCCATATATATAGCATTGGGGTGTATAACGGACTAAAAAATTGCCGTTACATTTGTCAAATCAAGTACAAGTTTTGGTCAACAATTATGTTCGGTTAGTTCAGTTAGTATATCTAACCGAACTGAACACTAACAAAGAATTTAAAAGTTACAAAGTCATATTCGGTTAACTTGGTAAAAATGACAGGTAACCGAACAAAAGGTTTTATTTTCGAACCTATGCGTTCGGTTTGTAATAAAATTTTCGCAGGTAACCGAACATAAGGTTTTATTTTCGAACCTATGCGTTCGGTTTGTAATAAAAGTTTCCCAGGTAACCGAACATAAGGTTTTATTTTCGAACAACTAAGTTCGGTAACCTGCAGTTTTTACCCAGTAACCGAACATCACTCTATAACTTTTAATATTTTTTGTAGTGATCAGTTCGGTTGAATTTTGTAATTGCGATCTAACCGAACATCACTCTGTAACTTTTTTTTTTTTTTGGTAGTGTTCAGTTCGGTTGAATTTTTAATTGCGATCCAACCGAACATCACTCTGTAATTTTTTTTTTTTTGGTAGTGTTCAGTTCGGTTGAATTTTGTAATTGCGATCAAACCGAACATCACTCTGTAACTTTTTTTTTTTTGGTAGTGTTCAATTCGGTTGAATTTTGTAATTGCGATCAAACCGAACGTTTATATCTTACTTAGACACAAATTAGAAACAAAAACATGAAATTCGTTTACTAAAACAAAAAAATAAGAAAACAAACTACCAAATCCACAATAAAGAGGTATTCCAAACATAAGAGAACAAAGTACCAAATCCAGAATAAAATGCCAAATTACTAATTCTTGCAATCACTCATTCACGACGACCACTATGTGAGACTTTTCTACCCTTGCGTTTAGGAGCTTTAGCTGGTCCTTCGTCACTAGGAGTGTCATCTCCACTGCTTTGTTGTTCAACCATTCGACTTGAACCTTCCCCTTCTCGTCGACCCCTCTTCATCGGCATGCTCCGGCTTTGATCAGCAGTGTTGGGTGAAAAAACATTTGTCCATTGGTTGTAGAGTTCCGTTTGTTCAGCAGTGTTCATCGGCTCTCCACTACGGATTTTTGACATCATTTTCTTCAACAATTTAGAACTTGACTTCACCTTTTTTCAATGAAAATCATAAACAAGTATAAATTTCCTATATTTGCATGCTTAATAAGTTTATAAAAAGGAAAAATAGGAGTAAATATCTTACCCCTGAATTCCATAAGATAAATGCCTCATCACCACAGGTTGGGGTATGCTTCATAATTTTCTGGGTCTCTTTCTCCACTGCCTTCGATTTTGCTTTCTCAGCACGGGCTTGTTGTTGTCTGTTTATTACACGAGGATGAGAAAATTTTTCATACCATTCCATATACCCTTCTTCAGCAGCATTTGGCTCACCATAACAATCTTCTAACTCTTCAACTGGAATATAATAATCCTCACAGTTGTTCCATTGGTCCACTAGTGGAGCAGGATTGTACTTTGGAACAAAATTCTTTTCGGTGTTCTTAGTTCCCCGCTTCATCACCTTGAATTTGAATTTATCCTCTGTTGGGACACTTTGGACACAAGATAATTGTCTCATTACTCTTCGAGGATTGTACATTGTACAACCGCCAGGATAAAACAACGGGCCATTATAAGCCGAAATAGGTGAGAAATCAACAGGCTCAACATCTTCCTCTTCGTCATCTGATTGAAGCTTGTATGGATGGAAAACCACATCTGCAAGCGTTGCATTATGCAATTTCTCTCTCAACCTCAACAACCTATTTTTCTTACCCTTCATTTGCGAGTCCAAAAATTCATATTTACCAGCTGTAGGTTGCCCATAAGGCCAAGGAGTGTGAGCATAAGACAATTTCAGTTTTGGGAAGTGGTCGTACACCCAAACCTATGAGAAGAAACCACACATATGATTATAGTAAATATGTATTCATTAGTAAAAATATACATTCATTCACTTAGCAAACATATCTTGGAAAACACAAAGGATAAATTAACGGAGTACCTGAACAAGGGTGTATAAGCCTCCAAAATATAAACACTTAAGCCTCGAAGCTTTTCTGAGCTCCGCTTGGACGAACGATAGAACCGCAATTCCCCAAGAATAGTTGTTCACCTCATTAAGGGGGTCCAATAGCTGGAGGTAATGGACATTTACCGAATGACCTGAAGTGTCGGGGAAGAAAATGGTTCCTAGTTGATATAACAAATAAGCAGTCACATGGTGTTTAGCTTTCCCTTGGCAACCAAATCTTTCGTCCCTCCAAACTCTTTTAACAAGACTTTCAACTTGATCTTTTTCAACTTCTTCTTGTAAGACCGGTCTGGGTTTAACTCATTATACTCATCACCTTCATCAGGCTCTTTTGCACCTCATCTAAACTCACAATGTGCCTTCTTAGCGCTCCAGCCTAGACACCTCTCCACCAATTGTTCAAGAAGCTCATAACTCATGGAGGGATCGTACCCATCTCGAACACTTGTTCCAGTAATTGGTAGGCCTGTGATTCGAAAAAAATCATCCGGAGTGATTGCCATCTCACCAAACGGTAGATGAAAGGTTTCGGTCTCAGGATAAACCCTCTCGGCAAATGCGGAGACAGTGACATCATCAAATTTTTGGTGTGCATGTTGTATCGCGTACCATAGCACACAATAAAATACGGCCAACCTGACCTCATCACACTCATTCCCTATATCCCATTTCTTGTTCTTTTGACGTTTCAAAACACGAACAACATTATTATGATCCTACAAATACAACATCATATCTTATTTACTAATATATACCGAAAAATATATGACAAAGAAATATTCATGTATAAGATTCAATACCTTTGTAGCATAAATCTTGGCAGCCCATGAGTTTTTGTAGCCAATCAATACCTCCCCTCCATCTCTTGGAGTACCATAAGTTGGGTTCTTTGGGGCCAAACACAAAGTATCATCAGGAATGTATGCATATCTAGCACAAGGCTTTTTCGGGGTCTTTTTTGGTTTTTTAACTATTTCTACTTGTTCTTCATCCTCTTCCTCCTCTGATTCATCATCTTCATTATCTCCATCTTCTTCATTGTCATCATTGTCATCTCCTTGTTCATCTTCATTTCCTCCTTCTTCGGATGATTCCTCTTCTCCACCTTGATTATGTTCTTGATTACCCATTTCTTCCACAATCTCTTGATTAACTTGCTGTATAACGTTGTCAACATTATCTCTATTGACATCATCTTGGATGACAACACCCGGTGTTGAACCACCTCCATGCTTAACATATTTGGTTCCACGCTTATAATTAAAACCTAAGTGTTTTTGGCCTCAGTGGGAGTTCTAAGTTCTTCCAGTGAAGGTTGGTTTGATTTTGGTGCTCTGCCCCTAACCAAGAAAACAAAACATATTAGCTTCACCCAAAAATGATTTTCATACTCATAATTCTGTAAAGGGCTAGGTTTGCAATTAGCACTGACTATTTCTTGCGAAAAAACCGAACTCGACATGAATGACATTAGCACTGAGTTCGGTTAGTAGTTGCCTAAACAAAAAATTGCGATTTCACCGAACTCGACATGAATGACATTAGCACTGAGTTCGGTTGGTACAGCTATTTTGCTAAACAACCGAACTCAAAATTCTATGAAATTAGGGAAGAGTTCGGTTTAGAAGTTTTCTTGCGAACAAACCGAACTCAACATATATGCAATTAGCAAGGAGTTCGGTTCGTAGTTCGATAAACAAAATATTGCGAACCAACCGAACAAACTACATAATGTTCGGTTAAATGATAGTTCAACATAGTGGGAAAATAAGAGCAGTTCGGTTACATAGGTTTTTTTTGTTTTCTTTGTAATGTTTTGAGTTCGGTTGAGAAATTGTTTTAAAATATTGTGCGAACTAACCGAATTGTTTTGACAAAGTTCGGTTAACTGAGAACTCAAAGTAGTGAGTAAATTAGTTGAGTTCGGTTGGAAAGTGAAATTATTTTAATTTTGGTAAAATGGGAAGTGTTCGGTTAGAAGATGGATTTTTGAAAAATTAGCGAAATAACCGAACTAATAGTTCGGTTACATATTTTTCAATCATAATCAACCGAACAGTTCTTCGTGTTCTTCCTTTCAGGAAGTTCGGTTACCAAACCAGGGTTTTTGGGTTTCGACTACTAACCGAACCTAGCACTGTTACTTACATTCAAACCCTATTTTGATGATTTCTATTCAATTAAACGAACCAAAATCAAATTAAAACTAATGGGTTTGGTTAAAATTACCCGCGGATCTTTCCCATGCCCACTTCGGGTTGAATCTCCAATTCGTCTTCCGTTTCCACTACTTTGTCAATCTCCAATGAACTTTTCTGATTTGCTAGATGTCCTAATGGGGGACCTTTTCCTATTACTCGTTTAGTTTGCTTTCGAAGCACCATTCTTATACTCGATTGATTAATCGACGATGAAAATTTTATGAATCGACGATTAATCGATGAAAACGATGTTGAGAAGAAGAAGAAGAAGAAGAAGAGAATACCTCATGAAGAAGGAGGTAGGGTCTGATTTTTTTTTTGTTAATAGGTTATATTAGGTTAATCTAAATTTTTTATATATTAGGTTAATCTAAAACCGTTTAATTAATAATTTTAATTAGGGTTCGGGGGCAAATTAGTAAAGTCCACGTTTTAAGACACCTCTTACAAATGTAGGGTAATGTGCTTTTAAAAAAATAGGATCCCCTCAAAAGAAGAAGGGTTCCCAAAATAACGTTCTTTGAGTGGACGTTCATACCTTGGTACTATCAAACCCTGTTTCAGGATTATCTTTTGAGGCTTTATCGTCAGAAATCTGCAAAATAAACATAGGTTAAGCTTCACATAAATTATAAACATAGGTTAACTACTGAGGTAGTTTAATATAACACGAAGGCCTTCCCAGAAAAGAAACTATCATACAGTGAAACTATGATGAAAGTACTTCCTACTAATTACTTACTCATACAACATTCTCTGCCTAGTTAATTTTATATTAAACAATACTACATCAAATCCTAGTAGTAAAGTCTACCAAATCTGACGCAAGTAAGAATTGTACATAATCCACTTGTATGGCAAAAACAAATCAGCAGAACCTCAGTTTTTGAAGTATTCACTACTTGAGCTTTCTCCTTTACAGGTTGCAATGGCTTTGTAGGGTTGGAAGTGCCCTTCCTTGGTAAACTTTCTCGATGCAAATAATTAACTGAAGATAAGAAAATGAAAGGAAAAAAACACTTAGAACTAAAAGGGTAAGGAATTAACAAAAATAGTGGAAAGCTTTTCATAAAATATATGAAAAGATGACCATTAGCTTCATCAAATAATGTTCCATGACTTTCACACATTTAATAGGTTTACTACACTCATTTCGCCCGTTCAAAAAGCTCACCTTCAGGAAGTTACTGCACAGTCAAATTCTCAACCTGCATACGGGAATTTCAGACATATTAAGTAATTAGTTCACGAAAACCATATTGCAAATATATGATCAGAAGATGGTGGCAGAAAAGATTATACGGTTGACCGGTCAGCAGAATTTTGCTTGGATTGACTTGAATTTCTACTATTTTGCTTCAAAGAACTCTTCTCATGTTGATGTCCCTGTCACACCAAGAATTCAATTCCTTAACATGCATACTTGATAAATGTTATCCGGCAAACTGTCACTAACTATATAGTATCTGTGTTATCACCGACCAAAAAAAAAGAGATAAAACTATATAAACATTACTTGAGAGATTTTGAGCTGCTTGAAAGAATGCTCATTTATCGAGCACCCGAAGTCGGTATCCTCATTAACATGTTCAGCTTCAAGTTCTTCTTTCTCAAGTTCATTTAACCTGGACATAACACGAGCATATTCCTCGTCTTCACCAGAAACTTCCACATTATGCACTTCAGAAGAACTGGATGTATCTGGCTTTTCCAAATCTAAAAAGTCAAATCACGTGACCTAATAATCAAACAGAAGTTGTGGTTCCGCAGAGCAAGAAATCCATGTAAGCTCAACAAGCTAGAAACGTCACATAATTTTAGAATGAGATAAAACCAAGAGAAAGAAGAAAAATACCTTACAATGGAAAAGGATAAAAATCAACAAAATACCGACAAAAAGCATACATGACATGCTACACTAGTAATCAAAACTTCATGGTGTTGTCAGTTCATTATAGGACAACAAAACTGCAGACATCAAAACACATTATGGGAGTCCTTATTTTTTTTGTTATCTAAGCAGGCCAGACAAGAATAGATATGGTTGGTAATTTCTAATTTGAGACTTGAGCTGCATATAGTTTCCAGACCCAAACAGATAAAGAAAAGAGATGGGTACCTGCCTTATTTGACATTCTTTCCGTAGGGTGATCTTCGACATATTCTTCCCTAATCTCAAAAACACCTTCCTGTTTGGTTAAGAAAAAATGAGGTCTTGAATAGTTACAGAGTATTTCAATGTGAATTGATTGCATAGATGAATCAGATTCATCTTGTGAATCGGTGAACAACCTAATACAGATCAGTGTTGAAGATCCCAGGGGCTAAAACGGCAATTAAGAAAATATTTTGATAAAACTCAGATATTGCATTGTCAAAATGTACAACTAATAATTATAAACAACAGCAGAATAAAACTTACAGCAGCTTCAGCAGCAGTAGAACCAAAAAAAGAAGCTTCAGCTTTAAGGTCCAACATCATTGCCTTGAGGGACTCAACTTGGGAATCCAAAACTTCTCCCCTTCTTTGTAAAATACCCACTGTTTGTTTCGATGTTCGTTGCACATAATATCCTTCCCCTAATAGTACCTGACCAGGAACAAAACAAGTCCTTTAAATTGAAAAGCAGGCTAGTCTTTAGAGATAGAAGAAAGAGGTATATGAATTACGGTGAACTCGTTAGTGTGAACCAAACGACCAGGGAAGAACGCTGCTTTTCCAAATGGAACCTGTAAATGGTTGAAAAAAAACATACATCAACCATTTGGTAGGAGAATTAGAAGAAGCTAATATAAGAGTTCTATTTGTTTGTTTCTTTAGGACTTGCCATGATATCATGATGGAGTTCATCAGGAAGCTTATGAACGAGATTGATTAGATTGTTGTTGTCAGAAATGAAATGACGAATATTGTCTAACTCCTTCTGGTGTTCAGCAATGGAACCCTCTATTCTCTTTGCTGCCTTTTGGGCTTCTTCTACAGAGACTAAAGATGCAAAAGATGTTACAGTGCCCTTTTCTCTTTGCTCCATTCTGTACAATGACAAAATCAATGGCTTAGAACTAATATATATATGTTCTAAGTTAAAAATCCTGGACAGCTAACTGTTCATTGTGTTTTATCAATATCCGTCTCTCCGATGAATATGGAATTTTAATATGATGTTTATATATGTGTAGTTAACCCACTGTAAGATTTCCATTAATTTTTGATCATTTTAGATACCCCAAAATATGGGACGATCGGAACTAAAATTCCTGGAGAATGGTTCATGTTACTGTTTCAGAGGTGGAGGGAAGAAGGTGGTGCTCACAGCGAAATGGGACCCAAACTATGTGGAGAGAATTATGTTGTCGGAGATGAAATACAATAGAGAAGTTAGAAACTTTGATGCGCTGATCAAGGAGTTATTCCCGACAAAAATTCAAGATGCGGTCAACAATGTTCTTTTAGCGAGGAATGAGGCTTTAATATTGGAAAGTGCGGTTAGTGGAGACTCACACGGAAGAAGGGAGCGGGAAGGGGTGGGTGAATTAGCTGCTGACACGGAGGGATTTCTGGTACGGGTTAGTGGAACAAATACGGGGTTAAGCCCAAAAACGAATTCCGTTCAATTGGTTAGGAATGGAAGTGGAAAAAACATTCGTCGAAAACAGGAAATCGCAAGATAAGAAGCCTGCGAATACTTCCTAGAGTCTAAAAATATTGTTGTAGTAGTATTAGGAATAGAATAGGATAGGTTGGTTATGTGCAATTTACAATTTTTTTTTCTTTCAGGTTATATGTAAAATTTTGAACTATTAACATGATTTCAATTTAATTCTGCCCGATTCATAATACATAATTAAATAACCAAAATATTTGAATGTCAGACACTAATAGAATCCACTAATTATGACGGTTAACATTCGGATAAAAACCATCAAACTAAAGTTTTATGTTGACAGTTAGTTGAAAAAAGTGTAATTAGAAATGCAATATGACGACAGTTATCAAAGGAAAACGTCACCAAAATAACAGATGCCATGACAGTTTTCCATATAACAGTCACTGTAATAGTGTTAAAGTGACGGTTTGTAAAGAAAAATGTCATCAAAATGTACATAAATTGACGGTTATATAAGAAAATCGTTGGAAATAATATTTATGCTGGCGCTTTTCAACATTATATTGACGGTTTCTTGGGGAAACAGTCACCATAACATCGTTAAGTTGTCGTTTTTAATAAAAAAACCATCGTGGATGTCTGTTACAATGACGGTTTAATATACTTCATGACAGTTTTGAAGGCTAATTTGTGACAGTTCATAAGCGTCAGTATAAGATAACCCCTACGGTGACATCGACTTTGGTGACACTTTCAAATTTCACCTGAACTGTCATGGAATTGATACAGTGACAGTTTTGAAATGTCACCTATGTTGATTTTTCTACTAGTGCACCCCCATTCCTTTTATCCCCTCATCGTATTCTCCAGCTCCTTCTAAATACCCAGGTCGCGATCAGGTAATGACTTCAGTGGCAACAATGCATTTAAATAATAACAGTGCAATTAGTAACGTCACAAGTGCTGATTGTAATTACTTTGTGGGTAATTTGGGTCCACCGCACAACTTTCACATCCCTTCTTTCACTCAACATCAAGAACCTTCTGAACAACAAAAATGTTTAACGCACCGCGCGGTGGGCACCGAGGAGAGAGAGTGTGAGAGAGAAAAAGAAGTGGCCCCCATTTTTGGCCCTCACCCCCTATCTGTCTCCCCGCAGGGCGCCCTTCAGCCATTGGATCCCCGCTCGGTGCACGACGCGGTGCAGAAGCTCGGTGCGTCCATCACGGCTGTCTGAACAATATCTGGTTGATAAGTCCCAACAAAATTCGGTTGGTGGTGTGAATCAACCTAAGATTTCATCTGCTGCTGTGTCGAATGGAGAGTGGCATCAAAAAGTTTTCTCATTGGAAAAATTACATAATTGGAGCAGATTCCAAAGCTGGGACAATGTCAGGTTAACGGAAATGTTTGTGCCGAATTCAACCAAAAAGACAACATCGCAGGATAAACAGTGGCAGTCCTGGATTAAAACCAATATTTTCGTATGATTCCAGGCTTCCAGCAGTTTTAATATCTAGTAGCCGTATTTGGAAAGTTCTATGTCGATAGAATGAACTCTTTCAGTTTCTTGAAGCGATTGTATGGTTTTTGCTAGTTACTGGGTAGTTTTTTGGCTATTCAAAAACTAGTTTCATATGTATTGTTGCATTTCAATCGTAATTTAAGTACTAGATTTGAACATTTCGCAGCCGAAAAAAGATTCTCATCATGAATGTTTCAACTCACCAAATCAAAACAGATAATGAATTCACATAAAATAGTATGCAAGAGTTTCAAATAAATAGAGAAGCTAAATAAAAATGCAATGTGGCTCATAACCAGGTCCATTGTAGAGGCATGGGCTCATGAGATATTTTAAAAAAAAAACAGCATTAACTGTAGGAATTAAGCAATTCAAACATGAACTTCATAAAAACACCCACAATAACCAAATTACAGATATCCCCCCTCTTAATTCTATATTGCTATACCAACCCCCTTTCCCCCAGAACCAAATTAAACATGATAATGTAAACCCAAAATAAAAATAACAGAAAACCTATTCTTTCCCCCTCTGATAATATTAATTTCTCTTTGAGTGTTGTACTACTACCACTAAAACAGTATCCCTCTAAACGAAAACCCACCACCTAATAAAATTTAAGTTCCAAGAAATAAACCCAATGCCAATCATGTATATACACCCCAAACAAAATATTCAACAAATTACTAGGACTGCTCGGTATGCAAAAAGGATCAATTAACATCCCCAACTTCTTCAACATTAAGGAAGTTAATCCATCCTTAGTATATGTATCCTTGCAGTTGTATGCTTCTTGCTGCTGATGATGACGACGACCACGTGACTAACTACTACTACCAGGATAGCATGTGTTGTTATGATGATGAAGATCGGAGGTTCCTCTCAGAGCAAACATCTAATGTGTTGTAGTGTTTGCAACTGACATGATCGCTCCGATCTGTACTCCTTTCAAGCTCTCGATGATATTAGCTACTTAATAACCCCCACCCAAATGTACCATGAACTAGAAGGAGAAAAGAAAAGGAAATAAAGAACCCCACATAAATCACATAAAAACTAAAGAAAGATCAGAGAAGAAAAGACCTAGAGAGATGCTGCTAAGAAATTAATGCCACTAGGTTCTGCTTCCTAGATCAGGGAAGTGACTGATGACCCGTAGTTAGCAAGGTCAGGCCAAGTACCAACAGTACTTGTCATATTTGAGTTCCAAAAAAGAGACGAATCTGCGGCGCCTACCTGATTTTGGCATGGAAGATTATTCCACTCGACCTTATTGTTACCATTTTCGTTGTTGCTGTGATTATTATCACCATCTTCATTCTTCACTTCTTTCCTTGATATCCTCGAGTTGTATTCATTCATTCCCATTTGTAGGTCTTGGAAAGGCAGCAAGCCCTGGTGATAAGTAGTACCGTTGTTCCTACTTTCCTTGTTAGTACCATTAAACATCATCAAGGCAGAAGTTCTTGAAGAAGGAGATGAAGATCCGAAGAGCGAAAAACTAGAAAGTGAATTTGAAGATGAGTTGATCAAATCTTGAACTTGACTGGTACTATTATACCCGCCACCAACTCCATAATCTTCATGAGATTGATTATTATTAGCCATGGCTGCGATTGAAGGATAACTCAACCCCATACTGCTTAACTGAGACTGATGATGGTGATCATAACTAGGAAATGAGAGATTCATATAAGAAGATTGATTTGTGGGTAATCCATAAAACAATGGATTCAACATCTGGTTAGGGTTGTTAGAGACATTGATATGGTGATGAGCAGCACTGCTTGTGGTAGTTGTTAGATTTGATGACGCAGTATCGTTACTAGAAGCGGTAGCCGGCCTTTTAACCCTTTTATTCTTCCTGTAACCACCACCGACTGGAACGTTACGCAAAGTTCCACCTCTGGTCCAATAACGCTTACAAGCTTTGCAGAAATGTCTTGGTTGAGTTAAACTATAGTTGTTGTAGTAACAAAATTTGGTGTTGGAAGAATCACACCGAGGACATTTCAAATGAGGTTGTTGTTGCTGCTGCTGCTGTTCTTGAGTAGCTGTTTTCTCCACAACCCTATTATTGTTATTACCATTTGGAGCCATTAATATTCCAGTATTCTCATCTCTCTGCGCATTTACAAAAAGAAAGAGTAGTTAACAAAAAGAAAAGATCAAGAACAAAAACCAAACCAAATACTTATATTCTTTCATTATTGTGATGGAAAGTGAGAGACTGATAGGGAATTACCTGTGACCATTCATTAGTAGTAGTAGTTGTGGAAGAAGAGATGATCATTTTCTCAGAGTTGTTGTTACTACTACACAACATGTTTAGTTTCTCTGATCTCACTTTTAAACAAGGATGAATTTTCTCAGAGTAGTTAGAATTAACTAGAAATGGGGATGGAACCAAGAAAATGAATATGAAAGCATTGAAAAGTAAGGACAACTAACTATTTATACACTAGTCAATTACTCTTAATTAATCAAATTAGGTAATCACTAATTGACATGCATGACTCTTAAAAAAAGACTAATTTTTTCTGGTCTCTCTCTTTTCAAGTATCCTAGTCTTACTAGCTAGGATCCAAGAACACAAACAGAACAAGTAATAACTAAATAACAACAAAGATGAAGAAGGGAAGAAGAAGAAGCAGCAGTTGAGATGAAGGAATGAGAAAGAATATTATGTATTCTTTGTTAAAGAAAACTTTCACAAGGATCAAGAAAAAACACAACACAAATTTCAATCGAGCACCACTACGTAACATTCTCTTTGGGCGCCTTTATAATATTTTATTACTAAATTTTTGCCTATAAAATACATTGTCGAGTGTGTGAGGGAATCCCAATGGGACCAAAACCCTAGATGAGTAAGAGTCAACAAATCCCATTTCACATTTTTTTCTACTTTATTCCACTGCAGAAGCCACTTTTTTTTTTTCCAATTTTTTAAAAAGATTTGAATTCCGTGTCTTTTTTTTGGTTACTTGACGAATTTGCCCTTCTCCTCTTTTCCAGTCGTCTCTTTCTTTTCTTTTCTTCTTCACTTCAGTTTCATAGATCGCCGACTTCACCGATAGCTCTCCACGACCAGCAGCGCTAGACTAAAACCGGTACCATCGCCGCCTCCAACACCATCACCTCCATCGCCACCACCATTAGCGACGCTAACCCAATTTTTCTCTCACACCAAAAACGCTCCGCCATTAACATATTTCCGCCGTACACCGCCACCACTTCCACCATGCACCAACATCGCATAACCACTAGCAGATCCGCCATCACATCTAACGGTAGAATCTCATTTCCTCTCCTACCACCATCATTATCGCCACAACTACCACCTCCGCCATCAACACCGCCGCATCCACCACCTGAATGATACAACCTCATTTCTTCCCTACCACCACCGCCACTAACATCTCCAAAACCACCACCAGCGTAACCAGGACCAGAACCTCCGCTAGCATAACCAGTACCACCTACACTGCCAGCATTGATTCCACCGCAACTAGTGCTACCACCACCCACTAAAAGCAGCACATCAACATTTCTTCCATGTTTTTAATTTGGAATTACCTTAAAAAAAAAAAAAAAAAAAATCCAAACTTCGATTTGAATCAAATATCAACAGAACTAACCCTCCGTCGTTCCTTCGCCACCAACACCACCACCACCATACGTCATCCTCAGAGCAATCATAACTGAAAACTTGAATCAACATACACCAAGATAAACAAATCTCTTCATTCACCACCACCTCTAATACTCTCTTCCATCACCACCGTAACTAACACCACCATCAGTGAGTCGTTCCCAACCACCACCACCGTGCAACTCCAATACAATCCCTTCAATTCAAATTTGAAAATGAAATTTGAAACTGTTATGCATCTGTCGCAATTTCAAAATTGTAACTGAATTCAATAACAAATCCGAAAATCAAGAGAAAGAACACCACAACTACCATTGTTGATGGAACAATCAAGAGTAATTTCGAATTTACATACCATTAACGCAACAATGATACGCTGCCATCTCTACCAGCACCACTAGGACGAAAAGGAAGAGAAAGGTGGAGGAGAAAGTTCGGATTTAGGTTTGTCTTTCCCATTTCGACGAAGCTTACAACATTACCCTTATTCTTCGATGGAAATCTTACACCCGTATTTCATTGTAGGTTTTCTGCGACACGTGGGACTATGTCGGTGTCTTATAGCACACCGTGGAACATGGTTCAACCAGCCCCTTTCATTGGTTCTATCGTCATTCACCATCCACTCCAATTAAATTAAAAAAAATAAAAAGATTTATGAGGTATTCAAATTTCATATATTCTGGGTTCATTTGTATACCTGGACTTAAAGTACTTGACAATACGAAATATTCCCTTTCATGAAAAAGTGATAAGAGACAGCATGTGGATGTGGGTGCTAGTAATTTCCTTACAAAGGCCGCGATTTATTTTTCTCTAGCTTTTTTTTTTTTTTTTTATTAACAATTAGACCACATTTCATTCAATCCAAAAAGTTGATTACATCATTGTTTACAATAAAAAGAACATCAAAATACAAGAAATTTAAAACCCAAATACAAATAAAGATACCAATTACATGTGATTCGCGAAGAGAAAGAGCAAAATACCGTAAAGGTACCCAATTTTTGTATGAAAAGTAGAGAGAAAAGATGGTATAATCCGGAATCCATTCCGACCATTTTGTATATTTGTCTTCTATAACAAGAGATGCTCCAAAAACAAAGGAGTGATAAGCCCTTAATCTTGTATATGTGAACGAAAAACCCGGATGCCCTAAATCCCTTTTGTTGAAGATGAACTCAAAGTTATGCCGTGTTGAATCGCCGATGTTCTCGAATCTAGAATAACAAGTCATGAAACAACCAACAAAGATTGAACAAATCATCATCAAAGTGAAGAAATAATCGCTCTCAAAACGAAGAAAAAATCGCCCAAAAAGCGAAGATAAAATCAACAAAATGGTGAAGAAATGTGTCAAAAGACACTATAAATTAAAAAACAACATCTTATTCTATGAAAACTAAGAAAAACAATAATCGTTGATCAGATCAGGTCCAAAAAGACCAAATCCTAGCAAGATGATAATGAAGAGTTTTTATTTTCTTGTTGGAGAGAGAAAGAGAGAGAGGCGTTTCTAAGAGAGAGAGGCGTATGTTTGCTCTAGCTACTAGGTTCGTTCTTCTAACATTTTCGGTTGAATAAGAAAAACCGTTATAAATTCACAAAATTTAATGTAAAAAGCTTTTGAATGGCACGTAAAAATGCCTGAGACCCCATGTGGTTGGCAGCTCAGTGTCACCAGGGGTTATTGGGAAAAAGAAAAGCCATAGTAGGAAAGATAAAAGAAATGAGGGTGAGAAGAATGAATTGTCGTGGGAAGAGGGAACAAACAGATTTTGTAGTCTCCCAAGGGATTTTCTTCCCTTCCCTACACCCCATAATTATTCCCCCTCACGATCTTATATAATTACCTTTATTTCTTGTAATTACTATACCTTTGTTTTTTTTGGTACTATTTTATGTTTCTTGCCTATTGTTTGTTGAGATTCAGGAATGTTTGTTCTGTTTTTCTCTACAGTGTCATTAGATCGTCACTCAGGTCTCAGGAGTAATGTTACACGGGGAAAACCGAAAACTACATTGTCATGCAAAAACATTTTAATAGAAGGATAAAATTAGGTCGAGTTTTAACGATTTTTCTTAAATTAACTTTCTCCACAAACCTTGTTTTTGCATGATTTATAAGGGCTGATATTAGTCATATTAAGTCGATACCATTTTATATAAGATAAAATAATATGTAGGGTTCCCGGCTATTTGATCGACCAAATGGTATCCCCTTAGCAAAGCTGTTATCAGCCCTTATAAATCATGTCTTTTTGTGGGTATATTTCCAATTCTCCTTGATCATCTAAGCCTTGTTTATAAATCTCAAACAACCTATATACAAATTACTACTTGATTTCTTAGAGCTTCTCCAATGGTTGTTGTATGTATTTCCTATGTGGCAACACCAACAAGACATTTTTATTCCAAATTTCCTTAAGTTTAGATGAAAAAAGTTATTCATCTCCAATGGTATTGTTTGTGATCATTTTCTTATTAAATGTAAAATTTATATTTAGTAATTTTAAGATTATATTAGATCTAAAAATGATTATTTATTGTATTAGAATTAATTTTAGTAAATAAAATATATTTTTAGTTTAAAAAAAGCTGACTAGGATAGTAAACAATGTCAAGGGGAATGTGTGAAACTAGACATTCCCCTTGACATTTTTCACATAAAGTCATGCATACATTGATTTATGACATCCGGGGTTGGAGAATTATTTTAGAGAAAATGGATGTGCATCCTATGTGGATTTTGACATTTATCTCCACACACATGCCATTGGAGAAGCTCTTAACATGACTGTTATAAAATTTATCAATTTGCTTATGTCATCCTAAGTAATAGAGTTATTAGATGATGATACAAATGATGAGAATAACAAACTTGTCCACCAAATTTTTTACAGATTATAAAAGTAAACTAAAATAAAGGTTACCTAAATTCATGACAATTTGGTATCAGTGAATTTGGCTAGAGGTGTAAAACGTGCCGGCCCGGCCCAGCACAACTCACGAAATCACGTGTTTAGCGTGATATGTGTCGTGCTGTGCTGTGCCGGAGATTAAAACGTGTCGTGTTGTGCCGTGCTATAAGGCGTGCTGGGTTGTGCCAAAAATAAATAAACGTGTTGTGTCGTGCTGTGCCGGGCACATTTATTTTATATTTTCCAATATAAATGTTTTCCAAATATTTAGGTATTATATGTATTATTATGAAAATAAGTCAACAAAACGATGATAAAATGTCAATAATTGGCTAGAATAAAGGTTTTTTATTCAAATATACACAAAATATGATGTATTATGCCATGTTTTGTAGTATTTTATACACATTATGATGTGCTTTCTTAATGTGTTGTGATGTGTCGTGCCACGTGCTAATCCGTGTCGCGTGTTGTGCTGGGCTACTGTGCCAATTAGTCAAACCCAGCACGTCGCATTTAACTAACGTGTTGTGCCGTGCTGGGCTGTGCTCAAATTTTAGCGTGCTGTGCTGGGGTGTGCTCGTGCTGGCACAACCCAATTTACACCTCTAAATTTGCCGATGAAATTATCTTCCATAGTTATATCATACTCCGTATTACTCCCCCCGTCCCTAATTAGATGAGCTATTTGGTTTTTAGTTTTGTCCACAAATAGATGAGCTATTTCACTAACCAATGGGATATTTCTAAAACTACCCTTTTAATTGATTATTTTTTCTACAAGAAATATGTATAATTTGATAGTCATGTTTATATTCGTTGCGTAGGTGTTTTAAAATGCTTTTCAACGGTATAAAGTTTATAAAAAACCGTGGTATAGTTTAAGAGATAAATCGTTTCTAAATTTTACTAATTATTACCCATAAGGGTATAATTGTAAAAAATACTTAAATATACTTCACTTTCCTCATTGCCTTAAAATTTGTGCAAACTACAAGTAACTCATCTAATTAGGGACGGAGGGAGTATTTGGTAGCCGTAGCTCTCCATGGTATTTAGCAGCCTTACTTTCAAATTGCAAATGTTCAGCCACAAAATCTAACAAACCTTAAGTCTGTTGCCTTGTGCCCCACGGCGTAATTTTTTTTCATAACTCAAGACTTTATTTGAACTTGATATGTTGATAGTTGCTACTACTGGTATACAAAAAGAGAGATACTAATCCAAAACTAATACTTTCATTTTCATTTTTTATCCTCCAAAATGAGAAATTAGAAATAACTAAATAAGTAAAGTAGGAGAGTTTTTCTTTTTTTATTCCTTTTTTTTGCCTTTAAGATTAGAAAATATAAGATCACTCTTTCGGTCTTTCTTACTGTTTTCAACAATATTTTGCAAATTGTAAAGATGAATTAAGAGTTACCTGCAACACGGCCACCTGCCAGTAAACAATGAAATAACATCTCTTACGGATAAGATAAATCATCAGAAAATGGGCTATATAGCCAAAAGAGAATGTTTTCTGAACCATATGGACTGGTAGGAATTAGGCCCGAGTCAAATGTCTAATGGAATCTTTTAATGGAGAGAGTCTAAATTACCCTGCCACATCCACCAAAATATTATCACGTCGCTCTCTTCAACAAAACCATCAACGCCTTCATCTTCGCACAAATTCCCCAACCATCTACCATCCCACTGGAACCATCATCAACAACATAATCTTTTTCCACCTCCGTTATCAACGCCATTAATCCCATCTCCACTACCAGAAACACCAATAAATTTATCGTATTGCCTCCGTCTCTTCAAATCAAATTTGGGTTTTCACTTTTTTGTTTCTCTCTCTGAATTGTTAAAATTCGGATTCATAAATCTGTGATTGCTTACTGAATGTTCTTAATCTTGTCTGCTATCACTTGAATTGAAATGGGTTCGGTTCTGATTTTCATTTATTTGACCTAATTTCTTATTGACTTTAAAACCCTTTAATTTTGCTTGTTTAATTGCAATTTCATTGTAAACCCATTACTAATCTTTGATTAATGTATTCAATTACATAACAAGAAGAGCTTGTAAGGTCATTTGAATAGAAACAAACTCAACAGAGTCGTCTATGGAGGGTAAGGGATTGATTTCCATTTTGTTGAATTTGTTTCAATTTCAATTTTTGTAGTTGTTAAAGTTTGTCTTGTCTAGGTTCTATTTGTATTGAGTTTCTGATTTGTATATGCAAAATCCCATAGGCTAATTGCACTGCGGAAATTCACAGAACATTGTATCTGCAGATGAGAAAGTTCCTGACATGCTAAGCCGGGTATCAATAATTTTTGAACATTATATCTGGTTGTATATAGGATGTATCTGGTTTTCATCTGATACCTACAGAAACTGGTTTTCATCCATCTTTAAAATATATGATGAAATTGATTTTCATCCAACTTTAAAATAGAATTTAACTGGTTTTGATTTAAATTTTTGCAGGAAGCAATATCAAGAAGGGTGTTGGTGATGAAAGAATTACCAAGAATAGGCATGATGTGAACATGGGGTGGTGAATCAAGCAAAAGGAATATAGATGACGTGAATGTGGATGGCGAAATGGATGATGTGAATGTGGATGGAAAACAGATCTCGCATATGAAATCCTCAATGATGGGAATAGTTTCTGGAAAGTTTGATGTATTTAGATTGTTTAGCAAAATAGGTCGTTAGAATTTTTTTATTAATGTAGTTCATCTAGAAGTACTTTTGTTTTGTTGAACTCTGTCTTCACATACATTTATGATCTAGGATTCTTCTATATCTTAATTGCAGGTTAATTAAATATGATTTTTATACTAAAAATTTCCTATACTTCAATTTTATCAGTATAGGTTATCTGCACTCTGCATATGTGTTTGAATATGTTAGCCAGAAATGATTAAATTTGCAGGTTGATTTTTTTTTTGTCAGAATGTAACCAGGCTTGGATGAAACCCAGTTACATGCTAGCCTGTATAAAACTGCAATTTTTTGTCAGAATGTAACCAGGCTTGGATGAAACCCAGTTACATCCTAGCCTGTATAAAACTGCAATTTTTTGTCATAATATAACCAGGCTTGGATGAAACCGGTTACATCCTAGCCTCATACAAAGCGCAATTTTTTGTCAGAATGTAACTAGGCTTGGATGAAACCCAGTTACATCCTAGCCTATATAAAACTGCAAATTTTTGTCAGAATGTAACAAGGCTTGGATGAAACACGGTTACATCCTAGCCTGTACAAAACTGCAATTTTTTGTCAGAATGTAACCAGGCTTGGATGAAACCCGGTTACATCCTAGCCTGCACAAAAACTGTTTTCAGAGTGTACAATTAAACTAAATCAACACATTCAATTTTTACAGTGAACACAAAATATATTTTTTTGTCAGAATATACATGGTGAAACTGGTTTCATCCTGGAAAAAAAATATTATTGCGAGTTTGTGTAAGATGGATATGCTTTTGTCTCAGAATATATGTAGGATGAAACCAGTTTCACTCTGGCCATATAATCTGTTTTTTTTTTCTTTCGAATATACAGGATGAAACTGGTTTCATCCAAGTTTAATTTTTGTTTTACCTGAATTCATTCAAAGTTTATACCATAAAAATTGAAAGACATTCAATTCAAAGTTTATACCATTTTCGATTCACGTTCAATAAAAATTGAAAGACATCTAACCACCAACACAATCCACCACCCCCATTATTAAACAAGCCACCCAAACCCACTATGCACCACAAACAACACTCATCCCTAACCATTCACTGCACACTATATATACCCAGAAAAATCAAATTTTGGACTCCTATTACATAGTTGAAACACAAAACAAAACAAAAACAAAAACAAATGCAAAACATACAAACATCAAAATATACAATGGATGAATGTGGATACACTTATGCTTTAAAAACTGGAGAAAAAAAATTAAAAAAATAAGTTCTCAAAGAACAAATGGACAGTTGAAAACCCAAGTATTATTAAAATGAAAGTTGATTCGAAACTAAGCTACACTAAGAGATTTAGACAACCCTAGATAATCAGGAGAAAAAAACCCAAATTAACAAAAGATAGATATTGGAATTGTAATACCATGTATTTCTAGCTACTGTTTCGAGTCGGGTTATACCCGGATTGGTTAACCTTGTGCTTAGGTTGTTGTTCCTTAGCCTTAGCCTAGGTGGGTGGATTGAACAAGAAAGTCTACAAGTTAGGGTGGAAATAGAGCCATCCAAATTCATTTTAGCAATTAAGTAAATATGAATAGAAAATAATGAATAATAATTAGGATTATTAACATTAATGTTATTAAGGTTTAGGAAAAAAGTTTTAGAGAGAGAATAAGGAGATAAAGCTAGGGAGGGGAGAACTGTTAAGGTTTTGGAGCTCAAGCCTAAGGAAAGTTCGCTCTTGCTCTAAAATTGAGCATTGAGTTCGATTTTGTAGATATAGGTGAACCTTTTGAATTTAAATCCCTAGTTTAGGTTTTGAGATTATTTTTGTTTCTGAAATCTGAGCAGCAGGAGCTGGTTGCGTCTTAGAATGAGTTTGAACCGTTAGAAATTATTGAATTTTGGACATGTTGTTTATAACAAATTCTAAAGGCTCGACAAAAATTTCAGGCCGATCAGATAAGTGCAGGTATCCAAAAAGACTATGTTTTAGAGATTCTAAGTTCAGAATTCTGCTAGAATGTGAATAGGTTAGATTGCATCTGGATTAGGAGTTTTGTTGCGTAGAATTACGTGAATTTTGGATATGATAAACCCATTTGTATTATCATACTTCTGTAAAAATTTCAAAACAATTGGATGTTCATAAGTACCCTAATTAGATGAAGTTTCCCTTTTGTGACTGTACATTTTCAGTCTGAATTATGCTTATAAAATCTCTCTTATATTTATATCTAACCGTCACTTTTACTTTATATTTTAATGAAGTGTCTATGATATAGTATTGAGTCTGTGATAAAAGTTTCACCATGTTCTGATCAGTATAAGACATGATTTTGGCAGGTACATGATGGTGATTTGAATGGTCATTCAATATGTTTGAAATAGGATGAATTGAATATGTTTGTGCTTCTTTAACTGGACTTGCATAGCCTATTCCTTGAATTGTTTCGGTATTGGGTTGAAGTTTGAATTTTGTATGAATATGTTTGGTTATTTTGAATGGTCATGCAATATGTTTCAGCAGGGATGAATTGAATATGTTTGTGCTTATTTAGAGCTGAATCTCTGTTCAAGTAATTGTGGTTTGTTGAAATCTATTTCGTATTAAACCATTATGTTGAAAGGACAGGTTCACAATAGCTATCGCGCTTGGCCTGGAAATTGGGGTTGTCTTCACAATAGCTATCATGCTTGTGAGAGTTGGTGTTGAATTTTAATAACATTGAATGTTTATTTTGGGTTATATATTGTGAATGTTTCCTCGAGTTTTTAAGACCGAAGGTAAGCGGTAATGTTGAGACGTGTCGGACTACCATTACTGATTCAGGGTTGTGAGTGTATATATATCTTATACTGAAAAGAAAAGAGTAACCTAGCCAACCTTTTCTTTTGCTTTCCATTATTCTTTTGTAGTTGTGAATGATATAATGGAAACTAAAATCTAAATTAGTAGAAATAGCTAGAGATTCTTTATATCAAAGACGATTTCTTCGGTGATAAAGCTCTTCCTTGTATTGTTGATAGTTTTTGGATTGCGATTCGAGGTAAGCGCAACACAATCAAAAAAATCTTCTTTTTATTTAAGTTTCTTTTAATTAAATTTATGTTTGCAAGTTTTCATTAATATATGGATGATAATCGATGTTGTGAGCATGATTATGAATGTTGGGCTACGGTCCATAGATAGTGATTCTTAAAAATTAATTATGACGGGATACGAGATATCCTTGGAAATGGTTTTGTTTCCTAAACCCACGTGGGGCTCCCTGGGGCGAGCGGATTGATTGAATTTATTGTTGTTTATGAACGGGATACGAGATATCCTTGGGAACAGTTTTGTTTCCAAAACCCACGTGGGGTTCCCTGGGGCGAGCGGATTGATTGAATTTATTATTATTCATGGATGTGGTGTTTCCATGTGTTGGCTCCCTGGGGCGAGCGGATTGATTGAATTTATTGTTGTTTATGGATGAGGTGTTTCCATGTGTTTGTGATACTAGATGTTTTTAAAAGGGATTGAAAAATGTTGCATAAAATGTTTTGTTGCTTCTTTTCCTACTGAGTGTCACAACTCTCGTCGTATTATGACAAAAATGTTAAAACGAACATAATTAAATTTGCCCAAATGAATTACTTAACGAGCTTGGGCTTAATAGCCGGGATTTGGCTATGGTATCGACGTAGCACTCCGAGTTTTCGGGCATGGGATCCGGGCCCGAAAACCGGGGCGTCGCAGGAACTTCAAATTATGAATCAAAGAAGTAATCGAAATACAATATGTACCAAACTTACAATAAACGAAAAAAAAAATCAAAATTGGAAGAAATCAGATTCGATTGGTTCGATCGAAACTAGAATCCGACTATGTAAATATTAGAATCGAACTTACCGATTTCCACAAAGGTTAGAGATAAGTCTAATAGTAAGCTTGTTTCGGCTCGGCTTGTCCTGTTGGCTAAACAAGCTAGGGCTAGGGTTAGCATATTGCCCTAGTAGAAAACAAAAAATTAAAGCTCATATTCATTAAGATTATCTATAAAGATTTTCTAAAAGCGTGTTCATTTGTTCTAGTGGTTGTTTCTTAAGTGAACACCTAGGTGAGAGAAAGCGTAATTTTAAACATTTTTTTTTTTTTTAAATTTTTTTTGTTTTATGAAAAAGGAGCGCTACATTTTTGTAGATGAATAGGACTAGGGATTCTAGGTGAAATATCCAAATTGGTTATTTAAACAAAAAATATATTTTCAAATTTTTCAAAGCTGGGGCTATATAAACCGAAATTTTTGTTTTAAACCTAGGTGAAAATCTATTTCACTATAGGGAATTTTTAGCTATTGTCATTTTGACCAATTTTGTGATAAATCATTACTAAAATTTGTTCTTAGGTTGAAAGTTGAAACAAGATTATCGTAAGCTGGTTTTCCATTTATTGGCACACAACTCTTCTGCAAACCAATGAGAGACAGCACTAAATTAAAAACTCGATCAAGCATGTCATGTTTGTGAAAAGAACTTCAAGTTAGATCATTGCATGTGCACCTAAAAAATGCCGACCGAAATCTACATTTAGAACCAAACTGGAGCCGAAGTCACGGCAGCTCCTTATAGGCTAGGACCCGAGCTCACATATTTACCATGCCATGCCATGCCATAGTTTCTTTTCTAGATCAGTTTCTTTATTTTTACCAATCCATCTAATTTAGGTGGTTAACATATTGTGACTGGTAGTCACTTATGAAGTGGGAATAGGGCTGTTGTGATTGTCGACTGGTCAAAGTCAATTAAACAAGTAGTGGTAGATGTTGGAATGGAGTGGGTTCCACAAAAGCCACGCGTACCAGCAGAAGCAGCCAAGTATAAGAAGCTCCACCTCCATGTCCACCTTCAGTGGATGAGATTCCATATCGGGGCACACACAAAAGATAAAACTAAATAGTACTATATAGAAAACAAAGCCATAAGCAGCAGCACGTTAGCAAAAGTAAGGAGGTTCCGATCGCAGCAGAGATTTCAGCTAATCTCTAGGAACTAGGAAGAGGGAGAGAGATGGGAAGGGGGGACCAAAAGAATCAAACCCAGGGGCCAAACAAACCGTACTATCTCATCGTCAAAGCTGATCACAGCACTAATAATAAATTAAACAAAAGCCAGAGACTGACAAGATCTTCACCATATTTATCGTTCCCAGCTTATTTTCATTTTGATTATTCTCTTTTGTTTGCTCCAAACAATTATTCTTCTCCAGAAATCCAGTATACCAATAATGGAAAATAAATAGTACGATGCTTGTCTTTTGTTAGGATTAACAGCCGGTACAGGTTCGGGACCGAGTGTGCGATACGGGGATATATCTTCACAATTCATAGTTTCACAAAATATTTGAAGTGTGACACTCAAGGGTCATCGCATCCCAAGTCTGAAACACGACCCCGAATAGAAAAATGTTTTTACATATATGTTACAGGATTCGGATTAAGAGAAATGATGGTCCTGGACAATATCTTGTTCACTCCTCCAAAGTCCAAAGTGACACCCAAAGTCTTAATGTGGGAGCCAGGGAATGTTTTGGACAAATTAAAACCAAATATTTATAAGATTGAAAGTGGAGAATTATCTGGATCTGCATGTGAACGACAAAAATCTTTTGGGAGAAGGAAACCTGAGAGAGACGCTTCTACTTGCCACCACCCACAATTAAAAATGCCAGATGGTCATGGACTCATGGTATTAGTAGTATACTAAACAGATTCTTCAGCAGCGAGGAGCAGTTGTCATTGTTTAGACTCAATCGCAGGATGAGACTAAATCGCTTCCAATAACCAGTAATGATACACTGGTGTGTCTCGACAAGGGAAAAGAAAAAAAAGAAGGGAATTCCCTTATGGCTCGGCGATCTGCGGGGTGGGTTAAGTGTGGGTCCCACTTCCTCTCTCTCACATTCCAATAACCTATTTTTAGATCTATAAAGGATAAGTCAGCGGCGAACCATAAATTTGTCTATGGGAGGCAAAAATGATTGAGGGTAGGCAACATGTAAAAAAATAAGTTTAGGGTATGGAAAAAATAGCATAAGACACGTAAAGTTGGGCTTGGGAGCCAGCGCGACAGGGTAGGCAACTTGGCCGGACATTAAGTAAGTATAGAATTTCTTTTTCTTTTTCTATTTTCTGGAAAAGACAGCACGAAAATCGAATTGTTAACCATTCTCAACTATGATGCATTTCCAAAAAAAAGCGATGTATGGTGATTCCTGATGTTCCCCATATTTTGCTTTCATTTTTTTCCTTTTCTCATCCTGCTTGTTTATAATGAACAATAAAGAATGACTTAATATATGCTATGTAGTTAATATCGGTCGTATCGGCCGATAATATCAGAATGTATCATATATTGCCTTTTATCTAGACGATATGCAAAATATTTGTGATATATGAATATTCCGATTATATCGCTGTATCGGCCATATTGTACCAGTATACCAGTTGTAGTATCGACCGATAATATCAGTAAGGATACTAATATATTTATTAAACGATGTTATTTTTGTCTTTTTGTTTTTAATTTTCTTGTTATACAGATTCTATGTTTGCATACATTAGGTTATCAAGTGAAACTAGTTTAATTGATGTTTTTTGCATGATAAATACCTTGCACTAAAACTTTGATTAACATAATGCACCTCTACCTATAAATTATAAAATTAATGTATATCACCGATAAAATTCCATATAATCTTTTGTTTAGGTGTATCACTCCTTGCCGATACGATACATATATATGATATTAACTGTCTGTAACATATTGACTAATTAATATACGCATAGCCTCTAGTAGTGACATGCATCAAAATGATAAAATTTATGATATTGCAGTATATGATTTGATTTCCTAGTTCTTCAATTTCTTAATTCTTTAACATCCTAATTCCCACGAAAAGATTGATGAGAGAAGAAAAAGCATCTTACACTAGACTAGACTAGACTATGAAATCAAATAGGTAGACTACACTGATGACTATTTTCGCTCTCCCTATGAGCAAAGGCTATGGGTAGTCTCCATTTGGAGACTAACTCGCCCATATGAAGGACCCCTCGTTCATATGAACAAGTGAACCCACTATGGGGAAAAAAAGGAAAAAGAGCACTACACGGGAGACGTTCTCACGTGAAATTTTTTTTTGAAGAAAAACGGGGGACAATCCACCGTTAATTAAAAAAAAAATCAAAATTTAATAATAAAATAATTGTGGGAGGAATACTTAATATTCAAAAACCTGAATTTAAACATTGACGGGGGACAATCCCTCATGAGACAGTGAAAAACAATATAGACGGTGGATTGTCCCCCGTCCAACCCAATTTTTTTTGATACACGGGGGACTGTCTCCCGTTTATCTTCGTTTTCTCAAACGGGAGACAGTCCCCCGTCTAGTGTTAAACTACTAACTACTCGTTCATATGAACGAGTGCATGAACGTGTCGGGGGTGGAAATGGAGTAAAAATTACCCATAAAAGCCTCTAATTAGAGCAAAATGGTAGTGCACTCTTTCAAATGAAAGAGTGACACTACCCATGGAATTTGCTCTAAGTATTTAAATCCTAATTAATGTAATCTAGGAAGCACTCCAAAGATATCAAACTATAAGAGTTTATTTGAATTAACAGATCAATATAGTGCTAGATGTGTTATATAATAATGCAAACCAATTGTGGTATCAGAAGAAATTCGTTACTTTGACTGCCTTTTATTAATTTATTTTTCAAAGTATTCTTTTCATTAATAGAAGTTCGACGTTATATTGGGTTTAGAATGGAAAATTAAAGAATACAAAGTAACAAAAACATGCCATATAAGTACAATACAGACAAATTCAACAAGTAAAAGAGAAGGATACTTTTTTTTGGAACATGACATAGGCATTAGCCTTTTTTATCATTATTCCTTCTAGGATAGGAATTCGAATTATAAGAATAAGAATAATTCTTTTGTCTCAAAATAGGACAATGGTGATCTGAAGGATTTTTAGGGGTAAATTTACTCAGTTCTTTTGAAACAAAAGA